>CAWUFW010003495.1:1203608-1805412 GCA_963921515.1 Calotriton arnoldi
ACCCCTTACATACGTGTTTACAACCAAGGGTTCCACCAGAACTACACCCAGAATAGCCAAATGGATGGTGGGCCTGGGAGGGTTCAATTTCAAAGTCGAATATGTACCAGGGAGAAACAACGTAGTAGCCGATTTTCTGTCTCGTACTCCTCTCAATACTGACTCCATCATGAAAGAGGAGGAAAGTGAAGAAGTAGTTTTGAAAATAGCGGTACTGGATAAAAAAGACTGGGAGGACTGCGAGGTACTTGACACTACTGTAACTGCTCTTAAAGAATATATCAAGAAAGGTTGGCCTGATAATAAGAATACTCTATCCGAACCTCTTAGCAGGTATTGGGAGGTAAGATTTGAACTATGCATAATTCACGATACCATTTACCGTGGGGAAAAATAGTACCCCTAAAGGGAGTGAGAGACAAAATTGTCAGTCTAGTACACAAGGGACATTTAGGCCACAGTTTAACAAAAAGCAAAGTGCGAGAAGAGTACTGGTGGCCAGGAATGGATGCCATGGTAGAGGAGCTGGTAAAAAACTGCATGGAGTGTGCCAGAAGTGACAAAACGCTCTCAGTAAGGAAACCTCCTTTGTCTCCTGTTCAAGTTCCTACCCGACCATGGTCGAAACTTGCTTTAGTCATTATTGGCCCATTAAATCTCAGACAATTGAATGAACGCTTCATAGACTATCACTCAAGATGGGTAGTTACTAAATGTGTAAACCAAATTGACACTAAAGCCCTCATCCAATTTTTGAAAGACACCTTTTATGAGGAAGGCATACCGGATACCATTTTAACGGACAATGGGGTCCAATTCACATCGGACTCTATGAAAGACTTTCTTTCAAATCTATGCATTACCCATCTGAAAACCGCGTTATACTGTCCCAGGGCAAACGGGTTAGTCGAACGCATGAACAGAGTCATCAAAGAATGTCTACAAAGAGCAGAAGCCACCAATGTGGCAGCAAAACCAGCCTTGCAAGAAATGATATGGGCTTACAGAACAGCACCGAACACTGTCACAGGGATTTCCCCGTTTATTTCCCTAAAGGGGAGGAAACCCAAAACTAACCTCACAGCGGGATGGTTATGCAAAGACAACCTATGCAAAGTAGACAGATCAGACATTGCCTGGAAAATTGATGCGCAACAGGGAAAATACAGAACGAGATATGACCACAATAACAATGTCAAGACACTTTCATTTAATCCAGGAGAATGGGTTTGCATCGACCTTCCTATAGCAAGAAGGAAAAACCACTCCCGGTTTTCTGAACCCATCAAGATAACAAGAGTAGGAAGAAACATTGTCTATTTGGAAAATGGACAAACATGGGGGATGGACAGAGTGGTTAAATTTAAACATCCTCAAATGGACGGGGAAGAAGCTAGGTCTTTGCCTATTGGCTATAACTCTCCTCACAGGTCATCAAGGAACACTAGTTGTCCTGTGTGGTGCAAGGATTTTAAAGTTGGTTGACTATTTTGGCTATACTCTATCTCTCTCCTTTTCTCTTTCTTTTCCTTCCTGCCTAGGGAGGTGTGTTGTATTCTAGTGGTTCTGCCCTTTCTCTCTCTCCCTCCCTTTTTTCCCTTGCCACCTTGGAACATTCCTAGTGTCTGTTGTCAACATTCTAATGCTGTCTTCAGCTAACTGTTAGAGCTGACTGGAAGCTGTTGGTGGTGCATTGGTATAATAAAACCTTCTTTCACCTACTTGATTCTGCGACTTTGTAATAAAGAGTCTTCCCCTTCCTTCCTGATTCTATAAGGAAGTCTCTTATTCAAACTTTAATGTTGAGCAGATTGGACTATTGCAATGCCCTGCTGATTGCAGCCAATGAGTCTTCTCTAGATCGCCTACAGGTAGTGCAGAATACGGCGGCTCACTTAACACTGAATGCCCCTTACAGAACTGCCTCACTCCCCCTTCTCCAGCAGCTCCATTGGCTGCCTGTACGCAAACGAATAAAATGTAAAGTTTGCTGCATGGCACACAAAGCAGTGTGGGGCAAAGGACCTATTTACCTGGCGGAGATACTTAACCGCTACATTCCCTGTAGAGATCTACGCTCTGGCTCGAAATCTCTCCTCAAGATACCTAAAGTTAAGAAGTTAAGGACAGGGGGAAAAGTTTTTTCCTATTTGGCTCCTCTCTATTGGAATCAGCTCCCCATTTCACTGAGGCAGTGCCCTGATCTTCTGCAGTTCAGAAAGGCTTTGAAAACTGTTCTGTTCTAGCTCTTGTTCCTTGTGATAGCTTTCTTATTGTGGGTCCGTGAGCGCTGAGATACCCCTTCGGGGGTGATTTAGGTGCTATATAAATCCATAAAATAAATAAATAAATAAATAAACAAACTTTAAGTGCTCTAGATATATGGAAAATGGATTTTGATGCATCTCCTGTCTGTGTGTAACAGAACCAGTGCATTTACCCAGTTGTGGGAGTAAAATCGGCGCACGGCATCGGAACCAGCGCTTTGCCTCCAGAGATCGCCTCATCAGACAGTGTCTTACCACCGGTGCAGCTTGGTGAGGTCAGCACATCACCTTTACTGCATGTCTGATCCAGCGCATCGCTTCATGCCTCTCGACTCCGGCACCTGTCTTCGGAACTGACGCATCGCCTTCACTGCATGTAGAAGATTGACGCATCTTGTTGCTTGAACCCACGAAAGGTACTTTGTTCACCAGGGCCTGCGTGGATCCTGTAGACGGCCTGTGCTTCCACGAAGTTGGCTCCAACTTTGACTTTGCCCCTATCCAGCACGTCCTATAGTAATCTTTTAGCACTACTTGCTTCTAAGCTCTTCACTGCAGTTATTCTTTTAAAATTCAATATCTCAACTTCGATAAATTGGATATTTGTCGCTTTGGTCTTGTTTTGTTTAAAATATAATAACCTATTTTTTATAAACCTGTGTGGAGTCTTTTTGTGGTATATTCATTGTGTTACTGTGCGTTTTACACAAATACTTAAGACATTGCCTGTTCAGAAAAGCCTGACTGCTCGGTGCCAACCTGCCAGAAGGTGAGCACAGGTTATCCTTTAGTGTGTATCTAGCTTACCCTGACTAGGATTGTGGCTTCTGCTTGGACGGGGTGCATACATTTGCCAACCACAAACCCAATATCTAACACCCAGACATACTTCTACATAAAATAATTCAGGCTCCAGATGACATATTACAGAATCTATAAATCTGAAGAATCACATGGCAATGTTCTGTGGAGCAGGTTCAGCCCCAATTTCTTGTGAAAACTATAGGAGTTGAATAGCAATATTTCCTAACCAACAGGAATGTCCAACAGTGCCTGTGCAGATCCAACCATGCAGGTACAAAAGAAAAGTAAATTATGAAGAAAGTATAGAACTTCCTTGATTACGCCACAAGGGAACAACAAATGAAATAAACAGTATACTTCATGGAGCCCAAGTAAAGTATATATAGTATTTCCAACGTGTGGCAGAAAACTATCAGGAATTTCTTTTTTCCAAAATGAAATCAAATAAGATGGTGGTTTCTCATAATGAGTCAAGCTACATGGCTTTTCTCCTGAAATGGCGGCCATCAGTAGTGAGGACATAGTGAGTAGTACAATGTTGCCAAATCAATAGTCATTAGTTTTGGTGCCGCCTTGTTATGGAAGAAGATGCATACATAGGGGCTTATTTACAAGCCCAATGCACCGCAGGTGCGTCACTTTTTGTGACGCATCGACGGCGCAACCTGCTGCCCCATATTTACAAGGACACATAAGCCACCCTGCATGGCTTTTCGTGTCCTTGTAAATATGACCCTTTTACACGCAACACTATGCGTGAAAGGGGCGTGCTATGGGTGTTGCTGTGGGTGTTCCCACGCAACACCCATGGCTTCTGCCACATTTCCAGAGTTACGAGAAATCGTGAACCTGGAGATGTGTCAGAATGCTACGCCTCCCCAGGGAGGACACCTTCCTGCACATAAACAATCATTCCCCTCAACGCAGGTGTCCTTACACTATGGTGCAAGGCTGCCTGCATCGGCGCATGGCAGCTAATTGTGCACCAGCGCAGGGGAGAGCAAAGGGATCCGTCATATCGTTGTAGATATGACGCATCCCTGTGCTTCGGAATTAATGCATTGTGGTGCACCCGAATGGCTTGCGGCACCGCGCTGCATTAATTCTTTGTATAAAAGGCCCTTAGTGTCTCAGATTACCACATGCATGTTTTGCTGGTGTTTGCCTTTCTTTGCAGTCCTCGCCCGCAGGCAGGCAGAACACATCACAGAATGCCACAACATAACTCTTGTGAGGACGCCAGTAACAAGTGGATGTGGTACAGGCATAGGATGAGAAATGCTGATTGGAAGAAACAGGGTAGGTCCTAACAGTTAATTATTCGTCACCATCTTCCTACTCATGCTGACAGCCGTCACTTTTTGACACAGCCTTCATTTACCTTAATTCTTCACTTCGGACCTTTGCTGTCCCCATCACACCAATATAAACCAAAATGAGCAAATCAAAATCCAACTGTCAATGACATACACATAACTGAGTAAACATCTACTGAGAAAATTGAATAATGCTTGAGAAGACCTATCAAACCATTCATTTATTCAGGAAAAGCCACTTTGGCTCTCAAAACTGTATGACTTACCTATCAGCAAATTCTCCTTGCACAAAGAAAACTAAGGGCCATATTTATGTAACCTTTGCATTGTTCTTGTATCACAACGCAATATTTACAAAGCCACACAAAGGGTGATTTCCTCAGTCTTGTGTGGATTTGTAAAGAAAATGAATGCAACACAGCTGCTTCCATTGTGTTACATTACATTTCAAAATGCTACGCCTTCCCCAGTGAGGAGTAGCAAGGAGAAATATGTTTCCTCATTATTTCCTCTTTCCACATTTGCTGCATTCTGCAGCATGCATAGAAAGAAGAATAAGCCTACTGGTAATGCAGGCACCCTTGCATCATGGCACAAGGGTGCCTGCATTGATGCTAGGCAGCACACAGTGCACCAGCTCTAGGAAACAGCAGAAATGTGCCATACCTTTGAAGATATGCAACATAACTGCTGTTATCTTTCATGCAATCTAGCGCAGCAACTTTACTTGCAGCTAGTAGATTGCATAACATGTTAGTGAATATGCCCCTATAACATCTAGTACAACACTTCCATCTCTGATCTAAAAATTAATGCTGCATAAACCCACTCACACCACCCACTTTACTGCATTCTATTGAAAGCATTTCAATGTCACTACTTATGCAAAAAGGTCTACATAATAAGCCATAAAGATGACATATCAGTGGATCTACATCCATGCTAGCTTCTCCATCCTAATCAGGTTAATATCATACCTCAAACATCCTAATATGACAATGACACACTTCATTGCCCTATACTAAATTCTGTCCAATGCATGGTATTCTTGAAGTAACTTCAGTCATTGGTATTTATATTGGTCCATGTGCCCATCCATCAAATATTGCTCCTTCTAGCACTGCAACAATGGTCCAACCAAAGTCAGTCTTGGCCCAAAGCTAAAATAAATCTGAAAACTTGTAAGTTGGATCTCCTCTGTCCAACAAAAAGAGCAATACTGGATACCCTAATCAAGGCATGCTGATGCCACTTTAGTTGGCTTAGTGAGAAAAACAAAAACTGATGGATTAATTCTTGAATACATTTCAGCCATTCAAAATTCTTTAGGCTGCAATCAAATCTATTGTTTTTGGTCACCTAGACAATACATATTGCATATAAAATTAGTCTAGTCCCCACATCACCCGAATAGGATACTGAATCACTGCTAGGTCCCCTTGTCATGGAATACAAACAACCACAGTTATGTTTTGACTTAGTTAGGCCTGATCGGCAAGTTGCAGCTTAAGTTATATGTCAGAGAAAGCTTGGAGAGAGATAGAGAAAATGGTAACCCAATTACGTGGTGGTTGTGTTAAATATGCTAGTATTATATTTAGGGAGCAGCAATTCTCTGTCACTTTAGGGTTCATTCTTTTAGTGCTTTTTAGAATCAAGGGGTTGCTATGAGACTATTGAGATATAAATATTGCTTGCCAAAATATTGTTGCCAATTTAATATTTAATGACTACCAGATTATTTTGACAGTAAGGTAAATACAGATTTACAATAGTAAACGCCACGTAAAACTACCTTGACAAACCAAAATTCAGCTGGTCCTCCCAGCTGCTGACTTGTCCATGTAGATACCTCCAGCCAGTGCATGCTGTTCAGAGACACAAATACACATTACCCACAATCCCTCCACTCCCTATCAAAGACCAGGTGAGGGAGATCTCATGAAAACAACATCAGCAGGTGCAGGTGAACAGACTTGGGATTCTGTCTGACAAACCTGCTCCCTGCATCACATTTAATATTTCTTTCATCCTCTGACATTGCATGTGTGATGGCACTGCCTGGAAAGCTCACTCCCTGCCTGCAGAGCATTTTTATTATTTTTGTTTTTCCTAGATCCTGCTTATTTGTGCCTAAACAAATTCTCTGTTATCATTAGTGCTAGCCATGTGAAAAAGATGGACTCAGTAGTCCCAGTGTATACCCTATTAAATCTGCAGGCTCTAACACTGTGTCTTTGTGGGTCAAAATGTGTTTTTCTCCCTTTGATGGTCCACTGATGAACCTGGAATCTTTGTGTTCACATATGTATCCGTATTTTCAAGGACTGACCTTCACTAACTTATCAGGAATATACACAATTACTGGTTGACTGTTTTATTGTTTTTTTCTTTGTTTCATACTCATCGCGCCGGGACACTCTTGTAGTATCTGTGCGCAGTATAAATATAAATAACATAACATAACATTTTGTGCTCACAATGCCTATGTGAAGGTATAAGAAAGAGATACAAGCCATTCGGTTTTGACTAAAGTGTTGCTATCCTTTATTTTGGAGTGCAGATTTCATTACTGGGTAGCAAACATGAACTTTATGGACCTGATTCATAAAGGTAACTTACACTTTTGAATTATTTACACTTTGGAGGAAGTTTACGACTTGTCATTAATCACAAACTCCGGGTGTAAATTTATTATAAAAGTGTAAGTTACATGTCTCCACCTCCGAAGTATAAAAATTGGCTTACTCTTGCTTGTATGGGTGATGTAAATCCGTAAGCCCCTCTTACTCCTTACTAATACCATCCCCTTTCAGAGTAAGACAGCCCCTCTTCTCACCCACCCCCTCCAGATCCACCCACACTTACTGCTAAAATGTGTACGTCGTGTGCAGAGACTCCACAACCGATTTTAGAACTCCGCAAACAGATTATAGGCAATTGTAGAGAAGTAAACTCAGCATGTAGTTTGTGAATAGCACTTTTTTGTTACGTTTTGTAGTGCAACAAAACGTACTAAAAACTTCAGTTTGTGAATCAGTCCTTACATGTTCGAGGGCATTGCATACAATCTTCAATTGTTTAGAGGTAATGTAAAATCTATTCCTTTTGTGTTCACTTTTGCCAGATTGTTATGTTGTTTGTGATTATCTATTGATTAGAAATGGTACATTGTGCACACACATCCTGGTTTTATTACTACTGTTACTGCATATGGGAAAGTCATCCTTTTTGGCCCTGTTCACCACCATTGTTTGACTGATACTGGTGGTAACCGAATCTGACTGTGCCCTGGGCTCTGTTAACCAGGCCCAGGGCCAGTGCTCTGATGAAAAAAGTATATGGTAATTAGATATAATTACAAGTGGCAATGACAGACCCTGTAAGTCCTTAGAATATAATAGGGTAGCGGGAATTCAAACTACCTATAAGTCCCTTGTATATAATAAGGCAGGGGAGTTTAAAGGTCCAGTAGATTTTCTACACTGGAGTGTGCTCTACTGTGTTGCCTGCTGTCACTTTTAAAGGCAGCCCTTCTTTGCAGACTGTCTTTAAAAGTAAATTATATGCAAATTCGACTTTGGAATTAAAGGTACTTCCAAAGTGATAGTTTACCTTATTTTTTACATAGGTCACCCCTAAGGTCTCCCCTCGGTGCCCCAGGGGTGGGGTGCCATGTAATTATAAGCAGGGACATTATAAAAGACGTTTGTAAGCCCTGGTGAAGGAAAAACGTCCAATTCCATTTTTCCCCATTGTAGATGTTTAGCTCCATAGGCTAACATTGTAATCTTTTATGTAAGTATAAATATTGCTAGGAAGGGGCTGAAAATATCATTCAAAGACTTAAAAGATCGGCAATTATAAATCCAACACCTCGCCGCTGTTAAATTCATCATAACTAGTACAGAGAAGAAGTTTTAGAACTTTCTTTTCTGTGAGCCAAAATCCAACCTTCTAGAAGCCTTTCCAATTGGTTACCCTTAAAAAGGCTTAGCAAGGCTGCTTTGATGAGGTGATAAGGGGCCTCATAGAGCAGAGGTCATCTGATAGGGAAAGCTCTGCGGCTGCAAGGAACAGGTCAGGCTGGGTAAATCAAACTGGGCTTCAAAGAGAGCAGGACAGTAAAGAATGCCAGCCAGGCCTAAAGCCCTCTTCCTGTAATTCAAGCCAGATGGCAGGTCAGGGAATGGAATGTGCGAGAGGTGGGGGGGAGTGTTAATGTAAATAAGCGACACTAGTAGGTTGGTTTAGCCAGCTCTAACTCTAAAGGAGAAAAAATCTCCATCGTGAATTGTAAAGTGCAGTTCTTTGTGGGACAAGAATATGCCACTGTTAGACCTGGCATCTTTTAGGGGGTTTCCCCTGTCTTTTTGCTTTATGACCTCCTGTTTTTATGGTATGCTGCACTTCAATTTGGCTAGTTTAGTGTCTCTGCGTACTTTTTCACTGCTATTCAGTGCTGAAGTGCAAGTACTCCTACTGTAAATTGTCTTATGATTGGTTTTCCATGATTGATATATTTGATTTACTAGTAAGTCTCTAGTACAGTGCACTGTGTGTGCCTAGGGCCGGTAAATCAAATGCTAATAGTGGACCTGCAGCACTGGTTGTGCCACTCACACAAGTTGCCCTTGAAAGGTGCCTCAGACCTGCAACTGCAGTGTCTGCATGCATTTTAACTGCCATGTCAACCTTGCAAGTTCACCCACTTGCCAGGCTTTAACATTCCCTCTAACTACATGTAAGGCACCCCTAGGTAGGCCCAATGTAGCCCCAAGATAGCCCAATGGGCAGGTTGCAGTGTATGTGAAAGGGAGGACATGTAGTAGTGTGTTTTACATGTCCTGAGGAGTGAAATACTGTGCATTTCGTTTTTCACTATTGAACGGCTGTCTTTCCCATAGATGATCATTGGAGCAGCCTTGTAACATTTAAAAAATGTAACTTTCAATTTGGAAAATATAGAGAAATGGTGTTTAGGCTCCCTGAGCTCGGAATTTAATAAATCATCTTTTAGTAAAGGTGGTTTTTAAATTGAGTGTTTGAAAATGCCACTTTTAGAAAGTGAAAAAATGTTCTAGCTGTCAGTTTAAACTATTCTACGCTTTCAAGAATTAGGACCAATCATTCAATTTCTTTGGCCCTTGTATTTATTTACTATGATTCTTTCATCAGTTTTCACGAAATCACAATACATTTTTGCATATATATACAAACATTTTCAGTGCATCAAACCAAAATTATGAAAAACCTTTTAGACCAGTATATTGACGATATATGGTGCCTATGGAATGGTACTGGGAAGACCTTGAGACATTCCATGACTGGTTAAATAACAGACATCCTGACATCCAATTCAGCCTGATGAAAAGTAAAACAAACCTTACGTTTCTAGATGTTGAAGTCAGACCTTTTGAAAATGAATTGGTTACTACATTGTATAGAAAACCCACAGACAAGAACAATGTACTTCATTACAAGAGCTTCCATCCTCGCAATCTGAAAGATAATTTGCCCTACGGACAAAATCTAAAAATACAGCGCAATTGCTGTCGGAAAGAAGACTACAAGTTACATGCATGGACTTTGAGGGATAAACTAAAAGAGAGAGGATATCCAAATAAACTACTGAAACATTCTATGAAAAGAGCCTGGTACACACATAGGGAACACCTCCTTGTAAAAAAAGCAAAACAGTCAATGGACAAACTAGTTTCCCACACTAATAAAATTTGGCAAATCATTCGCACCAACTGGCACCTTATAAAAAATTCAGAATGTTCCTTAGAAGCACCATTATTTGCGTTGAAGAAAAATGTGAGTATTGGACAACAAATTGTAAGGGCTAATGTCTTCCAGGAAAATAAACCTATCAACTTAAGGTTGCAATGGAATTTCAAACCTATAGAACGCCACCATAAGTGTGGTAATTGCTCTGTTTGTAATTTCATGATCGAAGGTTCTGAATTCACGAACAGCAATGTTACATGGAAACATAATGAATTTTCTAACTGTAAAACAAAAAGAGTGGTCTATGCCATCATTTGCCCATGTCAAATATTGTACATTGGGAAAACCAATCAAGAGGTTAAACAGCGTGTGGTGCAACATCAGTCCTATATAAAAACAAAGATTGCAACTGCTCCAATGATTAGCCACTACATAGAAAAGAATCACACTGAAACGGATCTAAAATGGACTGTTTTGCGTGTAATCAAATCTAACATAAGAGGGGGTGACCTTGAGGCTGCTGTCTAAAAAGAGAGAAGCCTACTTAATTAGCAAATTTAACAGTACTATAAGTGGTTTGAATGAATTGTCGGAGATAGGGAGATTCTGAAAAGAAATAAAAAAATACAATGAGTTTATCCAATAATGGAATTATCCAAATTGGGCCAGCTCCAATGAAGGAACTCTCATGACACTGAAAACTACATACCCCAGCATGCAAGAAGATATTCACACTCGGCATGTTTAAATTTTATTGAAACTGTAAGACGCATTCAACAAATTTACTGCCAGAGTTGATAACTGATGAGCACAGTAACTGTTGGAGAAACACTGCAGAAGTGAAGTAAGTTATACGAATCTTCAAAATATCAATGAGTATAGAAAGTAATTACAGCATTAGCTGACTTCACCGCAGTAAGAACAAAATGTTGCAAGTCCAGTCGCGGTAATCGATACAATGTTAAAAATTGAAATGCCGCGCATCAGCCTCATGGTCTGCTTCATCCAGAACCAATGAGTCATACAGTGTTTCTTTGTGTCATAGCAGCAAACAGCTGAATAGCTCCTAACACTGTATCAAGGAGCTTATTATCACGTTCCACATTGGATAAACTTCAAGATTAACATAACTTTATGTGTTGGCCCTTACAGACAATTAAAAAAATGAGAACTCGTGGTGTAATAACCAATGTCTTAATAAGAAGTTTTTAGACCAAACTTTTGAGAAATATATGAAACTTCGTGGAAATCTTTTCATAACGGCGAGAAGAGGAGTTCCAGTACGAACAAGGTACTGTTGATCATTGATTTGAACTAAGAACAGAAAGTGGATATAGAGGGTTAGTGAAAAAGGAAACTAATACAAATTCACATATTATTATCCACAGAACATATCCAGTCGGTGTCCTGAGGAGAACCTCAATAACGATAATAGGGTATGGAGCGCATTGGCACGGCATAATCTCTTGAGAAATACAACTGCAGTAATAGGACTATTTAGGGGAAAAGTTACAATTTCTCAACCCCAAGAATTGAGTCAACAGTTCCCAAGAGCTACCAAAAGTAGAATAGAACCATTTTTGACTAAGGGAATTATGGCTACTGCTGTTTGATTATATAAATACATGACTGGACGAAGTATCTTGTGAGATTGTATACATGTACTGTTTTTAATCTGTAAAATTTGTTTTTCCTGATTTTGGTGTTTGTTTTATCCAAAACGTTTTTCATAATTTTGGTTTGATGCACTGAAAATGTTTGTGTATATATCTAAAAATTGATTGAGGTCCTTTTTCTGACAAAAAATGTATTATGATTTTATGAAATCTGATGAAGGAATCATAGTAAATAAATACAAGGGCAAAGAAATTGAACGATTGGTCCTAATTCTTCGAAGTGTAGAATAGATTACACAGCCAGCTAGAAATTGTTTTGTTTAATATATAGAGAGGCCTACTCTAGCTGTTAATAAGGGCCCAACCTCTTGAAATACATTACACTTTTAGAAATTGGGCATTTTCTTACTTGTTTGTGTATTCAGCGTCTGGTTTTGGAGTGACAGGGCTGGGGATGTGCATTCACTCTAGACAGTCACAAGGGGGTTGAGGTGTGTCCTACCTTTCCTGGCTGACTCATAGGCAGGCTGAATAGACCTTTTTGCATTTAGAGTGGTGGGAGGAGTTTTCACTAGCACCTGAATAGGCTGTGACTGCTCTGAACAATGCTTTCTTCACCTCGTGTGTTGAAGCTGGACTAGAGAGGTCTGAACTGGTTTTTACTGAGCAAGAGGCACTTGATGCCTACAACTTCAAAGGGAAAAGTAATAGACATATTGGGGTCCTGACCCCAGAACTTTAGAACTTTTTTGGACTAAGGAACCTGCCAAGAAGGAGAGTTGGAGAAGCGGTGAGGAGGAACTACCACTTTGCTGTGTGCTTTGCTATGTTGGCCTGCAGTGGCTTCTTCTGTCTTAGGCAATGAAAGGACTGGACTGACTGCAACTAATTTTCCTGATTTTCTCCAAGGGCTTCAGGTAGAGCTTGCCACCTGTTCAAGAAGTCTCAGGAACAGCAAAGACTTCAAGATCATCTGCTACCAGCACTGGGAACTGTGTGTTTTGTGCTGGAACTGAAGAAAAGCAACCCAATGCTGTCATCGATGCCACTGCTGGCTCTGTGACCTGTTAGCACCACAAAGAGCACTGCCCCCCAACCCTGGTCTCACTGACAATGACATTCAATGCCACCACCGAGCCACTGCTTGCATTGTGACTTGAGAACACAGCACTTCGCACCGCCTCGCTTCACGGCGCCACTATGGTATCCCCGATGATGCCGCTCCACACTGACTTCGAAGCTGCTGCCTGCACCATGGCCTGGGGCACCACTTGTAAGTTATTCGATGCACCACCCATCCCCCACCACAGCCTTGGCCCACCAACACGGACGCCATCAACTCCAGATCGCCTACCAAACAACGCTTCAGCAACAACAGTGCCACTGCTTGCACCATGACCTGCCATTACCCCAACAAGCACCATCCCACTTCGCACCACAGCCCTGGTCTCACTGATGCCGTTGGACGCCGTGACCAAGCCACTGCCTGCACCGCAACGTAAGGGCACCATACCGCTGCACTTCGCACCACAGCCCAACAGAGCTTGAACCGCAACGTGTGTGACTTCGAGGGCCCAACGACTCCTGCACTGACTTACAAAGCTGACCCCTACTGATGCTGCATCTTCGGATCCCATCGCAAGGTCAATGATGCCCTGCATTTCCAAGGTACTGTTTGCAGGTCTTCCCAACACCGTAGCTGGCTCGTGACACGTAGATGGCCTGAACTGTTGGATTTGTTTGTTCACGATACCATGATAGTCCCAGATGGAGCTATCGACTTCAAGGAACTGCATTTTAAGTTTATTTGTACAATATTCATATTTTGATTACTGTATGTTGGATTCTTAGCAGTTTGGTCTTGTTATACCCAGATAAATATTGGCTATTTTTCTAAAACTGGTGTGGTGCCCTTTTCTAATGTTTTCACTGTATTACTGTGTGTTATGTGCAAATGCTTTGCACATTACCTCTAAGATAAGTATAACTGCTCATGCTAAGCTACCTAGGGAGCAGGAAGGGGAGTGTAATCCCCCTTACCCTGACTTGAAGGAAGGTTTCCTACTTGGACAGGGTACAAACCTGCCAACCAAAAGGCCCCAATTTCTAACAGCCACACTTTGGAAGAAGCTATCATGCTTTTGGGTAGCACCCGGCACTTCGTTGGACAGAGGTGCCCCCCCGGCTTATCACCTCAGATCATTGAATAAATATGTGAGACCTGCATAGCAACTCAGATTGACTGCCTAAAACTACAAGAATAAGGATTACCCTGCTGGAACGGTGGTCTGCATCACACAGGATTGCTCCCAGAAGGACTGCTACTGTTGCACACTTGGAACTACAGTCATGAGGACTTTGCCTTGCTTCAAAAAGGATTAAGAAGTGGACTCGCTGAAAGCAACATGTTAACAGAGCTTCCCTGTACCATCTACCTCAAGAAGTCCCCAGCCTGGAGTGCGTCCAGTGGACCTTTAAGGATTTGGCCAGGTGCATTGTGGAAACTGTACTCCAAACTTCCAAGGACCATCTCAGAGCTTCTAGATCCTTGGATTTGTGTCTTGTACACTTTGAACCATCAAGAGGAGCTTCAGGAAGAAGTTCCAGAAGTTTGGAGACGTTTGGAGGAACTTTTGGAAAAAGCTCCAGAAGTGTACTGACCCGACCGACGTCAAGAGTCAAACCGACTACCTTCAATCGCAACCCAGCCTGGATTTCAGGTGTATCCGGCTGAAAGCTCCGGTGCTCCAGACTTCCAGAATTTTACCTGGGGCCTCGTTGAAAAGCAATCTGATTATGTCACATTGAAATCGGCCTGTGGGAGGGGACTTCATGACATTGAGAGAAAATCCTCCAGAAAAGTTTCTAAGTCTGGAGATAAACTTTTGACCGGAGCCTCCTGCTTAGTTTATCCAACTAGGACTCCATCGCTGTCAGCCTCAAACTTTGACTTTGTCCCGGTCAAGTATAACCAGATGTCCCAAGTTGGCGCTATATTTTTTTAAGCACTTATCTCCGGTTCCCTATACTGGATTTGTGTTGTTTTGGTGTAATTTTAAAGATAAAAATATTTCCTATTTTTAAATTGTTGTGGGATTTTTTTTGTGTGTTGTGTCTTACTTATTCAATGTATTGTTGTTTTTAAATGCTTTATATACCTGTCTTTTGAGTTAAGCCTGCCTGCTCGCAGCTAGCTACCAAGTGTTGATCCAGGGGCTAATGTATTGAGACCTTGTCTGGACCTTATATTGTGTGGGAGGCCTTTTTGCTAGTGGAAGGTGCATACTTATCCCTACCAGTAACCCATCCACCAACACTGAGTTAACATTTTTATGTAAATTTTTGGTGTGCATTGCTTTACAATTTTTCTTTAAAATCACAATAAATAAATGTATATGTATATATTGAGATATTTTTAACATTATATGCCTTTACAAAAACTCTGCACCTGAGCAGGACATTCACTTTATTCAAATCTTTATCAAACTGTGATAATTGTATTGTAAACTATCCAGATTAAATCTTACACAACTTCCCTTCTGCTACACCTTGATTATACATTCAAGCCACCCAAGAAGCCAATTTTCTGTAGTGTCCGATTTATTGAATCATTCTTTAAATGCTGCTTTTCTGTCCCTGTAACCGCAAGGATTGAGGAACATTATGGAAAATATTTTGCCCATAGAAAAAGCTATCAGCCATACTCACATTAAACATAGATTGTTCCCTTTCCATTCCAACCTGCCTTTAACAGAAGCAAATCTGAGGGCATTTCCAGGGTGAATTAGGATTATTGATGCTTCTCTTCTGTGCAATGTCCCATACAGAAACACTCACAGGCTGATTCTAAACCCATGAATGAGGCCATATAAACGTTTATAATGTGCTCTTGTTGTGCACCTAAGCTCAGCTCTGGAGGGCCCGCCACGATTCATGATTTGTATAGTGTGACGAGGTGTAAATGCGTCCAACTCTTGGACTCCGTATCACTGGTTAGACTTGCGCCAGTGTATTGGCCGCAGTGTTTCTGCAAGGCGGAGTCTCAATAACGTGTTACAAGTGGTGGCTTCTCATACAGCACATTTATTTTCTTGTGCAGAACATAATTGCAGCAAAGTAATTATCACCTCGTATTGCAATAAAAAATGAGTGATGCTATTGTCAATCAAGCTTGCAGATTATTCTCGAGAGTTTAAGTACTTGTGTGGCAAATAGCGCGCTCTCACTCTGGTAATTAGCATGCCCCTTTCTCCATTAGAGCCTTGACAACATTTAAGCTTTTAATTTCAAATACCGTACTACCAGTAAGGGCTAATTTTCACAATATTGTCAACAATTTCAGAAATGGTATAATTGTCTTTTGCTTACAGGACTCATTTTAAAAAGCATCACTTTAGTAATTATGTCATTCGCGTGCTGTCCCTTATCTAATGTAGTGGAGCAGCAGCAATCATCCTCCGCGCAATCCGTTCCTGCCCCTGCTTTCGCTCCTCTCCACCTGCAAAAGAAGCAGAGAAAAAACGAGCGGTGCTAATTGGACGATTATGGAAACGTTTCCTGAAGAGGAAGTCGTTGTTTATTCTTTAAGTATTCTAGACAATTCTGTAACAGTGTGAAAAAAGAGGAAACGAATATGAAAGTGCAGGCGTAGGAGTCTCACAAGTCATGGTGCTCCCCCTGAGTGGAAATAGTGAAGTATTCGCATTCTAGGTCGAGGATAATAATTACTTCCCCATTCAGTGATTATGCACACACTGAGTAATAAAAACACTCTCCTAAGAATATTTGCGGAACTTTTCTTCTATCTATTTTAACTATTCTGTGGTAAAGATGTGATTACAATTCCGAGTTTCCAAATGTACTGATTTTCGATTACCTATCCTTTCCTTTACCTGGCTCAATTAATATATAGAAAACGGAATCATTATACATAATGTAAGCTGACTAAGAAGGATGTGAATAACAGACAATATAATGATTCAAATCGTTGAACATGTATGTGCAGTGCCCCAACGCCTTTTAAAATTCGCACATTCTGGAAGCAAGGTTTACATCACTTTCCTACGGATATCTGTTCACCAAAATGATCCTGGCAGCTCAAGTGACACTATGTAATATTTGGACCCCTGATGTCAACAGAAGGTTGACCAATTGCCTCACCATTAATCGCTCAACAACCTCCTACTCACTGCTGAGAGGCTAAGGGATGGACCAATGGTGGAAACTGTAGTGTCTTGTGAATTGGTAATGACAGAACCCTTGTGGCTGCTGATGGACTCTGTAGAACTGTGACATAGGCATTAGAGTGTAGTATAGTGAATGAATGTTTAGAATATTGAGTTTAAGGTAGCATGCAGAAGAATAAAGACGTGTTTTACTAAGCTCTGTCTGTGGCTTAGTCATTGGCGAGTACATGGGCTGGGGAGGACGCTACAAGTGGCAACGCGGTAGGGGATAAGTAACCAAAAGATCGACAGTGCTCTCCCAGAGCATTTGCCATGATCCCGCAAACTGTTTGTGTGTGCAATGTGTGCCTCAGTCGAAGTGTGGAATTAATGTTTGGCGTATGTGGAGTAAAAGTGCAGCCCAAGGTCTGTGTAAAGCATTTGAAGATCACAAAAGCATCACTAAGACGTTTACGTATCATTGGCCGAGAACCTGCTGGGAAGGCCGAAAAGAGAGGTACTGCGCTACTATGCAACTCAAAGGCGTACATCATACTGAGTGATAAAGGCTATAGGTGGATGCAACCAGGCTTTGGAAGAGCAGCAAATTGCAAGATAGCACTGCGAACAGAAGCTGTGCGAGGCAGAGATCAACCAATTGTCAGACAGGACAAAGAGATGCCTAAAGGCAAAATGATATAGGAAATGGTCATCTGCTTACCAGTACTGATTAAAGACAGTCATCATGCCTCAGTGCTGGAGGAAATGACCCCGGAAGAAGCACCCAGGGTTGTGCTTGCTGAGCTGTCCATTCCCAAAGTGGCACCCCACCAAAACTGACAAGTGGGGCTCAGAACAAATCCAAAGGTCTCCGAAGTTCAGAAAGCCGAGAGCGGCAATCGGAATCCTGAAAGTTTGCTTTTCCAATGGAGACCAAGAAGGGGGTCACATTTTCAGGCATTATTAAAGATGATCGCGAGGCCAGCACATTGTAAGGCCTCAGAGATGGTATGCATAAATAAGATCATCAAGCAGCGTCAGAAAGAACTTTACTCATCCACTGCAGGTGCGGTCACCGACCTCAAAGGAATCGCCTCTGGGTACTCTGTATCATGGTCCACCAAGACCAGGATGAATCTGGTGTTCAAGCTGTTCAAGGGACCAACAATGTTGATACTCACCATTTCAAAAAGGTGCCAAAAACAAGCAAGAGAGTCAGGGGAGCTGTCAGTTTAACCCCTCCTTTTCCACTGGCTTGGCAGGTGGGACAAACCTTAAAGAATGCATCTAAGGCTATCTACAGTAGACGTTGGTACAAGCCTGGCAAAGACCTTGTCCTGCCCCAGATGTCCTGCCAGGGGTATATCTTGGGCCAACCCCAGAAGGAAAGCCCTGTAACACTGAGGGACCACAACCTATGGGCTGCCCCAAGTTCAGGATCCTTAGACTCACTGTATAGGAGGTAATTCTCCCAATAGGTAGGGTGAACTCCAGAGGTAACACCTGCTGCCTCGGTCTCAGCTTGCCACCTCAAGCCCTCTAGAGTTGGGCACTCTTTCTGCATCTTGCTGAATTCCTCCCTTTAAGAAACTGGGTTACTGGTTGAGGGGGGCGAAACTCATCTGAAACAGCAACCAAAATGTTTGTCACGGTGAAGTCACAAGCAAACCCGAAGTAGATCTTTGCTCAATCCTCTGGTAGTTTGGCACAGAGCAGTCAGGTTTAACTTAGAGGCAATGTGTAAAGCATTTATGTAGCACTTTGAACAGTAATAAAGTCAAAAGACAACACAAGAAAAATCCCACACCAATTTAGAACAATAGAGCAAAATTTAACAAAGAATTTGACAGCAAAATGACAAAAATTCACACTGTAGAACCAGATTTATGACTTTTTAAATGTATAAGTTGAAATAGCTCCAAAAGCACAAAGCGCCACTCGCGGCTATCTGGTCTTGTGAAACTGGGAGAAAGTCGCAAGTTCAGGCCTACCGCGACAAAGCATTGGTTGGATACTGGGGCTAGGTTGTTCCCACTGAGTTACCTTCTTAGTCCAATGCCAAGAGGTTAGTTGGAACCCGGTGGAAGGGGCAGTGAGGAGCAGGGAGAGCGGTGCCAGTGCTGTCGAAGTAGCCTGAAGAGCCGACCGGGCGCCGCAGATGGTTGTTGCTGTAGCACGAAGATCTCGTTAGCATTGCGAATGGGTGGAGTGAAGCTTTGCATTGGCAGTCACCACAGCAGTCGATGCTGTAGCGTGAAGAGTTGGTTCACTGAACTTCACGTTGGTGATGGGTGTGGGCATCAAGGTTTTGGCACCAGGAGGGCCCGTTCACGGTTGGGAAGAGCCCAAAAACTTTAGGGGATCTCAACTAAGCAACATCAAGGGCGCAGGACCTGAGGGAAACAACTGGAGAGTCAGGAATGCACTCCAATAGAGGCCTGCAGGGTTCGGGCAGGTCCAGTTGCAGCTCCATTTCCAGGAAGCACATCAGCTGGAGAGTTGCAGGGAACCAGGTACTATTGATCATTGATTTGAACTAAAAACAGAAAGTGGATATAGAGGGTTAGTGAAAACGGAAACTAATTCAAATTCACATATTATTATCCACAGAACATATCCAGTCGGTGTCCTGAGGAGAACCTCAATAACGATAATAGGGTATGAAACGCATTGGCACGGCATAATCTCTTGAGAAATACAACTGCAGTAATAGCACTATTTAGGGGAAAAGTTACAATTTCTGAACCCCAAGAATTGAGTCAACAGTTCCCAAGAGCTACCAAAAGTAGAATAGAACCATTTTTGACCAAGGGAATTATGGCTACTGCTGTTTGATTATATAAATACATGACTCGACGAAGTACTTGTGAGATTGTATACATGTACTGTGAGAAGTTGGCCTGGTATATGCTGTTCACTAATTAAAGTGGACACCTTGCACCAGAACAATTTGACTCTTATGGTAGATAGGTTTAAGACAACCTTTATAGAAAGCTATCCTAGTGGTAGCTGTGGAGAGCAGCCTTCAGGCTAAGTCTTGAAGGAATGTAAAGCAGCTTGTTTTACCACACAATCTCTTGAATCACCAAATGAAAAGACACCACACAGGTATATATACCAAATATATATGTATTTATTAATAAACACTCTCTACTAATCTCTTTATGAGATTAGAAGTCAGGAACATATGTACAAGTCAAATGTTATCAAAATAAGTTTAGCACAATCGAATATCACAATCTTAGTTTGGCTAGACCTAGGTCTAGGGCATCTAGAATCGAGGGACCCCCAAGAACCACCCCAGGTAGTTGTAGGAGACCCACAGGGGACGGACGCAGTGTCCTGGCACCGGTGCGAGTCCTGTACGAGTCTATGCGAACAGACGCGATTGAGATTTCAATGTTAAAGATCCCTTGCGTGTTCGAGGCGAACACATCGATCGAGTCGAAGGACGCGGTTACAGATAGAGTTGCAAGGGAGATGGACGCGCTGTGTCTAACACAGACGCGAACCTTGTGCGAGTCAGCGCAATGGAGATCTCAATGTTACAGGCCCCTTGTGTGTTCGAGGCGAACACCGATCGGACTCAGTACGAGTCGAAGGACATGGTTCTAGATAGTGTTACAAGGGAGATGGACGCGATGTGTCTAACACAGACGCGAACCCTGTACGAGTCAGCGCAATTGTCGCACTTAGAAAATAAGAGTTTTAGGGCATTTCTAGGGTAGCTAAAAGCAAGTCACTTACAGGGTAAGTAGTTCTAGGGCCCACACCCACAGGAGCACTGTAGTGCTGAAGTTACCTCACCCAGGGGAGCCAGGTGCATAGGTGTTCTTTGGTGTCGGGTCGCGGCGTCATTTTCAATGGGAGCCAGTGAAGACTTGCTGCTTGCGGCGACAGGAGAAGTGTCCGGAGGAATTCAAGCCTGGATTCAGAAGATGGAAGACCTGAAAGCAGAGGGGACAGTGTTCAAAGTCACTTGGCAGTGACTCGGGGCAAGGAAGATGGATGCCCACCATCGTCGCAAGATTCAGGTCGTTTGCGGATGCCTTGACTCTTCAGCCACGAGGTCCAGGAGGCGTCGACGATGACCAGGAGCTGGATTCTGCGTGTCCCACGATGTCTGCAGCTTACTGCGGTGTCGGCGACTCGATTGGAGCCAACAAGCCTTGGTAACAGCATGTCTCGGGAAAAGTGTAAAAAGTCAATGGCACAGACCAGCAAGGTCTGAGGGACTCACCCAGCAAGGGTAAGTCAGGGCAGGCCTGGAGCAACCAGGGGAGCCCTTTGGCTCTGTAGGAAAGTCTTCAGGGGACCCACAAGCCGGCTAGCAAGGGATTGCGAAGATGCCTCGGGAGGATTCGCTCAACAGGGGTCTACGGTCACTCAGGAAGTGGTAGGCCTCTGATCTTCAGAAGGGTTCCTGCTGGAGGCTAGGAGCACACGTAGTCCAAAGCACAAGTTCGTGGAACGTTGTGAAGGGGTTGCACTCGACAATAGTGCACGGTACCCAGGGGTCGAGGTTCCTCGTCACTCTTGGGGTCCACTGGCCTCAACTTCGCTGGGGACTCACGATGGCCTTTGAGAAGTCAGGAAATCCACTTCTTGGGCTGCAGGGACTTCGGACTCCAGCGGGAGTGGCGTAGTTTGTGACTGTCGTTTGTAGTTTTTGGGCCTGCCAAGCAGGGGAGTCACTCCTTGACTCCAAGGGAGATTCTTCAGTCTTCCAAAGGTAGTGGAACGTCGAAGGTCTGGGATTCTTCTTGTAGAGCGTCGTCCAGGGGTATCTAGTTTGCAATGCACAGGTTCCCCCTCTTATACTAAAAGAAAGGGAGGGACTAGCTCTATGACCCCACCTATGGGAGGGTCAGGGGAGTGGGTGGTTACACCTACTTCCCTTTGTCCAGTTTCGCGCTAGAGCAGGGGCAGGTAGCCCCTGAGCCGGTTTGAACTGGGGTATGCACAGAGGAGCCTTCTGCTCCCCCAGTGCAGGACTTCAAAGCACTCTAAGAGTGCACCCAACCAGCCCCAATACACTAAACCCTGTTTGGGAGGTGGTCACACCCCCTTGGGACAGGATATCTATTGTTGGGCTTCCTCCACTGCGAGTGTTGGTCATCAGCAGGAGGGCAGCCCAGTGTCTGTGACTGGTGGCATCCATTTTGTGATGCCAGGGCTCTGCAGGATTCTACAGCGTTTCCACAGTAGGTACATGTCTATCCCTCTAGAAGGGTGGAATGCTACCCCCGCCGCCAGGACTGGCGGGGGGTAGTATTCCAAGATGTTTGACACCAAACACGACATGTTTCGATGCAGCCATTCCAAAGTTAGCATTCTACCGTGAGGATATAATGCACTTAAAAGTATATGGTTTAACCGCATCCACAAACAGCCCCAGAGAATGGACTCTGAGAGCTGCAGAGGGGCCCTGCTCAGGCAGAGGCACCCCCTCACATGGAAACTAAGCACCCTGCCCTCAGGATTGATAGGGCCTGCTTTAGGGGTGGCTGATAAGTCTCAATGTGTGTGCAGGAGAGATATAGGGGACCTATATCTCAGTGACGGGTGCTAGCACTTCCTCACCCAGGCTGCAGTAGCAGGCCTGTGGTGTCAGATTTAGTCTGCTTCCCAGGGGTGGCATAATACATGCTTCAGCCCCTGGTAGGCCTGTGAAGTACCTATGCCCTTGGTACCTAAGGTACCATATACTAGGGACTCATAAGGTACCACAGTATCCAATCACTAGTGCACCTAGAGTGCACTCCAAATCGTTTAGAGAGAACAGAGAGGCTGGGGCCCTGATTGGCAGGGTCCCAGCCAGACTATAGCCAGAAACCAGTGTAAACATTAGAAAAAAAGTGGGGGCAACATAAGAGGCAGATCCTACTCTCCTACACAACCCCCCCCCCCCAAACGCAGGGACACTAAAATAACCTTGACCAGTTGAGTCTTCGTGTTCAAAGTGGAAATACCTTGAGAGTCCATCTGCATTGGCATGTTGGGTCCCAGGTCTATGTTCCACTGTATAGTCCATCCCCTGTAGGGAAATGGACCACCTCAAAAGATTTGGGTTTTCACCTTTCATCTGTTTAAGCCATAGGAGGGGCTTGTGGTCAGTCTGAACTATGAAGTGAGTGCCAAACAAGTATGGCCTCAGCTTCTTCAGGGCCCACACCACAGCAAAGGCCTCCCTCTCTATAGCTGACCAACGTTTCTCTCTAGGGGTCAGCCTTCTGCTAATAAAAGCTACTGGCTGGTCTTGACCTTCATCATTCAGTTGAGACAGTACAGCTCCCACACCCAGCTCAGAAGCATCTGTTTGGACAATTAACTTTTTGGTGTAGTCTGGACTCTGTAAGATGGGGGCAGTGCACATGGCCTGCTTTAGGTCTTCAAATGCCTTCTGACAGCTAGCTGTCCACTGAACCTTTTTTGGCATTTTCTTTGAGGTCAGATCATTCAAGGGGGTCACTATAGATCCACATCCCTTGAAAAACCTCCTATAGTACCCAGTCAGGCCCAAGAAGGCTCTCACCTGTGTCTGGGTGGTTGGAGCAACCCATTCCATTATGGTTTGGATTTTGCTCTGTAAAGGCTGTACCTGGCCTCCACCTACAAGGTGGCCCAGGTATACAACCTGACTCTGCCCTATCTGGCACTTAGTGGCCTTGATAGTGAGGCCTGCTTTCTGCAGAGCCTCCAAAACATTCCTGAGGTGGACCAGGTGATCCTGCCAGGAGGAACTAAAGACAGCAATATCATCTAGATAAGCTGAGCAATAAGTTTCCATCATTGTCAGAACTTTATTCACCAACCTCTGAAAAGTGGCAGGTGCATTTTTCAATCCAAAGGGCATCACCACAAAGTGGTAGTGCCCACCAGGGGTCGAAAATGCTGTTTTGGCTTTTGCATCATCAGCTAACCTGATCTGCCAGTAGCCAGCTGTTAGGTCAAACGTGCTTAGATACTTGGCTGAGGCCAAAGTATCAATCAGCTCATCTGCCCTTGGTATGGGATAGGCATCAGTCCTAGTGACTGCATTGAGGCCTCTGTAGTCTACACAAAACCTCATTTCTTTCTTACCACCCTGGGTATGAGGCTTGGGTACCAGGACTACTGGGCTAGCCCAAGGGCTATCTGAAGGCTCAATTACACCTAGCTCCAACATTTTCTGGACTTCAGTCCTGATACAGTCCCTGACATGGTCAGGTTGCCTGTAGATTTTATTCTTGACAGGCAGACTGTCTCCAGTGTCCACCTCATGGGTGCACCAGGAAGTCTGACTAGGGGTCAGGCTAAACATATGTCTATACTGTTGCAGAACTTGTCTGCACTCAGTTTGCTGATGGTCAGTGAGGCTGCTTGCCAAAGCAACACCATCTACAGACCCATCATCAGGGTTCTGAGAGAGCAGGTCAGGGAGAGGGTCACTCTCCTCCTCCTGTTCCTCATCAGTTGCCATGAGCAAGCCCATGTCAGCCCTGTCAACATATGGCTTTAATCTGTTGACATGGAGCACCCTCAGGGGCTCCTGGGAGTTCCAAGATTCACCAGGTAGGTGACTTCTCCCTTCTGTTCAACTATTGTATGGGGGCCACTCCACTTGTCCTGGAGGGCTGCTGGGGCCACAGGCTCCAATACCCACACCTTCTGTCCTGGCTGGTATACAGTCAGTACAGCCTTTTGGTCATGCCAAGCTTTTTGTAATTCTTGGCTGGCCTCCAGGTTTTGGTTGCCTTTTTCATGTACTCAGCCATCCGGGAGCGGAGACCAAGTACATAGTCCATCACATCTTGTTTGGGGGCTTGAGAGGTAACTCCCAGCCCTCTTTTACCAAACACAATGGACCTCTCACAGGATGCCCAAACAGAAGCTCAAATGGGCTGTAACCAACCCCCTTCTGTGGAACCTCTCTGTATGCAAACAACAGGCAAGGAAGAAGAAGGTCCCATTTCCGCCTAAGCTTCTCTGGGAGTCCTTTAATCATTCCTTTCAAGGTTTTGTTGAAGCGTTCAACTAAACCATTGCATTGTGGGTGATAGGGGGTGGTGAACTTATAAGTTACACCACACTCCTTCCACATTGCTTTCAGATATCCTGACATGAAGTTGGTACCTCTGTCAGAAATGACCTCCTTTGGGAAACCCACTCTGGAGAAGACTCCAATAAGGGCTCTTGCCACCACAGGGGCTGTGGTGGTCCTCAGAGGAATTGCTTCTGGGTACCTGGTGGCATGATCCACTACCACCAGGATAAACCTGTGCCCAGATGCAGTTTGAGGGTCAAAGGGACCAACAATGTCAATCCCTACCCTTTCCAAGGGTACCCCCACCACAGGTAGTGGTATCAGGGGGCCTTTGTTGTGCCACCTGCCTTACCACTGGCTTGGCATGTGACACAGGAGCGACAAAACTCCTTTGTGTCCTCTGACATATGTGGCCAATGAAAATGTGGGACAAGCCTGTCCCAGGTCTTGTTTTGGCCCAAGTGACCTGCCAAAGGGATATCATGTGCTAGGGTCAAGAGGAACCCCCTAAACTTCTGAGGTATTACCATCCTCCTGGTGGCTCCAGGGGCTGGATCTCTACCCTCAGAATATAGGAGTCCCTCATCCCAATAAACTTTATGGGACCCACTAGCACTCCCAGCAGCCTCAGCAGCAGCCTGCTGTCTGAGGGGTTCAAGAGAGGGGCAGTACTGTTGCTCCTTACTCAGATCTTCCCTAGAAGGGCCCCCTGCCCCCAAGAACTCAACCTGATCAGGCTCAAGTCTCTCTGGGGCAGTTCCTTCTTCAGGATCTGCTTCACCTCCCTCTGGGGGTGAATCTGTGATCTGAGACAGAGGGGAAGGCACTGCCTTTACCCTACTGCTCCTCCTCTTGGGAAGCATCTGGTCCATTGTTCCAGGATCCAGAGCTGGTTCAGTGTTATGCATTCTTGCTTGTGACCTGTTCACAGCAAATACCTCTGCAGGGATGCCCAACATCTCAGCATGAGTCCATAACTCTACTTCAGACCAGGCTGAAGTCTCTAGATCATTGCCCAATAGACATTCGACAGGGAGGTCTGCACTGACTACAACCTTCTTGAGGCCAGTTACCCCTCCCCAGGAGAAATTCACAACTGCCAGACTATGGTTGGTCCTGACATTGCTTGCATTGGTCACCTGGTACATTTCGCCCAGGATGATCTGTCCAGGGTCCACAAGATCCTCTGCCACCATGGTGACACTAGCACCTGTGTCCCTAAATGCCAAAGCCTGTTTGCCATTTATTACAGGCTGCTGTTTGTATTTGCCCAGATTACTGGGACTTACTAGGAAGGACATATTAAGGTCTCCCTCACAAATCAGCATTGCCTGAGTGGGCACTCTGACTAGGTCAGAGTCCACTTCAGAACCCAGGGTCAACCCTACTACACCCTTATTCTGAGTACCACCTCCACCAGTAGCTGAGCTAGGGGGAACAGTTGCCTTAGGGGCAGGAGTGGTGGTGGTTTGGTCTTTGGACTTGTTACAATCAGAAGTCCAGTGCCCTTTCTGTTTACAGAATTTGCACCAGGGCTTCTTTTGGCCTTTCCCCTTGTTGGATTGTGACTCCCCACCATATGCAGATTTTTGGGGCCCTTGTGAAGACTTCTGGTCTTTTGACTTATCCCCACCTTTCTCAGAGCCGTTAGGATCTTGCTTCTTGGTGTCACCCCCTTGGTTCTGGGGTTTCTGCCTTACCCTGGTTCTGACCCATTTGTCTGCCTTCTTTCCCAATTCTTGGGGAGAGGTCAGATCTGAGTCCACCAGGTATTGATGCAACAACTGGTTCTGGCAATTATTAAGGATCTGTTCTCTCATCATCAGATTATACAATCCCTTGAAATCAGTAACCCTACTGCCAACCAGCCAACCCTCCAGAGCCTTGGTTGCACAATCTACAAAGTCAGTCCAGTCCTGAGTCTGTGCCTTCTGGGTGTCTCTGAACTTCAACCTGTACTGCTCAGTGGTTAAGCCAAACCCATCTATCAGTGCACTCTTCAGGACTTCATAATTATCAGCATCCTCTTCTCTAACAGTGAGGAGCTTGTCTCTACCTTTGTCTGAAAAGGAGAGCCACAAGATTGCTGCCCACTGCTTTTGGGGGACCTGCTGTACTCTACAGGCCCTCTCCATAGCAGTTATCCACTTGTGGATATCATCCCCACTCTGGTAGGGAGGAACAACCTTGCTCAGGTTCCTATGGTCTGGAATAGATTCTCTGCCGCTAGGGACACTGTTGCTGCCACCAAGGGGTTCTAACCCCTCTCTTCTAGAAGCTCTCTGGATCTCCAGGGCTTCTCTATCCAGTGCCAACTGCTTGGTTCTGAGGGCAACTCTTGCTTCCTTATACTGCAGCAGTTTGCACATTCTTTCAGAGGAGCTCTCTCTTATGGGAAAGTATGAGTTCCTCTGCTGGACAAATTCTCTGCCAGAGTGATAAGAGTGGTCAGATTCCCTGGAAGGGGACCTATGCCTCTCCTCCACTCTGTCAGTTCTCTTAGGGAGAATTCCTCTGTCCTTTTCAGGCCCCTTGGAGCCTGGCCCTTCAATCACAGAGTCTTGGTCATTCTGATTTTCATCATCTGACCCAGACACTGTAATTGACCCACCCCCTGATTCAGACCCATTAGCTCCTAGAGCCAATCTAAGATCATCTGCTGTCAGCAGATCTATCAGGTGTAGTGTGGAGGGACTCTGTCCTAGCTTCAGGTGTCTTTCAACACACATGGCTCTCAAGTCAGAGAAAGCCATGTCCTTATACTGAGGCTGAGCGGATCCACTGGTTCCACCCTTTAAGGACATTCTAGTGTTGTGCAGTGTTGTACTACCTCCACTAGTTTGTGGCCTACTGATACTAGCTTGAGCTGTAGAAAGGGTGTGCTATCCCTTGGCACACAGCTCTAAGTTCAGTAGAACTTATTGATACTAACCTTGACTTTATATGTACCTTAAGTACCTATAGTGGTTTTCAGTTAGTAATTCAAATAGAGATTTTCTGGTAAAACAATAGCAAGCTGGAATCCCACACGCTGCCCACCAATGTGAGAAGTTGGCCTGGTATATGCTGTTCACTAATTAAAGTGGACACCTTGCACCAGAACAATTCGACTCTTATGGTAGATAGGTTTAAGACAACCTTTATAGAAAGCTATCCTAGTGGTAGCTGTGGAGAGCAGCCTTCAGGCTAAGTCTTGAAGGAATGTAAAGCAGCTTGTTTTACCACACAATCTCTTGAATCACCAAATGAAAAGACACCACACAGGTATATATACCAAATATATATGTATTTATTAATAAACACTCTCTACTAATCTCTTTATGAGATTAGAAGTCAGGAACATATGTACAAGTCAAATGTTATCAAAATAAGTTTAGCACAATCGAATATCACAATCTTAGTTTGGCTAGACCTAGGTCTAGGGCATCTAGAATCGAGGGACCCCCAAGAACCACCCCAGGTAGTTGTAGGAGACCCACAGGGGACGGACGTGGTGTCCTGGCACCGGTGCGAGTCCTGTACGAGTCTATGTGAACAGACGCGATTGAGATTTCAATGTTAAAGATCCCTTGCGTGTTCGAGGCGAACACACCGATCGGTCCTTGTACGAGTCGAAGGACGCGGTTACAGATAGAGTTGCAAGGGAGATGGACGCGCTGTGTCTAACACAGACGCGAACCTTGTGCGAGTCAGCGCAATGGAGATCTCAATGTTACAGGCCCCTTGTGTGTTCGAGGCGAACACCGATCGGACTCAGTACGAGTCGTAGGACACGGTTCTAGATAGTGTTACAAGGGAGATGGACGCAATGTGTCTAACACAGACGCGAACCCTGTACGAGTCAGCGCAATTGTCGCACTTAGAAAATAAGAGTTTTAGGGCACTTCTAGGGTAGCTACAAGCAAGTCACTTACAGGGTAAGTAGTTCTAGGGCCCACACCCACAGGAGCACCGTAGTGCTGAAGTTACCTCACCCAGGGGAGCCGGGTGCATAGGTGTTCTTTGGTGTCGGGTCGCGGCGTCGTTTTCAATGGGAGCCAGTGAAGACTTGCTGCTTGCGGCGACAGGAGAAGTGTCCGGAGGAATCCAAGCCTGGATTCAGAAGATGGAAGACCTGAAAGGAGAGGGGACAGTGTTCAAAGTCACTTGGCAGTGACTCGGGGCAAGGAAGATGGATGCCCACCGTCGTCGCAAGATTCAGGTCGTTCGTGGATGCCTTGACTCTTCAGCCACGAGGTCCAGGAGGTGTCGACGATGACCAGGAGCTGGATTCGGCGTGTCCCACGATGTTTGCAGCTTACTGCGGTGTCGGTGACTCGATTGGAGCCAACAAGCCTTGGTAACAGCACGTCTTGGGGAAAGTGTAAAAAGTCAATGGCGCAGACCAGCAAGGTCTGAGGGACTCACCCAGCGAGGGTAAGTCAGGGCAGGCCTGGAGCAACCAGGGGAGCCCTTTGGCTCTGTAGGAAAGTCTTCAGGGGATCCACAAGCCGGCTGGCAAGGGATTGCAAAGATGCCTCGGGAGGATTCGCTCAACAGGGGCCCACGGTCACTCGGGACGTGGTAGGCCTCTGATCTTCGGAGGGTTCCTGCTGGAGGCTAGGACCACACGTGGTCCAAAGCACACGTTCGTGGAACGTTGTGAAGGGGTTGCACTCAACAATAGTGCACAGTACCCAGGGGTCGCGGTTCCTCATCACTCTTGGGGTCCACTGGCCTCAGCTTCGCTGGAGACTCACGATGGCCTTTGAGAAGTCAGGAAATCCACTTTTTGGGCTGCAGGGACTTCGGACTACGGCGGGAGCGGCGTAGTTTGCGACCGTCGTTTGTAGTTTTTGGTGCCTGCCAAGCAGGGGAGTCACTCCTTGACTCCAAGGGAGATTCTTCAGTCTTCCAAAGGTAGTGGAACGTCGAAGGTCCGGGATTCTTCTTGTAGAGCGTTGTCCAGGGGTATCTAGTTTGCAATGCACAGGTTCCCCTCTTATACTAAAAGAAAGGGAGGGACTAGCTCTATGACCCCACCTATGGGAGGGTCAGGGGAGTGGGTGGTTACACCTACTTCCCTTTGTCCAGTTTCGCGCCAGAGCAGGGGCAGGTAGCCCCTGAGCCGGTTTGAACTGGGGTATGCACAGAGGAGCCTTCTGCTCCCCCAGTGCAGGACTTCAAAGCACTCTAAGAGTGCACCCACCCAGCCCCAATACACTAAACCCTGTCTGGGAGGTGGTCACACCCCTTGGGACAGGATATCTATTGTTGGGCTTCCTCCACTGCGAGTGTTGGTCATCAGCAGGAGGGCAGCCCAGTGTCTGTGACTGGTGGCATCCATTTTGTGATGCCAGGGCTCTGCAGGATTCTACCGCGTTTCCACAGTAGGTACATGTCTATCCCTCTAGAAGGGTAGAATGCTACCCCCGCCGCCAGGACTGGCGGGGGGTAGTATTCCAAGATGTTTGACACCAAACACAACATGTTTCGATGCAGCCATTCCAAAGTTAGCATTCTACCGCGAGGATATAATGCACTTAAAAGTATATGGTTTAACCGCATCCACAAACAGCCCCAGAGAATGGACTCTGAGAGCTGCAGAGGGGCCCTGCTCATGCAGAGGCACCCCCTCACATGGAAACTAAGCACCCTGCCCTCAGGATTGATAGGGCCTGCTTTAGGGGTGACTGATAAGTCTCAATGTGTGTGCAGGAGAGATATAGGGGACCTATATCTCAGTGACGGGTGCTAGCACTTCCTCACCCAGGCTGCAGTAGCAGGCCTGTGGTGTCAGATTTAGTCTGCTTCCCAGGGGTGGCATAATACATGCTTCAGCCCCTGGTAGGCCTGTGAAGTACCTATGCCCTTAGTACCTAAGGTACCATATACTAGGGACTCATAAGGTACCACAGTATCCAATCACTAGTGCACCTAGAGTGCACTCCAAATCGTTTAGAGAGAACAGAGAGGCTGGGGCCCTGATTGGCAGGGTCCCAGCCAGACTATAGCCAGAAACCAGTGTAAACATCAGAAAAAAAGTGGGGGCAACATAAGAGGCAGATCCTACTCTCCTACATGTACTGTTTTTAATCTGTTATATTTGTTTTTCCTGATTTTGGTGTTTGTTTTATCCAAAACGTTTTTCATAATTTTGGTTTGATGCACTGAAAATGTTTGTGTATATATCTAAAAATTGATTGTGGTCCCTTTTCTGACAAAAAATGTATTATGATTTTATGAAATCTGATGAAGGAATCATAGTAAATAAATACAAGGGCAAAGAAATTGAACGATTGGTCGTAATTCTTCGAAGCGTAGAATAGATTACACAGCCAGCTAGAACATTTTTTGATTAATATATAGAGAGGCCTATTCTAGCTGTTAATAAGGGCCCAACCTCTTGAAATACATTAAACTTTTAGAAATTGGGCATTTTCTTACTTGTTTGTGTATTCAGTGTCTAGTTTTGGAGTGACAGGGCTGGGGATGTGCATTCACTCTAGACAGTCACAAGGGGGTTGAGGTGTGTCCTACCTTTCCTGGCTGACTCATAGGCAGGCTGAATAGACCTTTTTGCATTTAGAGTGGTGGGAGGAGTTTTCAATAGCACCTGAATAGGCTGTGACTGCTCTGAACAATGCTGTCTTCACCTCGTGTGTTGAAGCTGGACTAGAGAGGTCTGGACTGGTTTTTACTGAGCAAGAGGCACTTGATGCCTAAAACTTCAAAGAGAAAAGTAATAGACATATTGGGGCCCTGACCCCAGAACTTTAGAACTCTTTTGGACTAAAGAACCTGCCAAGAAGGAGAGCTGGAGAAGCGGTGAGGAGGAACTACCACTTTGCTGTGTGCTTTGCTGTGTTGGCCTGCAGTGGCTGCTTCTGTCTTAGGCAATGAATGGACTGGACTGACTGCAACTTATTTTCCTGATTTTCTCCAAGGGCTTCAGGTAGAGCTTGCCCCCTGTTCAAGAAGTCTCAGGAACAGCAAAGATTTCAAGATCATCTGCTACCAGCACTGGGAACTGTGTGTTTTGTGCTGGAACTGAAGAAAAAGCAACCCAATGCTATCAACGATGCCACTGCTGGCTCTGTGACCTGTTAGCACCACAGAGAGCACTGCCCCCCAACCCTGGTCTCACTGACAATGACATCCAATGCCACCACCGAGCCACTGCTTTCACTGTGACCTGAGGACACAGCACTTCGCACCGCCTCGCTTCACGGCCCAACTATGGTATCCCCGATGATGCCGCTCCACACTGACTTCTAAGCTGCTGCCTGCACCGTGGCCTGGGGCACCACTTGTAAGTTATTCGATGCACCACCCATCCCCCACCACAGCCTTGGCCCACCAACACGGACGCCATCAACTCCAGATCGCCTACCAAACAACGCTTCAGCAACAACAGTGCCACTGCTTGCACCATGACCTGCCATCACCCCAACAAGCACCATCCCACTTCGCACCACAGCCCTCGTCTCACTGATGCCGTTGGACGCCATGACCAAGCCACTGCCTGCACCGCAACCTAAGGGCACCATACCGCTGCACTTAGCACCACAGCCCAACAGAGCTCGAACCGCAACGTGTGTGACTTCGAGGGCCCAACAACTCCTGCACTGACTTACAAAGCTGACCCCTACTGATGCTGCATCTTCGGATCCCATCGCAAGGTCAATGATGCCCTGCATTTCCAAGGTACTGTTTGCAGGTCTTCCCAACACCGTAGCTGGCTCGTGACACGTAGACGGCCTGAACTGTTGGATTTGTTTGTTCACGATACCATGATAGTCCCAGATGGAGCTATTGACTTCAAGGAACTGTATTTTAAGTTTATTTGTACAATATTCATATTTTGATTACTGTATGTTGGATTCTTAGCAGTTTGGTCATGTTATACCCAGATAAATATTGGCTATTTTTCTAAAACTGGTGTGGTGCCCTTTTGTAGTATTTTCACTGTATTACTGTGTGTTATGTGCAAATGCTTTGCACATTACCTCTAAGATAAGCCTGACTGCTCATGCTAAGCTACCTAGGGAGCAGGAAGGGGTTATTTTAGAAGTGTAATCCCCCTTACCCTGACTTGAAGGAAGGTTTCCTACTTGGACAGGGTACAAACCTGCCAACCAAAGACCCCAATTTCTAACAGCCACACTTTGGAAGAAGCTGTCATGCTCTTGGGTAGCACCCGGCACTTCGTTGGACAGAGGTGCCCCCCGGCTTATCACCTCAGATCATTGAATAAATATGTGAGACCTGCATAGCAACTCAGATTTGCTGCCTAAAACTACAAGAATAAGGATTACCCTGCTGCAACGGCGGTCTGCATCACACAGGATTGCTCCCTGAAGGACTGCTACTGTTGCACACTTGGAACTACAGTCATGAGGACTTTGCCTTGCTTCAAAAAGGATTAAGAAGTGGACTCCCTGAAAGCAACATGTTAACAGAGCTTCCCTGTACCATCTACCTCAAGAAGTCCCCAGCCTGGAGTGCGTCCAGTGGACCTTTAAGGATTTGGCCAGGTGCATTGTGGAAACTGTACTCCAAACTTCGAAGGACCATCTCAGAGCTTTTAGACCCTTGGATTTGTGTCTTGTACACTTTGAACCATCAAGAGGAACTTCAGGAAGAAGTTCCAGAAGTTTGGAGACGTTTGGAGGAGCTTTTGGAAAAAGCTCCAGAAGTGTACTGACCCGACCGACGTCAAGAGTCAAACCGACTACCTTCAAACGCAACCCAGCCTGGATTTCAGGTGTATCCGGCTGAAAGCTCCGGAGCTCCAGACTTCCAGAATTTTACCTGGGGCCTCGTTGAAAAGCAATCTGATTATGTCACATTGAAATCGGCCTGTGGGAGGGGACTGCATGACATTGAGAGAAAATCCATCAGAAAAGTTTCTAAGTCTGGAGATAAACTTTTGACCGGAGCCTCCTGCTTAGTTTATCCAACTAGGACTCCATCGCTGTCAGCCTCAAACTTTGACTTTGTCCCGGTCAAGTATAACCAGATGTCCCAAGTTGGCGCTATATTTTTTTAAGCACTTTAAATTGGTTAATCTTTAAAAATTAGTATCTCTGGTTCCCTATACTGGATTTGTGTTGTTTTGGTGTAATTTTAAAGATACAAATATATCCTATTTTTAAATTGTTGTGGGATTTTTTTTGTGTGTTGTGTCTTGCTTATTCAATGTATTGTTGTTTTTAAATGCTTTACATACCTGTCTTTTGAGTTAAGCCTGCCTGCTCGCAGCTAGCTACCAAGGGTTGAGCCAGGGGCTAATGTATTGAGACCTTGTCTGGACCTTATATTGTGTGGGAGGCCTTTTTGCTAGTGGAAGGTGCATACTTATCCCTACCAGTAACCCATCCACCTACACTGAGTTAACATTTTTATGTAAATTTTTGGTGTGCATTGCTTTACAATTTTTCTTTAAAATCACAATAAATAAATGTATATGTATATATTGAGATATTTTTAACATTATATGCCTTTACAAAAACTCTGCACCTGAGCAGGACATTCACTTTATTCAAATCTTTATCAAACTGTGATAATTGTATTGTAAACTATCCAGATTAAATCTTACACAACTTCCCTTCTGCTACACCTTGATTATACATTCAAGCCACCCAAGAAGCCAATTTTCTGTAGTGTCCGATTTATTGAATCTTTCTTTAAATGCTGCTTTTCTGTCCCTGTAACCGCAAGGATTGAGGAACATTATGGAAAATATTTTGCCCATAGAAAAAGCTGTCAGCCATACTCACATTAAACATAGGGGCATATTAGCAAGGGCCTTATCTCCGCTTTAGCGGCACTTTTTGCCGCTAAAGCGGCGATATTTCTATCGCCCTATTAGCAAGCTGTCGCTAACAGCTGTTAGCGACAGCTTTATGGCGAAAGCGACCGTTTTAGTGCCGCTTTGCATGTCAGCGATATATATCGCTAATGACATGCAAAGTAGGCGTTCCCAACTAAAAGCGACCGAAAACAGATGCAAACACAACTTCCCCCTATTAGCAATGCCCGCGAAGCGATAAAAAAGCTTGCGCTAACCGCGATTATCGCTAGAATCTAACACCTGCTAAACACCTGACTTAACCATTCTAGTCAATGGGAGGTGGATTGTAAGGTTAAGTCCTCACCTGCCTATTAGCAAGCTTTTCATTAGCGCGTTGGATTTATCGCTGGATTTCTCGTGCTATTGCTGGGTTTCGCCGCTATCGCTGAATTTTTTATCGCCTTGGAGATAAGCGTTGATAATAACGCGTTATCTCCGCAATGAATGAGGCCATATAAACGTTTATAATGTGCTATTGTTGTGCACCTAAGCTCAGCTCTGGAGGGCCCGCCACGATTCATGATTTGTATAGTGTGACGAGGTGTAAATGCGTCCAACTCTTGGACTCCGTATTACTGGTTAGACTTGCGCCAGTGTATTGGCCGCAGTGTTTCTGCAAGGCGGAGTCTCAATAACGTGTTACAAGTGGTGGCTTCTCATACAGCACATTTATTTTCTTGTGCAGAACATAATTGCAGCAAAGTAATTATCACCTCGTATTGCAATAAAAAATGAGTGATGCTATTGTCAATCAAGCTTGCAGATTATTCTCGAGAGTTTAGGTACTTGTGTGGCAAATAGCGCGCTCTCACTCTGGTAATTAGCATGCCACTTTCTCCATTAGAGCCTTGACAACATTTAAGCTTTTAATTTCAAATACCGTACTACCAGTAAGGGCTAATTTTCACAATATTGTCAACAATTTTAGAAATGGTATAATTGTCTTTTGCTTACAGGACTCATTTTAAAAAGCATCACTTTAGTAATTATGTCATTCGCGTGCTGTCCCTTATCTAATGTAGTGGAGCAGCAGCAATCATCCTCCGCGCAATCCGCTCCTGCCCCTGCTTTCGCTCCTCTCCACCTGCAAAAGAAGCAGAGAAAAAACGAGCGGTGCTAATAATTACTTCCCCATTCAGTGATTATGCACACACTGAGTAATAAAAACACTCTCCTAAGAATATTTGCAAAACTTTTCTTCTATCTGTTTTAACTATTCTGTGGTAAAGATGTGATTACAATTCCGAGTTTCCAAATGTACTGATTTTCGATTACCTATCCTTTCCTTTACCTGGCTCAATTAATATATAGAAAACGGAATCATTATAAATAATGTAAGCTGACTAAGAAGGATGTGAATAACAGACAATATAATGATTCAAATCGTTGAACATGTATGTGCAGTGCCCCAAAGCCTTTTAAAATTCGCACATTCTGGAAGCAAGGTTTATATCACTTTCCTACGGATATCTGTTCACCAAAATGATCCTGGCAGCTCAAGTGACACTATGTAATATTTGGACCCCTGATGTCAACAGAAGGTTGACCAATTGCCTCACCATTAATCGCTCAACAACCTCCTACTCACTGCTGAGAGGCTAAGGGATGGACCAATGGTGGAAACTGTAGTGTCTTGTGAATTGGTAATGACAGAACCCTTGTGGCTCCTGATGGACTCTGTAGTACTGTGACATAGGCATTAGAGCGTAGTATAGTGAATTAATGTTTAGAATATTGAGTTTGAGGTAGCATGCAGAAGAATAAAGACGTGTTTTACTAAGCTCTGTCTGTGGCTTAGTCATTGGCGAGTACATGGGCTGGGGAGGACGCTACAAGTGGCAACGCGGTAGGGGATAAGTAACCAAAAGATCGACAGTGCTCTCCCAGAGCATTTGCCATGATCCCGCAAACTGTTTGTGTGTGCAATGTGTGCCTCTGTCGAAGTGTGGAATTAATGTTTGGCGTATGTGGAGTCAAAGTGCAGCCCAAGTTCTGTGTAAAGCATTTGAAGATAACAAAAGCATCGCTAAGACGTTTAGGTTTCATTGGCCGAGAACCTGCTGGGAAGGCCGAAAAGAGAGGTACTGCGCTACTATGCAACTCAAAGGCGTACATCATACTGAGTGATAAAAGCTGAAGGTGGATGCAACCAGGCTTTGGAAGAGCAGCAAATTGCAAGATAGCACTGCGAACAGAAGCTGTGCGAGGCAGAGATCAACCAATTGTCAGACAGGACAAAGAGACGCCTAAAGGCAAAATGATATAGGAAATGGTCATTTGCTTACCAGTACTGATTAAAGACAGTCATCATGCCTCAGTGCTGGAGGAAGTGACCCCGGGAGAAGCACCCAGGGTTGTGCTTGCTGAGCTGTCCATTCCCAAAGTGGCACCCCACCAAAACTGACAAGTGGGGCTCAGAACAAATCCAAAGGTCTCCGAAGCTCAGAAAGCCGAGAGCGGCAATCGGAATCCTGAAAGTTTGCTTTTCCAATGAAGACCAAGAAGGGGGTCACATTTTCTGTCATTATTAAAGATGATCGCGAGGCCAGCACATTGTAAGGCCTCAGAGATGGTATGCATAAATAAGATCATCAAGCAGTGTCAGAAAGAACTTTACTCATCCACCGCAGGTGCAGTCACCGACCTCAAAGGAATCGCCTCTGGGTACTCTGTATCATGGTCCACCAAGACCAGGATGAATCTGGTGTTCAAGCTGTCTTGAGGTTCAAGGGACCAACAATGTTGATACCCACCATTTCAAAAAGGTGCCAAAAACAAGCAAGAGAGTCAGAGGAGCCGTCAGCTTAACCCCTCCTTTTCCACAGGCTTGGCAGGTGGGACAAACCTTAAAGAATGCATCTAAGGCTATCTTCAGTAGATGTTGGTACAAGCCTGGCAAAGACCTTGTCCTGCCACAGATGTCCTGCCAGGGGTATATCTTGGGCCAACACCAGAAGGAAAGCCATGTAACACTGAGGGACCACAACCTATGGGCTGCCCCAAGTTCAGGATCCTTAGACTCACTGTATAGGAGGTAATTCTCCCAATAGGGAGGGTGAACTCCAGAGGTAACACCTGCTGCCTCGGTCTCAGCTTGCCACCTCAAGCCCTCTAGAGTTGGGCACTCTTTCTGCATCTTGCTGAATTCCTCCCTTTAAGAAACTGGGTTACTGGTTGAGGGGGGCGAAACTCATCTGAAACAGCAACCAAAATTATTGTCACTGTGAAGTCACATGCAAACCCGAAGTAGACCTTTGCTCAATCCTCTGGTAGTTTGGCACAGAGCAGTCAGGTTTAACTTAGAGGCAATGTGTAAAGCATTTATGTAGCACTTTGAACAGTAATAAAGTCAAAAGACAACACAAGAAAAATCCCACACCAATTTAGAACAATAGAGCAAAATTTAACAAATAATTTGACAGCAAAATGACAAAAATTCACACTGTAGAACCAGATTAATGACTTTTTAAATGTATAAGTTGAAATAGCTCCAAAAGCACAAAACGCCACTCGCGGCTATCTGGTCTTGTGAGACTGGGAGAAAGTCGCAAGTTCAGGCCTACTGCGACAAAGCATAGGTTGTATACTGGGGCTAGGTTGTTCCCACTGACTTACCTTCTTAGTCCAATGCCAAGAGGTCCGTTGGAACCCGGTGGAAGGGGCAGTGAGGAGCAGGGAGAGCGGTGCGAGTGCTGTCGAAGTAGCCTGAAGAGCCGACCGGGCGCCGCAGATGGTTGTTGCTGTAGCACGAAGATCTTGTTAGCATTGCGAATGGGTGGAGTGAAGCTTTGCATTGGCAGTCACCACAGCAGTCGATGCTGTAGCGTGAAGAGTTGGTTCACTGAACTTCACGTTGGTGATGGGTGTGGGCATCAAGGTTTTGGCACCAGGAGGGCCCGTTCACGGTTGGGAAGAGCCCAAAAACTTCAGGGGAGCTCAACTAAGCAACATCAAGGGCCCAGGACCTGAGGGAAACAACTGGAGAGTCAGGAATGCACTCCAATAGAGGCCTGCAGTGTTCGGGCAGGTCCAGTTGCAGCTCCATTTCCAGGAAGAACATCAGCTGGACAGTTGCAGGGAGCCTCTGTAGCTTATTATCTCCCTGTAGCTCAGAATAGGAGGCCAGCTGGCTGACCCTTGGAGTCACTTCAGCCTGGGATGAAGGGTGCAGATTAAAATTTCCTTCTCAGCAAGCAGGGCCGCAAAGCAGCAGAGTAGCAGGGCCGCAGAGTGGCAGCCCTTCTGGTAGCAAAGCAGCACAGCCATACTTCTCCTGTGGTATCCACAGGAACAGGAGTGCACTGAAGAGTTGGTGTCTGAGGTCCAATATTTATACCTGGTACCTCATTTGAAGGGAGTGAAGCTTCTAGAGGTTCCCTTTAAAGTGCATGTTTCCTGCCTCCCCAGCCCTCATTCCAGACTAACTAGTAACTACAGGGCTTATGCAATCCTTTGTGTAGAGGCAGAACACAGCCTATTCAGGTGTAAGTGGGGCGGTGGCTAACAACACCCTCCCATCCTGCCAGTGATGACCCATCCAGGCAAACCTAAGCTGTCTATTGTGTGTGGCTGTCTAGGAGGGTTACACAAAGTCCATCTGCCATCTACACTCAGTCAGAGTTTGTCACTAGTACGACATGTAAGACTTTAGAGTACATGTCCTATTTTTAAAGTACACTGTACCCTGCCCAATTGGCTGTCCAGAGCCTACCCTAGGGTCACATTTGTATTGAAAAGGAAGGCTTGGACCTGGCAAAGGGTTTGTTTTGCCATGTCAAAACAGCAGTTTAAAACTGCACACAAAGGCTGCAATAGCATGCCTGACACACGTTTGAAAGGGCTACTGGAGTTGGTGGCACACTCAGTGTTGCAGGCCCACTAGTAGCATTTCATTTAGAGACTCTTGGTACACTTAGTGCCACTTTACTAGAGACTTATGAGCAAATTAAATTTGCTAATTGGGTATAAGCCAATGTTATTATCTTTTAATGAGTGAGCACATGCACTTTAGCACTGGTTAGCAGCGATAAAGTGTCAAGAGTCCTAAGGCCAGCAAATATGAGATCAGCGAAAAATGGCAGAGGAAGGCAAAAGGGTTGGGGGAAGAACACCCTAAGGCTGACAGGCCTAACACTCCCTGGTAGGCCCACCCTCAGCTTGCCATTCAGCAAGCTCAGGCAGGTCTCCTATGATGTGCAGAGTCCGATATCACCACTTGCTTTCCTTGCGACAAATGCTGGTGCCAATCATTCAGTGGCCTCACAGAAACTACAACTCCTTTATCCTGTAACCTTTGTAGCTCCTTCTTCACAGCTTCCTAAATGTTGAGAGACACTCTCCTAGACTTAGCAACTACAGGAACGGTCCCCTCTTTCATGATTATTTTGTGGATATAATTTATCAGACATGCTAACTTTAAATTTAAAAGACTAGATACCAACTTGCAAAATCCTTGCAAGCTTCCAAAACAACACATGCACACACACACTCTCTCACTCTCTCTCTCTCTCTCTCTCTCTCTCTCACTCTCTCTCTGTCAGGGACTGAGATTGGTGTTCAAATTGGGATCCAGATAAACATTTCTGCTGTCATCCAAGAATATTGCCCCTCTTTAGGGCAATATAGCCCCTCACCTCTGTAAATCAGTCTTTGTATTCAATGACTAAAAGAAAATGACCACCATATGCACCTGGATTAATGACTACCTGTCCTTCAAAAAGACACCATAATCAATCCTGAACAAGGATCAAATATTACTTCCTCCTCAACATCTGCCATTTTCACCTTGTCATGGTTCCCAACATGCATGGTCCCTAATTGAAGAACAAAGCCATCATACATCTCCTTAACACCCTCATACCCTTCATACCACTCTTATGATGTTTCACAGAATTTCCTGCATCTGTTACAGAGCGCTTTCAGGGCTGGACACTTTATTCTGTTGGCCCTGTGACAAGTAAAACCACACTGAAAAACGGCCCCCCTTGATCAGAGCTTAAGACAGTTTCTTTGTTACAACTGCACACACATCTGCTTTCTCCCTCGGTTTCTCCCTTCAACTCTTCTACTCAACACCTCTACCCAACACATCATGTGCTCCACTCATTTAGCAGTGGGCAAAACATCAGAGAGGCTCTTCTTGAAACTGCCAATCTTCTGTGATTCTGTCTCATCTACAATGCAAGACAAACTAGTCTCTAATGCACTTTTCAGTCTAACCACCAAATTTACAAATTAGCCTACCGGCAAAGGGTAATTATGTACTCTTCCACAGACTCATCATCATGCTGCCTCCTTCTTCCAAAGTGAAACCTTGTGAGAATTGTACTTACCTTTGGAAGATAGTGTAGTAATTTTCAACATATTAATCCATACTGAAAATTAGTTTGGTCTTCATGTTTGGAGATATTTATCATTAGTTTACCATTATTCTCTGGAAATGTTCTTTTAGGATCCTTATGTGCTGCTAGTTGTGACTCCCCATATAGTACCAAAGTATTAGAATATTTTATTGTGATTGCCTATCCTATCTTGGTGGAATAATATTTGAGACAATCATGGAATAGATATTTTTTCTGTTTTGGCTATTAAGGTCAAGATTAGAATTGAAAAGTATTGATTACTTTTTATCAATTCTCAATACACTTGCTCATCTAATTAATAGATGGTAATTATTTTCTGAGGTAATATTTATTTGCTTATTATTCCCCTCTTTCCTTTCCTCTTTCTCCTATTTTTCGTTTGCATAAACACTTCTGTTTAACAATAATCAAATTGTGTATATGATATATTGATTATCTGATATTTACCTTGTTGTTATTTTTAATTGTTTTATTGGTACATTGGCTTAATTCTGTTTTCTTATTGTAAACCTGTTTATTATTCTAATAAAAACAAAAGAAAAAGCAAATTACAATTAAGTCTGCTTCCTGATGCCAGTCTTGTTTTTGCCCCCTCCTTCCATCAATATTTTATATACCTTTTAACAGAATTCTGATCTCATCATTGATTCTGCGCACTTGAGATTGTGGAGCACGTTTGGTTCATTCTTCAGGCTGCAAAAGTATCAGTAGAGATATTTTACCTTTTAAAAACTCACTCTAGTTGGGAAATAAGGTATGAACCGTCCATTCTTGTGCTGCGTGTTCTCTGTGCGGACAGACACTTCACTCCAGGATCTGCGGTTGTAATGTTTCAGTATCTCAGGGATCTATTTCCAGTCATGATTCAACAGATCTATAACATCTAGTCTATTCTTCAAGGCCAGCATCTACAAACCTAAACTTCTGCTTTGCAGCATCTGTCCAGTTTTTACATAGCTAGGGGTTCTACTAAAAAATCTGATCTTGTCAAAAAACGTTCACATAGCAGGTTTTTAAGCCAGTGTCACTGATGGCTTCTTCTTTCTTTCAAAATCTGCCTTTCTGTCCAGACATACAGTAAGTTAATGACAAAATATTTGATTAGGGGATCGGGCTAGAAAAACAGCTTTTAGTTTAAAAGGAATTATTGTAGATATAAAATGAGCTGACGCCTGCGGAAACTTTGGATGGGTGCAAAAACTATGCTAAGTTTAAAACTGCTGTGAAGATACCCCAGAAGGCGAACTAATCCAAATATTATACTCAGACTTGAATATATGAATGCCATTTGTTCTTTCGTCGATGGTGTGTAAATCACTCTTTCCTCATCACAACCAATTTCTTTGCACAGCACGTCTGTAATCTATTGTGGTTTATGCTACTCATATTCAACTCGCATGACATGTTTTTTGTCATATACAACGTTTCTGTTCGAAGTGTCAACAGTGTGTCAATAAATACCAGTAGCTAAAATAAATATATGCATTTCTTGGGCGATGCAGAGCAAGTATTCATTTAAATTCAAATTAACGCAAGTTCTTATGCTATTAACAAAAACATATCCATGCTGCAAAAGTATATACAGGCACATTATACTTAGAATTATTAACTATTATCATTTCAAATTTAAAATACTTTTACACTGATAGTTCATTTTGGGCTTTGGCAAATTATATTTTAATTCTAAGGAAACAAGTTCCGAGGTGACAGGAACATGTTGCCTTGGAAATAAAAATAATAATTTATTTTTCTGCTGCATATGTCTTAATTCACCAATATATTTTTAAATCATTTTGCAGGTTACTGTTGCCCTTTCCAGAGCTGTATTAAGTATTATTTGCTATATGTGTAGTGATTTACCCTGCCAATTAAAGAATGATTGGAAAATGATAAAAAATAAGAAAGAGGTATATCAAAGAATAAAACTGTGGTGCCAAAGAGGGAAACAAAATACTCTCTTTCCATGATCCATAAACCTGCCTGTTGAAGATGATGAAGCGGAAATGTTATACCAATTGTAGGGGTGGATCATAATAACGTTTAGAGTGCACCCGCATAGAATCACTTGTTGTAGTAATATGAAGTGTTAGCGTTTTGAAAGACCATTGATAAGTAACATGGAGAATCGACGTTGAAAACGAATGTAACTAGCAGGAAACATTAACATGAAGAACTCGTGTTGTGCAACTGACACTTATTCGTATATTAAATGTAGGCCTGGGCGTTACATTCCGCTCCGCTCATGGAATTTGCGGAATTTAGGCAATTTCGCGTTCCGCGGAGAACGTGAAATTGCCAAAAATTCCGCAATCCGCGGCGTAGCGGAATTATTTTCTTGTTTGCGCTTTAAAAATGCGTTCTAGCACGCGCGATAGCGACTTACCGGGATCCCTGCGTTCGCCGACGAGTTTTCCTATCCGTTCGCGTGCGCCACGAGATTTTGGTAGCCGGCCGCGCGATCCCGCGAGAGTGTGCGATCGCGAACACGTCATTCGCCGCGCCATCGGACACCGTGAGAGTGTGCGATCACGAACACGTCATTCGCTGCGTCATCGTGCACCGCGAGAGAGATTGCGATCGCGAACATGTCATTCGGACGCGCCATCGGACATCCGGCGGAATGTTGGTGAAGCTCGCGATCCCGAACACGCAAAATTTTCAATCTGGAGAAGAATAATATCTCGAGCAGCATAAAACCTTCTATAAAATGATGATTTGAATGAAAAAAACTCCTCAGATTGACATTTGGCTGTCCTTTTTCGTCAATTTTTTTTGGGGGGAGAGGGAGGAAGTGCCACAGAGTCTCCAACTTCCTGTTCCTGTCCAGCAGGCTCCTCCGAGTGCTTTGTCCATCTCCTGTTCATTTTTCATTTGGATTTGAGCTGGAAGGATCACTCTTTGTGTCTGCTGCATCATTATCATTGAATTTGAGGACTTTTGGATTTGAGATTTTACAAGTAAGTTGGTGTTGTTTTTTGTTTGATTGGGGCATTGCAGTTGCTGCAACTACAATTTTGGTACTTTTCATCATTTAAAAAAAAAAAAAAATTGTTGTGGGTAGCCAGTAGGCCCAGAGCTAGTCATGGGTGGGTGCATGATGAAACAACTGTTCCTTTGCTGTGGGTTGTATTTATTTATTTCAAACATCATTTAGGGCATGGATGGCATTGGATTGAATTGCAAAATGTGTATTTTTGGGCATATTTCATTTTTTGGGTGTGTGTTAAATAAATGCCTTTGTTGTGTGTGGTGTGTTGCAGACCTTGTTTAGCCCTGTGGATTTTCGTTTTTGCATTTTATTGCATTACAGGCAAAGCAGTGTGGTTTAGCATGCATCCTTTGCCTGGCTATTATAGGCCTGTTTTCAGTACATTGTTTTCCAGGCCTCCTGCTTGTTGCTTGTTATTTGTGAGTGTCCATGTGGCTGGTGGCCATTTCTGGTGGGAGTTATAAGTGTGCTGCTTTTGCCATATAGGCCTGCATGTGTTTCCTTTGTGGCCTAGGCTTCTTGTTGTTGTGGGCCTGGCCATGAGGCTGGTGGCCATTTTGAAGCCAGGCAGTGTGCTTTTTGCCATAGGCCTGCATTGTCTGTCTTCAGTTTCTTGTTGTTGTGGGCCTGGCCATGAGGCTGGCGGCCATTTTGAAGCCAGGCAGTGTGCTTTTTGCCATAGGCCTGCATTGTCTGTCTTCAGTTTCTTGTTGTTGTGGGCCTGGCCATGTGGCTGGTGGCCATTTTGAAGCCTGGTAGTGTGCTTTTATCCATAGGCCTGCAAGCTTGTGGCCTAGTCTGCCAACAGGCCTTTCATCCAGTAGGCTCAGAGGTAGTCAGGGGTGCATGAAACAACTGTTTCTGTGTGTTGTGTTGAATTTAAACATCCTTTAGGGCATGGATGGCATTGGTTTGAATTGCAAAATGTGTATTTTTGGGTGTATTTCAGTTTTTGGGTGTGTGTTAAATAAATGTCTTTGTTGTGTGTGGTGTGTTGTGTACCTTGCAGACCTTGTTTAGCCCTGTGGATTTTCATTTTTGCATTTTATTGCATTACAGGCAAAGCAGTGTGGTTTAGCATGCAGCCTTTGCCTGGCTATTATAGGCCTGTTTTCAATACATTGTTTTCCAGGCCTCCTGCTTGTTGCTAGTGATTTGTGAGTGTCCATGTGGCTGGTGGCCATTTCTGGGAGGAGTTATAAAGTGTGCTGCTTTTGCCATATAGGCCTACATGGTTTTACTCTTGGCTTACTGCTTCCATCCATCCCCTTTGCCAGCTGCAGCTCCCTGGATGATGTGATGAGCAAATAATTTAATGCCAAACAGGGTCCACTTCCATTATATTTGTATTTTAGTTGTTGTTCCTCTTCTTTTCTATCCTTCCTGAGAGTGTACACAGTATACCATGAAAGCCCTTGTTGACAAAGTCTCACAAATGGCTACACTAAGTTATACATTTTATTTGTTTGTTTGTACTAGTAGTAATTGAACCACAACAACCAATTGCAACATTTCACTGATGTTCTTCTCCTGGCTTCTTTGCTTTTAGGTGCACAAAAAGACAGAGGAGGAGGTGTCATCATCACCCGTTGTACTGCCAGACAGAAGTCCTGCTGCACACCACGTCACGTCCACGTGTGACCACAGACATATCTGCAACTTGTGCACCTGCGTCCTGCTGACATCTGAAGAAGATGGCCCCAAAGAAAGGTACCAGGTCCTCCAGTATCAAGAAAGTTGCCAGTGAGAAGGAACAGAAGAAGGAAGTGGCACTATCCAAGACTGGTGTGCCGCCCGAGTTGTTTTTTGGGAAAACAAAACTTACGCCTGCAGCAGCGGTGTCCAGCGGGGCCCAAGCTGGGAGCAGTACCTCCGCATCAGCGGGCCCAGCCCACCAACCTAGGCTCAAGGCCATGAGTGTGGCAGAGGTAGCCAGTCTACTAACGAGCAGTGATGTTGAAATGTCATTATCGCAAAGTAGTACCCAATCAACGCACTCGCAGGCGGAAACTCAGCAGATAAGTGGGCAACAACAGCCACAACAACAGTCGCAACAACAGCCGCAACAACAGCCACAACAACAGCCGCAACCACAGCTGCAACAACAGCTGCAACAACAGCCGCAACAACAGCCGCAACAACAGCCGGAACCGCAGCCGGAACCACAGCCGGAACCACAGCCGCAACAACAGCTGCAACAACAGCCCACAATAGTAGTTGTTCCTTCTGAAGTAGGGGCAGTTCAAGAAATCAAGGTTTTTGCAGATGAAGAGGAGCAAGCCACTGTTTCAGAAGATCCATTGTCTTCCAGACCCCCAGCAAGGAAAAGGAGGGTTAGTCCATTAACTTCTTCTTCAAGCCCCGCTTCTGATGATCGAGATGCCACTTGGAAGCCTCCAGCTCAGTCTGAGAGTGATGCACGCCACAAGACAAGGCTAGTGAAAAGGAAGGTTCCAGAAAGCCTTAGAGTTATGGAGGTAGATGTAGAAGAGGGGGGTGATGATGACGATCCAGTCATCATGAACATCACTCCAGGCCCAGAGGAGACGGAGACCAACATTATTAGACTATCCAAAATCGCTGCGAGGGATGTAGCACGGATACCACCAACACAGGTAACACCAACACGACCTCCAGCTTCCATATTTGCATTTGCAAAGGCCGTGCAGGGACCTACATCCAGCTGAACCACCACCTCAGTAGGTAGTGGTACTGTAACTGCACAGAGTCAAATTCCAGGCACACCCTCCAGTTCATCTGGTATTGAAAGTGGCACCTCCAGCAGCGCCAGAAAGTTCTGCTCCCCAGTTTGGGACTTCTTTTCGGTTAGCAGTAAGGAGGAGAACATTGCTATATGCTCAATTTGTCGACAAGCCGTTAGGCGGGGTAAGCTTGGTACAAACTATGGTACCGGAGGCCAAACAAGTCATCTCAAAAACACCAGATCATCCAGTGGGAGGCTCACCTACTTAGCTTACAAAAAAGTAAAACTGCACCCATTGCTGTTGGTGGGGATGAAGAAGTAGAAGAAGATATGATCGCGGTGGAAGGTCAACAAGAGGGAGACATTTCTAGCCCTGTCCCCAGCACTGTAGTGGTACCGCCCACATCCTCAGCAACATCTCAGTGGCACCGTAGTAAGAGTCAGGCTGAGACACCAAGGCAACCGAGTACTGCAATGAAAAGCAGTGCGTTGTTGAGCCTAACTGGGTTCAAGAAGCCAGCTGCACCACAAAGGAAAATAATCCAGCCTACCATTGACAGCATGCTTAGGTCCGAGGGGCAGTACCAACGCAACCACCCAACGGCACGGTTGTACAATGCGAAGCTGGCTAAAATGTTAGCGCTGGACCTTCTCCCTTTCTCATTTGTGGAAGGGGTGGGTTTCCTTGAATTTGTGTCAGCCATCTGCCCTAAATGGAAGGTTCCCAGCCGGTCCTATTTCGCCAGAGTTGCTGTTCCAGCACTACATCACGATGTGCTGGAATTGGTTGGACAAGCTTTGCAGCAGAGTGCTGTTCACAATATCCACCTGACAACAGACATGTGGACCAATTGCCAAGCCACTGATTACATGTGCATCACTGCACACTGAGTCTCTTTTGTGGGGGTTAGAGAAAAGCTATCTGAAGTAGGTGCTGTTGACTCAGCTGAGATTTTTAATGCTACTCAGAAACATGCTACTGTAGCCATGTTCGCCATGGAGAAATCTCATACTGCTGCAAACATTTTGGAAGACTTTAACAGCAAGGTCTTTGAATGGCTGCACCCAAGAGGGCTTAACATTGGTTTTGTTGCCACGGATAATGGCAGTAATGTACTTAAGGACATGGAGGTTGGTGTCTATTTCAGGGTCCCGTGTTTGGCGCACTGCATTAACATTATAGTTCAAGACTTTCTGCAAAAAGAAGCCATAGTCAGCAACTTACTGACCACCTGCCGCAGAATATGCACTCATTTCAGCCATTCTTTTAAAGCCCGGAAGCAGCTGAGGATCATTCAACGTGACTATAGAATGCCAGTCAAAGCACTCATCCAGGAGGTGGCAACACGTTGGAACTCAACGTATTACATGCTTGACCGTCTGTTTGAGCAGTACAGACCAATCAATGAATTTGTCATGCGAAGGGCGGATGCTACTGAGAAAGGCATGACCCTTCAGATGGACCAATGGTGCCTAGTTAAATGCCTGACAGAGATGCTTCTTCCTTTCGAGGTCTTCACATGTGAAGTCAGCAAGGAGGACTGTACTATGGGCCAAGCTATCCCATTGTTGCACATGCTAGAGCAACAGCTGAAGGAGGTGTCTGAAGCGTACATTGGTGTGGAGGAAAAAAAGAAGCATATGAGTTGGTGGAGAGCTTATCCTGCCGCTTAACTGAAAATGCAAGGGTGCAAACTAAGATTTTGTCACAAGAACATTACATTTGTGCCACAATTCTGGATCCACGGTACAAATCGGCGCTGAACAGTAAGACATTACTTCCTTTTTCAAAAGTGGATGTTGCCTGGTACAAAACTTGGATAGCTGAGGCAGCCAGTAAATTGGAAAATGAACGGCTGGTAATTAAAGGCCCGCTACTCAAACCCACAATAAGTACTGCAGCAGGGCATCTGGCGTCAAATTCAACTTCAGAGCCTGAGGGCTGTGCGTTTGGCTCACAGCTGTCACCAACACCAACACTATCGACAACAGCAAGAACCGGCTCATCAGCCCCAGTAAAAACGGCACAGGATTGGTATTTACAGCAAGGATTTGCAAGGTCCAGTGCTGATGCAAAGACAAAAGAGGCCGAACAAAGTGTAGGACCCCTGAACATTGAGCGGATGGTCCAGGCCTATCTGGATGACCCAACAGAGGTCTACATTGATCAAAACCCATTGCGGTATTGGTATGGCAAAAGGGGCCAATGGCCAGTGCTCAACAGGCTGGTGATAAACTATCTGGCTTGCCCTGTCGCAAGTGTCTCTTCTGAACGTGTTTTCAGTGCTGCTGGTTCCATTGTAACAGTGAAAAGGACCAGTCTCTCGCCCAAAAACGTGGAGAGGTTAACCATGATCAAAATGAATCAGCAATGTATACCACCGAATTACACAAAACATGAATCAACGCAGGAAGATGAGGACAGCGGCTCAGGTGACGGAAGTAGCGTGTTAGATGATGATTACCTACTTCTGGTTGAAGCCCCAGAGTTTGAGGACGAGCTATACTTCCCTGACAACTAGGCTTCCACTTCTTACTGTCTTCCTCCCTTATTTACTTTTATTTGTGTGTCTGTCTTTCTGGTTGGGAAACTTCGAATCACAACAAATCCATCACCACCGTCTTCTAGTCTTTTACTCTTTTATTGCCATATATGAGTTTCAGCTGTCTGCATTTCAGTCCACTCCTCCGAGTCCTGCTCCTCCATCCTCCTGAATCGCCCTAAATCTATTGCCCTCAAGCCAGATGATGATTGGATGTAGCATAATAGAAGAAAAAAGAAAATCTTGCCTCGTTGAGTCCCTCCAAAAGAAGTGGAACATGATGATGACTACTATAGCTATCCTCCTTTCTGAGCCGAGAGAGACTGCCCATTAACTGAAGATGAGAAGGAACAGGTAATGAATGATGCCATTCATTGGACGCTGACTGAGTGATTTGTGTTGTTGTTGTTTGTTGTGCATGAAGTTAATTCATTGTGTACTATTATCTAATCTGCACACTAAAAGTAACTCAAGGCAATGTTTGTTTCCCTTCTTGTTTTTTAATAACAAATTTGTACTTCTACTGCAGGCCGATCCATTGCATTTTGAATATGGAAAGGGGACTCAATCTGTACACTGCACACTGAGTTGGACAACACCATGATGATGACCACAGTGACATAATATCTTCGCAGTCACTCAGTAGGATCCGAGATGATTGATGGAATAAGTCAGGGCGTTTCATGAGTGGCATAAAAGGTAAACAAGTCAACAACAACCACTGCAGACCTACATGTCTGTGTAGTGGTGGAGTTGAGTGTGGTGGTATGCCTGACAGCGGTGCATTGATTTAGTCACTTAATTTATAAAATGCTATGTTGCTGTATATGTGCTTTGTCTGCCTCTGTCAAAAAAAGTATGCTAAATGGAGGATGGGTCACGGGTGCCGTGGGCCTGCTCTGTCCTGTTGTTGTTGGAGGTTAACCGCAGCGGCAATTCCGCCGCGGTGCGGCGGTTTAGCGGAGTGGGCGGGGCCGCGTCAGCCAACGGACGTTCACAGCACTACAGAGGTAGTGCTCGCGACGGCCGTTGGCCGACGGACGCACGCAACGGGTTAATGCTGGAAACAGACTAGAGTAGACATGATGTATCCATGTCGCCTCTGAAAGTGTTCTTGTTGCACTCCACCGTAATTTATGCATTTTTTTTCTACTTGATTTTTCAATATCCCTTTTGTTTTCCATCTACAATTACAGGCCGGCCCTTACCCTGTGCTATACTGGGAAAAACAGCTCACACTTACCTTACCAATGAATCTACATTTGCCAGGCAGGCAGTGGCGTCACCCAAGATTGATGGCCGGAGCGTCCATGGAAGGGAGGACCAAGAGGAATGCCGAGCTGCAACTCCCCATTTTGACCAGGATAACATACAGTAACAGTATCAACTTTCATCATCTTTTAAATAATTTGATTCATATTTTGTCTTCAATCATTATTACTGTGTGTTGTTGTTATTATTATGTTTGCTCTCTGCTTATAATTCAAATTCATCCCTACAGCTATTTTTGAATTTTCTTTGCTATCTTTAAAAGTAAGCCCGGTACAACGGAATAGAAACTGTATGTAATTCGGGTCTCTCTGAGGGCAGACAGGCAAGGCAAATTGCATAATATACTGCTGCCCTGTACTGTCTAATTGTCTAGTAGTAGTTAGTAAGTACTACTTATCATTAACCATCAAGTTATCATCATCATGCATGCATTTCCTTTTTCTCCCTTAACAGATTTATGGATATGGTCGTCTGACAAGAGTGTGTTTTGTTGTTTGTCCATGCGTACTGTTTTTCTTTGTCAAACCTTTCCCCAAACCCCCCTTCCCAACCATTCATCAAACCCTAACCCTCTTCCCCCGGGCTGTGTGATTTATTGAGGTGTGACTAAATTAAATGTACACCAATAATTGATCACACGCTTGCTGGGGCGGATGTGGCAAATGCAACACTAATTCAATTTCAAGGCAGGGCGAGGATTTTCTTCTGCTTGCCCACCCATGAGCAGTATATTTGCGAGGTAATTTTTTTACCAAAGGAACCTAATCCATCAGCATTAATTGCTGGCATCGATTGGATTTGTCATCCTACTACACACAGCACTAAAGGTTACGCTTGTGTCGAGTGTAGGCCTAGTCGAGTGACTCAACACAACTACAGTTTGTAACTTGTTGTACTAGGCTATCCCCGCCACCATTATGTTTTATTTACTTCGTTCTACTACTCCTCTCAGAGTCTCAGGCGACTGACTGTCTCATTTTCTTTTTTTGCAAATGCTACTGCCAGTGTCTACTACTACCACCACAACCATGGCATCTCCATTCTCTTGGGAAACAAAACCATCATCGCCATGCACCCATCGCTGTGCCTAACTTAAACATCAATCCCAGGTAAGATAAGAAGTTTGGGGGAGGTATAATAATGGACTAGGAGGAGAGACTGACAGTACTAGTAGGACAAGTCACTCAGTGAGGGGTACCGCATCTATCTGTTTGTGTTTTACAAAATCGGCAGATTATTAAATCTAACACTGGGTGCAGCCCTGCAGCAGCAAGGAAACCATGTTTGTGACGTAAAACAGTAACCCCCCCAACAAAACATTAACAACGTATTGCTATGTTTAAGTAGAAATATAATTTAATACCCTAACAAAAATAAACTATGTAAAAAATCCCACAACACCCGACCCACCCCTCTCCCTAACCCCAACCAATGTCCAAAACGATAAAGTCCAACCAATGTCCAAAATGTCTATAAACCCCAATGCAACGCCCAATTCCCACCCACCAAAAAAAAGGATTAAAAAAGGTGCAATGCAGCAGGGTCAAGTTATTGGCGGGATCTTCGGCTTGGCTTCTCCAGGACCTTTAGCCTCTTCTTCACCTCCTCTAACTGCTCCTCTAGATGCGCATTCCGGAGGAGCATGCGGCGCGCATATGCCCTGCAGTTGCATCCACAGGGGGGCAGCAGTGCTGGATATTGAAGGGCGGTGGCGGGCTGCTGCCTGACCGTGGCGCCGTACTACTGGAGGGGCCTGGCTGTGGCCTGGGGCATTGGAGGAGGCTGCAGCTGCTGCCGCCTCCTCCTCCTCCTCCTCCTCCGCCAGAGCCACCAGCCGCCGGTATTCTTGGCAGATGGCCTCCAGCTTCCGGCGCCGGGCCATGGCTGCCAACTCCTTCCTGGATGGTTTTGCTTGTGAAGGAGTAGCTATATCAAGAAAGAAAAAAAAACTATTAACCAATACTCTTAGCAAAACAGTAACACAAATTAATTCAACACATAGTGGCACAGTAGCACTAGCAAGCACAGTACATAACATTTGTGGTATGTATCTATCCTCCCACTTCCTCGGCCTCTAACATTTGTGGGAGTTTCTGGCGTTATACTAGCACTATGTATGGACTCGAGTACACAGTACACCAGTCTTCTTCTTCTCTCTTGTTTTGCCAAATTAACGTAACTTTGTTGTAGCCGGCATGCCAGCTCAGTCAGCCTGCGCCCAAGACAAACATACTAGAGTCATGATGACGCAGACTCACGTTAGTTTTATTTACTACTGTCTGCAGGTGGGGAAGCTCGTATTTTTCTATTATGGGTGGCACTGGCCATACTCTGTTACATCAAGGGCAACTGGTTAATTTCACTTTCACCCTGCCCTGACTACTAGAAAAAGGCAGATGATATCTGATCCAATGATCATTGCTTATATGGGACGACATGAGGTACTTTGTTTTGATTGATTGTGTAACCAGCCGATAGGCCACCCATGGCAGGCTGGCTGACACAGTCGAAACAAAATTAACATAGGTAGGGAGTTGTCCTCTGAGTCGGAGGAAGGCGCTTGATGATAACTACATACATACACAATATATATGCTGTGCTTGCAAACTACTGTGAGTCAAGGGAGTATTCTGAAAATACAACTTATATTCTCCTCGGCTTTGCTACTCTGGCGTGGTTTCTTTCACATTCTCTTCAAACTAAGACTCTTCATCCAGTGACAGTCTCTACCTATGCTATCTATGATGAATACCATCCAGGCATCCATCCATTCAAAGTAAACGTCTATCATTCTTCTTAATCTCTCAACAAACCTTAGTTTGTTTCACCAACAACAAACATTTTTTTTTTTTTTTTTTTTAAACCACCACCCATGCGTCCTTTCCTTCCTTGCTTGCCTTGGCTTTGAGTTTGACCCAAACACCACTGAGGAGTCTTGCTATCCTCCACCCATACAGTTTCACCCACCCAGGCAGGCATCTTTTCTTTCACCTTCCACCCATCCTTCAACCACCCATGCATCTGATTCCTATCAGCCACCTATGCATGCATCCCACGTATCCTTCTCTGCCAGTCATAAATATTACATCTCGCCCATCCTTCCTCCTTCCACCCTTCTTTCCCTTTTCGTTCAACACACCCATCAAGGTAATCTGATCTGACATTTAGTCTTCTCCATAAACCTTTCACAGCTGAGTTGAAGTCAGATAGAAGAGGCCATTGGTTACTCAACTCCCGCCGCTAATGCTATTGCTAATGCTAAGTAAAGGGTGTCTTCTTCAACCGTTGTTCACAACAACAACTTCTTACTAAGTCTCAACCGTACAGTGTACACCCTTGCAGCGAGTTTAATGTCAATAAGTAAGGAATATAACTTACCACCGCCCGCCATTGCTGCTGGCTCACCCCCTGCAGCTCCTGCAACTGCCTGTGCCGCATCTCCTGCTCCCTCTGAAATGGCCGCATCGCCATCGCCGCTGGCCCCGGCACTGGTGGTCGATAGTACGCCTAGGAAAAACATTACACATTTTTTTAGATGCCATATACACCTCCCCCTATTTCTTCTTTTTCACTAGCAAGATTGAAAAAAAGATAATACATACATATACAACATACATCACTAGTACAAATCGGGTACTAGAGTACAGTAGACACTAGTAGTGTTATATCATGGTCCCTAGGGTCATTCCAGTCTTTGCTAAGTTAGCCTGAGCCATGCAACCATTTTAGCTTTGTGTCTTTTATTTTTACGCACGTTACCTCGCAGCTTGTTGTGTAAGACGCCTTTAAGCCTACATGAGCTCATACTGCTACTGTCTGAGCGCTGCGTACAAGGTCGAAAAACAAGTCACTTTGTTATGGAGTTCTGGTGGTCAGTCCGTATTGCTTAGCCATAACATGCTACACTTTTTGGCACGACTGAGAAATGCTTGCAAAATACTAACGCGCACCATTTTTCTCATAACAGACGGAAGATTCCCTTCTAAGAACCAGAGCTTTGCAGAGCTTATGATGTAACGAGTACTTCTAGGACGGTTCTTCTAAGGTGAGGGGTCCCCCAGAATTCGCTCAGAGATCTTCATTTATAATTTTATATAAACTATATTCCTACCAAGGGGAGGGTGGTTCTTCCACCACTGTTCAGTTATCATCATTATTGATTTCCCCTTTTGTCTTCTATGACTTGTAGTTGTAACAATGTTTATTGTTTTAATCTTATGCATTTTACTGTTGGTGCTGGCTAGAGCTTGTTAGTTGAAAATAAACCTTTTGAACTTACATAGACTCTGTAATATTTGGTGTGGACTTACACGAGTGAGTGAGCGACAGGGTGTGCATTGCTTCCACGACTCTGAGAGGTCGGGAGTGTAGTGACTGTTATGTTCTGGGTTGTCTAATCATTGAGTATCTTCGGGGGGTTCGGGGAGCTAATGAGACACTATAGCTTGTCGGTCAGGGGATTGTGGGTGAGGTGTGAGGAAGGTCCAACCGCCTATCACCAATGTCCTATTTTCTTGTGCATAGTTCTGTATGTGCAGAACCCCTACAACAGTAGTTGTATCTCCTATCCTATCAAAAATAGTAAAATATCTGGTTGGGCATTTTGTTGGTGGGAATTGTTGAAAAGCCTCAAGATTAAGAAGACTAGAAAAGGACAATCCAAAGGACAGGACTCAGTGGCTAGAGCGATTGGTGAATCTGAGTTTTATTTAAATAAAGAGTGGCCAACTGGGCAAGCTTAGCTATAGACAGACTAATAGTAGTAGTTCAGAGAGTCATAGCAGAGGCAGTTAGAGGCAGGGATAACAAGAATTTAGAAACAGATTGTGTAGATCGAAGAAGATTTTGTAAAAAATAGATTTAGGAAATCGAAATAATAGTTCGGAAAAAATAAGGTGCAGTAAAAGTTAGGGAAGTATAATTATCAATATTAACAACAGGAGGACTTACTGGGGCCAGCAGCAGAGCCCTCGGTAGAGGAGCGTTCCTGGCCCTGGGAGGCATCTTTTCCAGCTCCCGCCGACTCCGACCCCGTCTTCTTCTTGCCCCTGGGTGCTGATCATGAAAGATGTAAGAAAGAAAGAGACAAACATGGATGATTGATGTGAAACAAATAAAATATTTTTTAAAACGCTCAAACATTTATGGAAACAAGAATTGCAATAAAATTGACCTATCTAATCTGGTCGACTAGTATTGCGGGATTCGTGGACCATCTAGTTATTATTTATGAACACTAATCCAGTGTTCCATTCTGATTCCAGAATACTAACTAAGCCTAAGTACCACCTGACCGAGCCCACCTATTCCAGACGGGCCAATTGTTCACTTAGTCCGCATTTCCATTTATTTTAGTCCTCAAAAATGCATAGATGGAGGACACATGCATACATTTTTGCATACACCAAATTGTTGGTTGGTTGCTACTGATGTTCTGCTAGTGATAAGCCTAGACTATTACCACTCACTAAACAAACTACAAAAGGTTCTACTAAGGACTGGGGTAAGCAGCACTCAGCAACACGTGACGTGACAGAGGATGCGTCACGCAGACCACTAAAAAATTACCTACTAATAATAAGTAACTAAACCTATCAATCCACCACTATCTCTTCTTAGTGGCAGGAGGACAAAGGAAGGACTAGAGTCTCTCTAGCATTACCTAACTTAAGTTCTCTAAAGTAAACTCTTACATAATCAGGCCAAGCGAGCGCAAAGTTGCAAACAAGTAAGATTAGTAGCGCCGAGCACCTGTGTCATAACAATCACAGAAGATTTTTAAACGTAATTTACCTGCAATGTAAGCAGCAGCATTCTTGCTGTTCGGAAAAAATATATTCTCAATATATAACACAGAGCAGAAGAACACAAAATAGTAATATTAAATAGCTACTCACCAAGCCCCGGGACCTCCACTCCAGCAGGTCCAGCAGGTCCTGCTCCCGGTCCAGGATATCGGACCACCGGTGCCTCAGCTGGGTATCGGTGCGCCGGACACCAGAGCAGCGAAACACTGCCCAGCGCACCTTTCCCCACCGCTGGCTACGCTCCCGGAGCCCGTACCCGGACCCAGGCCTGCCGCCTGCTGCTAGGGTTAAGGGGAGGTGGCGCTGCACAAAAATAACAAGTGCGGCCACCTCCGCCTCACCAAATAAGGCCCGTTCCTGCACCCCTTTTGGGCGCCGCCTTCCGCAGGAAAGGCGGTCGTGGCTGCGGCTACGAGCAGCCTTGCCCTTTCCCTTGCTGCCCCGCTCTCTCCCTTGGGCACGGTTCTGGGACTCGGGGGTGTAAAAGAAAAGGGAGGAATTAGAAATGTAAGTAAAAGAAATGAAAAAAGCAAATTATAGAAAAAGAGTGAAAAAGTAGTAGAAAAAGTCACAAAAAAGTAAAAAAAACCTCAAATATAGATTCAGGAAAATAGAGAGATAGATAATAAATAAAAAAGATTAAAAAAAAGTGTACAGAAACAAAGGATTGCAAAGATAGAGGGAGGATAGAAAAGCAGGCCCAGAACCATAGAAATAGACTGACAAACAAAATGGCCGCGCCCATTGCGACCGCATGGGCAAGTTCGCGCGATATTTTCCCCCGAGCATGCAAAAAGCGTCGCAAACACGTAATCGCATTCCCGAGCAGGAAATACTCATCGCAAAAGGGCAAGAGCACGCAATATGTGACCCAGAACAGGAAATAAGCATCGCGAGCGGGACAAGTGAAAAACAAGATGGCCGCGTCCATTAGCGACCGCATGGGCAAGTTAGCGATATAATTCCCCGTGAGCACGCAAAAACACATCGCGAACGGGCGGGACAAGCAATTCCGCGTGTTTGCGAAATTTTCACGTGCTCGCGGAGATTTGTTACAATTTTGCGAGAATTTGCGTAGCGCGACTGCGCAAATTCCGCCCACCCCTAATTAAATGTGCTTATTAATTACGTTATTTCCTATATAGGTAAATGCATTAGTTGAAATTGCACTAGTGTTATATGATTGCGTAAAGCTTATATGTTGTTTCTCTTATGTTAGCTGAAATGGAAGTCCGTGAGACTCTCGCTTTAGAATTAACAGTTTGAATTTCATGTGTGCTGGGGAATTTCTACTTTTTCACGTTTTGTGTTGCAGGTGAAGAAGCGCTCACTTAGATAGAATAATGTCTTTGTTTTACTAGTCAGGCAAGGAGAGAAGAAGTTACAATTGTGTGGCTTGAGTCGATAAAGGAAGGTCATTGTGCTTCACACAGGAGAAGGCCTGTGTATCAAGGAAGGTACACCGTCGTCATCATGGAAAATTACCTTCAGGACTGTACCCAGGGTGGATGGCGTGATCCGACGTGCATCCTGGGAATACTACCTATGGATAACTGGCTGTTGTAAGTAGGGATAGTGTGCCACTTCTTTCTTGCCTTCAGAGAGAGAGCATCCTAGACTGAGCTCTGTCTTTGGTAGCTTTATGCTACTTGGCCCATTGAATGTGGAGAAACTTATTAGGGAGACTCCACATGCTGATACCTTTTTATCCTTCCTCTTGGAAAGGCTTATTTAGGGATGTCACCTTATTGTTAGTGTAGGGATAGATTTAATGCTTTTCACCCACCAACCCTCGATGCAGGGAAATTTGGAATCTTGCTTCCTGATTTTCTTTATTCTACTTCTCAAATTAATTGTGCTGATTATGCTGCACTGTCTAAACTGGATGCACAGATTTGGTTTCATGCTAATCCCTCTGTATTTCTATACATTTGTGTTGAGGTGTCTCTTTTTTAAAATTTTATTTTATAGAAAGGTGTCTCTATGTTCAGTTATTTTTGGCTTTGTAATAAATTAACTGACCTCAGATAGTTGCCCTTGGGTTATTATGTATCCAAAGGAATTGTTGGCTAATTGATCATCGTCCTAATGACTTTTCTCCCCTTTACACTTTCATGCCATAAAAAGAACCATCAGAGTGTGACTCTAGAACGGTTTAGAACTTATGGGCCCAGACCTTTCAAAGAGTGTAACTTAAACTGACTCAAAAAAGGGCAGGAGTTTCTCAATTACTGGATGAAGGAATGCTGAAGGCAGAACATGATATATAGAAATGGCAAGCTAATCCCAAGCACTAATGTCAGGGTAATTGTGAGCAAGATCTACTGCCTCATTAAGCAAAATGCGAGGTGTTCTGGAAGATGGCTTACCAGGACAATGGTATTACTGCATGGATCCAGGCCGTTGCTATTGCTGTGTGACTCATGCTTCATGCCATGAACCTCCCTGGATTCTCTGCTGCACTCCCGCCAGCTCTGGTAACTCATTCTGATCCACCTATTTCATGAAGATTCAAGTCTATAGTTCTCATGTGCGTGACTCGTTGGTTTCAGCTTGAAACTATGCACAATCAAAGACTTGGTCTCAGAAGTGCAAGTACAGTCCAATAGCCACATCAGAGGCGCCTTTATATGTATGCAACCTTCTACTAAGATCCATGATATGTATAAACTTCTTGGTGCTAGCACATATTTGACTCTTTTAATTTTTCCAGAAGCACAGACTTCAATAGGATATCTGTGAAGTCCGAATGTGGAGGTACGTGTTAATGTAATCAAAATATTCAAATATAAAACACCTGAGCAAATACATATTTACAATAATATTACAAATAAACAGTATCAATGGAGGGGGCAGGTAAGAAAAAAACCTGAAGTGGGTAGAACAGTAAAATCTATCAACTATTTGTCAGATATGGGATAATGTTTTAGGACTAACATAAGTAAGGAGATGGAAAACAATGAGAGGGTAACAATATTGGGGCAAGTATGTGCATCAAAGAGGAGCAATATTCTAGCTATCATTTAAAGGTAGTGGCCTGAGACAGGTGAAGAGCGCTTGGTAGATTAAGATAATTATTTTGTTATGTACTTGTCGAGCAAGTGTTGTGATTTTAACTTGTGTTTTAAGATCACATATAATTTGGCTAGTCTGCTTTCTGTTGATAGGTCATTAAAGAACATGGGTGCAATCCAAGAGAAAGAGCAGTATGCATGCTAGGAGGTAAATTTGATCTAAGATTCTGTCTGCCTCCCACACATTTCTGAAAACTAGACACCCTGGGGAGTCCAGAGAGGTATGACTTGCGTGGATCCCCCAACGTTTTCATACCCAGAATCCCCTGCAAACGTCAAATTTACTGAAAAAATCACTTTTTCCACACATTTTCGTGTGGGATCACCGTGCCGACACAAATGTCCTACCACCCAGCATTCCCCTAGTTCTTCTGAGTAAAATGATACCTTACCTGTGTAGGTGGGCCAAAAGCCTGTGACTGGGAAGTGCCAAAAACATAGGGATTAAGGGTATAGCACCGCGGATTCTAAGCGCTACATTTTTTTTAAAATATGTTTTTTGCTGATTATGCATTGGATAGCCACACAAGTGAGGTATAATTTTACTCGGGAGATCAAGGGGAACGCTAGGTGGTTGGACATTTGTGGCGGCACATTGATCCCACACAAAAATGTGTGGAAAAAGTGATTTTTTTATCTAAATTTGAGGTTTGCAGGGGATTTTGGGTAGGAAAACGTTGGGGGATCCACACAAGCCATACCTCACTGGACTCCCCAGGGTGTCTAGTTTTGAGAAATGTGTGGGTTTGGTAGGTTTCCCTAGATAGCCGCCGAGCCCGGGGCCAAAAAAACAGGGGCCCCCCCTGCAAAACCAGGTTGGTTTATGACAGGTAATTTTGAAGTCTCCACCTTACGATTTTGGCCATTTCCTGTTGCGGCCACTATGCCTACCCGAGTGAGGTACCATTTTTATTGGGAGACCTGGGGGAACGCTGGTTGGTAGGAAATTTGTGTCAGCCTGATGATCCTACAATTTTCCCACACAAAAAGTTGAGAAAATTTGCTTTTTTCAGCAAAATTTGAGGTTTGTAGGGGATTCTGGGTAAGGAGACTTTGGGGGATCGACGCAAGCCTTACCTCCCTGGACCCCCCCGGGTCTCTAGTTTTCAGAAATGTGTGGGTTTGGTAGGTTTCCCTAGATGGCCGGTGAGCCCGGGGCCAAAAACCCAGGTGCTCCCCCTTGCAAAACCTGGGCGTTTTATGATAGGTAATTTTGAACTCTCCACAACACGTTAAGGGCCCTTGCCTGTCGCGGGTACTTGACCCACCCACACTAGTGAGGTACCATTTTTATCAGGAGGATTTGGAGAATGCGGCGTGGGTGGAAGTTTGTGGATCCACACAGATTCCAGAACTTTCCATCACAGAAATTTGAGGAAAATGTGTTTTTTTTACAAAGTTTGAGGTTTGCAAGGGATTCTGGGTAACAGAACCTGGTGGGAGCCAGACAAGTCACCCCATCCTAGATTTCCCTGGGCGTCTAGGTTTAAAAAATGTATAGGTTTGCTAGGTTTTCCTAGGTGCCTGCAGAGCTAGGGTTCAAATTCTACAGATAGGCACTTTGCAAAAAAGGGGTCAGTTTTCACTGTAAAAACATGATGTGGCCATGTTACGTTTTGGGCCATTTCCTGTCGTGGGCACTAGGCCTACCCCCACAAGTGAGGTACCATTTTTATCAGAAGCCTTTGGGGAATGCGGTGTGCGTGGAATTTTGTGGATTCACGTAGATTCCAGAACTTTCCATCACAGAAATGTGAGGAAAATATGTGTTTTTGACAAAGTGTGAGGTTTGCAAGGGATTCTGGGTAACAGAACCTGGTGAGAGCCAGACAAGTCACCCCATCCTGGATTCCCCTGGGTGTCTAGTTTTCAAAAATGTATAGGTTTGCTAGGTTTCCCTTGGTGACGGCAGAACTAGGGTTCAAAATCTACAGCTAGGCACTTTGCAAAAAGGGGTCAGTTGTCAAGTACCTGTACCAAAACTTTAACCTTCCGCAGGAACAGACGATAACTTCTCAATTCCCAAACTCTGCTACAGCGAGCTACAGGCTCACAAGCAGCAAAGAGGGGGAAAGGGGAATGGGAAGAAAAGAGAGACCGCCACTGCTTCACCTCTTCTGGAATGGACTGCGAGCAAAGTTCCTTGTAGTCTTCCTGTAACAAGAACACCATGTAACATCTATAACCTTAATCCATTGTCATAACATTTATGGTTCCCTCTAAATTACCTGTCCTTATTTGGTGGCTAGCTGCTCTCTTGTATTTATATTCTAAAGGTTTATTTCTTGAACTGATGCTTCTCCCTAACTACTGAGACTCACTTTAACTTGACACCTCTCTCTCTAAATAATACTCCTCTGTTACCTGCATTCAACCTTGTAAAGCTCTCCAATTGTTCTAAAGTTAGATAGTCTTTCTTATTTCTCTTTTAGATTGAAAAGGAGAGACTGAGTCCAAATCCCTTACTGCACGCTTCTGTACTCGAAGGATGAATAGGACGCTGGAGATGTAGGTAAGTACAATTATATATATATATATATATATATATATATATATATATATATATATATATATATATATATATATATATATATATATATATATAATTATATATATATATAACTAAATCTACTTGATGTAACTTCTCTTTGTAGCTCTGTATTCTTGGTCAAGAGTTCCCATCAAATACCTTAGAAGTCTCTGTCAGTAAGTTGGCTTTACTGTATATTGAATTCTCTCTCTTTTACCTTACTCCTGGTAAAATGTCTTTTAAATGGTCTCTCACAAAGTATGCTGAGGAAAAGAATTGAATATCCTTGATAAGTCTCTAGTCTTAATACCTGAACCTCTGGAAACAAATGAGGAACGAGTTCTTCAAAATAGAAATGCGGCCTTCTGAAAATTAGTCACTCCCCAATGTGAACTGAGAATGAGGGCTTCACTGGCAAACTCCTTTTCTACACAACAAATCTCGGCAAATGGCCAAAAACGGACTTACCGCAAACGCGGAATAACCTACTCTGGTCTTTGTTCCAAACCGCTAGCTTCTTTACCCAAAAGAATCGAACTTGCATCAAAATTGCAGCCGCACTGAGGAAAATGCGACCGCACTCGAGACTTCTTCAGTTGAAGTGCGCAATGTGCCGCGCGAGGGAGCGCGAGCACAGCTGCGCTTGAAGAGCTGCTCAAACACTAGACTGACAACCAGATAAACTTCCCCTGGCGGCCATCTTGGAATTCCGCCGCGAGGAAGACAGCAGGCATCGGAGCCAGAAGGAAACAAGTCTGCATGGCATGACTCTACGGAGTCTAGAATAACAAATCTTGGGTCCTCTACTAGCTGCAGGGAGTAAATTAAGGAAGCTTGAGGATCTAATCTGTCTAGCCCTGACATCAGTTTTCACTGTAAAAATGTGGTGTGTCCACATTGTGTTTTGGGCCATTTCCTGTCGCTGGCACTAGGCCTACCCCCACAAGTGAGGTACCATTTTTATCAGAAGACTTTGGGGAATGCAGGGTGGGTGGAATTTTGTGGATCTACGTAGATTCCAGAACTTTCCATCACAGAAATTTGAGGAAAATGTTTTTTTTTTTTTACAAAGTATGAGGTTTGCAAGGGATTCTGGGTAACATAACCTGATGAGAGCCAGACAAGTCACCTCATCCTAGATCCCCCTGGGTGTCTAGTTTTTAAAAATGTATAGGTTTGCTAGGTTTTCCTAGGTGCCAGCAGAGCTAGGGTTCAAAATCTACAGCTAGGCACTTTGCCAAAAAAGAGTCCGTTTTCACTGTAAAAATGTGGTGTGTCCACGTTGCATTTTGGGCCGTTTCCTGTCACAGGCACTAGGCCTACGCACACAAGTGAGGTACCATTTTTATCAGGAGACTTAGGGGAACACAGAATTGTAGAGCAACTGTTATTACCTATTGACTTTTGATGCATTTCTGCCTTCCAAATGTAAGACAATGTGTAAAAAAGAAGTCACTTTGAAAAATGTCCTATAATTCAAATGCTAGTATGGGTACCCACAATTTCGGAGATGTGCAAATAGCTACTGTTTCCAAACTTTATATTTTATTCCCATTTCAGAAATACATAGTTTTCTTTCATACCGATTTTTCACTGTTTATATTTTCTCAAATGAATTGCTATATACCCGGCACACAATAAATAATTATTGCAAGACGTTACTCGGTTATTGGCTCTGGGTTCGTCGGGTTCTTGGTGAACCTACAAGTCCTATAAATCCCCACAACCAGAAGGGTACAGCGGATGTAATGGTATATTGCTTTAAAAAATCTGTCATACTTATAAGAAGTTACAGGTGAAAACGTTGGCACGAATGGCCGATTTTTTCAACTCATTTTCAATTTTTCCTATTTTCAACTGTTAGTTTCTATCAAAAAAACTTAAAGGATCTACACAAATGACCCCTTGCTGAATTCATAATTGTATCTACTTTACTGAAATGTATAGCTATCCAGGATCCATTATTGCTTTCATACCCATTTCTACCATTAACTGGAAGGAGGTTGAAATTAAACACAAAAAATAGCAAAAATAGGCTATGTCCCAGTAAAATGCCAAAACTGTGTAAAAAGTTTGCTTTCTGACAAAAGTCTGTCAGTCCCTGAAAGCTGGGAAGATGGTGATTTCAGCACCATAAACCCTTTGTTGATACCATTTGCAGGGAAAATAACAGACACTTTCATCTGCAGCACCTTTTTCCAATTTTTCCCTCCAAAAAAACAATGTAGCTTTATTTTGGCTAATTTCTAGGTCCCCTCCAGGGGAATCAACAAACCCTGGGTACCTCTAAAATCCCCATGATGTTGGAAGAAAAGGACGCAAATATGTGGTCAAAAAGGTACAGGGGCCTAAGCGTGAACTACCCCAAATAACCCAAAAAAGGCTTAGCACAGGGGGGGGGGAAGGCCTAGCAGTGAAGGGGTTAAGGAGTGACTCCATAGCTCACCAGTGAAAGAAAGATTAAATAAAGAGGCACATGCAGGAAATAGTAAGTTGAGGGCTAAATCACCTCAGCCACAAACACCAACTTATTCAACAGTCACTCTTTAAAATTATCCTCACTTTCTTTATAAAGTTATAGAATGCAACATAAACACTACATTGTATTTCTTTACTTTTCTGTCAATACAAAGACTTTCTCAAACCTAAACACCAGGGGCCAGATATATCAAACTTTCATGAAATGCAATGCAGCAAGACAACACTGAGTGAAAGGGAGAGGGCAAAAATGCATCATATTTACCAATATATGGCCCATTCATGCTCTCTGCCAGTGCTGGTGCACAATCTGCAGCCTACTGCCAATGCAGGCATCCTTGCGTCATCATGCAGGGGTGCCCCTTCCTGCACAAAAACAAGCTTCAGAGGCATTTTCCTCTTTCTAAGTGTGCTGTAGAAGAAAGATATTTCTCATTGTTGCGCCTCCCCTGGGAAGGCGTAGCATTCTGACGCATTCCCAGGTTTACCAGTCTTGGTAAATTTGGGAATACGACAAAATCCATTGGTGGGTGCATGGAAACTCCCATGCGCCACCCATGGAAAGCCTGCCCAGGGCAGAGTAAAAGTAAGGCACCAACTTGTGCTGCCTTGCAGTACTTCAGATTGACCAAACAGCACAGGGTCATGCAAGGTGGCCTTGCGTTGCTTTGTAAATCTGACTTAGGGATTGCGTTCCCCTTTCGACACCCTCCGTGACACAAGGGCATCGCAATCCCTTTATAAATCCGGCCCCAGAAACGTAAATTCACTTTATATGAGTAAAAGCTGAGCGCTACTTATCGGGTCTCATATTTAAAAATGGTATATAGTAGTCTCTTGCGAGCCCTGGTTGCTAATCCTGCATTGAAGAATGCCCTAATGATATTTACTTTCAGCAAGTAGAGAACGCTAAGTTTATTTCTGCAGACTTGCACGTTATCATGCATAGCATTACAATAACATCAGATTTAACATTGATTTAATATCCTAAATTGTAAAAAAAACATAGATTTTAATCTCTTCTCAGCCACAGGAGTGTAAAAACAAAAGAATTATGGGGTTTATTATCAAGCCCATTATCGCCGCATTAGCGGCCGTTTTCGTCCAAAATGGGGCGATAATGGCATCGCACTATTAGCAAGGACACGCTAGCGCGTGTTTCCCTGCCTTAACGTCCGGTTCCCTATCGCCTCACCTCGCATCGCTAATGAGGTGCAAGGTAGGCGTGCCCCTCACAAATACATCATAAAATATAAGTAACGGTGCTTCGCTGTATTTACAACGAAGCCCCGTCTGGTTTAGCGCTGATTTTTTTCGCGCTAACTGGGCCTTAACGCTGGAATTTAACGTCTGTTAAATTCCAGACTAAGGCATACCTTACATGGGGGGTGGATTGTGTGGCTAAGACCACAGGCCCTATCATCAAGGATATCGCCGTTTTCCATGGTACATTGCTGGAAAACCACCGTTGTTCCATGGAAAACGGCGATATCCCCTCTATCGCTGGAATTTTTATCGCCTCGGTGATACACGTTGTTAATTACGCGTTAACCGGGCGAAAAATTCCAGCGATAGACGGCAATAAATAAAAAAGCGCTAAGCGCGCTTTGCGATATTTATCGACGTCTATTGCTAATATGCCCCGCAGTTTGGTCTGTCACATATTAGTTGTTATGTTTCCAGTTCAAGTGTGACAATGACTTGTAAGGTCACCATTTTGGTAAATATTGATGGGATATTTATCATCTGTAGAATAAAAAATACATTACAAGCTGTCCAACTCTACATTGGATTGCTTACAGTATAGTTGGTGTTATTTTCCAAATGTAAGCATTGATTACATCGATTTTAAATTACTCAAGGAAACTCATTGTTTGGCTCCATTTTTTTAAAAAGTTTGGATCGCTGATTGTGGACCACTATTTTAGAATAGGGCCTGCTAAACAGGCCTAAAAACGTATCTCTTAAGCTAGTGCGCCCTTAATCTGCCAGCAATACCCTTGCCACTATGGGGCAGGTCTGCCTGCCTGGTCAGGCCTAGAAATTACTGAAATATTAATATACCCCATTGTATGGCAAAAGTACAAGTCCTGGTCCCTCCACCCTGTTCTATTTGATTCCAGTTGTAGTATTTTGAAGCAGAATATTATTCTTCACAGTGTCAACTAACGTCCATGCAGCATAGACAACTGCACTGGTCCCTGAAAGCTACAGTTCCCATATGCCCTGGAAAGATCATTTCTGAAATCCGGTTTGAGTGACCTCATTTAGTTCTGGGACTTAGAAGATATGATCTCGGCCTCTTGCTTAAGTCAATTTAAAAGCAGAAAATATATGTAAAAAGGTTGTTCTGCTTTGCCAGGCCAAACACACAACCTACATTGCAGACATGCCAGGTGCACTGAGAGAAATATAGAACAGGCCGCAAGTAGGGGAGCGTGTGAAAGGGAGATAACCTTGCAAAAAAACAGTTTACAAAGTTGTGTGTCACCTTCTTTGCAACTTGCAAAATCCTAAATGCAACTACAGTTCCATATTTTACTCTGAAGTTCATCAGAGATTTGTACCAACTAATAGTAAGAAGGCATTTAAATGTCCACAGTGTAAAGCTTGAAGGCGTATGCAGTAAAAGCCTGCCAGGGATGAAGTTGCAATGCCTTTCGAGTTTCTTACCCACAAAAGTCCTCCTTATGGTTTTGTGTGACCTGTATTGTGTGTTTTGATAAGTATAATTATATTCCAGAAGTGGTGCGCATGCTCATACATTTTTCGATCCTTTATATGGAGCTTTATCCCACTAAACCCACACACATACAGAAAGGCAGACAGGATGCCAACATATATCTACTTTTTCATTACATTAATGTAATCAGTCATCGCAAAAGGAGGTATAGCATTTACACTAAGAGTCTGGCTATAGGCAGTTCCACTGGAATTACGTGGTAGGCAACAGCTAAGTTATATGGCAGGGTTGTGTAACTTATGCGGCAATAAAAGGCAAATGATATGGTGTTTTACGGCACATTTTGTGATAGTAATATTTATTTTTCATGTTTCCACTTGTAAACAATATCTGGGCATTGGTTGCACCTCATTCGTTCCAGTTTAACACTCCAATATAGCAATAAGCAAACGAAATGTGACACGTCAACCTTTTCAAAGAGCTTTCCACTGCGAGGTAACGTGTCACTGCGTTTTTAGTAACTTTTAAACTGTGAGCTCGAAACAACATTTGTTTTTGTTAAAGTCATCAGATTATGTGGCAGATGATCGATTATGCGGCAAATGTGGCAAATCTGTAAATATGTGAAAACACTGCAGGTGCACAATTGCATAATTCCAGTAGCTCTGGCTATAGGACAATATATGATCTTCACATAATTGAAAATGGTATTCCATGGTATTAAAGGTATTGTGGCTACTCTGCCTCCTGTAGTGTGTTAACATATTTTCGCAATTCTCGCTGAATATCGATGTATTATATACACAATGATACCCATGCATGGTGTGATAAAATAAAGATCCAGAGACCTTGCACTGTGGTCTCTGTTGTGAAACCAATAATTCCCAAAACCTGCTTCATTGCATCCCTGTGTAGTCTGAAAAAATACCTTGCTTTAGTGTTCAATCTGCTTGAAGTAAAGCTACAAACATGCTACAATTGTTGCCTAGACCACTCTATGGAATATCAGTAATACTGATAATTATGTGGTCCTGCAGGCGCAAAGAAGACAGGGATCTTTTGGGAATAAAGGTAGGTATGGTAATTGCACATAAGCTCATGAAACAGTGCAACATTCATTATATTTAATGCCGAAAAGAATAGAACTCATGCGTTGTTCAATTATGCGTAATGTTGTGTGTGCCCCTTGGTGAATACTTCTTAAATAGGCCCCTTGGCTTTTAACTGGGAATGGGGCATGCTAATTTCAATGCTTAAGGGGACCTTAAAATGAAAATACAACGTTTATAAAGAACATATGGAACTTCCATTGGCGAAGAACTGTTAGAAAATATATGGCTGAATTTCTCTGCAGGAGAAGCGCATTGCATGGGTTTCCTTAATGTTTATTTGTGCAAATGTTTTTCAGCGATCATAGTTTTCCATTGGCTGCCGCGAGTATGCCTCTGAGTGACGCACAATGATGGCATGAACAATATATGCAGTTGATTCGAAGTACATGCTGAACGAACATTCTATGTTTGCTCTGCTTGATTTAAGTAAATTGTATTCTTTCTTTGGCGAGATCGTCTCCTCCTAAAAGCGAGCTCTTCACCTACAAGAGGTACGCTAAAGTCTGTTGAAAGCATGAGGTAAAACACCTCAGAGTAGTTCAGCTTGAGTGAGCCGTAACTTTTCCAGCCAGCACAGCCAATCCTTTAGGCATGCTACCTCTGCAAAGTGAGAGGAGGGTGAACTGCTTTATATTACGGAGACTACATAACACTACGTGGTGACACTGAAAGCCCTTTGAGAGGCAATGGTCATGCATCAATCTAAAACTAAGGAGGATATGGCAACGCGTGTGATGGACCTTCTGAGCAGCGACGCATCTTACATCCCCTTCATCACAGAGACCTGACTCAATCCCTCATAGGCACCCCACTTTGCTACGGCAATCCCAGTGGGCCACAAGATCCTTTGACAGGACTGCCTGCATAAGACAGGAGGACTCACTATTATCTACAAGGAATTCATTAAATGCACAACATCCACAAAGAACACCACCCCATTCATGGCGCTCTTGCACTTCAAGCTGCAAATCTCCGAAAACTTCACCTTGTAAAGAACCCTTGCCTATTGACCACACGGACAGGTCACCTTTACCAAACTCTTTACTGACTTTGACGCTCCACTCACCATCCACTCCAGAGCCTACATTCTTCTCAATGACCTCAGCTTTCAACTGGAAGACCGAAACAACCCCTGCTCCACAGCACTCCTCGAAAGCTGAAGCAACATCTGACTCACCCAGCTAGTCACAGAACCAACACACACCGCAAGACTCAAACTGGATCCCATCTTCACCGCAAGTGATAGTATCAAATAGAACTCCACCAAATAGCTCACATGCACCAACCACTCCAACATACACTTCCAAATCAACACACCTCAAGTCAATACCCCTACCATGTTCAGCACTTCAAGCTACAGCTGGGGCAAAATCACAGAAGCAGACTGACTCAGCACTGATCAACCTATCTACGCAGACAACCTCGACAAGGACATCAACAACTTCAAAAACTAGACTAAGAACTGCATGAACTGCCTCACACCCATCAAACCCAAGCATAGTAGATCAAACAAGCAGGTCAACCTGGTAAACTGGTACACAGAAGACCTCTGAGACACCAAACAACACTGTAAATAGCTAGAAAGGAGATGGAGAGACAGCCACAACACCACCAATAGAACTACCTACAAGGCTGCATTCAGATGCGGTCATACAGCACACATTCAAAAGTAGGAACAGCTTTAAATTCAGTCTACAGGAGGACAACATGTGCCCCCTGTGTGCATGCACACCAGTTCCTCCACAGCATGGCCTTTTCAGACCATGCCGTGCAGGAATTGTTTTTGCCATTTCCATTGCTGTGCCTGTTTTTTGAGGCACTGTGGGAAACACCTCCAAAAAAGCCTGCCTGACAGGAGGGAAACTCCTAATCTGGCAGGCAGCCTGACCATGGATTTGGCGGTGAGGCGGCGGAGTCGATCCGGCGCCACACCGCCAAAGTCATAACCGGGTCCTAGGAAGCTTGCAGGAGTCAATTCAGGCTTTCAGGTTATAAGTTATCATCTACTCAATGCGCCCTGATTATAAGGAATGCTGTTACCACTTCACTCTGGGTAGAAAAAACAAAATTGGAGCTGAATCACAAACAGTTGATGATTCAATTGTTTAAAATAAATTGGAGAAAAGCTGTGTCTTCAGAAGAATGCTGTAAATGATGGACAAAAGAAGGATGAGGAATAGAAATGAACATTGCTGCAATAAAAAAAAACACAACCAGCACTTAGATAAGCCTTTTTCAAATCCAGGCAGCAATACTTGATCTGGTTTTATCAGTTCATGTTAACTCTCAAATTCAAAAGTCACCTCCTTCTCTCTCAATGACGCAGCACATCCTTGCACAGTCTTATCCCAAAAGTTGTGCCCTTTAAAACCACATTTTGGATTAAAATGCATTTTAATACAGTTCACACAGTAAGTCGGTCCTTCCCTCTGCACCCAGTCTTCTGTGAACCCAGGGAATTGTTCATTCTTTATCTTCTCTACACTCCAAAATACAAAATACACATAATACTTCGTTGTTTACTTTAGTTGATTTGAGGCACATAATCAAAATAATGATGAAATATATGTATTATGTCCACTTTTGATTATAGGCTTGGGACACTAGAAAAAAAAAGGAGGAAATTGCACATTAGCATTTTAAGCAAAGGTGTTTGCCACTGATGTGTGTCTACAAATTGGAACTTCCGCTAGTCCAAAAGGATATTATTGTAGATTTCTTTCAGAACTAACTTAACCCTGTTATAATTGGGGTTTGTTCGTACTTAAACATGAAAGTTAAGGTGTTTTTTTTCATTTGGCCAATAAATTTATCATTTTAATTGCATGAATAGAGCTCCAGCATCATCTTTAGGTCTGGCGCAGAGACAGATTTATGTATATGTCGAATCTCATGAATTTAAAAATATTATAGAGAGAGGTGCTTGAGGTGAGCCTCATTCAGCCAACACATACTTAGAAGTGGTGTTCACATTTTACAACAGCCAACATGACAAAATTAGGGCCTCTTTAAGGTATCCATCCATGTCGTCGATAGAGCAGATTGTCATTCCACATGAAAATAGCATAAACAATTACTCAGTATCTGGTATCAACTAAGCCACTGCACAACAGTCCTCCATGGGCTGGTTATGTGATTCTCGGACAGTGAGTACAGAGACTGCTTGGGTGCCCCCACACAGCAGCTGTCTGTATTGCACTAAAGCCCTCATTTATGGGATTTTGGTGTATGGCAGGAATGCACCGTATTTATGCAATACGGGGTATTCTGTCCTTTCTCCCTGAGATAGCGTTGTTTCGGCAGCCTAGCAACAACATGGGCACCATGGTGCAAGGGTGCCCCCGTTGCATGCAGAGTTGTTTTCGTGCAAGAAGGGGCACCTTCCTGCACAAAAATAGTCCTAAGAAGCATTTACCTCTTTCTATGTGTGCTGCAGAATGCCAGTCAGTTCGGTCTAAATTCCGGAGCCAACTGAAAACTTGGCTCTTTCCCACTCAGTAACGATCTGTATTCCGGGCTCCATGTTTTTCCTTTGCTCTCTGCAGCGCCAAGACGCCCCGGCATTCGAGCGCTTTATAAACGTTTACTTACTTACTTACTAAAACGAGGAGGAATAAACATATTACTCCTTGTTACGCCTCACCTCGGGAGGCGTTCGGATTTGGTGCTTCCCCAGGTTTACATCATTTTGTAAATCTGGGGCAGCATCAATATCCATGGGTGTTGCTTGGGAAAACCCACAGCAATGCCCATGGAATGCCTCCCTCGTGCAGAGTAAGGTGACCCAGCAATTTGTGCTGTAGTGCCTTACTCGAGATTAATGAGGCCACTCAGAGCCATGCAGGGTGGCTTTACATGGCTTCATAAATTGGATTGAGAGCCCTGTGTCACGCATGTACCACTTTACGAGGTGCAAATGTGAAGCAGGGCTCTCATAAATAAGCCCTTAAGAGTAGAAGTAGCATTTGAGGCAGTCATTTACACCAGTTGCTAGCTAGGCTGTAATAAAGTCACAGCTATTAGAAAGCACTGCAAAGAAACCTGTCTCCATTCTTTACTGAGGTCCACAACAAAAGCTCCACATGAGCTCTTGTGGAATGTGCATTTGTAAGGGAATAGGGTAGGAAGTTATTAAAATTCTCATTTGTTTAATCATGACTTTTTATGTTATTTAAATATTTAATTGATAATTATTTGAATTACATAACTAATTGTTAGGTATGTATTTGTTTTATTTTAATTTATTAATAATTAATTCATTGTGTATTTAATAACACTATTTGGAAAATGTATTTGATATGTTTTGTTGGTTTTGTTTTCAAATTATTTCAATTATTGTTTGGCATTTGTGTTTTTTTTTAGAGAACTAGGGATAGAAGGGTATTTATTTTTTATTTTTTTTATTTTAATTCTTAGGAGGTCAGGCGGATGTCAGGCAGAAAAGCTTCTGCCCGACAACGCATCGGTCATGGGACCGACCAACACCTGGTCAGCGGTCCTGACCGCCTCATTAGGATGCAACTGAACACTGTTCGGTCACATTCCCACATTTTACTATGGCAGCATGCATTCCAGCCGTAAACTGGCCGTAATGCATGCTCCCATAGTGAAATGGGAGGTGCGGTTCATCCCTGCACCCCGTGGCAGGCACCACAAAGTGCCGACCACAAGGTGCAGGGATCAACAGGGGAGCACTATAGGTGCCCCCTCTGTCTCCAACCGGAGGCCGTGCAGCCCAGGGGCCCTGCTGGGGGCCCCCAAAGATGCTTTTTGACATTGTTTCCATGTAGGACAGGCCGGCATGGAAACCATGTCGAAAACCGTCATTGTAATTTCAAGGGGAAAAGGCCTGACCTTGAAATTATAGGCCGGATTCCAACTGGCGGACGGGCTCTCCGAGCCCATCAGAAGCCAGCCGGAATGAACAGACGGTTTCCTTTCCGACTCCCTCCACCGTAATGAGGCTGTCAGAAAGGAAACCGAACGGACCATTACGATGTGGCGGTAAAAGCTCCAACCTCATCGTAATCGGCCCCTTAGTTGTTAAATCACATTTCTATTATTATTTATTACATTTAATTGTATTTATTTAGATTCTATATATCTTTTATTTTGATTATGATTCATTAATTTTATTTTGTGAGATATTTAAATGGATTTGTTTTAATGATTAGTAGTTGAAATTATATATGTAACCCTTAATAAATGCAACCCTATGCATGATTTGAGTTACGTTGGAGGGGAATTAGTAAATGTTACCCTTTCAAAGTCTAATATTTTCCTTACTGTTACTTAGATTGGAGTGTGAATATCAAATCTAACCAAACTAAAGTACAACTTTTCCTACTGTTCCTTACATTGGAGTGAGAATAGAAAATCTAATCCCCCCCCTCAAAGTCCAACGCCTTTCCTATTGCTGCTTAGATTAGAGTAGGAATGCCATCAGCAAGACAGAGATGTTGGGTGTCCATTTTAGGACTTGGGGACTTAGGGCCTTATTACGAGTGTGGTGGTACAATGGATCGCCAAACCTGTGGTGGCGGTCCATGGACTGCCAGTCTGTCAATCCACTTGCTGCATTAGGACTGTGGTGGTTGGACCGCCATGAGACCATTGCTGCCGTCATGGATCCACAATCCCTTGCGGTGGCTCAGCGGTCTGAGGCCTCTAATATGCTGGCGGTGCTGCTGTGGCACCACCAAGCATGTTAGGAGTTTCTTCACCTCTTCACTTTTCATGGCGGTGCTACCACCATGAAAAGTGTGGCGGTGAGGACCTTGTGCCTGTGCACCATTAGGGGCATGCAGGGGGGAACATTGGGTGACCCCCTGTCTGCATGCACCCCCATGTTCCTGCAGGGAATTAAATGCATAACTTTTTGCCTTTCACTCCATGCAGGAACATGTTTTGAGGTTCTCATTCTGGCACCTAATTTAAAGGCATCGCCTTGGGAACACCTAAGACCTGCCCGCCAGCGACTTAAAAAGTCGTAATCTTGTAGGCAGTATGTTTTGAGTTTGGCGGTGTGGGAGTGGGGCAGCAGTATGGTGGCCCGCTCCCACACCGCCAAAGTCATAATAAGGCCCTAACTGGCACATGCATCAAGGTAGGCTTTTGCGATTCCTTAATTGCGATTATTAAGGAATCGCAATTAAGGAATCGCAAAAGCCTATGCATGTAGGAATCGCTATAAAAATAGCGATTCCTAAACATTCCTTAATTGCGACTCGCTAATTGCGAGTCGCAATTAAGGAATACCTCCCCATCAATTCCTATGGGCCTAGAGGCCCATAGGAATGAATGGGAAGACATTCTCAATTTGCGATTCGCAATTAGAGAATCGCAAATTGAGAATGCAATTTCATGGGTGCCAGGGTGTCAAAGGGACCCCTGTTGCACCCCTGAAATCTGCATATGAGTACATCTTGCACACACACATGCCCCAAGGGCATGTGTGTGTGTAAAATGGAACTTTGAAAAATGCACTTTAGTGCATTTTTCACAGTTTTTGCAAATTACCATGAAGTTCAACTTCATGGTAATTTGCGCCCTATTAGCGAAATCGCTAATTTTTTTACTTTAATGCATTGCATTTAAGGAATCTCAATTTGCGATTCCTTAAATGCAATCGCACTTGAGAATTCGCAATTAATTGCGAATTCTCAAATTGCGAGGGCCTTGACCCTGATGCATCGCAAAGGTAATTTTGCGATCGCAAACGGCCGATTTTTGCGAATCGCACCGTTTGCGATCGCAAAAACCTTTGATGCATGTGCCCCTTAGTCTCCAGTTTGTGAAAAAAAGGAAAGAATATTTAGGGGGCAAGTTAGGAATACCCTCACCCCCTAGGACTTGTACGGTCCCAAATGAAAATAAATAAATAAATCTTCGGTTTGTGGTACCACAGTAGTACTGCAGGAAAGAATAATTTAAAAAGGGAGTAGGGTGCTCACTTTCAATACAATCACCCCACTCCCCCGGCGTGAGCCAGGTACCGGTATGGTTGAGGCCATTTCTTTTAATAATAATGCATGGAAATAGGTGTGTGCCATTCTTCTTCCCCAAGCTAACTTTTGGCCCCGGGGTCCCCATCCACCCAGGGCCTGAACCAAGTGTTTTTGAATACATAGATTTTGGAGGGGAGCTCGTGTGTGTGTGTCCCCTCCTCGAGCCAAGTATTGTTCCTAGAGACCCTATACCCTGTGTTCATTGCAAGTCAGTTTTCCCTGGACCTCATCCCCGGGACACAGAAGGAATTTGGCTTGTTCCCTATTTGCGAGAGTGCGGGACAGGAACAGTAGATTACTCCCTCCTGGGGGGAGCCAGAAAGAAAGACTGCTCCAGCTGGGTGGCAGCACATACAATTATAACTGACTCCCACCGGCACCAGAGGATGACTTGGGAGCCAATGGGTCCCTGGTGGTTTTGGGCCTCCCCAAGGTTCCAGAGGCAGTGTGACTTCTGGGTACCCTGGGTTGGACTGGCACCTAAGCAAAAAGAAAATTGTGACCAACTCCCAGGATAGGTGCTGGCTGGGGAGACGGTGGGGCACAGGGGCCTTGTTCCTTGCCCCACAGCCCCCAAAAGAGCTGTGGGTGTCACAGGCAGCACTGGGGCACCTCAAACAATATTTTTGAAAGGCACATGCAGTGCTAGGCCACCAGAAAGAGAGAAGAGCAGCTTAGCTGCTCGTAAAAGATTAATTCCTAAAAGGAGGAGCACCCCGTGATGCTCTGTGAGGCTCGAGGAGGGTCAGGGGAACCACCAACTGCTTACTTGTATTTTGTGGGAGGCAATACGGAGAGCAATAGCCCCTGAAAGAATATTTTAAGAAAACTTTCAGTAAGTCCTCTGGGTCATTGAATAGATGAACCAGGAACAATTTTCACAATTTTTCAGTACTCTGAGGTGGAGCTGGAAACTCTTTAGTTTGAGTATGAGTACATCTTGTGGTGGGTCTGACGGCTGCATTATGTGGCCAGAAGAGTGTTATAGAAAGATATGTTTATGGTTGTTTTAAGTAGGAGGTCCTTATTTTAAATATTTTAGTAATAATTACTGTTAATGACCATTGCAATCTGTGTATTAATAATGAATGCATAGGATTATGATTCAATTGGTTTTAATGGTAAAATATGATATGTAGTTTATTTATGAATGTGGTGACTCCATACTAAAGCCAATAGACCTGCTTTTTATATACCGATGTCCTGTTCCCTTGACAAAGCCTGTAGGTCTGCCTTATGTATATAACACGCCTCCTTATATTGTGACGTTACATCTAGTATAGATAGTATCTTTGTGCCTATTTGTGCCCTTTTTCCACTCTCCACTCTGTCTCTCTTTGTGCCTCTTTTTGCCCTTTTTCCACTCTCCACTCTCTCTCTCTCTCTCTCTCTCTCTCTCTGTGGCTCTTTTTGCTAGTTTTCCTTGCGCTTGTATTTCCTTTGTGCCTGCTCTCCTCTGGTTCCTCCCAAGCTTTCCTGCTCCTGCCTCCCCCTTACCCATTCTGTGCTTTCCCACCTCCAGCCTACATCCACTCCATACCTACATCTCCCTTGCACGCTTTTTAACACCTCCTGCGCCCCACATGTCTCTAGCCCCGCCCTCCACCCCCTGCATGGGACCTGCTTAATGGTATCTGCTACGCAACCCCATTGTGCAGGAGCCTCGGCCCTAGATTCCACTTACCTGGAATGGTCCTCTGACCAGTCTAATGTCCTTTCAGACACAGCCTCACTGCTTCAAAGCTAGGCCCAGGCAGAGTTCGCGTAGCTGCACTACGTGGAACTACGCGAAGTGGCAAAAAAACTCTGCCGCAGAGTTCTGCCCATGGGCAGAGTTCCATTGTCCCCCCCGTTCGCATGACGTTTCCACCGTACGGCAATGCGAATTGCATTTTCGGCTTGAAATATCATGCAAACTATCTTGTTTCTCACTCTGTTTATGGTGTTGGAGCCTACTTTTCATCCTTCCTAAATCTCTGTAATTATTTTCTATTTATTATCTTGCCCTTTGTCTTTCTGAGTGTGTATTTAAAAATGAATTCTTCTTTCTTGGGAGTTTTGTACTTTATGTTTTTGCTTTACTTCCTTCCTAATTTTTTTCCTTCCTTCTTTCTTATTCCTGTTTCTGCATTTTCTCCACCACCTAGTATCATGGCAGATAAGAGTGCCCCAAAAAGGCCCACAATAAGGAGCCTCCTTCATTGTGGATGGCAGCCCCAGGAAGGGGTGCAGCCCTGTGCCTTGTTTTCTGTGGTGGAGGTGGCAGCGCTGGTTTTTTACATCAAGCGCCACCTTCACTCCACCCCGGCAGCAGACGGCAGGCCTGGGTCCGGGTACGGACTCTGAGAGCACCAACAGCCCTGGGCGAGGGTGCACTGGGCAGTGAAATGCTTCTCTGGGGTCCAGCACACCCATAATCAGTTGGCACACCAGTGGTTCAACATCCTGGACTGAGAGCAGGACCTGATAGGGGTTGAGGTCATGGGGCTCTGCGAGCAGCTAATTATTAATATTATATTACTTGTATGTTCTATGCAATTGCTGATATTTTTTTCCCAAATAGCAAGCATGCTGCTCACATGCAGGTAAGTCAAGTATTATGTGATTGTTATTCTAGACAGGTGCTCAGCGCTACCTATTCATACTTGTTTGCACTCGCTAGGGCTGATTATGTGAAGTAAAGCCAAGACTCCTTTGTCCTGTCACTTAAATAGTGGTAGTTAGTATTAGTAATTTAGTGGCGCGCATCCTCTCACTTCAGTCTTAGAGCCTTTTTTGTAGCTCGTACAGAGACAAGTGACCAATTTTGTGAATGCACGCGTCCATCTATGCATTTCAAGAAAAAATGCAGACTTAGGGAATTGGCCCATCAAAGGGGATTGACATTGCGAATGAGATGAGAAGAAGCAAACACAATTCATTGCAATTTATTAGTAATTCCAAAATCTAGTTTACTAAATTTGGAATAGGGCTAGGTAGGTTTAGGAAATTTGGAATAGGATTGGATGATCTGCGATACTAGTCTACTACTAGTCGATGTGATTTAGAAAAGTTAAATGTTATTACAATCGTATTTGCCTGTCAAAAAATATTTTTGGAGAGATTATTTATTTACCACCAATCTTTTTTTGTCTTTATGTCTTACATCAGCATCCAGGGGCAAGAAGAGGTCTGAGGTGGGTGAGGGAGCTGGAGGTGCTTCCCAGTCCCAACGTTCCTTGGCCGATGTCTCTGCTGACCCCCGTAAGTCCTCCTGCTGTTAACATTAATATTTATTTAACCTAACTTTTACCGCTCCTTATTTTGAATTATTTCTACCTGTTTCCTAATTTGTTTCTAAATCCTCTTCAATCTATCCATTTCTAAATTCTTGTTATCCCTTCATTATCCAATTTACTGGTTTTCTATATTCCTAATGTCTTTACTTTACTTCAAACTATCTCAGTACTATTCTGTCTGTAGCTTCCTTTCTTCTGCTTTGTCAGTCAGCTTTCCCTCTCCCCTTATATTATATTTTGTGGACTGCCTAGTGGTGGTACAGTAAGACTCAGATAACCCATTAATCACGTACTACTACTGCTACTCTACTGTGCATATTGCATGCCCAAGTAAGGTATTCTACGCTTGTTTGTTGAGATGAGAAGGATTTCTTTTACTTTCTCATGCTGCATCAGTAAAATGAGAGAGATGCCATGGTCACGTTGGACACCCCAAAGTTGTGTCTTCTTAGCTAGGCCTAGTATTATTAGCAGCAGTTGGTTAACTGATGACCGTGCACCATGGCTGGAAGGCAGTATGAGGAGGACGGCCCCAATTGCATTTGCCAACCACAATCATATGTCCAGTTGTCCACTCTTTCATTTCTTTTCAAAAACTCAGATTTATCAATAGCTCTAGCCACTCCTTTACAGTTTGTCTTGAAGCTTTTCAAAAATTACCACCAACAAAATACCCAGCCTGATATTTTTGGTAGAAGATACTGTCTGTATCCGAATTGTAGTGATGTGTGTGATGTATTTTGCTATAAAACAAATTAACAGGGGGAGGCGTATCTGGAATCTAAAAAATGTGTAATGTTTTTTCTAGCTGTACCGACTGCCAGGGCCAGCAGTGACGACACCAGCCAGTCAACAGATGCAGCAGTGGTAGGGGGTGAGCCAGCGGCAGTGGTGGGGGGTGATAAGTCATATTGATTGCTTATTGACAATCAATTATGTACTCACTGCAAGGGTGTACTGTTGACGTTTGAACAGTTGAACACACTCCTCTTTACTTAGCATATACAGCGAGAGTTGAGCTGAGTAACTAATGGCCTCTTCTATCTTCAACTCAGCAAAGAAAGTTTCATGAAGACCTTTAACTATGATGGGTTGATGGAAAAGGGAAAGAAGGATGGAAGGAGAAAGGACTGGTGAAATGTAAATGACTGAAAGAGAAGCATTCGTGGGTGAAAGGATGCATATACTATAAGTGGCTGATAGGATGTATGGGTAGGTGAAGGATGGATGAAAGGTAAAAGGATGCCTTCCTGGGTGGATGAAAATGTATGGGTGAAAGGATGCGTACCTGGGTGGGTGAAAGGAATCCTCCAGTGGGTTTGATGAGTCAAAGGACGCATGGGTGGGTAAATGACTGAGAGCCATGTTTGGATGGATGAATATATGGATGGTATTTAATGGTGAATACTGGATTGAGAGAATGTAAAACTTAAAAGGTGAGTGGCAAAGTCAACGGTGAAGAATAAAAATACTAGAAGAACAATGCAATGATGAAAGGACAAATCCCTCGGACGAAGAATAAGGAAGGGACTAGGGTGCTCCTCTGTAGTGGAGTTCTTCTCGCCTTTAGTTGCTTGGAATGGTTTTTATCAATTGTTTTCATTCAAAGGGTTGAGGTGGTATTTCAGACAACTCCCTTGATCACAGTAGTTTTCAAGTGCATCATATATTATGTATCATTCCTAGTACCCACCCATCATCATCAATCAGCTTCCTCCCTACTCATGGCATTTCACCAGTGACACCCATGGGTAACCTATTGGCTGCATAGTTACATCGGTGGCATGGTAATCTTGGCTGTGCAATGTGTGTCTGCCTCAGTTAATGCGTAGGCCGTTTTACAAATTTTAATGCAATGCGAAAAATAAATAGTTGTGTTTCCCTTCACTACCAGTGCCCACTCAGTAACTTCCTAGTACATAAGTAACTCTATTCCTAAGTTACTTCTATCCCAGCCTTCCGTAAAATTTAAAAAAACATTCTTTGCATGCGTCACATTCCTCTGGCCAAGTGATATATTTTATTATTGCTTCCATAACAGATTACGTCAGTTAAAATTTTCCCCTTTCAACAATTGCCAAACAAGGTGACTCACTATTAGCAAAAGCTTAGGTACTTGATGATGATCAGTGAAATGTCTACCTATCCGGCCTAATCCCTCTACCTTACCTGCAGTAGACTAAGTTAATAATTATTTTCCTTACTGCCAAGCAAAATATTTTGTTGGAAAAAAGTAATGTCAAATGTGGTGATGGAGGGTGAGGCCAAGGAGTAAAGTGGGACTAAGAGTAAGTGCCTTTCCATTTTGCGGATGGGATAGTCTGTGATGAACGTGCCAAATACAATATCCTGTTCCTTAGTCCTTTCCCTGTACTGTAGTGCATTGCTTTTCCCACGGGCAGACAGGAGGATATCTGTCTGCATAATTGTTTTTATATAGTACCTCATGTGATGTATATCATTCATAGTAACTATTCATCTGCCTTGTAGTCATGGTGAAATTGAGGCATTTAACAGAGCATGGCCATGATAGTAATAAGATAATTGTCTAGTGCAGCTGCCCCACCTGCAACAGTAACAAAGTAACTCGACACAAGTTTGTCTAGGGCGGCAGCTGAGCTATCATGCCTACATTAATTTAGCTCAACAAGAGAGAGAAGAATACTTGAATGCTCCATAGTGCATAATTCCTGAAACTCTAATCACATTAAAATCAAATGGTCTGAGGATACCAGAAAATGTACTGCTACTATACCACTACATAATTTTATGTGGTTTTCTAAGAGCATTGTTTAAAATTTGGCTCTTTTCTTTCTTGATATAGCTACTCCTGCTGATCCGACACATAACAGGTAGGAGATAATAGTCCAGACTCGACAGAGAAAACTGGAGGTCATCAAGGCCGAGTACCACTAGCTGGTGGCCTTGGAGGAGGAGGCAGCAGCTGCAGATGCCCCAGGCCCCAACCAGGTCCCAGTGCCTCCAGTACACCGTCGCTGCGGTCCAAAGGCAGCCGCCCCCTGCCATTCCACCACTGCTGCTCCCCCCTATTTTCTCATATTTCAGCGCCGCATTATGCAGAGGCTGGCATGCCTGGAAGCCAGGCAGGAGGAACGGATGGAGACATTGGAGAGGCACATTAAGAAGCTCTTAGCCCGCAATTAGGCCTACTCTTATGCCCCTTTTTAATCCTTTTTTTGATGGGTGGGACTTGTGGGGAGAGGATGGAAATGTGGGAGTTGGGGCCTTTTGGGGATTTTTCTTATGGGCAATTTTGTTTTTGGACTTGGACACTACTTGGGACCTTGGTTGGGATTAGAGAGAGGGGTGGGACAGTTGTGGGTTTACTAGTTTATATTTGGTAGGGGAATTCATTTTTTATAGTTTTACATTATGATTTAAATCTTTTTTGGTGGGTTACTGTTTTACTGCGCACTGCTGCCTTTGCAGTTTTTAGAATCTGTAGTACCCTCCCTTGTACTACTACTCTCTCCTCCTCGTCTCTGCAGTCTGCAACTATATTCACCCGTAAGGACTCTGAGGGGGTGGGTATGTGAATTTCCATTGTATATAGAATGATTGCAGTTCAACAATGAATCAACCACAGTTCTCTTACCTGATTAGATGAAGTGAGGGCTGCAAGTTTTCCAAAGGTGTCATGGTGGTGGTAGCAGTAGCAGCATGCTGGCGCACTAACAGTGAAGGCATCAGAAGCAAGGTCCCACTCTCTCCTGGACAAATTCGAACTGTAGGATAAGGACTATTCATCGCAAGGAACTAAACAAATTGAAATAAAAACGGATTAATGCTGTTATTATATGCAAGCTTTAAAAAAAAAAATGAGACAGTCACCAGAGACTAGACTACTAGTACACAAGAAGAAAGACAATAAAGAAAATATGATAAGCAATGCTAAATTGAAATAATCAGAACAATGGTGAGCTAGTAAAAGTTACAAAATGAAGTCGACTCGAGCTACGAAGTGGACAACCGTAACCTTAGTGCCTGAATGATGATGCTGGCAATGATGTTCCTCTGAAAAAAATATTGAACACTGTGTCTGGGTGGCTAATATAATATTGCCAGTGTGGGTTATACTTAGAGCTAAAGATCCCCCCCCTGCACTGAGTTGGTATTGCTTTCACCACATCCGCCCCACCAAGTGTGTGATCAAATAATGGTGTAAATTATCAAGTCACACCTCAATAAATCACACAGCCCGGGGGAAGAGGGTTCAAGGTTTGATGAATGGATGGGAAGGGGGATTTGGGAAAATGTTTGACAAAGACAAACACTACACAAGGACAACATTCATCTTGGCAATGAGCAGCTGACCATCATAAATCTGTTATGGGAGAAAAAGTAAACGATGGAAGGATGAGTACAGGTAAACCAAACCAAATTGTTCATTTGCCCCCAGAGAGACCCAAGTTACATTATATATCTAAATGTTCTGTGGTACAGAGCTTTGAAAGATAGCAAATATATTACAAATTAAATCATATGTAGGAGTCAAATAAACAACACAAACAAATGGGAGTTGCATCTTCATTTCTCTTGGACGGTCCGTCAATCTTGGCGGATGTGGTTCGGTAAGGTAAGCGTGAGTTTGTCATGTTGGTTTTCCAGTATGGCGCTGGGTAGGAGCGCCTGTAGATTGAAAAATAAAAATGATTTTGAAGAATCAAGTAGAAACAAGTTAAACTGCATTAGGAGTGCACCGAGAAGACTCAGAGGCAGCACAACAAAGAAGAGAAGAAGAATAGCCCATTTTGCCTGGTGGGTGAACAATTAGATGAGGGCAATTTTACAACAACCAAAAATCACACGAAAAGTGGCTGCATGTAACTATCAGTATCGGGCTGATCAAACTTGCAACTGTCATGATCATCAATTCATCATCATGACTCATAAAAATAATATGTAGCCTAACAGCACGTGCATAATGTGATTTCCATTCTTGACTAAATGTCATTCTCCCGTTAACTTCAACAACAATCTCCCCACCAAACCACCACTTAGTTCCAAATTTGAGCAAGACAGCACTGAGCACACACACACACCCAGGAACATTACATTTTCCCAATCAAGTAAAATCAACAGACCGCTGTCACCAGTCACCACCACTACACAGAGTTGTGTAGGTCTGTTGATTAACTTTAGGCCACTTCAAATTGATCACCAAATCGTTTGGTTTCAGTGAAGTTACAAACTTCTTTCTTCTGGTGGCAGTTCTCAAAGTAGTCACGCCCATGCCCTGTGTCATTCCATCATCTCTGATCCTCCTGAGTAAAGTGTCCAACTCTGTACCAACTGTGTCCAGGACTGAAATGCAATAGATTGACCTGTAGTACAATTGTGTTGTTGCAGAACAAGAGAAACATTGAGTCATTGTTTGAGTAGACTAGATTGGTGTTTGTGTTATTAATTCTAAAGGGACTGGTCGGGTCTGACTCTTTCAGCAGTATAAATCAAAAAACAATTAAACAAAGTAGTATGGAGTGGATCCGGTGAAGAAAGCTCGCTATACCTCAAAGGGAAAGAAAAAAAATCACCTTCAGGGAAAAAATGATCAGTCGTCGGGAGGCCACCGACATTGTAAATCATCAAAAAAAGATTTAAGCATAATGGTTACAGATAAACAAGCACCCAGTGTAGCACTGCCTGCCACAACATTAACCATCTCAACACATCACAAGTTCACAACAAACAACAATCACTCAGCATGCAATTTTGCCTTCGTCCTAGTGCCCATTCTACGTTCTACAATCTATTTCTTTGTGCTTCTTTATGCCCATGCTCTACTGTCCAATCTCTTTGTGCCCATTTTCCATCCTCCTCTCTCTCTCTCTCTCTCTCTCTCTCTCTCTCTCTCTCCCTGTGCATATTTTTGCCCGTTTTCCTTGTGCCCGGTTTTCCTTCATGCCCTTCCTCCTCTGCTTTGTCCCACGCTTTCCCACCTGCCTGATTCTTACCTGCAAGACATACCTTGTCCTGCGCCCTGATCTTTTGTAGCCCCGCCCTCCATCCCTACGCTCCTCCCTTCCCAAGACGTACGTAATGGTGACTGCTGTGCCATCCCATTGAGCAGGTGCCTAGGCCCCAGCTCCCACTTACCTGGCCTGATCTTCTGACCAGCCTAATGCCCTTTGAGACACAGCCTTGCTGCCTCGAGGCTCCACCTTGTTCTTGCACTCCTTCTTATCTCTTGCTCTCTGCTCCTTCCTCTCGCCATTCACACCTGTGACCTTCTCTTTGTCCTTTACACTCTCCCTCACTGTTTTGCCTTCATCCTTGTGCTTGTTCTCTCTTCTCCACTCTCTCTTAGTGCCTACTTGTGCCTGTTCGCCACTATCCACTCTCTCTTTTTGTGCCTATTTGTGCCCATTTTCCATTTGCTTCTCTCTCTTTGGGCCCATTTTCCACTCTCCACTTTCTCTCTTTGTGCCTCATTTTGCCCTTGTTCCACTCTCCACTCTCATTCTTTGTACCTCTTTTTGGCTGTTTTCCTTGTGGCTGCTTTTCCTTTGCACCTGTTCTCCTCTGGTTCCTACTACACTTTCCCACTTCCTGCGCTTTCCCATCTCCCACCTCCCTGATCCTCACATGCATCTCTCTTGCATGCCTTCTCCCACTTCCTGTGACCCACCCTTCCCTAGCCCGATGCTCCTGCATCCCAGAACCCACCTAATGGCTGCAGCTGAGTGACTGCGCAGCAGGCGTGCCGCTGGTGCACCAAAGCCAAGACCGTCTGCGCCTGTCTGTGCCAGATCCCAGCCTAGTACCACCAACCCTGCTCCGACGGAATGTTGCCGATACACAGCTTCCTTTCTGCATCCACTCAACATCGGACTCTGCCACAACAGCTGCTTCTACAGTTCACCTCCCTCAAAGGTTGGACCTTTCTTATGCACTCACTGTAATTTACCTGCACCAACACACACCCCCACATGCCGCACATGCCTAGCTCTGTCTGGAAAATATGCTCCCCAACACAAGATCTCTCAGCACTCACCATCACCACAGACATTCCACTGGCTTCAAGATCTCCTGCCAGGACAAACGAGCAAGCCAGGCAGAAGAACTTGCTGCCCTGCGACCTAAACTTCCATCTCAACAACCGAAAAGATTCCAACTCCACTGCCCTACTCGAGTGCCTCAACATCCTGAGACTCACTCTGATCAACCAAGGCCCTACCCACAATCCAGGACACACCCTCAACGTCATCTTCACAGCCAGCAATAAGGTGAAGTTTAGCCACCTCACTCCGCTCACTTGGACAGACCACTCCATCATCCACTTCTTCATTGATGCACTCCAACCCCCACAGGCAAGACTACTAAGAACCTCAGCCATAGCTGAAACAAGATAAAGGAAAAAGACTGGGCCAACAACCTCAATGCCCACCATCCAAACCTGGTTGACGTCCTGCAGGTGGACATCAAAACCTTAAAAAACTGGATTACTACTGGCGCAGAAATCTTAGCTCCCCTGAAGAATGTCAGACACTCAAAAACCAACACACGAGCCAGCTGGTACACTGAAGACCTTAGAAACTCTAAACACCACTGCAAACAGCTGGAGAGAAAATGGAGAACCACCTGAGACACCACCATAAGAATCACTCACAAGTCCATGCTCAGGAAATACAACACTCAACTCAACAAGACAAGAAAAAGGCTCTAGCTCGACAAAGAGCTATTCAACATCATCAAAGAATTGTCCAACCTCCTAGCTGCCACCAACCCCATCACAGCTTTGCAAGACCTCTGCGACAACCTCTCTGTTTTCCTTGACAACAAAATCCTCAAGTTCTACAGCAAATTCAACCCCCAATGCAAGACACATGAACTCGCTCCAGAAGACACCGAAATTATGAGAATAATCCACTCTGGGGCCCCCACCAACCCTTGCACCCACCATATCTACAACCTAGGAGAAACTATGATCAGCTCCCACCTCATCACCATCATCAACACTTCCATCCAAAGTGGAACCTCTCGGGACAACTGGAAATACGCAGAAATCACAGCTCGCCTCAATTAAACCTACTACATACCCAGAAGAGCTCAGCAAATATAGACCCATCTCACTCCTGCCCTTCCCATCCAAAGTCATGGAGAAAGCTATCAACAAACAAGGCTCCAACAATTTTGAAGAACACCACCTACTCGACATCTCGCAGTGTGGATTCCGCAGCAACCACAGCATGGAAACTGTTCTCATGGCAGCAGCTGACAACATCTGGACCATCAAATGGACAAATGGGAAACAACAGCACTCATACTACTCGACCTCTCCGCAGCCTTTGACACCCCTCCCACAGCACCCTCATCATGAGATTTCACTATCCAGAGTATGTGGATCCGCCCTGAGATGACTGGCCTCTTTTCTATCCAACAGGATACTCTCCAATAAAACAAAAACAAAGGAGGTAGGAACTTAAAATAAAACACCATAAAAAGTGCCTGGTCGACCTATCATATCGGCCCAGAAGAGCCTTTTAGAGCCACTATCCAAATATGTGGATTATTTTCTTCACGAATATGTAGAGAGTCTTCCCTCTTATATCAGAGAAACAGGACATTTTCTTTCTAAAATTGAGACTGCTATTTGGGATGAGGAATGTATATTTATTACATTAGATATATGTTCATTGTATACGAGCATCAACCATGCGGATGGTATTAAGGCAGTAAAGCATTTTCTAGACCAACGTAGTATATACCAATATGAGCATAATGTCATGTTACTCTCGATGATTGAACTATGCCTTAAAAACAATTTCTTTTTATTCAACAAAATGATCTACCACCAATTGCGGGGAGTTGCGATGGGAGCATGCTTCTCCCCCAGCTATGCATGTCTCCACGTAGGCTGGTGGGAGGAGCATGTTCTCAAAACTACTCATGGTACTATGTTCAACAATCATGTTCTTCACTGCTGGAGATTCATTGACGACGTTTTTGTGGTCTACAGTACAGGGCAGCAGTATATTATGCAATTTGCCTTGCCTGTCTGCCCTCAGAGAGACCCGAATTACATACAGTTTCTGTTCTGTTGTACCGGCCCGGGCTTAAAGATAGCAAAGAAAAGTCAAAAATAGCTGTAGGGATGAATTGAATTATAAGCAGAGAGCAAACATAACAACAACAACAACACACAGTAGTAATGATTGAAGACAAAAAATGAATCAAATTTAAAAGATGATGAAAGTTGATACTGTTACTGTATGTTATCCTGGTCAAAATGGGGAGTTGCATCTCGGCATTCGTCTAAATCTAAAAATCCGTATTTGTAAAGCGCGAACTACTCACCCTTATGGGTCTCAAGGCGCTGTGGGCCGTTGTGGAAATTAAGTGAGCTATTGCCCAGAGTCACAGGGTGCTGAGCTGAGTTGCCGCCGGAGCCGGGGATCGAACCATGACCCCTGTGCTCCGAAGTCAGCTGCCCTGGCCGCTGCACCACACCTCTCCACGTCTTGGTCCTCCCTTCCATGGACGCTCCGGCCATCAATCTTGGGTGACGCTACTGCCTGCCTGGCAGATGTAGATTCATTGGTAAGGTAAGTGAGAGTTGTTTTTCCCAGTGTAGCACAGGGTAAGGGCCGTCCTGTAATTGCAGATGGGAATACAATAGGGGTATTGAAAAATCAAGTAGAAAAAAAATGCCTAAATTACGGTGGAGTGCAACAAGAACACTTTCAGAGGCGGCATGGATTTGGATACATCATGTCTACTCTAGTCTGTTTCCAGCATTAACCTCCAACAACAACAGGACAGAGCAGGCCCACGGCACCCGTGACCCATCTTCCATTTAGCGTACCTTTTTTGACAGAGGCAGACAAAGCAGATATACAGCAACATAGCATCTTACAAATTAAGTGACTAAATCAATGCCCCGCTGTCAGTCATACCACCACACTCGACTCCACCACTACACAGACATGTAGGTCTGCAGTGCTTGTTGTTGACTTGGTTACCTTTTAATGCACTCATGAAACGCCCTGAGTTATTCCATCAATCATCTCGTATCGTACTGAGTGACTGCGAAGATATTATGTCACTGTGGTCATCATCATGGTGTGTTGTCCAACTCAGTGTGCAGTAGTGTACAGATTGAGTCCCCTTTCCATATTCAAAATGCAATGGATCGGCCTGCAGTAGAAGTAGAAAATTGTTATTAAAAAAAAGAATGGAAACAAACATTGCATTGAGTTACTTTTAGTGTGTAGATTAGATAATAGTACACAATGAATTACCTTCATGCACTACAAACAACAACAACACAAATCACTCAGTGAGCGTCCAATGCATGTCATCATTCATTACCTGTTCCTTCTCATCTTCAGTTAATGGGCAGTCTGTATCGGCTCGGAAAGGAGGATAGCTATAGTAGTCATCATCATGTTCCACTTCTTTTGGCGAGACTCAACGAGGCAAGATTTTAGTTTTTCTTCGATTATGCTACATCCAATCATCATCTGGCTTGAGGGCAATAGATTTAGGTCGATTCAGGAGGATGGAGGAGCAGGACTCGGAGGAGTGGACTGAAATGCAGACAGCTGAAACTCATATAAGGCAATAAAATACGAAGACAGTGGTGATGGATTTGTTGTGATTTGAAGTTTCCAAACAGAAAGACAGACACACAAATAGAAGTAAATAAGGGAGAACCACAGTAAGAAGTGGAAGCCTAGTTGTCAGGGAAGTATAGCTCGTCCTCAAACTCTGGGGGTTCAACCAGAAGTAGGTAATCAGCATCCAACACGCTACTTCCGTCACCTGAGCCGCTGTCCTCATCTTCCTGCGATGATTCATGTATTGTGTAATTCGGTGGTATAAATTGCTGATTCATTTTGATCATGGTTAACCTCTCCAAGTTTTTGGGTGAGAGACTGGTCCTTTTCACTGTTACAATGGAACCAGCAGCACTGAAAACACGTTCAGAAGAGAAACTTGTGACAGGGCAAGCCAGATAGTTTATCGCCAGCCTGCTGAGCACTGGCCATTGGTCCCTTTTGCCATACCAATACCGCAATGGGTTTTGATCAATGTAGACCTCTGTTGGGTCATCCAGGTAGTCCTGGACCATTCGGTCAATGTTCAGGGGTGCTACACTTTGTTCGGCCTCTTTTGTGTTTGCATCAGCACTGGACCTAGCAAGTCCTTGCTGTAAATACCAATCCTGTGCCGTTTGTACTGGGGCTGATGATCCGGTTCTTGCTGTTGTCGATAGTGTTGGTGACAGCTGTGAACCAAATGCACTGCCCACAGGCTCTGAAGTTGAACTTGACGCCGGATGCCCTGCTGCAGTACTTGACGTGGGTTTGAAGCCTTTAATTACCAGCCGTTCATTTTCCAATGTACTGGCTGCCTCAGCTATCCAAGTTTTGTACCGGGCAACATCCACTTCTGCCGTGGATCCAGAATTGTGGCACAAATGTAATGTTCTTGTGACAGAATCTTATTTTGCACCCTTGCATTTTCTCTTAAGCGACATGATAAGCTCTCCACCAACTCAATAGCTTCTTTTTTTTCCTCCACACCTATGTACGCTTCAGACACCTCTTCAGCTGTTGCTCTAGCATGTGCAACAATGGGATAGCTTGGACCATAGTACAGTCCTCCTTGCTGACATCACGTGTGAAGACCTAGAAAGGAAGAAGCATCTCTGTAAGAGATTTAACTAGGCACCATTGGTCCATCTGAAGGGTCATGCCTTTCACAGTAGCATCCACCCTTCGCATGACATATTCATTGATTGGTCTGTACTGCTCAAACAGATGGTCAAGCATGTAATACGTTGAGTTCCAACGTGTTGCCACCTCCTGGATGAGTGCTTTGACTGGCATTCTATATTCACGTTGAATGATCCTCAGCTGCTTCCGGGCTTTAAAAGAATGGCTGAAATGCGTGCATATTCTGTGGCAGGTGGTCAGTAAGTTGCTGACTATGGGTTCTTTTTTCAGAAAGTCTTGAACTATAATGTTAATGCAGTGCGCCAAACACGGGACCCTGAAATAGTCACTAAGCGCCATGGCCTTAAGTATATTACTGCCATTATCCGTGGCAACAAAACCAATGTGGAGCCCTCTGGGGCGCAGCCATTCAAAGACCTTGCTGTTAAACTCTTCCAAAATGTTTGTAGCAGTATGAGATTTCTCCATGGCGAACATGGCTACAGTTGCATGTTTCCGAGAAGCATTAAAAATCTCAGCTGTGTCAACAGCACCTACTTCAGATAGCTTTTCTCTAACCCCCACAAAAGAGACCCAGTGTGCAGTGATGCACATGTAATCAGTGGCTTGGCAACTGGTCCACATGTCTGTTGTCAGGTGGATTTTGTGAACAGCACTCTGCTGCAAAGCTTGTCCAACCAATTCCAGCACATCGTGATGTAGTGCTGGAACAGCAACTCGGGCAAAATAGGACCGGCTGGGAACCTTCCATTTAGGGCAGATGGCTGACACAAATTCAAGGAAACCCACCCCTTCCACAAATGAAAAAGGGAGAAGGTCCAGCGCTAACATTTTAGCCAGCTTCGCATTGTACAACCGTGCCGTTGGGTGTTTGCGTTGGTACTGCCCCTCCGACCTAAGCATGCTGTCAATGGTAGGCTGGAATATTTTCCTTTGTGGTGCACCCTTCTTCTTGAACCCAGTTAGGCTCAACGACGCCGCACTTTTGCTCATTGCAGTGCCCGGTTGCCTTGGTGTCTCAGGCTGACTCTTAGTACGGTGCCACTCAGATGTTGCTGAGGATGTGGGCGTTACCACTACACTGCTGGGGGTAGGGCTAGAAATGTCTCCCTCTTGTTGACCTTCCACCGCGATCATATCTTCCCCTACTTCTTCATCCCCAACAACAGCAATGGGTCCAGTTTTACTTTTTTCTAAGTGAAGTAGGTGAGCCTCCCACTTGATACTGTGGTGTTTTTGAGATTACTTGTTTGTCCTCCGGTACCATAGTTTGTACCAAACTTACCCCGCCTAACAGCCTGCCGACAAATTGAGCAAATAGCAATGTTCTCCTCCTTACTGCTAACCGAAAAGAAGTCCCAAACTGGGGAGGAGAACTTTCTGGCGCTGCTGGAGGTGCCACTTTCAATACCAGATGAACTGGAGGGTGTGCCTGGAATTTGACTCTGTGCACTTACATTACCACCACCTACTGAGGTGGTGGTTGAGCTGGATGTAGGTCCCTGCCGGGCCTTTGCAAAGGCAAATATGGAAGCTGGAGGTCGTGTTGGCGTTACCTGTGTTGGTGGTATCCGTGCTACCTCCCTCGCAGCGATTTTGGATAGTCTAATAATGTTGGTCTCCATCTCCGCAGGCCCAGGAGTGATGTTCATGATGACTTGCTCTTCATCATCATCATCACCCCACTCGTCTACATCTACCTCCATAACTCTAAGGCTTTCTGGAACCTTCCTTTTCACTAGCCTTGTGGCGTGCATCACTCTCAGGCTGAGCTGGTGGCTTCCAAGTGGCATCTAGATCATCAGAAGCGGGGCTTGAAGAAGAAGTTGATGGACTAACCCTCCTTTTCCTTGCTGGGGGTCTGGAAGACAATGGATCTTCTGGAACAGTGGCTTGCTCCTCTTCGTCTGCAAAAAGCTCGATTTCCTGAACTGCCCCTACTTCAGGTGGAACAACTACTATTGTGGGCTGTGGTTCCAGCTGCGGCTGTGGTTGCGGCTGTGGTTCTGGCTGTGGTTGCGGCTGTGGTTCCGGCTGTGGTTCCGGCTGCAGCTGGGGTTGCGGCTGGGGTTGCGGCTGGGGCTGCGGCTGGGGCTGTGGCTGCGGCTGGGGCTGCGGCTGTGGTTGCGGCTGTGGTTGCGGCTGTGGTTGCGGCTGTGGTTGCGGCTGTGGTTGCCCACTTATCTGCTGAGTTTCCGCCTGCGAGTGCGTGCATTGGGTACTACTTTGCGATAATGACATTTCAACATCACTGGTCGTTAGTAGACTGGCTACCTCTGCCACAGTCATGGGCTTGGGCCTAGGTTGCTGGGGTGGGCCCGCTGATGCGGAGGTGCTGCTCCCAGCTTGGTCCCCGCCGGACACCACTGCTGCAGGCGTAAGTTTTTTTAACCAAAAACACATCGGCCGGCACACCAGTCTTGGCAAGTGCCACTTCCTTCTTCTGTTCCTTCTTCTTCTCACTGGCAACTTTCTTGGTACTGGAGGACCTGGTACCTTTCTTTGGGGCCATCTTCTTCAGATGTCAGCAGGACGCAGGTGCACAAGTTGCAGAGATGTCTGTGGTCACACGTGGACGTGACGCGCAGCAGGACTTCTGCCTGGCAGTACAACGGGTGATGATGATGATGATGATGACACCTCCTCCTCTGTCTTTTTGTGCACCTAAAAGCAAAGAAGCCAGGAGAAGAACATCAGTGAAATGTTGCATTTGTTGTTGTGGTTCAATTACTAGTAGTACAAACAAACAAATAAAAGATATAAATTAGTGTAGCCATTTGTGAGACTGTCAACAAGGGCTTTCATGGTATACTGTATACACTGTCAGGAAGGATAGGAAAGAAGAGGAACAACAACAAAAATACAAATGTAATAGAAGTGGACTCTGTTTGGCATTAAATTATTTGCTCATCACATCATTCAGGGAGCTTCAGCTGGCAAAGGGGATGGATGCAAGCAGTAAGCCAAGAGGAAAACCATGCAGGCCTAAATGGCAAAAGCAGCACACTTATAACTCCCACCAGAAATGGCCACCAGCCACATGGACACTCACAAATGACAAGCAGCAAGCATGAGGCCTGGAAAACAATGTACTGAAAACAGGCCTACGATAGCCAGGCAAAGGCTGCATGCTAAACCACACTGCTTTGCCTGTAATGCAATAAAATGCAAAAACGAAAATCCACAGGGCTAAACAAGGCCTGCAACACACCACACACAACTAAGGCATGTATTTAACACACAGCCCAAAAAAGTGAAATACACCCAAAAATACACATTTTGCAATTCAATCCAATGCCATCCATGTGCCCTCAATGATGTTTACAAATTTAACAGAACACACAGAAACAGTTGTTTCATGCACCCCTGACTACCTCTGCGCCTACTGGATGAAAGGCCTGTTGGCAGACTAGGCCACAAGCTTGCAGGACTACGGATAAAAGCACACTACTGGGCTTCACAATGGCCAGGCCCACAACAAGAAACTGAAGACAGACAATGCAGGCCTATGGCAAAAAGCACACTGCCTGGCTTCAAAATGGCCACCAGCCTCATGCCAGGCCCACAACAACAAAAAAACTGAAGACAGACAATGCAAGCCTATGGCAAAAAGCACACTGCCTGGCTTCAAAATGGCCGCCAGCCTCATGGCCAGGCCCACAACCACAAGAAACTGAAGACAGACAATGCAGGCCTATGGCAAAAAGCACACTGCCTGGCTTCAAAATGGCTGCCAGCCTCATGGCCAGGCCCACAACAACAAGAAACTGAAGACAGACAATGCAGGCCTATGGCAAAAAGCACACTGCCTGGCTTCAAAATGGCCGCCAGCCTCATGGCCAGGCCCACAACAACAAGAAACTGAAGACAGACAATGCAGGACTATGGCAAAAAGCACACTGCCTGGCTTCAAAATGGCCGCCAGCCTCATGGCCAGGCCCACAACAACAAGAAACTGGAGACAGACAATGCAGGCCTATGGCAAAAAGCACACTGCCTGGCTTCAAAATGGCCGCCAGCCTCATGGCCAGGCCCACAACAACAAGAAACTGAAGACAGACAATGCAGGCCTATGGCAAAAAGCACACTGCCTGGCTTCAAAATGGCCACCAGCCTCATGGCCAGGCCCACAACAACAAGAAACTGAAGACAGACAATGCAGGCCTATGGCAAAAAGCACACTGCCTGGCTTCAAAATGGCCACCAGCCTCATGGCCAGGCCCACAACAACAAGAAACTGAAGACAGACAATGCAGGCCACTGGCAAAAAGCACACTGTCTGGCTTCAAAATAGCCACCAGCCTCATGGCCAGGCCCACAACAACAAGAAACTGAAGACAGACAATGCAGGCCTATGGCAAAAAGCACACTGCCTGGCTTCAAAATGGCCGCCAGCCTCATGGCCAGGACCACAACAAGAAGCCTAGGCCACAAAGGAAACACATGCAGGCCTTAGTATATGGCAAAAGCAGCACACTTATAACTCCCACCAGAAATGGCTACCAGCCACATGACACTCACAAATCACAAGCAACAAGCAGGAGGCCTGGAAAACAATGTACTGAAAACAGGCCTATAATAGCCAGGCAAAGGCTGCATGGTAAACCACACTGCTTTGCCTGTAATGCAATAAAATGCAAAAACGAAAATCCACAGGGCTAAACAAGGCCTGCAGCACACCACACACAACTAAGGCATGTATTTAACACACAGCCCAAAAAACTGAAATACACCCAAAAAAACACATTTTGCAATTCAATCCAATGCCATCCATGCCCCCTAAATGATGTTTGAAATTAATAAATACATCACACAGCAAAGGAACAGTTGTCTCATCATGTTTCATCATGCACCCACCCATGACTAGCTCTGGGCCTACTGGCTACCCACAACTATTTATTTTTAAAAATGATGAAAAGTACAAAAATTGTAGTTGCAGCAACTGCAATGCCCCAATCAAACAACACCAACTTACTTGTAAAATCTCAAATCCCAAAATCCTCAAATCCAATGATAATGATGCAGCAGACACAAAGAGTGATCCTTCCAGCTCAAATCCAAGTGAAAAATGAACAGGAGATGGACAAAGCACTGGGAGGAGCCTGCTGGACAGGAACAGGAAGTAGGAGACTCTGTGGCACTTCCTCCCTCTCCCCCCAAAACATTTGACAAAAAAGGACATCCAAATATCAATCTGAGGTTTTTTTTTCATCCAAATCATCAATTTATAGAAGGTTTTATGCTGCTTGCGATGTTATTGTTCTCCAGATTGAAAATTTTGCGTGTTCGGGATCGCGAGCTTGACCAACAATCCGCCAGATGTCCGATGGCACGCCTGAATGACGTGTTCGCGATCGCAATCTCTCTCGCGGTGCACGATGGCGCGGCGAATGACGTGTTCGCGATCGCACACTCTCGCGTTGTCCGATGGCGCGGCAAATGACGTGTTCGCAATCGCAAACTCTCGCGGGATAACGCGGCCGGCTACCGAAATCTCGTGGCACACGCGAACGGATAGGAAAACACGTCGGCGAATGCAGGAATCCCAGTAAGTCGCTATCGCGCGTGCTAGAACGCATTTTAAAGCGCGAACAAGAAAATAATTCCGCTACGCCGCGGATCGCAGAATTGTTGGCAATTCCGCGTTCTCCGCGGAACGCGAAATTGCCTAAATTCCGCAAATTCCGTGAGCGGAGCGGAATTGGATACCCAGGGTTAAAATAAAGTATGGGGGCCGCAAGGGCTCCTACCCAGCCCTGGGGACCACCATGTCCCCGGGGATTTAATATAAATGAGTGCGGGGGCCGTGCATGCTAACCCCCCACAGCACTGGGGACTGCCACCTTTCCGGGGCTTTAATTAAATGCAGTACGGGGCTCAGCCCCGGGGATCACCACCTCCCTAGGGCAAAATCTAGCAAATGGATGGGGACTTTGCGACCCACCTCCTGGAGCCAACATGGCCCTTGGGAATGCTACACCCCAGGGCCAGATCCTGCTATGTCCCAGGGTGCAATACCGCTCCTGCCAAGCCATAGCAAACTGTGCTCGCTTCCTCAAAGCGGAGCACAATTGCACTGACAGAGAGGGAGCTGCATGTTAGCAGCTCCATCTGTGTCAAAGCAATGCCAACTCCCAAAAGAGGCGGGGAGCTGGCAGATACTGTGGAGGCCTTCATGCTCCCCTCTAGGTCCCCAACAGTAGAAAGTTGGTGCCCTGGGTTGGTCCAGGGCACCCACAGTACAGGCTGGGCCCTAGGGGATGGGTCCTTGGGCCAAAATCGGCCAGGGAGGGGGCGGTGCAGCACCCCTCCCATTATTATTATTTTTTAAACATAGAAAAGGTCAGCCCCCCTCCCTTAAATTCAAAAATAAAATTAAAATGGGGCATGGTCCCCGGGGCCTAAGTCACCCCTGGGAGGGCTCCCCACCATCATTAAAAAAAGGGCTGGATCCGGGTGTAGGGGTCCCCAGGGCCCAATTTGGCCCAGGGAAGGGGGCCACATGGCCCCCCTCCTAAACATTTTTTAAAGAAAATTTAAAAAATGTGGGACGGCAAGCCGCCAGAGGCCCCGCCCTCTCCACTACTCTGAAGATGCGCCCCCTGGTGCACTGATGATTGGGGGATGAAGTCCCCTTGGCTGCAGAGAGTTCTTGGGGGCCAAAAAGTCCTCCTTTTACCTCCAGTAACTCTCACACAGTGGGATTGCTGAGAGGTGTTCAGAGGCCATGCCCCCTTTCTCCACCTCTCTGCAAACATGCCTCCTGGTTCAGTGCAGCTGAACCAAAAAGGGGAAGTTTTTAAAAAAGAATTGCGAAGATTCGTCAAGCGGCGCTAAAGTTATTCGCAAAACAAAAAATGCTTTTCCTATGGAAACTTTGGTCCTAACTAAAACTTCATGACCGCCAGTAGGTAATATATATATATATATATATATATATATATATATACAAAAAGGATAGTCCACGCCACACTGCAAAGCAAGACAACGGGAACACGGACTCCACTTGTTGTTGTTCTTTCAATTTATTGGAAAGATTTGGATGGCAGGATGACGTGTTTCGCCCACCTCGTTGGGCTTGTTCACATACCGAGGTACACTCCAGATCTGTGCTATATAGTGCCCTTAGACATCACGTGATAAAACTCAGGCATGGACATAGAAAAAAGAGGCATTTTCAAGTATAATAGACAGGACATAGTTCGTAAATATGTGCCTTCTTATACATGAATAAATTGTAAAGTACATGTATAATTAAAAATATATATATAAATGTAAATTTGGTTAAGACAATATTATACAAAAAATAAATTTCATTATTCTGTATAAATCTTTCTTAAAAACATTGTAATTAATCAATCTTGGCTATTAATAATATTAGTATTAAAATTTCGGAACTGTCCTCTAATATTTACAAATTCATGTGTGTTAAGTACTTGCTTAAATGCTTTTACTTAACTGTATCCTAACATATAGTAAACTAATGGTATAGCGGTACCACACCTTTCTTTGGATCCTATAACTATAAATGGTTTTTCTAGTAGAATTATCAAAGTGCTACGCGTATGTAAACTATATCAGAAACATGATTATCATTTGATATCTTATACCCTGTAATATTAAAGCCTACAAATTGGATCATATACAATGTTATAGCCAATGCCGCCTATCAAGATGAGATGCCAAGAAATTATTTGCCCATAATTAATGTTGCCTATTGCGAGTTTACTAAGAAAAAAGTGCCTATGTGCTCCTAAAAGTGCTGAAGTGCTGTGGTTAAAAACCCCTAGTTGGTCCTGGGTTGAGGAAGCTAGCAGTAAAGTAAATATTATAGTTATTCTATTTCACCTTGATCATGTTTTGGTGATTAATTCCCTATGTGGTCACCCATACTGATATATATACAGTCACTGAATAATTGGAGGCATATTTATTGAGGCATCAAAAAAATAAATAACTATTACATTCATAGGAGATTCTTAAAAGGTTCATCTAGGATTTATAAAATATTGTGCAGTTCTTCCCCATTATTGAGTCCATTTGGTGTCGAGTATCTAACTCCAAAATGAACTTGGACTAGTCTCCTCAAGAGTTTTTCTCTATTCCCTCCTTGAGAGGAGGAACTGAACCAATAACAAAGTATTTAAGGCAGTTTAGGTCCCTATTATGGACCGTCTTAAAGTGCCTTGCCACAGGGTAGGTCATGTCAGAATTGATAATTGCCCTCAGGTGTTGCAGAATTTGCACATGTACCTGTAGTTTTGTACTGCCTACATATTGCAGGCCATATATATATATATATATATATATATATATATATATATATATATTACCAACAGGATCGCTTTGCTTCAGGAACAGCAACCAGAGCACACTAAGGATTGGTAGGACTTCATTTATTGAAAAAACTTGCATGATGCATTTCAGCTTAGATGCCTTTATCCAATGCTAAGAACACCAGTGTACTGCTTTACCATTCTTTAAATCTGTGTTGCCTTGCTGCAATTGGACAACAACCAATCATCAGCGTGGAAAGACTTCACCCTTTTGTGGTCTCTCTGCATGAGTGTCTTTCTTTTGTTTGTTCTTATTTTATTATTTCTCATTTATTTTCCAAAGCTGTGCTGTGATCAAATAAAGTTTTTTTGTTCAATCTTTGCCACTAGTGTCTCATTTTTCCTTAAAATTCTCCCAACAAAATCCAAACGTCCACCCGCTTGCTCACCGAGAATAAGGCATCCCATATATATATATATATATGTGTGTGCTGCTAGGGTTTCCCAAGGGAGAACAGGAGTATCAAACACTCTAGGGGGGTCATTAAAGTATTACTTTATTTCAGCAAAATCAAACACGTTTCTTGGCTTGTAGACATTGAGACAGGCTACATTGAGAAAGGCCACCCTCACGTTTTGGCACACCCGTTGTGTGGGGAGCGGCAGCTTGGAATGGACTGAAGCAACGATATATATACAGACTCCGATGCAATCATGCAGATTTTATTGCAACCTGTTCACCATGAGGCGTTTCGGCCAAGACTGGCCTTCTTCACATAAGAGCTGCGATATAAACTATTTATTTTATAGTGCACACGTGATTTGTAACCACCAACAACAGACTATGCAGTAATATACATTCTTTCTTAAAGAAAGACATTGTCGGAAAGAAGTAGTTTGTCACATATGCACTGAAATTAAAAACTGTGATCACTTTAAATATATGTATATAAATAGGCATAATATAGTCAAAAGACAGTAAATAGATATATAAATGTGCAAAATAGGCAATGAGACATTATTAATATTATTAGCTGTTGTCATTGGGTACTTATATGCTTTTCATCTCTATTTTTTAACTAAATTGTGCCCTTGGTGGGCTTGCTATCTCCAAATATCACCTATGCTTAATTCACTCTTAATTTATATCATGATTGCCTAAAAACAAATCTAATTAGTAAAACCTGCTGTTTCAAAACTATCAATAAATATTTCAATTCATAAAGATACAGTAACAATTGTGCAAATTTGTGCAAAAACTGTAAACTTCCACTCTTTCCATTCCTGTTGCTGTTATTTTAACCCTCTGTGGTTGTGCAAAAAGCAAGAAAAGTTATTGCTGGCAAAATTCAGAAACACCTCTAACACATGAAATAAAACCCTGATATACGTGACGTTAAATGCACTAATGATGGTTTTGCTCATTGTCGGCGATAAGGATAGGTGACTACATCATGCCAATCTCCTGATGAAGTGAGTGGAGCCGCATGTAAAGCATGGTGGAGCACTTCAATACAAAGCTTCCGCCAGCCGTATTTTTAGGTCGAGCTTTAGCGGCAGCGCGCATGCGCTGCTCGCTCTGCGAGGCATGCAGTAGTAGAGTATGAGAGACAAGCTGCCCTCACTCTCCGCCCATTTTTTTCATTGGCTTATGTGTTTGTCCTTCGTAAAATCTGTTTTCTGATTGATTATAAGGCTTGTTAGTCCCGCCTTATTATGCCATGTCGTCATTTGTACCCTCCCATGGCTATTGGCCCCTTTACTTCGAGTGTTAGACTGTACTGACGTGATATTTAGAGCACTATTTTTTTCTGTGCCTTCTCACCTCCTCCCCCGCCCGCACTTCCGCTTTCTGTGCCTTCTCGCCCTCCTGCCCACGCCCACCCGCACTCCCGTTTGCAATGCAATAGGTCTCGCGTAAATGCGAGTCCTATTGCATTGCAAATGCTTGTTTCAGGTGCTTTCGTTCAAGTCGCGCAATTAAAATTAACCTGGACTACAGTTCCCAGAATACTTTAGCATGTGAAAAGAAAAGCATTGGAGTGCCTCACAGCCTAGTTAGTGAGGACGCCATGCGGCATCCTTAGTTCCAATAAACTAATTATTGGAGTATGACCCTGGGAAGCGTGATCTATAAATTAAGCCATTGACTGGCATGCCCTCTTCATATGGAGTTACCTCCTGGGTGCTGCTCAGGAAATGGGTTCTCCTATCACAAGCTGAGTAAGGGTGAACAGAGATGTAAGGGGTTTGCTGTGCACCAGTCCCTTGCACTGCTCCTTTCTCCTTGATTTTGGCGGCTTCTGCTCCACGGCTCCAAGACCGGATCCCCAGGGCCAGACGCAGCTCCTTTCTCCTTGAATTCAGCGCCCGGGCTTCGGAGCACACTGCCACGGACACACTGCTTCCTTTGCCTAGATTTCAGCCCCGCATGCTGCACCAGTGCCACCAATGCACCACACACACATGCAGCTTCTTTTCTTAATGTTGAAGGCCAGTCTGTCCAGCCAGGGCAGCTGACACACAGCTCCTTTCTCCCGGATGTCAGCTACATGGGCTCGGTCTGCGCAGTGTGGCTGGAGGGCTAGACAGTTCTTCCTCCTACCTCTGGAGCGACGCTAGGACACCAGATCCCCAAATGCAATATAGTACGATGAGATACCATGCAATGCATTCTGATAACATGTTTTATTGCAATAACTAAAGATACTTGTGCTAGCGTAGACGCGAATTGCGGAATATTTCCAGACCTCTCATGTTTCCCAGTTACAAAGTGCTTGAGGGAGTCAATCAGGTCTTGTCCTTGCTTTACATTCTGGGACTTGTAGTCCTGTTTAACAGAACTACAAATACCAAAATGCAAAGCAAAACTCCTGGACTGGATGCAAGAAAGTAGCCAGATAAATATAATATGCCCCACTTTGAACTCTATGCCAAAAGACAGTGAGTGAGTGACACAAGCGAGTCTGAAACTCGTTCGATTGCTTCCCTTGGGAAATCCTGAACCCACTGTGGCCAAACCGTGCAATTTACACCTACATTCTCAGTGGATTTGCTCATTACCCATCCTTCTCTCTGTCCTTCCTTCCTTCTCCCAGCCACCCTTCCTTCTCTTCATCCACCCATCACACCTTCACCCACCCTATTCATCTGTGCATCTCTTCATCATCCCTTCTCGCCACCCACCTCTTCATCTATTATTCTCTCCTTCCATCCTTACTTCTATGCAGATATCAACCCATCATCATCCTTATTTCACTCATCTAACCCACAACCTCACTACTCTCCTCAATCCATCATCCTTACTTCAGTTCACCCTTCTTCCATCATTCTATCCCCCCATTATTCAGCCACCCCCTCTTAGCCATCCATCCTTGCATTTGTTCCTCCTTCCACGGTTCTATCAAGCCTTTTCCACCAGTGTCTCTCTAAAATAAAATCAAGGTAAGCACACACTCAATTTAAAAAAGTTTTATGTCAGTCAGACTACCCAGTGGCACCCCCCAGCCACTGCTCAGGCTGCTGAGGTGCGGGGTTAATGACACCACTGATTGGTTGAGCTACTAATGAATGAGCCTGGGCAGCTTGCCAGTTCTGGCAGTCACAAGATGTTGTGCAGAGAGGGAGCAAGCACTGGGCGAGCTCATATTCTTGGATGACCTTTTAAATCCGACCATCCCCAGTTCTTCCTGTTAATCACCAGATCTTTTGGTGTCTTCTACTGGCAGTCTCCAGGTGTTCTAGGGTTCAATGACGAGACGTTTAGGTGTCTCTCGCTGTCACACGCTGCCAGGTGTTCTAGGGTTCCTGACGAGATGTTTAGATGTCTGTGATTGTCACAGACTGCCATGTGCTCTAGGGTTCTATGACGAGACGTTTAGGTGTCTCTGACTGTCACAGGCTGCCGGGTGCTCTAGTGTTCTATGGTGAGAGTTTTAGATGTCTCTGACTGTCACAGGCTGCTGGGTGTTCTGGGGTTCTATGACAACACGTTTAGGTGTCTCTGACTGTGACCGGCTGCTGGGTGTTCTGGGGTTCTATGACGAGACGTTTAGGTGTCTCTGACTGTCACAGGCTGCCAGGTGTTCTAGGGTTCCATGAGGAGACGTTTAGGTGTCTCTCGCTGTCACAGGCTGCCAGGTGTTCTAGGGTCCTATGATGAGACATTCAGTTGTCTCTCGCTGTCACAGGATGCCAGGTGTTCCAGGGTTCTATAACGAGACGTTTAGGTGTCTCTCGCTGTCAAAGGCTGCCAGGTGTTCTAGGGTTCTATGACGAGACGTTTCGATGTCTCTGACTGTTGCAGGCTGACAGGTTTTCTGGGGTTCTATGACGAGACATTTAGGTGTCTCTCACTGCCGAATGCTGTTGGGTGTTTTAGAGTTTTATTACGAGATGTTTAGATGTCTCTGACTGTTACAGGCTGCCAGGAGTTTGAGGGTTCTATGACGAGACGTTTAGGTGTCTCTCACTATCACAGGCTGCTAGGTGTTCTAGGGTTCTATGACAAGACATTCAGCTGTCTCTCACTGACACAGACTGCCAGGCATTCTAGGGTTCTATGATGAGATGTTTAGATGTCTCTGACTGTCACAGGCTGGCAGGTGTTCTAGGGTTCTCTGACGAGACGTTTAGGTGTCCCTCACTGTCACAGGCTGCCAGGTGTTCTAGGGTTCTATGACAAGACATTCAGCTGTCTCTCACTGACACAGACTGCCAGGTATTCTAGGATTCTATGATGAGATGCTTAGATGTCTCTGACTGTCACACGCTGCCAGGTATTCTAGGGTTCTAGCATGAGACATTTAGGTGTCTCAAACTGTAACATGTTTCCAGGTATTATGGTCCTTGGTTCGTCTGTACATATGGATGACATCGTGAGTTTAATCTTTGATGCGCTGCATTTATCTACATAGTTTTGTAAAGCGCAGAGCAGGCCTCGTGGGCATCGGAGCACTGCACAGCACACTTATAGATTCTAAAAATCGGGGTTTCGAATTACCTGGTCCCTTTCTGGAGCAAGATCACAGTGCAAAACACTACAAAAGTAGCATCCGGAGTGCAGAACAGCTATACAAAGTAAATGAAGGGTACGTATACTATAGACAGAGGGGCAATTTAACATTGTATATTCGCATCATTGGTACAATGACAAGTAAAGTACAACTTATACAAATCAGACGAAGAGAGCTTGGATCGCCACACAGGACAATGGGTACAAGTTAATCAGGCTAAAGTTGAACCTTCACGGAGGCCAGGACTGGCATTACACTGTGGCACTAAATATAAACTTCACTGATGCCGAGTTCTCCTCTCTCCTGGAGCTGAACACCACAATGCAGCATATATTTCTGCTTTCTTTGATAATGAGATACATTCTGTTTTTTTTTTCAAATAGAAACGTGTTGCCTGTTAAGTGATCTTTCATATCTCTTCGTTCCACCCGTCTTGTAGCCAGGCGGTGAAGAGGAAGGCTGCAGAGTGCTTCAGGTGAGTGGATAGGGCTGCAAGCCTCCTGCAGTCACCAACCCCAGAGATTTCATGCAGCTTTGAGAGCTATGGAAGGGTGCCAGACATCCCCAGACTCTGGGGAAACAGAGAGGGTGGGCAGGGCTGAGGTGGAAACTCATGGGTAACTCCCCAGACCCAATGTCAACATATTGGACACGATCATACTTATCAAAGGTCGAGTCACTGCCCAAGTGGCTGCCCTACATATTTCCAGAATGAAAGTCCCCTTAATTTTTGCCCAGGAAGCTGACACGCCTCTGGCTGTCATTCCTTGAATTACTCCAGGATAGGATAAGCTATTCTTATAAGCTACTGCGTTAGAGTTATACGCGCATCGCCCCGTGGAGGGAGTAGAGTGCTTCAAACAGCTTCTAGCTGGTCTACAATTAACAAAACCCTTCTGAAGGAGGACACACTCTAAGGAAACAAAGACAGCCTTCTTACAACTAAACAATGCAGAGTTTCCTGTTCCGGTGTAGTAAGGTTAGGTACAAACTCCGGCAGAATGACATCCTGATCTAAATTGAAAGGAGAAGGGACCTCAGGGACAAAAGAAGGACCTATTTAGAGGGTCAAACTATCTGGAAAAATTCTTAAGAATGGGGAGGGCGGGGCCTACACAAAAGCAAAACCAAGGGGCCGATTCACAGAACTAATCTGAGATAAAATCCTAAACGTACTACTTTTGGTATTCACAGAAGGCATTTAGTAGTAGTAAAGTTAGGACTCCTAACTTTACTACTACTAAACTGAGACAAAATCCTAAACTTACTACTTTTGGTAATCACAGAAGGCATTTAGTAGTAGTAAAGTTAGGATTACTACTACTAAAAGCCTTTTGTGAATACCGAAAGTCGTAAAGTTAGGATTTTGTCTCAGTTTAGTAGTAGTAAAGTTAGGAGTCCTAAGTTTACTACTACTAAATGCCGTCTGTGAATACCAAAAGTAGTACGTTTAGGATTTTATCTCAGATTAGTTCTGTGAATCGGCCCCTGAGTCTCCCAATTTTCCAGCCAACGAAATGGCTGCAAGAAAGAAGACCTTCCAAGTTAAGCACCGAATGAGGCTAGAATCCAAAGGTTCAAAAGGATGTAGAAGAGTGTCTAGTACAGCAAAAGATCCTAGTCTGGAACTTAGCTCTTCACATGAGGGCAGAAGAGATACACAATTCTGAGCAAAATAAATACTCAAGGTTCTAAAGGGCCAACATCCTTCCAATGTTCTCTAAATGCCTTAATAGCTGGCATGGAAGTCTTAAGGTAGCAACAACTTGGCCTAAGGAAAAACCTTCTTGTAAGAAAGAATATTCACTTAATCACAGGACACCGCATAGATCTTTTTCTCTAAACACCATTTCAGAAATGTTGACAAGAGTAAGATCATAAGGCGGGTTTCCTAGAAGTTTGTACTGCAAAGCAAATGTTCTCGATATCCCTTTTCCCTTAAGGCCTGCCCTTTCAACCTCTAAGTTGTCAAGCAAAGATGTGACATTAATTTCAGGCTCAAAACAGGGGATAGAACAGGAGAAGGAAGAATTGGGGGCACCACTCTGAACTCTTTCCCATCTGACGAAGAAACCAGTGAGAATGGGGCCAAAAAAGGAGCAAACATTGTCCCTTGAGCTTCCCTGATCCTTACTAGAGCCTCTGGAATCAGAGGAAAGGATGAAAATGCATATAGAAAGAAGCCCCTGAGGCGACCCTGCATCTATCGCCCAAGCTCCCACTTCTCTGAACCTGGAAACAAACAAGGGACAGGGAGCATTCTCCTTGTTGGCAAAGAGATCTATCACTAGACAACTCCAAATATGCAGATTTCTCTGAAGATCCGATGGCTCAGGCAATAGTTCTGTGAGGAAGGAAACATCATGCTGAGCCTGTCCGCTGCTCTACTGTCCACCCTTTTGATGTGGATGGCAGAAAGAGACAGTAGAGAGGTTGTTCGGCCGAATGAAAATCATCACCACTTTTGATGCCAGGTTCATGAACCGAGTTCCGCCATCTGTTATGTATGACTTGGTTGCCATATTGTCTGTTGTTACCAAGACTGGAGCACCAGGATACAGTTTTTTCCAGTATGAGGAATGCCTACTGCATTGTGGGGATCACCTCTCCTGATGGCACATGGAGTCCATTGTGGCTCCCAGTCCATATCTGCTGGCATCTGTTGTGATCACCTTTGGAGCTGGTTTCCACAATGGGGTTTCTGTCCTCAAATGGATTGTATGTACCCATTTCAGTAAGATTGGCCGGGGTGGGAGATATTAGTCATTTTTAATGTATATTGAAGTATCAAAATCTCTACAGTTTTGTGAGTGTATTGTGTTGTCGAAATTAAACAAATAGTGCTACCATGTAGTGGACTGTCATATGCGCCAGTGCTGAGAATTAAGTGTCAGTGCTGAGCACCGGCAACCACCCACTGAAATTATGCACTGTATTTCTAAATCACACGTTTCCTAAGGACAGAGCTTACCCTCAGGTTGAGGGGGCCTGGTAGCAATGATAATGATTGTACCCTGGGCTAGGTTCTATATGGGGATTTTTGGTCAACATTTTCTAGCATCCTGGAATCCAGCATTTATGGATCAGGAAGCTTAGATTTAAAAAAGTCAGCACATCGGGAGGAACTCCTCAGTCAGTGTTGAATGGTGCAAAGAAGTGCATTGGGCAGAAACAGAATATTAAACTCTCTCTCTCTCTCTCTCTCTCTTTCTCTCTCTCTCTCATATATACTTCTGTTGTACCCACCTCCCTTGCCCCAGCCCTTGACCTTCTCCTGCAATACAGCCTGGTAGGGTCATTGCTACTCAGTGTCCAGGGCTGGTGACCACTGAGTGAGTGTATTGCAGACAGAGCTTTCAGTCGTGGACAAATATTCTCTCCAGTTTGTACACAAATGATCATTGCCACAGACGTGCAATCAGATGACCTTCTCATGGAAGAGGACACTGCTTACTGCAGTGGTGGGAACTTCATGGGACTTTCTTTTTAGGTCAAGCCTAGTGGCAACGCGCATGCGCTGTCGCTCTGCGAGACTGCTGTAGTAGAGTATGGGAAAGAAGCTGCGCCCACTCTCCTCCCATATTTGTCATTGGCTTATGTCATTGTCGTTCGTAAATGCTGCCTTCGGATTCGTTAATAGGCTTTTTAGTCCCTCCTTAGTACGGCCTTGTCTTCATTTGTTTGTACCCTCCCATGGCGACTGGCCCTTTTACTTCAGTTGTTCCACGGGACCTGTTATTTAGTCTGCAAGCACTATTTACTTTATCGAGTTTCTCTTACTGCAGGCCTGACATGCTCTGCTTCAGCTGAAACCGCTTGTGGTTTTTTAAGCAGCTCAGCCGCCCCCGTAACACGGGTGCCCGGTTTCAATCACTTTAACCCTGCATTATCTTGTGTCTGTTTGAACCCCCCCAAGTAAAATGGATTTAGAAAGGATTAGCGAATTAAGTCATGTGAATTCCAGGTAACACATAATCGTGTGCTAATGGGCTGAAGCTGACAACAGCACATCTGTGTTACATGTCATCTGCACTAAAGCCACCTGATGGGTTGTTTTCAAAAGCCTGTTTTATTAATAACACCACCACCACCAATACCATCACCACCAATACCACCACCACCAATACCACCACCATCAATACCACCACCTCAACCAATACCACCAATACCACCAATACCACCACCACCACCAATACCACTGCCAATACCACCACCACCGCCAATACCACCAATACCACCACCACCACCAATACCACCACCACCACCAATACCACTACCATAAATACCACCACCACCAATGCCACCACCAATACCACCACAACCAATACCACCACCACCACCTCCACCATCAATACCACCACCTCCACCACAACCAATACCAAGAGCAATACCACCACCACCAATACCACTACCACAAATACCAATACCACCAATACAACCACCACAACCAATACTGTCACCACTAATACCACCACCACCACCAATACCACCACCACCAATGCCACCACCACCAATACCATCACCACCACCACCAATACCACCACCTCCACCAATACCACCACCACCAATACCACCAATACAACCCCCACCAATACCATTACCACCGCCAATACCACCACCAATACCACTGCCAATACCAGCACCACCAATACCACCAATACCACCACCACCAACACCACCACTATCAACACCACCAATACCACTACCACCACCACCAATACAACTACCACCAATACCACCACCAATACCACCACCACTACCACCACCACTACCAATACCACTACCACCACCAATACCACTACCACCAATACCACCACCAATACCACCACCACTACCACCACCACTACCAATACCACCACCACCATCAATACCACCACATCCACTACCACCAATACCACCACCAATACCACCACCACCAATACCACCACCAATGCCAACACCACCGATACCAATACCACCGCCAATACCACCACCAATACCACCACCAATACCACCACCAGTACCACCACCACCAATACCACCACCACCACTAATACCACCACCACCACCAATACCACCACCAATACCACCACCATTACCACCACCACCACCAATACCACCACCACCAATATCACCAATACCACCACCACCTATACCATCACCAATACCACCATGACCAATACCACTACCACCAATACCACCACCAACAATACCACCACCAATACCATCACCACCACCAATACCACCACCAATACCACCACCAATACCACCACCACCAATACCACCAATATCACCAACACCAATATCACCACCACCAGTACCACCACCAATACCACCACTACCAATAATACCACCACCAACAACACCACCACCACCACCAATACCACCACCAACACCACCACCAATACCACCACCAATACCACCACCAATACCACCATCACCAATACCACCACCACCAATACCACCAGCAATACCCCACCCATACCACCACCACCACCATCAATACCACCGCCTCCACCACCACTAATACCACCACCAAAACCACCAACACTTCCACCAATACCACCACCCATACCACCACCACCAACCAATACCACCACCACCAATACCACCACCACCACCAATACCACCACCACCAATACCACCACCAATACCAACACCACCAATATCACCACCACCTCCAATTCTACCACCACCACCAATACCACCACCAGCAATACTCCCACCACCAATACCACAACCACCAATCCCAATACCACCAACAATACCGCCGTCAATACCCATTCCACCACCAATACCACCACCACCAACACCACCACCAATACCACCACCACCATTACTACCACCACAGTTACAGTTTATTTATTATGATTTGGAACTCCGAAGAGTTCCACATAAAAGTACATCTAAAAATCAACATTACACACCATACAGATAAACAGTGGAGTACTGAATTCAACATAGCATATCTAAAAACACAGAAAAACCTCTAAATGGGAACCATTCTATAACTTTCGAGCGCCAAGGGGATTGATCCATAATAAATCAGATTACCATAGATGGATACTTGCGGACTTGTAAGAAGAATATGATCTAATGCTATTATAAAACTTTCTAAAGTAAAACCTTATAATAAAATTCGCAATACAGTACTAGATAACAAGCAGCATGACCATGGAGTAAAAAACAGGAATTTGTCACTTTACTATACAGTACAAGATAACCAACAGTGTAATAGCAGTACGAGAATATTTAAACTTCGCAGAACAATTTTCAGCATACAGTACTTGATAACTAGCAGCAAAAAGGGTTGGTAAAGTGCAAGTGTGCAAATGCAAACATAGTAAATCAGCATACAGTACTCGTAAACTAGAAGCAGAAAGAGTTGGAAAATGCACGTGCTCGGATGTGTAAATTCAGCATCCTTTACTCCTTAGCTAGCAGCAGAAGAGGGGAAAAGTTGAAAAAGTGAAAGTGCTCAGAAACATACAAATTGAATCACTCAATACTACTCTAATATACGTTTAAAAATTGTTTTAAAAAGCTAAGAATTTTAAAACACATAAGTTCAGACCACCACCAATACCACCACCATCACCAATACCACCACTAATACCACCACCACCAATACCACTACCACCACCACCAATACCACCACTACTACTACCACCAATACCACCACCACCAATACCACCACCACCACCAATACCACCACCAATACCACCACCACCACCAATACCAACAATACAACCCCCACCAATACCACCACCATTGCCAATACCACCACCAATACCACCGCCAATACCAGCACCACCAATACCACCCCCACCAACACCACCACTATCAACACCACCAATACCACTACTACCACCACCAATACAACTACCACCAATACCACCACCAATACCACCACCACTAACACCACCACTACCAATACCACTACTACCACTACCACCAATACCACTACCACCAATACCACCACCAATACCACCACCACTACCACCACCACTACCAATACCACCACCACCACCATCAAAACCACCACATCCACTACCAACAATACCACCACCAATACCACCACCACCAATACCACCACCACCACTAATACCACCACCACCACTGATACCAATACCACCACCAATACTGATACCAATACCACCGCCAATACCACCACCAATACCACCACCAGTACCACCACCACCAATATCACCACCACCACTAATACCACCACCACCAATACCACCACCAATACCACCACCACCAATATCACCACCACCACCACCACCAAAACCAATACCACCGCCAATACCAATACCACCACCAATATCACCAATACCACCACCACCAATACCACTACCACCACCACCACCAATACCACCACCACCAATACCACCACCAATACCATCACCAATACCACCACCACCACCACCACCAATACCACCACCAATACCCCACCCATACCACCACCACCACCATCAATACCACCACCTCCACCACCACTAATACCACCACCAATACCACCAACACTACCACAATACCACCACCCATGCCACCACCACCAACCAATACCACCACCACCAATACCACCACCACCAATACCACCACCAATACCAACACCACCAATATCACCACCACCTACAATACCACCACCAGCAATACTCCCACCACCAATACCTCAACCACCAATCCCAATACCCCCACCAATACCAATACCACCGCCAATACCCATTCCACCACCAATACCACCACCACCAACACCACCACTAATACCACCACCACTAATACCACCACCACCAATACCACCACCACCAATACCACCACCATCACCAATACCACCAACCCCACCACCACGACCAATAAAACTACCACCACCAATACCACCACTACTACTACCACAAATACCACCACCACCAATACCACCACCACCAATACCACCACCAATACCACCACCATCACCAATACCACCACCACCAATGCCACCACCACAAATACCACCACGACCACCAGTACTACCAATACCACCACCACCAATACAAATACAACCACCACCAATACCACCACCACCAGTACCAATACCAATACCAGCACCAATACCAATACCACCACCAATACTACCACCAATACCACCACCACCTATACCACCACCAATACCACCACCACCACCACCACCAATACCACCACCACCAACCACCACCACCACCAATACCACCCCCACCAATACCAATACCACCACCAATACCACCACCACCAATACCAGTACCATCACCACCAATACCAATACCACCACCAATACCACCACCACCAATACCAATACCACCACCACCAATACCAATACTGCCACCACCAATACCGCCACCACCACCAATATCACCACCAATACCACCACCACCAATACCACCACCACCAAAATCAATACCGTCACCACCAATACCACCACCAATGCCACCAGCACCACCAATACCAGCACCACCAATACCACCACCACCAATACCAATACCACCAATACCACCAATACCACCACCACCAATACCAATACCACGACAACTAATACCAATAGCACCACCTCAGCGCCTCTCGCTCACTAGTTATAGGAGGGGCACTGTACGAGGCCGGAGCTGCAGCCGAGACCATCCCTCCCTCCCTCCATGCCTGCCATAAAGCACAGCCTGCCCTGCACCAGGAGGTGAAGCCAGTGCCCTGCTACAGCTGGAGTGTTTTTTATTAGGCCAAAGATAGCAATGACATTCCGCAATGCCACACTGCACACTCAAATCATGGATAGGGCAGGAAATAGCCCCCCCTCCCGCTCTTCCTCCTGAGCCGCGACCGTGTAATCACAGAGCGAAAGGTGTTGGAGCGCTTTGTTAGTGTTTATAGCTCGGATCATATGTAACTCTCACTTCACACTTTGTGTCTGTGTACTTTACAACACTTACACATCTTCACTACACTGTTTATCACTACTTTGAAGATGTCACAGGCCGCACTCTTCCTCTGATATTTACAATCTAAGCAGCAGTCGAGAAGGCCCTTTATTGCAATGCAATAGGTCTCGCATTTGCGAGAGTTTATGCTATTAGTATTGTAAATGACAATGCCTTTTATTTATGTTTTGAAACCCAAACCATAAATAAAATGCATTGTCATTTACAATGCCAATAGCTCAAACCCGCGTGAATGTGAGACCAACTGCATTGCAATTGCTTGTTTTCCGTTGGAGTACTTCCGCCAGCCCATGCCAGAGCATTTGAAGGAAGCTACACAAACTATCAAAGCACATGATCTGCACACAGGGGGGCACACACCTGTAACTTAGAATACATGTTAACGGTGGTGCCATATTTCAAAACGAAGCGCCGCCTGCCGAGTTCCCTTAAGAGCACCCCCGTACAGTATCTGCAAAAACATTTTACATGATGATACCACACTATAATCTCACATTATCGGCACACACAGGGGGACACACACCTGTGTCTTTCAATGTAGGCAGACCAATAAAGTAGAGGATTCACTTCTATGAAAAAAATTACTTTGGTTGCATATTTGAAGATTTAATTGAAAGAGCCAATAATGAACATAGGCTTACCGTGATTAAAGGTGAATGGCACATTTCACAGCATGTATTAGTGTCTTGCATTTGGTTTTTGGTGTCCTTTTAAGCATGATTAATTGTGGCCCCAGTAAGCACACAATGGCCTACATCAACTATTTTATATCTAAAAATAATCGTAAGTTTACGTAATTTATCTCAAAACCAAGAGCATTGAGAAATGATGTTAATACAGTACCACCAAATTATAAAAATAAGGAATGCTACCATGGGATTGGTATGACGCTATAAATGTGTATCGTTCTGTTTCTTCCTAATACTGATTTTGTGCCATTAGTGCGTGACTATGGAGGAGGCGGCCCCTACACTTTGCTATAGAGCCTGCAGTTTTATATGACTGGGGTAAGTGATTGCGCCGAGCAGCATGCACAAAAAACAAGTGTCCGGTGGTACATTGTACATCATGTATTAGAGGCTGAATAACTTTTTTTCCTTGCAATCAATGGGTTCACGTCGCTCTTCCCACCACCTTTTCCCCTCACTCCCCCCTTATTTTAAAAAAATGCTACAGATATCATTGGTACATAATTGAATGTTTGCCACTACAGTTGGTGAGAGCAACTGCTATCAAGTTGTCTATTATATGAACCAAAAGGCAGTTTTTAATCATTCATGTGTCAAGAGAAAAGTATGTGCAGTATTGAAAGGTTTTAATGAAAAAAATCCTCAGGGCCACAATTACGTGTGCCCCCAAAAAGTGAGTTTCATTGATTATATCTCATCTTGTCCCTCTCCTTCCTTTCTCTTGTTCCCTTCAGGTATTCTCTGATCTATTACAGGGACTGGTAGGGTGCAAATGTTTCACCTTCTTGCATGGTTTGAATGTACCCTAGACCATTTTGGCTCATACAGAGGTTGAAACATGTTGGTAAATACTAGGTCCGGTGATCCATTGTATTTCACCTAATGACTGCTTCTTTTTAAGGTTTTTAAACATACCAGAGGTACTTGTTGAATAAATAATTTTTTGAATATACCTCTAGGTATGTTTTATATTCACTTTTGTCCCCCCAAAAAACAGGACCCAGTGTATTGTCCCGATCTGAGATTTATAAGAACTCCCAGGGATAGACTAGCTTTCCCTGATCGAGTCTGTCAGGGCGGCATTGCTCCTACCCCGGTGTGAGGGATCGTCAAATGATGAAGCATGCCTTGATAAGTTGAGGGTGAGACGACTTCTCAAAAATCTTTTGATAACCCACATCTAGGAGTAGTCAGTAAACCAAATAGGATAGAGCTGACGAAAACAATACCCTCAAGTATATTTTTGGAGTTTCATGCAGTATGAAATTGCCAGCTGTTTTTTTCCTATGTAGTCAGGACTCTATTTTGTTGTTCTCTATGTAAACTTGTGCATCTGAAATTCAACTTGTTGGCTAGTTATATGTGCTGTGAAGTGCAGATTGACCGAATTGATGTGAATAGTTTCTACTAACTCAGCAGTTTCAGTTGTTCCTTTCCATATGATGAATACATTATCTATACAGCGAAGCCAACAGATAACCTGTCTGTACCAAAGTTCACTATGCTATGGCCAACTATGAGTACCCGCTCCTCCCACTATCCCATCTGTAAACACACGTAGCTGGGGGAGAAGCAAGCACCCATGGCCACCCCACGTAACTGATGAAAGCTTTCACTGGTAAAATGAAAGAAATTGTTTACCAGACACCATTTAATCATGAATAATAGCATTTTGCTATGTTCATATAATTTCAATGGTCTGCTTCTAAGATAGTATTCCACAGCTCTTAAAGCATCCCGATGATTAATGCTCATATAGAGCGACATTACAGCCAATGTCTTTAGAAGATGCTTATAACGCCACGGAATGTTGTATATTCTTTTTAAGAAATCATCTGTAGCTTGTATAAAAAGAAAGTAAGTTATGCACATGTTCCTGCAGGAAAAATCAATATATTGAGCTGTACATTATAAAATACTGTTTCTGGCCAAACTTATAGGTCACCCTGGAAGTGGAACTATATTTTTATGAATATATAATATATTAATTTACATAGGAATTTGTTTTAATAATTTAAACTTAAGATAAATAATGTTTAGTTTAATTTAACAAATTCAAAATAATTACATTATAAATTTGGATTGCTGTTAATGTTGTAACTTGTATATTGTTCTTAAATTAAAATAAATGTATAAGAATATTTAACATTACCACTTCAATTTAAATATTTCATTCTATGTTTTTCATAAAGTTTTGTACTTCTCCATAAACTTTACCATATGGAGATTTCTGCCCTGGTTGCAGAGAACTCCAACTACATATGAAAATACACTATTAGAAGCTTTAAACTATTAACTTATTTTTACATAATTATAACATTCATTTAGATACGTTAAACTACATAAAAAAATGTAAAGACCTTTTTTTTAAATCCTACCTATGATACATTTTTTGTGTTTACTTATTATGTAACATTCAATTTCATATATATATCTTTTTTAAAAGTTAATATTATTTTTTAGCTTGATAACATTTCCAATGGTATTCTATTTTAAATCCCTGTCTCCATTTTCTTCTCTGGGAGGGTATTACAGTATCATTGGTTGGCCATATGTGGTGCTTGACTTACTAATGCTCCTTTTTGACTATTAACGTAATAAATTTGTCTCCACCCCCATTTCAGTGGGTCAGACTTATAAGCCTTCATTTTTCGGTAACTTTAGACTTGCAAATGGTGACTGGCAAAGGTAGTAAAAGTGTAACAGTAAACTTACTGTCGAAACTGCAGGCCTTTTGAGGCTTGACCTCATGTGTGCGCATAATTTGTGCTTCCACTGACCATGTACCATAAGACACCCAGTCATCTACACTGCCAATGTTACTTTTATGTTGTATTCCAGTGCTTGCTTTGATTTGCATTGCCCAACGATTGTTTTTGCCCAGGGACTGTTCAGCTAACATTCCCTGTTGAGCCTTGACTTGGTTTGTGCTGGTTTATTTTGGTTAGGACCTCGCATGTCTCACGAGATCCAACGGGCGTGGTCGGAAGCAATGGCTATTTAAACCACACCCATTTAAGAATGCACTGGATGCTGTCTGGAGATCCACCTGCAGTGGCAGTCCTTGTGCCTTGGAGCTGTGGTGTCAGAGCTTCTTCGGCTATGAGCCCTGCTTTCCAGTGCACCACACCTGTGAACGAAAAGTAGGAGATAGTAAGCAATTTCAGCAGGGGTAACGCATCGTGCACGCACAGGCCTTGATTTAACTCCACTAATGGAGCTGTTGATACGAGTCTTGAGAACTCCTTGAGAACTGCACGCTCGTGCTGCCCGCATTGTTATTCCGAGTGTGTTGTGACATTGTCATAGTTACCCACATCTCATTTATGTTTATGTTTGTGTTTGTCACATCTCATTTACGATTACAGGCCGCAGCTCGAGAACACTACTTAGTGAATTCTGTGCTCATAACAGGAACCAGTAGTGCCGTGGGCATAGGGCTCTTGCCTTCATGGCGTATGAAGTGATGATCAGACATCCAGGTGGAGCGGGGAACCAGTACCGAGGGTCGACGCTGTGTCTCTGTGGGATGAACGTGTCAGAGCTTGACACTTACATGCATTGACTTACTCACGTGTAAATGTATCTTTGTGATTAGGTCCCAAAGAGCCTTCTGCTGCCCCTCTGGGTAGGTTTGTGTCCTGGGTTGTCAACTTTGAGTGCTATTGCATTTGATATCTTTCTCAACCAGTCTAAATGTAGGTATTATTTCTTCCTTTAAAATACTGCTCAGCTTCTTCTCTTGTGACCAACTGTAATTGCAATCCAAATGTTATTTGGTTCATTCAGCTAATGTTGAATTCTATTGCAGTATCTATGCCTTGCCCACATTCCTGTACAGTTTAGTAGGACACCAGTTATTTGCTCTTTGGTTTGCACATACCCACTGCTGTGATGTACCTCTGGTTAGGTTGTCACTAGCTATATGCCTGTTTTTTTTCCTATATCACAGGACAGAGTAACATACATTAGGTCTCATTAAAGAAACATCTAGATATCTTGGGCTCGATTTACAAAGATATTTTGCATTTACAAAGCCTGCAATTTACAAAAACACAAGGTTTGTATCATTAAAATTACTTTTACACAAGGTATTTGGTGTTAGAAATGGGGTTGCTAGTTGACAAAGGTATGCACCCTGTCCAAGCAGAAATCACCACCCTAATCAGGGTAAGCTAGGTACACACTAAAAGATAACCTGTGCTCAACTTCTGGTAGCTTAGCACAGAGCACACAAAAAGGAAATGGGTAAAATATTTGTGCAACACACACACACACAGTAACACAATGAAAACACCACAAAAATACTCCACACAGGTTTAGAAAAAATAGATTATACTTTTATGAGTAAAACAAAACCCAAATGACAAAAATCCAATTATTAGAACCAGAGTCATGAATTTTTTAATAGTTAGTCAAAATACAGTGCTTAGAGTCATAAAGCACCAACCGGGGATATCCGTTCATGCTAGTCCCAGGTAAATCCAAAGTTCAGGCCAACCACGATGAACTGCAGGCCAGCTACATGACTCATGCAGGTCCCACTGAAAAAGTACGATAGAGCCTACAATAGGGGTGACTTAAATGTAATAAAAGTGGAGTTAAGGCTTAGCAAGTAGTTTTAAATGCCAAGTTGAAGTGGCTGTAAACTGCACACATAGGCCTAGCAATCGCAGATTGAGATAGGTTTGAAAGTCTACATGCATGGGTGGCACAATCGGTGATGCTGGCCACTAATAGCATTTAGGTTACAGCACCTGGGTATATGGTATCCCACCTTACAAGGGACATACAAGTAAACTAAATATGTCAATTGTGTATACACCAATGGTACCATGTTTAATGGAGAAGAACATGCACTTTAGCACTGGTCAGCAGTGGTAAAGTACTCAGAGTCCTAAGGTCAACAAAAAGATACAGCAAAAGAGGAGGTCAGCAGGCAAATGTTTTGGGGGAGGACTATCCTAAGGATGAAAGGTCTAACATATGGCTTGTCAGCAAAGCCATGCAGCAATATGATTTTCCATTTGCAATGTTCGCAATCACAAATAAGAGGAGGCATGAAAGAAACAAGTTGCAATTACATGTACCAGTGGTTTCCAAAAGCAATTACGGTTATGATCCTTGTGAGGAGCACTCAGTAGCTCAGGTGAAAACCATATCCTCCCTGAATGGCTTTCTCTCAAAGGGATTTTTTTAATAAAAGCATCTTATGAGTAGCTTTTAGGAATAAAAAGCCTCATTTAAGGACTGTGAGAGCAGGGATCGAAGACAGCATATCTCTGAGAACATCCCTTATGCCATATGATTTACTAGTGGATCTGCTTTATTTTTATTTCAGCTATGGTTGGGGAAGGAGGTGGTGGGGTGATGTGTGTGTCAGCAAGCTCGACTGTGTTCGGTGTTGGTGGTGATGCCTTAGGGCACCAACTCACTACTTGAGGAAGATACTTCTGCTACTCCCTCCTCCTCTCCTAAGAGTACCATCCAGGATAAGGAAAACGCAATGGCCTCCTGCTATTGCAGGCAAAGACTAGTGGTTTCCGGCAGGGCCAGGTAGATGGCCTTAAGAAAAAAAGAACATGAATTGTAGTATCCACAGCAAGCAGGTTTGTGTAGTCAGACAGTCATACAGCATTGCTGGCTCTTTGTGGCCAATGAAATCTTTTTATGTCAATCTGTGTCCTTCAGACATTTTTTGCACAAACTCACATAATACTATTTGGAGTACATGGAATTTATTAATCCATAACCACCTGCATATGTTTTGTTAAAATGGATGAAAAGTTCAAATTAATAAAAATTCATGGGTGACACTTTTGCCTGACATCTAGTGTGTGTTTAGAAAAATGATTAACCTGCAAGGTTGTTTATATTGCTATAGAAAATATAGTGCATTCAATTTATGCTGCACAATTTATTGACCATGCATTTCATGTAACATTAATTGAGTGAACCTGGTGAGGCCTTGTGATGTTTGTACACCTAACAGCACATCATTTTAGTACCATGCTCCAGTGGCACCCGGCACCGATCGGGGGTGGTGGGGTGGGGGCAGGGGGGATGTAAAAAAATACTTACAAAATAACTTACCTTATTGCCACCGCGTCTCTCTGCCACGTCAGTACTCGGCTGATTAGGAACCAAGAAGCACCCAGGCTCCCCTGACCAATCACAACGCTGCAATGCAGCGTTGTGATTGGTCTGAGCACCGGTGTTTTGGCACTCAGACGAGGACTGGGGGCCTGGGCAGGTTCTCCACACTGGCTGTAATGCAGCCTGCCTGGAGAACATGCAATATGCACATGACTGTTTGGCCAGACCCAGAGGGCCGGCCAAACAGCCATTGCGGACTTGGAGTGGGCAAACACCTCCTCCCCTGCCCTGCTCTGAGAGCAGAGCAGCCCAGCCTGAAAGCATCATGGAAACATAAAATGATAATAACTTTGAGTTATTTTCATTTTATGTTTCCTTTATTTACACTGCTTAAAAGCAGTGTGGTGACGCTCCTCCGCCTTAGCGGAGGAGCCACCACTGCGATGCTCTTTCCCTTCATCCGTGTCCGACCCTGAGTCCCACTCCACACAACACCCTCCCCCATAATTAATTTTTATTTATCAGTATAACAAATGCATTTTTCCTGGGTTAGGGAAGCACATGAGTCTCAATCAAGTAGGGTAAAAAATGGGAGACTTGGGCTAGCTTTAGGTTTGACTATGGACAGGTTAGGTCAAATAGTTAATGGAAGTTAGAAGACAGAACACTGTTAGGAAAGCCATGAGAAAAAGGAACTTAGGAAGAAGTTGTGGGAGAAATGTAGCATGTGCCAAATCAGGTAATGTGAATGGGATGGAAGGTGATAGGCGGTAGGCAATTGACAACACACCTAATCTTCTTCCAATTAATTTAAATGTCAGAGACAGAAACACAGGAAGTTGGATAGGGGATTGGACTTAGAAGCAAATAAGAAATACCTTATCAAATGCTGCAGTTGTCATTACAAAGGGAAATTGATTTACTACCCATGCCAGCAGCCAATTCACCCCCTATCTCTCCCCCACTGGATGGTGGTTGGATTCCTCCTGGTCCTTGTCCTCCTCCATGTAATATCACTCCCTACCACAATATTTGCACAAGATAAAACTCACAGCCTAACAAATCAGGAATTATTACAAGCTAAAGAATCGCTTTGAAACTGGCTAACTTCTGTGTTTTAAAAAACAAATAGTCACAAATTCAGTGCTGTCAGGGACTCTGGCAAGGACTGATGGCAGGGTAGACAAAGTAATAGAATACTAGGTTCAGCGCAGCCCAAGACCACACAGGGAGTCAGCGGAGAAAGAGGATCCAAAGTCATGGAGGCTCTGCACAAGGGAACTAAATGGTCAAAGCTCAGGCCAGGCACTCAAGAGGCAATGCGGAATTCATACTAACTAACACCCAGGATGGATGTGTATATATATATATATATTCACTGAAAAAACCATAGGTTTTAGGGACAGTTATAGTTACTTGGACATTGCACTCGTACAAAACCCGTGAAATTCCCCGTTATAGTTAGTTCAGCTAACTATAACTCGCGCCCGCAATGCACTGCTGATGACGTCACATATTACATCACTCATGACATGGTCAGTGACATCACTGATGACATCACTGATGACATCTCAAATGACATCACTGATGACATCATCCAGTGACTGTGTATTTCTGTAAAGTTTAAATATTTTTAATATATATAGGAAAAGACGTATTGAAGAATGAGTGGGTGTGTAAGTGTCTGTATGGATGATTTAGTAGGTGCGTGACTGACTCTATAAGTGAGTGATTTAACGTATCTTACTGAATGCATGGGTTAGTGACTAAACTGGGTGAATGTCTGTATCCGTCTGTCTGTTGCTGTGTAAGTGGCTGCATGTGTTTGTGAATAGCTAAATGAGTGTCTATATGAGTTATTGAATGCTTGTCTGAGTATCTGTATGGGTGCCTGAGTGTTTGTGTGGGAGGGGTGTGTGCAACTCTGTGCATAGATGTGTGAGTGGGTGATTCACTGGGTGGATGGTTTCAAGAGTGCATCTGTGATAGACTGTATGGGTGGGTAAGTGTGTGTAAGAGTGTGTTAGTGAGTGAATGTATGTCCCAGTGGTACATGTGTGAGTAACTACATATGTGAAAGGCAGTATATATGTGTGTTGGAGTATATAAATAGCTATAAGCAAGAGTGAGTGATTGTGATAGTGGCTGTATGGATGAGTGTGTGCTTGTATCAGTGATTGTATAAGAGCGTAACAATGTGCTACTATTTGTATGAGTAAGTGAGCTGGTGTGTGTATAACTGTATAGGTGAGTAAATGGCAGTGTGTTTAATTATTTGCATGACTGACTAGGTGTCTGAGTATCTCTATGGATGAGTGGCGTTGTTTGAGTGTCTATATAGGAGTAAGAGTGCATATGATAGTCCTGTACTGAGTGACCGTAAGTATGAGTGACTGTACGGGTGAGTGAGTGGATGTGTGTGTGTAGACCTAAGAATCAGTGAGTGGGTATGTAGTTATTGGTGTTGGAGTGTCTATGGTTTTGCGAATGGCAGTCTGTAATTTAGAGTGGGTGTATCAAAGATTATATTAGGGTGTGAGGAGGTGCATCAGATTATCACGTGGATGATGTCATCAGTGATGTCATTTGAGATGTCATCAGTGATGTCATCAGTGATGTCACTGACCATGTCATGAGTGATGTAATATGTGACGTCATCAGCAGTGCATTGCGGGCGCAAGTTATAGTTAGCTGAACTAACTATAACGGGGAATTTCACCGGTTTTGTACGAGTGCAATGTCCAAGTAACTATAACTGTCCCTAAAACCTATGGTTTTTTCAGTGAATTTCAAAGGTTTTTTAAATGCTAATGTGTAACTATAACGTGTCTGAAACCTATGGTTTTTTCAGTGAATTTCAAAGGTTTTTTAAATGCTAATTTGTAACTATAACGTGTCTGAAACCTATGGTTTTTTCAGTGAATTTCAAAGGTTTTTTAAATGCTAATTTCTAACTATAACGTGCCTGAAACCTACGGTTTTTTCAGTGAATTTCAAAGGTTTTGTAAATGACAATTTTTAAATGTATTAATTGTTATATTAATTTTTTTCATACTGATTTACTACATTTTTAGAAACAATTTTTTTTTACAGATTTTATTTTTTAAATTACATTGTAATTACATTATACATTACATTACAAAAATACTTTCTCAGAATGAATTACTTTAGTTTAAATACTTTGCACATAGGCAATAGACTTTTAAGTACAGTAGTTACAGTTGTTGCAATGGGCAACACATTTTCAAACACAATGCAACATTCAGCTCAATGTGAATTTCTAGTTAAATGCAATTAGTTACTTTATGGATTACTTTTCTAACCACAGGACTGGATCCTAGATTCAGTCCTGGTACATCTCCTGTAAACAGTTGAGTAAAAGCGTTTTGGTTACAGTCGTGATTTTTAAGGAATATTATTGTATTTTAAAAGTTGACACTTAGAAACTTTTTCTCATAGAATCACCAATGTTATCCTATGGAAGGAAATTCACTTAGCAGGTAAAAACTGTTATCGTTACTTTTTCTTACTCAGTGTTGGATCCTGGATCCAGCACTGGTGCATCTCCTGTAAACAGTTGAAAGAATGCGTTTAAGTCATACAGGTGATTTTTAAGGAATATTTGTAGTTTGTAAATATCAACACTTTGAAACTTTTTTGCTGAAAACCAGACAATGGATTCCTATGGAAGAAAATATAAGTTACTGGTAAGTACGGTTAAAATTACTTTTCAGGATTAGTACTGGGCTGAAAGATGCAGCACTGAGGTCTCTCCTAATAACAGGTGAGTAAATCGGAATTCGTATTTCGGCTGATTTTAGAGGAATATTTTAAAGTTCCAAAACTCCACACTTAGAAGAATTTCCAAGTGAAACCAGTCAATGTTAGCCTATGGAAGGAAATTCAAGTTACTGGTAAGTACGGTTAAAATTACTTTTCAGGACCAGTACTGGGCTGAAAGATACAGCACTGAGGTCTCTCCTTATAACAGGTGAGTAAATCGGAATTCGTATTTCGGCTGATTTTAGAGGAATATTTGTATGTTTCAAAAATCAACACTTAGAAACTTTTTCAGCAAAAAGCAGGCAATGATATCCTATGGAAGGAAATTCAAGTTACTGGTAAGTACGGTTAAAATTACTTTTGAGGATCAGTATTGGGCTGAAAGATGCAGCACTGAGGTCTCTCCTGATAACAGGTGAGTAAATCGGAATTCGTATTTCGGCTGATTTTAGAGGAATATTTTAAAGTTCCAAAACTCCACACTTAGAAGAATTTCCAAGTGAAACCAGTCAATGTTAGCCTATGGAAGGAAATTCAAGTTACTGGTAAGTACGGTTAAAATTACTTTTCAGGACCAGTACTGGGCTGAAAGATACAGCACTGAGGTCTCTCCTTATAACAGGTGAGTAAATCGGAATTCGTATTTCGGCTGATTTTAGAGGAATATTTGTATGTTTCAAAAATCAACACTTAGAAACTTTTTCAGCAAAAAGCAGGCAATGATATCCTATGGAAGGAAATTCAAGTTACTGGTAAGTACGGTTAAAATTACTTTTGAGGATCAGTACTGGGCTGAAAGATGCAGCACTGAGGTCTCTCCTGATAACAGGTGAGTAAATCGGAATTCGTATTTCGGCTGATTTTAGAGGAATATTTTAAAGTTCCAAAACTCCACACTTAGAAGAATTTCCAAGTGAAACCAGTCAATGTTAGCCTATGAAGGAAATTCAAGTTACCGGTAAGTACGGTTAAAATTACTTTTCAGGACCAGTACTGGGCTGAAAGATGCAGCACTGAGGTCTCTCCTGATAACAGGTGAGTAAATCGGAATTCGTATTTCGGCTGATTTTAGAGGAATATTTTGAAGTTCCAAAACTCCACACTTAGAAGAATTTCCAAGTGAAACCAGTCAATGTTAGCCTATGGAAGGAAATTCAAGTTACTGGTAAGTACGGTTAAAATTACTTTTCAGGACCAGTACTGGGCTGAAAGATACAGCACTGAGGTCTCTCCTGATAACAGGTGAGTAAATCGGAATTCGTATTTCGGATGATTTTAGAAGAATATTTGCACAATGGTGAAGGGAGGGGCGGGGCCTGAGGTGACATCTGTGCAAACGCGCCCCGTGGCGCGTTTTAAGTTGGGGATTAAGTCCCTTGAATCCTGAGGGACCTAGGGGCCAACTAGCCCACCAGGAACCTCCAATATGCTCAGGGGCTGCGTTGCAGAGACGTGTAGAGAGGCCACACCCCTTTTTACACCTCTCTGCAACGCAGCTCTGTGGCGCTTTCTGGATGTACCTGTTGGGCTAGTTGGCCCCCAGGGACCCTCAGGATTGAAGGGATTTAATTCCCCATCTTAAAACGCGCCACGAGGCCTGTTTGCACACATGTCACCTGAAGCCCCGCCCTCCCTTCACCACTGTGCAAACGCGCCCGTGGCGCGTTTTAAGCTGGGGATTAAGTCCCCTTGAATCCTGAGGGTCCCCGGAGTCCAACTAGCCCACCATATACCTCCAAAAGCGCCACAGAGCTGCGTTGCAGAGAGGTGTAAAAAGGGGTGTGGCCTCTCTACACGTCTCTGCAACGCAGCCCCCTGGCGCATATTGGAGGTTCCTGGTGGGCTAGTTGGCCCCCAGGGACCCCCAGTATTCAAGGGGAATTCGTTCCCCCTCTGCAAACGCGCCAGTGATGTCATTTGAGATGTCATCAGTGATGTCATCAGTGATGTCACTGACCATGTCATGGCTGATGTAATATGTGACGTCATCAGCAGTGCATTGCGGGGGCGCGAGTTATAGTTAGCTGAACTAACTATAACGGTGGAATTTCTCTGGTTTTGTACGAGTGAAATCTCCAACTAACTATAACGTCCCTGAAACCTATGGTTTTTTCAGTAAATTTATAAGGTTTTTTAAATGATAATTTCTAACTATAACGTGCCTGAAACCTACGGTTTTTTCAGTGAATTTCAAAGGTTTTTTAAATGCTAATTTTTATCTATAACGTCCCTATTAAATCCCCTTGAATCCTGAGGGTCCCTGGGGGTCAACTAGCCCACCAGGTACCTCCAGTAAGTGCCACAGAGCTGCGTTGCAGAGTGGTGTGAAAAGGGGCATGGCCTCGGACCACCTCTCTGCAACGCAGCTCTGTGGCACTTACTGGAGGTACCTGGTGGGCTAGTTGGCCCTTAGAGACCCTCAAGATTGAACACGACTTAATCCCCCAATTTACAATGCGCGAGGGGGCACATTTGCACACTTGTTTTGTTAGGCCCCGTCCCCTCCCTGCACCACTGTGCAAACGCCCCCGCTTGCGTGTTGTACATTGGGGGATTAATTCTCCTTGAGTCCTGAGGGTCCCTGGGGCCCAACTAGCCAACCAGGTACCTCCAGTAAGTGCCACAGAGCTGCGTTGCAGAGTGGTGTCAAAAGGGGCGTGGCCTCGGACCACCTCTCTGCAACGCAGCTCTGTGGCACTTACTGGAGGTACCTGGTGGGCTAGTTGGCCCTTAGAGACCCTCAGAATTGAACACGACTTAATCCCCCAATTTACAATGCGCGAGGGGGCACATTTGCACACTTGTTTTGTTAGGCCCCGTCCCCTCCCTGCACCACTGTGCAAACGCCCCCCCTTGCGTGTTGTAAATTGGGGGATTAATTCTCCTTGAGTCCTGAGGGTCCCTGGGGCCCAACTAGCCCACCAGGTACCTCCAGTAAGCGCCACAAGGCTGCGCTGCAGAGAGCTGGTCCGAGGCCACGCCCCTTTTTACACCTCTCTGCAACGCAGCTCTGTGGCGCTTACTGGAGGTACCTGGTGGACTAGTTGGCCCCCAGAGACCCTCAGGATTGAAGGGGACTTAATCCCCCAAGTTACAACGCGCCAGGGGGCGTTTTTTTCACACTTGCCATATCAGGCCCCGCCCCCTCCCTGCACCACTGTGCAAACGCGCCCCCTGGCACCTTGTAACTTGGAAGATTAAGTCCCCTTGAATCCTGAGGGTCCCTGGGGGCCAACTAGCCCACCAGGTACCTCCAGTAAGCGCCACAGAGCTGAGCTGCAGAGAGGTGTAAAAAGGGGCGTGGCCTCAAACCACCTCTCTGCAACGCAGCCCTGTGGCGCATACTGGAGGTACCTGGTGGGCTAGTTGGCCCCCAGGGACCCCCAGTATTCAAGGGGAATTAATTCCCCAACTTACAACCCGCCAGGGGGCGCGTTTGCAGAGTGCTGCAGGGAGGGGGCGGGGCCTCGGCGCAATGCCGGCTTTTTTTTTCTTTTTTCTTTTTTCAGAAGGGGGGCTGTGTGTCCCCCCTTCTTTTCTCATTTTTGGGGCCCTGGGGACCCCATCCCGCAGGGTCTGACTCCTTTTTCATAATTTTTTTTTTATAAATCGGGAAGGTGGCCGCGTTGCCCCCTCCCGAGGCCAATTTCGGCCCCGGGGACCCTATCCCCCGGGGCATGGCCAGAATGTTATTCCTTTTTTTCTTAATGTTTGGAGGGGGGCCGCGTGGCCCCCATCCTAAGGCCAATTATGGCCCCGGGGACCCCATCCCCCAGGCCGGCCTTTGCTTTTTTTTTTTTTAATATACTTATTGGGGAGGGGGGCCGCATGGCCCCCCTCCTGGGCCACTTCTGGCCCCGGGGACCCCATCCCCTGGGGCCTGGCCTCTCCGTTGGGGACCGTCAGGGGAGCCCCAATGCCCCCACGGTCCCGCCGGCTCCCCGCCTCCTGCGGGAGCCGGCATTGCTTTTCCACAAGGGAGCTGCTGACATGCAGCTCTCCTTGTGGAAGCAATTCTGCTTAGCTTCATTGAAGCGAGAGCAGGTTTCCTGCTCTCGCTTCAATGAAGCAAAGCAGAGTTTACAATGACAGGGCGGGAGCCGCACGGCTCCCGCCCTGTCATTTCAAACAGCAGTGTCCCGGGGGTGGGCACCCCGGGACACTGCAGGAGCCGGCCCTGGGGGGTGGAGGTCCCCAGGGCCATCGAGGGCTCCAGGAGGGGGGCCACGCGGCCCCCCTCCCTTCATTTAAAAGCCCCAGGGAGGTGATGGTCCCCGGGGCCTGGGGGTCCGAAACGGACCCCCGAATTTAAATATAGAGTGCCCCGGGGAGGTGGTGGTCCCTGGGGCGTGTGGGGGGCCTTAGTGCCCCCCGCATACATTGTAATAAGCCCCGGGGAGGTGGCGGTCCCCGGGGCTGCGGGGGCCCCCGCCATTATTTTTTGTGCAATGCCCCCGGGACCTGGCCCACCCGGGGGCCTCATTTAAATGAAGCGCGGGAGCCCGCGCTTCATTTTTTTCAAAAATTCGGCGGGATTCGCGGCCCCAACGCGAATTCCGCTGAATTTGTTTTAAATGCTTTTTTGGACCTTTGGGGTCCTTGTGGGACCCCCTGAGCAGGCCTTTTAATTTCAAATTACAATGATCGGCAACACATCTCTTTATTTGCATAGTGTGCTTTGTTGTCATAAGTTTGCCCACTTGGGCTGCACTTTGTTTGTTTTTTAATTATTAGTCTCGAATACATATAATTTGAGGAGACTATTTCATAACATATGTTTAAGATGCACTGTGATTTAAGTTCATCTTAGCTATGCGCGACGCATATTCAAAAGGGGCATATGCTCAAAACAATGTTGCCGATCATTGTAATTTGAAATGAAAAAAAACGTAATTAATTGTTTATGATCGCACACGAGTATGCGCATAAACCAGTCTCAAATAGATAATGTTTGGTATGGCAATTGAGCACAGCGTTATGCAGATAAGTTAAACAACATTAGGTTTGTAAAATGAAAACTACGAGTCTGTCCTCTGATACACTGCTATAGTAGTTCTTATCACGTGACACGTCACTAGTGGCATTTAAAAATGGCTGAAAACTTTAATGTAACTGTTGGTGAACAAGCCTGCAGGACAGGCGAAGCGCGTCCAGCAGCTGACGAATAAATCTTTAATTTTGGCGAGACACGGCATCGTCATCCTTTGCTTTTGCTAGAGGGCATTCTGTTATACTTACTACGGACCAAGCTTGTAAGATCCGTGTAGGCGACGCGCCCTTTGTTTAGGAGCAGCGGTGGTTCAATTTCCGAGCACCACAGAGCAGATATATATATATATATAGTTATATATATATATATATATACCACCACCTAGGTTGTCACCTGTGCCCACGACTCCTGACAATAAAACAGGAACACGAAAGGCAGCAACAGCAAGGTTGTAAAGTCAAATATACAGCCACAATAGAGAAGAAGTTACCATGGAGGAGTGATTAACAGGGAAGAAGGGAAAACAAAGGGCACACTTGAAAGAAAGCCAGTAACAACCACACCAGAAGACTAGACACTAAGACAGCAGGCATAGGAAGGTAGCAAAGTACAAATTAGAACAAAGGGAAAAAAGTCAGGCACAGGGGAAAAGGTAAAATATTTGGGAGATAGTGCTGGCTCAAAATTCAAGGTAGCACTTCAGGCAGTGCTAGTTCAGGAGCAATGATTAGCTGCAGCTCAGGAATCAGGAATCAATGGATAGCAAGTCAAGGACTAGCATATGCTCATTAACATAGAAAACAATGGTTCGGTCGGTAAAACAGGAACACTGCTACAATATTCAATGATGGACTGAAGGAAACTGGGGCTTAGAAGTGATCACTGATCTCTTACCTCAGGTGTGAGCAGGGTAGCACTAGGCCTGGGTGGAACTCACAGAGTTTTGCTCAGTGGAATTCCATGGAGTTCCAAAAAAACTCAGCAAGAGTCCATGGAACTCCATGAAAGGACAGAATAATGTTTGACTGCCCATTCATGCTGCTTTTTCAGCCCAGTAGCATGTTCCGGGTTGAAAAATCATCACAAACAGCACCACGCTGTCTGCATGGGTGTAGCCATTTTGATTTACCTGCTTTCTGTTCTCTGCATGGTGCTGGGCCTGATTTTTGTAACTTTATAAAATCTTATGACTCCTACCCTATCCCAGTCATCCACACCTCATATCCCCTTTTTTTATCAGTGTGTGTCTTTGTGTTTGTGTATTTAACTTTTTTGTCTATTTTTCTTTTTCCGTGACTTTTTTTACTTTATTTTGTTTTCCATTTCAACTTCCCTAGTTCTTCCTTTCTGCTTCTCTTACTTACTTCTAACTTTTCCTATTCCTTTCCAATCCACCACCATGTCGGAGGAGCAGCGCCAAGGAGCAAGCAGCGGCGCTAGTGTGGCTGATAGCTGCACACTTGTGGCTACCAGTGCCTCCAATGGGTGTGTCTACGCCCCATTTTTTCTGAGGCAGAGGTGGCCGCACTTATTTTTTATGCTCAGCGAAACCTCCCCTTCATGCTTGCAGCAGCTGCCGGCCAGGGAAGGGTTACCCCCTACAGGAGCGTCAGGTGTTGTGGGGGTGAGTGCTCTGGTGTGTGTGTCAGAGCACTGGGATTCAGCGCACCATACAGCAGCTAACTCATTGCTTGGACGATGTACTTGAGCAGGAACAGGACCTGCCCGACCTTCTGAGTGTAAAGGTTATGGGGGTCAGTGAGTAATTATTTATTTTTTGTGTTCTACAATGATAATATTTTTGTTTCAAATAGCATTCTGCTCAAGAGGTAAGTTAAGATTACATTATGAATATTATGTGATTCAGCTTGAGCTCTCCAGGTGCTCAGCTCTACCTAATCATACTCGTTGGCCGCGGCACTCACTTAGGCTTTTTATATAAGATGTGATGTCCTGTCACTAAGATAGTGGTAGTAGTACTATCAGTGATTTAGCCTTCTATGTGCCTTTCTTTCTGTAGTTCATACAGTCCCAATCTCCCAGTGAAAAAAGGAGACTGAGTTGGGACATCAAAGGGGGTTGAGAAGCAAAGATCATTCGTTGCAATGCAAAAGTAGTTCAAAATATAATTAAGGTTTGGGAAATTAGGAAACGGTCAACTCAATGCTAGTACTATAGGCAATCTGATTTAGAAAGGCACAATGCTACTGTGATTGCCTGTCAAAATAGTTTTTGGGTGAATAACTGTCTATTTGTTTATCTTCTTTATTTCTTACATCATCACCCAAGGGCAAGAGGGCATCATCAAAGGTGGGTCAGAGTGAGGGGGCTGCCACCAACAGTCCTATGGTGGGTGGAACTACCACCAGCACCACGGGCCGGTGATTCTGCTGGCCCCAGTAAGTCCTGTTATTACTATAATTTCCCTAACTTTTACCTCTCCATGCTATTAGAATAATTTTGGCTGGTTTATTTTTTTACACAGTCTCCTTTTTTTCAACTCCTCTTCTATCTATTGTTTGTTAAATTCTTGTTATTCCTGCATTATTCTTTTTATCTATATTTCATGTTGCTGTAGCTGACTTCCTCCTGTCTGTACTAGTCTGTAGCTTTCTTCTGCTTTGTTGGTAAGCTTTCCTTCTCCCATTATATATCTTGTAGACTGGCACTGTAAGACTAAGAGAACAGATTTTTGGTACTCTACTGTGAAGATTAAAGGCCCAAATACGCTATTTTTCTCTACACATGTTTGTTGAGAAGGTTTTCTCTTTCTTGCTCATGCTCAAACAGTAGAAAGAGACAGTGGCCATGGTCATAGTTGACCCCCACGAATGTTGTGTTATCATTCATTTATACAGTATACCAGCAGTTTTCTTTACAGTGCAGCAAGGCAGGTAAGTACGAAGTCCCATTGGATTTGCCAACCAAGACCATATGTTGTTCATTGAACAATTTATTCCACCCCTTCATTGCACTTCCATGACTCAGAGTCATCATAGCTCTGCCCCTCCATTAAGAAATGATTTTGGTTGGATTGACTACCTGGTTTTTCTCACATTGTCAACCAACAAAATGCCCAAAGTGATATTTTCGATAGAAGATACTGTTAGCTAAACTGTAGTGAGGTATTGTGGCTGTATTTTGTTAAAAAAAATAATAAGGGGAGGCATATCTGGCATCTAAAATGTGTAATGTTTTTTCTAGCCGCACAGACCACCAGTGCCGGGGCCAGCACCAATGTACCACATGCGGCAGAGTTGGCGGTTGGAGATGCAGTCCCAGCGGAGGCAGGGATGGTTGGTGGTAAGTCACATTGCTTGCTTATCAACAAATTAGTATAACCCACTGTTATTTATAAAGTGAGTCAGATATGTATCCCATCTATCATCATTCTTCACCTCCCTGTCCATGGCATTTTGCCATCCCTGACCAAACTGCAGCATATTGAAATTCGGCACTGTAGTGTTGGCAGTGCAATGTGTGTCTGCTTGAGTTAATGCAGCTTTAACAAAGTTCTCAATACATTGCATTCTGAAAACAGGGTGTGTTTCCTAGTGCCCACTCAGTCACCTCCTAGTACTTTACTCCTTTATTGTTTCCCAAGTTCTGTTCCAGACTGCAAAAAAATGGAAAAATCCATTCTTGACATGTGCCACATTTTATTTGTTTAAATTTTACCCTTTCGATATTCGTCAACTGCAGTGTCTGACTAAGCCAAAGCTTAGCACTTAATGATCACTGACACACCACTATTCTATAGCAAAACCTCTTCCTACCCGGACAAATCCCTATAATTTACCCTGCAGTAGAGAAAGTTAAGTTTCCTTACTACCAAGCAAAGGTATTTGTTGGACATAATTTGTGGTGGAGGGAAAGGCCATGGAGTAAAGTGGAACTAAGTGCTTGATTTAGAGTTTGGCAGATAGGATACTCTGTGACAAATGTGCCAAATAAAATCTGTATCCCATTCCTTTCCCTGTACTGCAGTGCATCATTTTCTCACTGTCTTCTTATGGCAGACAGGATATTCGCATTTTGTATGTGACATGTGTGACGAAGTATTATTATTCATCTATTTTTTGGAGGAAGGGTAGAACTGCAAGGCAGTCAGAGAAGAGCAAGGCCATTGGAATTAAAGTCAGATAATAATTTGTCCATTACAGCTGCCCCAGCTACAGACTGCAGAGAGTAGTAAAGTACCCGATGCACTAGCATGCCTCCATTAATTTAGCACAACAAAAATACTTGTGCTGCATAGTGCACAATGCCTTACTCATTAATGAGAGGTGATTTATTTGTATTTTTACATACAAAGTGTCTGTTTAGTTTTATTACTAGGAAATCCTTTAAAAGAAAACAAATCACTTAGTGTCTTAATCTGGTGGTATCTATTCTGGCTTATTTCCCTGCAGTGCTTTTATGTGAGGCATGTGTGGGTAAAACTTGGCCCTGTGACTAATCACATCAAAAATTCCAATGGCCCTAGGGGATCAGCAGTGTACTGCTACTGTGCCACTATATCGTTTTAAACAAGTGTTTGCATAGAGCATTGTTTACAATTTGCATTTTTTCTTTTCTTTTCTTTCTTGATATAGATACTCCTGCTGGTCCATCACCACTACCATCTCAGCAGGAGAAAGCACCCTGGCTGTGTTGGTAGCTGATGGAGGCCATCAAAACTGAATACTATCGGCTGGTGGCCCTGGAGGAGGAGGCGGAGGCATCTGCCTCTGCACCGGGCCCCAGTTCCTTCAGCCAACCACCAGTGCTTCCATCCCAGCCACAACATCGCCAGTGCCGCTGGCAGCTGGGATCCACCCAAACCACCACTGCCTCCCCCCCCTACCAGACCGCTTTCAACGCTGTGTGCTACATAAGCTGGTGCTGCTTCCCGAGGAGGTGGCAAGCCTACACCAGGAGTTGGGAAGCCTTGGGACCCGCATTTATGATGCCTTCTGAAGCCCTTTTTTATTTTTTGTTTTGGTAGGTGGGACTATTGTTGTGGGTGGAGAGAGTGGGAATTGGGAGGGGAATAGGAATTTGTTTTTTTCTTTGGAAATTGTGGATATTGGTTGGGGACAGGGTGATTTGTTAGGGGAGAGGGGTGGGCCTGTTGTGGGTGGAGAGAGTGGGGTTTATTTAAATTGTTCAGAAGAAAAATAAAGGGATAAATTATTCTGCTCCTTCATGGCTGAAATTGGTTTTTTGTGTTTTAATTTTTCTTTGCACTGCTGCCTATTAGTGCAGCCTGATTTTTGAATCCACTTATCAAAGTTTTTACCAGTTAGCTATAGTTAGTTATGCCCTTGTCCTACTACCCTCTGTAACTATATTGACCATTGGGGGGGGTATGTTGCCATAGCCTATATTGCCCACAACAACCTAGCTAAATAACAGCTTATTTGCAGTAGACGTTAGTTACTAACTAAACTAGTTCACTTCACTTCATAGTTCTGTTTCCTGAATAGATGAAGTGATAGCTGCTACCTCTCTCAATCTTCCAAAATCTTACTAAAGGGTTTCCCAAGGTGCCTTCTTAATGGTGGTGGCAGTCATAGAAGGCTAGCATGCTAACAGGAAAGGCATCACTAGCGAGGTCCCACTCCAGTCCCACCTAGGTAAACTCCAACTGTAGGATTAATCAAAAGGATTATCCATCATAGGCAACTAGATTGAAGGAAAACACAGAGTTAGTGGGTTATATTTATATCATAACTTTACAAAGACTGAGATCAGACTACCACCATGACACAAAGACCTGATATTATAAGAAAAATTAGCAAAAGTTACTTCTTCTGAGCAAAGGTGATCTAGACTAACCTTGCAAAATCCTCGAGTCAGGAGATGACGACTCAGATCTAGGAGTAGACGAGGTTAAGCGTTTACGCAGCACAAGGCCTCAATGATGATGTTGGCAAATGATGTGATATCCAAATTATGGATTTATGAGTGGGTGGGTAAGTGGGGCTGGTGTGTGCTATTGCTCAGATGATCCCGCAGTGAGCTGGTGTTGATTTCACCACATTTGCCCCATAAGTGTGTGATCCATTTATTGAAATTGTATTTGTATAGCACTTACTACCTCTGACAAGGCATCAAAGCCCTTTTCAGCAAGTAACATGCTACTCCAGAACCCAAAAAGATTAGTGGTGGATTAGTATAGGGAAATACGTGTTAATTTGAGTGAGGACTGTTAGTTGGATTGAATAGGATAATGGCGGGATAGAAGAGGCAAGAGAGTAGAAAGTATTGTTTTGCAGATTATAGTGGTAAAAATGAGGTTTGGGATTATTAAAAGGAGAGATGGAGGAGGGAAGAGTCTCTAGAAAGGGATTGGGGAAATCATAGTAGTAAAATCAGGTTTGGGATGAGTCAAAGGAAGGATACATGAGGGAAGAATTTAGAAAGGATTGCTTGGGAGATCATAGTAGTAAAATGAGGCTTCGGGTGAGCCAAAGAGGGATAGAGGGGGAAGAGTCTAGAAAGCTTTAATTTAGAGATCATAGTAGAAGAATGAGGTTTGGGATTTGTCAGAGAGTGAATGTAGATGCTATATTGAAAGAGGTATGGGATGAGTCAGAGTAGTGCATTTATTTATTTTCTTCTTCTACGGTAGGAGTAAAGTAATAGATATATATAGATACATAACTACCTAGAAATGTTATGCATGTATAAGGAAGATAATTTATTGAGACATACATTTTTATTGTACAAACTCAGACTTTCAAGTGCTGCTGTACTTGAAGCTAATTTGTTTGTGTTTTTTATAACTTTTTAAAAATGTTATCTTTTCCTCAATATTTCAATAGTGAAGCACTTGTAGATAAAATAGCTATGATAATCTTTTCATATTGAGATAGATTAATAAAACAGGGACCCAGAAGCATCTAATTAAATAACTTATATGAAAGCTATGCAGGGACCTATAAACATGTTAAGCACAGAATATATATATGACTATAAGTAATATATACATTTCTTAGGCAGACCTAAAGAATATCTATATATTTAAAACCATAGTTATTATTATTAACCCTGGGCGAAGTGCTACGCTACGCTCGCGTAGTTTGCGAAGTCTGCGCTACTTCGCACAACGCGAATTGCACGTAGCACAGTGCGAACACGCGTAGCGTAGCATAGCGTAGTGCCGCGGTCATTTTTTGCTTGCTCGCGGTCCTCAACGTCAAGTTGGCGACCGCGAGCAAGCAAAATGACATCCCGGCGAGACTTTTTCTCGTTCGCGATCAGCAACATCAAGTTGCCGATCGCAAGCGTGGAAAATAAACCTCCCGGCGAGATTCTCAACGCGGGGAGGTCAGGTTTCTCATTGCGAGTGGTCGCGTATGCTCGCGACCGCTCGCGATGAGAAACTACCAGTCCGCGTTGAAAGCTGCCGCTCGAGTAAAAATCTACTCGAGCGGCAGTAAAGACAGCTCGCACTGTGCAAGTTGCCGTTTTCAATGATTGCACAGTGCGGACAAGCATCCGGCACTGTGCAATCATTGCGAACAGTGCGCTACGCAGTTCGCGTAGTGCTACGCGAAGCTTGCGTAGCGCGAACTGCACTTTGCGTAGCTTCGCGAAGCATTACTTCGCGAACTACGCCCACCCTTAATTATTATACATATTTGTACAAAGGAATACATATAACTAGATATATTCATATAAACAAATTATAAATGTTTTCAAACACAGGGATATGCTGTACATTAAGTTTGAGTATGGTGGTTATGTAGGAAAGAGCCAAATTTTGAGTAGGCTTCTGAAGGTAAGATAGATATCCGTGGATCCTATGTTTTGGGGTAATGAATTCCATAGTTTGGCTGGTTGAACAGAGAAAGATTTACTACATATTGGGGCATATTATCAAAGGCAGTATCGCCGCTTTAGCGGCACTTTTTGCCGCTAAAGCGGCGATATTCTTATCGCCCTATTAACAAGGCGGCGCTAACATGCATTAGCGCATGTTAGCTGCCGTTTTTGTAACGCTTCTCATGTTAGCGATATACATCACTAATGAGATGCAAAATAGGCGTTCCTACGAAAAACCACATGTAAAAAGTCGCAAACACGACATCGCTGTATCAACAACGCTGCCCCTGAACAGCGAAGCGATAACAAAACGCATGCTAAGCCCCCATTATCGCATGATTCTAACGCCTGAATAAAACCTGACTTAGCAGTATTGCCTATGGGAGGTGGATTGTGTGGTTAGGTACACACTCCCCTATTAACAAGCATTTCATTAGCGCTGTGAAATCATCGCAGGATTTCACACGCTAATGATCATTATCACAGTCTATCGCTGGATTTGACTTCGCCTGTTAGCAAAGCGTTGCTAATACGCCGCTAACACGGCGATGTAATTCAGCGATATAGGGCGATAATGAAAAACGCGCTAAGCGCGATTTGCGATATTTATCGCGTGTTCTTGATAATATGCCCCATTGTCTTTTTCTTGTATGGCGGGGTTTTGAGGCGAGGTGATAAAAAGCAGTCCTGTTCCATTTTTTGCTTTGTGGGTGATACAAAGCAGCTTGAAAGTGGATCTTCTGGCAACCAGTAACCAATGTAAAGCCCTCAAGCAAGAGAGATGTGAGCTTGTGGTTTACTCAACTCCTCCCTCTCCATGAGCCGACAGAACAACGCTGTCGCCTCCAGCTGCTACAACACCCTCCGCATCCTCCGTAAGACCTTCAAATGGATCCCCCCGGGTCAAGTAAGACAGTCACCCACGTACTCATCACCAGCAGACTGAACTATGGAAATGCCCTCTATGCCGGCAAAAACAAGTCTCTGCTCCGCAAGCTCCAGACCATACAGAACACCGCCGCCAGACTGGTCCTCGGAATCCCTCAACACGAGCATATCAGCCAACACTTACAAAATCTCCACTGGCTCCCCGTAGAGAAGAGAGTCACTTTCAAGATACTCACCCGCGCCTACAAATGCCTACACAACACCGGACCCCAATACCTCAACCACAGAATTACCCTCCATGTTCCCAAGAGAAACCTCCGATCCGCCAACTTCGTCCGCGCCGAAACCCCATGCATCCGCAGAGCCAAAACAGGGGGAAAGGCCTTCTCCTACATCGCAGCCAAGACCTGGAACCAGCTCCTGATCGACATCAGAGGCGCCCCCTCCCTGAACACCTTCAGGAAGGCTCTCAAGACCTGGCTCTTAAACTAGACGGAACTGCTGACCCCCCCCACAGCGCCTTGAGACCCTCACGGGAGTGTAGCGTGCTTACAATTCCCTGATTGATTGATTGATTGATATATAGAAGTAGTCTGGCAGCAGAGTTCTGAATCCATTGTAGTCTTTTCTTAGTTGATAAAGATGAACCGTGGTAGAGGCCATTGGTGTGTCAAGGTTAGACAGTAGAAGAGAGATAGTAGCCTGGACCGTGTGTGAAAAGTCCAGGTGGGGAAAGATGTGTCGCAGAGTTTTCATGATAATGAAGCTTGATCTTTCTAATTTGTCCACTTGGGCATTTATTAATACCTCAGAGTCCATGGTAATTCCAAGGTTTCTAACTTCCTTACATACTTTAAGAGGTGGTCCCAGATCGTCAGGCACAAAGTGGCTCATAATTTTTCCAATCGACAGATGCATTACAGTTTTGAAAGCATTTAGTTTTAGTTGGCTCCATGTCATCCACTGATCAACGGCTCTGAGGCAACTGATGATTTTTGAGTTCCAAATGTCTTTAGGGCTTTGCAGTTTAAGGAGTATTTGTGAGTCATCTGCATAGTTATAGCATGTGAGCTGAAATTCATTGATTGTTGCTGGTAATGACTTCTTGTAGATGTTAAAAGGTATGGGTGAGATTATAGAGTCTTGAGGGACCCCTGCTTTTGTAAAGTCCTGTTTGGATGACAAAGGGGGAGAATGGAAGATATTTGGTCTCTTTTGATGGTAGAACGTGATCCAGTTTAAAGCAGTCCCCTCTATGCCAGCTTTGTAGAGTCTTTGCATTAGAGTGTCATGGACAACTGTGTCAAAGGCAGCTGAGATGTCCAGGAGTAGTGCAGCAACCACTTTCTGGTCTACTGTGTTTTTAAGATCATCCCAGATGGTGATGAGGGCAGATTCTGAGCCTCTTCCTGGGTGGAATCCTGTTTGGTAGTTTGAAAGTATGGACTTATCTTCAATGAATTGTGACATCTGGGCGAATGCTGCACTTTCCATCAGTTTTCTCAGGAAAGGTCCATTTTTTACTTGTCTGCAGATGTCAGGGTCACATTGGTCCAGGTTCATTTTCTTTAATAATGGGCGTATGTATGCGTTTTTTAGGTCTTCTCGAAAGATTCCCGTAGTTAAAGGATGATTGATGATTCTTTTTACTGGTGTGGGAGCAGAGGTAGTTAAAAGATTATTCTTGAAGATTTGTTGTGGGCAAGGGTCAGAAGGTCAGCCGGCTCGCCTGCTTCCTTTGACCAGATCCATAAATTCACTTTGTGCTATTTGTTTGAAGGAATGCCAAGGCTGTTTTAGCCTACTCTTGGATGGGATTTTTGGAAATAGGTTGGTGCTGGTGATTTCCCTTTGTTTTATATAGGAGTCCAATGTGTCTGCTTCGATTGTGCAGTGATTTGCCACTTTGTCCGTGAATTCTTGAGTAATGGGATGAGTTCATTCTGTGCATTCTCACGAAAATTGGTGAGAATTTTAATTAAATTCCTTATTTGCATATTTAGCATTCAGATTGCTGCCTGAATGGTACTTTTGATTTAGCTTTTTTGATTGCTGACTTGTATATTCTGTTAAGTTTGCATAGGTGAAGTTTGTCTTGATTGATGTTTGTTTTAAGCCTTGTGCGCTGTAGCTTTCTAATTTGTTGTTTTATCTTTTTTAGTTCTGTATTTCTCCAAGGTGCTTGTTTTGTTTTGTTTTGTTTTGTTTGTTGTTATTAGTGGTATTAGGATAGCAAAACCTTCCTGTAGCCACTCAAAGATTTTGAAAGGAATTTATTGTGTCTAGATCTGTGTTGGATGTTAGATCTGTTTCTAAGGATTCAAAAATGAGTGTGTTCCACGGTCGATAGGTGGATACGTGTAAGGTGGTCTTAGGTGTGTTGATTTGTGGTGTTTTAGGTTGGAAAGCTACCAAATGGTGGTCTGACCATGTGACTGGTATAATCGATTGAAAGTTAACTAGTTCTGGATTTGCAAAAATTACATCAAGGATGTGTCCAGCGATGTGTGTGAATTTGTGTACAATCTGATATATGTTCAGTGTGACACAGGAAGTGATGATAGTTTTTGGATGGGGCATATTGGGTTTGTCAAAGCAGATGTTTAGGTCGCCAAGAATAGATAGGTTGGAGTGTAGTTTTATAAAGTTTGAAACTGTGTCTAGAAACATGTCTGGGAATGTTGCATTGCTGGGTGATGGTCTGAAAAGGAGGAGGATGTTACAGGAGGAAGTTGGTGTAGGGTTGCATCTGGTGATGAGGGTCTCCCAACCTTGTATGGAAATGTCATCAGCTTTGTTGAGATTTATTGTTTGCTTTAATATAACTGCAAATCCACCAGCTCTTTTGCCTGAACAAATTTGTATGATAGTTTGATAGCCTGGAGGAGTGGCTGCATGCAACACTAGATACATGTTATCTCTCAACCATGATTCAGTTATGAAGAGAAAGTCAGGTTGTGTGCCAGCGAGTAGATCGTAGATGTTGTGCTCAGTTTTAAAGAATGATCAAGCATTTATTAGTTATCAGATTAGAGATTGTGTTTTAGTGGTGGTGTGATTTTTTTGACTAGAAGAGTGAGCAGTATTTTTTGTACTTGTACTAGGTGTGTCATTAGTGCGGGTATTAACTGTATGAGGATAACATTAGTGTTTTTCTATACCATATTCGTCATCCATCAGAATTAAGAGGCACTTTGCTGGGTCTTTGTGTGTCGGTGTTGGAGATGGTAATAGAGATTAAATTAGCGACACCAAAATAAATCACACAGCCTCGGGGAAGAGGGCTAGGAGTTAGATGAATGGGTGGGAAAAGGGAGTTGGGGAAAGAAGTGACAAAGAGAAACACTACACAATAATATGCATCAGGGCAATGAGTAGCACATTATCATTATCAAATCTGTTTTGTGTAAGGAAATGAAGGAATGACAGTATAATTTAATGCATTCTATACAGTCCTTCAGTCCAAGAGACCCAAATTATTATATATCTAAATGTTCAGTCATCTATGTTTGAAAAATACAGGAGACGTTAACCCATACATTTCTGAAAATTATGATTGTTAAAAGAAAAATGAGTGGTGCATCTGCATTCTTCTCACAATGTCTGTCTTGAGTGCCTGGCTGAACCAGTCCGGTAAGGTAAGCAGGAGTGTTATGGAGCTTTCCCCTTTTGTGCAGGAGAAGAGAAGGCCTGCAGATTATAACACAGAAACAATATTGTAGAGTCAAGGAGAAGGACAGAAGGTAAGCTTCATGAGGAGTGTACCAAGACTCAGAGGCAGAGCAAGAGCATAGGCTGCTGCAATCATTCATTTTCTAACTCATGTGTGATCGATTAACTGAGAAGTGAGAGCAATTTACAACCAATCACAGACAAGTAACTGCATGCACCGGGCTGATCAATCTCACAACTGTCATCATAACATTTAGCCGAGTGCGTGCATCATGTGATGATAATGATGTGACATCAAATGTCAGTTACCAGTTACAACAGGCCCTCCTACCACAACCACATAATAGAGAAGTTTTACATTTGAGCCAGCTCACACACTCAGCAGCATTTCCCAAATCAACGCAACTCTATCTAGTCCACAGAGCTGAGAAGGCTGTTGGTTTCCCTTTGGAAGTTGATAACTTCCTTCCTTTGGCTGTTGAAGTACTCTTGCCCTGAGTCATTCCATCTTCCAAACTAACTCCAAAAAATGAATCTGTCCAACTCTGTCCTGACCCAAATGAGAGAGATAGACCTGTAGTGCACTGCTGTTGATGAACAAGAAGAGAAACAGAATTTGATTATTTTGTGTAGACTTGTGCTTGTTAATTAAACTGACTGGTTTGGTTTCTGAGCAATCAGAAAAAAGGAGCGGACAATGCAAGTAAATCTCGATAAGTGTGAAAGGGCCTCTCACCTTCAGGAAAAAGTATCACCCATCAGGACCCAAACATTGCAAATAATTGAAATCAAGTTTACAAATGAGTTGAACACCCTCCCTCACTGTCTGCCACCACATGAATCATCGATCATCACTCAGTTATATTTCCTCATTGGAGCAATAGTTACCTGTTTGAATCCAAACACGGTGGTACACAATTGTATCTCGTCTTTGATGCAAGCAACACATTGGAAGTCTGGTAAATCAAATGATATTTGCTGGAGCAGCCCTGCTAGGGGATGAGAAAAAGAGGGATAAGCATGGGACAGAGGCAGACATTGACTTCAGTGTCCTTGAAGAGAATGGGAAGGCTTTTTACTGCATACTGGTTCAACTCCAATCAGGCCATACATGTGCTTACAAATGGGGGGTGCATATGTCAGACACAAACAAAATATATAATGTTCCTTTATCTATATCCATTTATTTTTTGGGGCAAAGCGCTAAGCAGTTTGACAATAAATAATTAAAACATAATATGGTGGCCTAATCAGGGATGCAGAGTTTGTCTTCAAACTCAGGCGGTTCACCCAGAAGTTGAAGAAAAGAGAATTGGTGTAACTAAATCATGTGGAGGATTCCCTTTTAAGGATGAATTCCCTCATCCACCAGAGGTAGCATGCTTCATCAAATTGACTCGGCGTGTATCACTGCCCAAGAGCAGTTACGGCTGGGGAGAATTTTCCCTGAGCCTCACGCCAGGGCCTGAGTTGAGGCCTTAATCCAAACATTAGAGGGAGACGACTAGTGGATTCCTACTTTCGACATACAATTGGACCACTGGGGTTGTATTTTGATATTTATGTTTTTTGATATATTTTGCTATATGCCTTTTAGCACGTGAGCAGGAGCATTTGCTATATAGGATCATGAAGAATGCTGTGACACCTCTAAGGAGGGTCATAGGCAGAAACATGTCGACCTACTTCTTTTAATAATTCCAGCAGTCGTGATTACGCCAGCCTGGCCCTCTGCTTGCTTTTAATCCTGACCCACAATGCATGAATAATTAGTATTGTGTACCTTGGAGCCAGTTTTAGATCATACATCCTACATTCTTTCCCTGCTGTACCCTCACCACTACGTGCTCATTAGTAAGGTATTTATCATACCTCCGAAAACATCCCTGAGCTCCTCCCTCTAGAGAGGGGGTTGTAGCCCACACTGTGACTAGGCTTCACAGTGTGAGAAGGTATGCTAGAAGAAGCATGCCACTTCTTGTGGGTGAGGTAATTTGTCCTTAAAAGGGAATACTCTATATGATTTAGTTACACCAATTCTCTTTTCTCTTTCATATTCTCTCTCTATTAGACTCAATTTTTTATTTTGTGGTTAATATAAGGATTTGGGAGTCAGCTCCTGCTGGTCTTTAAATCTCCTCTGGCCCTTTCTGTCTGTTTTGCTTTTTTTCACTCAGAAGTTGGTAGGCTAACGCACTTTAGTCTGAGCAATTGCCCTCATCCTCCTCTGCCTACTGTGGTATATCAGGAACAGTGTAAGTGTGTGGTATGAAGTTTTGGTTCATTTTGATCATGGTCAATCTCTCAAAGTTTTGAGGCAAGAGTCTAATCCTTCTCACTGTAGCAACTGCACCAGCTGCACTGAACACATGCCCAGCAGACACACTGCCCACTGGACAAGACAGATACTTTATTGCCAGCATGCTGAGCTCTGGCCATTAGCGCATCTTCCCATACCAATAGACCAATTTTATCCATGTAGACCTCTTTAAGGTCATACAGATAGTCCTAGAGCATCTTCTGAATGGTCATTGGTGCTGCCACTTGCTTGACATCTTTTGCCTTTGCCTCTGCACTTGACTTAATCACTGCCACTTGAAACTAAGCCAATACAAACATTGGGTCTGAATCTTCTGCTCCTGTAGTTGTTTTTGCTGAGTTTCATGTTGCTGGTGTTGGCTGCTCTGAGACAACATCCCCGCCTTCTCTAGACGTTTAAGGCTGCATCCCAGAACATCTGCCCGGGACTCTAATTTCCAGCCATTCTTCTTCCAGGTCTCTCACTTGATCAACAATCCACATCTTATATAGTGAAATATTCATTTCAGAGAAAGTAATGCAAGGGACCAGTATTGTGACCACAGATGTAGACTTTGGACGATACAATGTCTCTTTGCAGCCTTAGATTAACAGCCAAATGAAGAATTAAGCTCTCAACCAAGCCATGCACTTCTGCGCTGCCATCTACATCTGCAACACTTTGCAACATCTTTTTTAACTGGTCCTATAGCACATGCAACAAATGGATAGCGTGGCTCATCGTACTGTCCTCCTTGCTGACTTCCTGGGTGAAAACCTCAAAAGGAAGTAGCATCTGTGTGAGGCATTTGACTAGGCCCCATTTGTCCATCCTCATGGTCATGCTTTTCCCAGTTGCATCCCCTCCTCTTTTAATTACAGTCATTAATTGGTTTGTACTGCTCAGACAGACTTTGCAACATGTAATAGGTTGAGTTCCAATGTGTTGGTACCTTCTGTATGAGGGCTTTAACTGGTACTCTATTAGCAGGATGTATGATCCTCAAATGCTTTTGGGCTTTAAAAGAATGGCTGAAATTAATGCAGAGTGATCAATATATTGCAGACTATGTCTACTTTGAGAAAGTCCTGCACAATCAGGTGATGCAATGCACCAAACAAAGTACCCTGAAGTAGCCTATTATATTTAGTTTAATTAACTATATTACTGCCATTGTCCATAGCAACAGATACAGTTCTGAGACCTCTGGGTCACAGCCGTTCAAACACCTAGCTGTTAAAGTCTTCCAAGATGTTTGCTGCTCGATGGGATTTCTCCCTGGCAAACATGGCTACTGTTGCATGCCGCTGAATGTCCTTAAATTTTCATAAGCACTGAGACCTGTAGATAGCTGTTGCCTAACCCCCACAAAGGAGATCCAGTGTGCAGTGATACACATGTAATCAGTGGCTTGAAATCTGGTCCACGTGCCTGTCATCTGGTGGATAGTTTGAACAGCACTCTGCTGCAAAGTTTGTCCAACCAATTGCAGCATATCTTGATGGAGCGATGGAACAGCAATTCTGGCAAAATAGGTCAGGCTGGGAAACTTCCATTTTGGGCAGATGGCTGCCACAAATTCTGAAAATCCCACTTCTTCTATATAAGAAAAAAGGGAGGTCCAGCACTAACATTTTAGCCTGCTTCCCATTGTACAAACGTGCCATTGGGTGGCTGCATTTGTAGGGCCCCTCCTGCCTAAACATGCCTGTTATTATAGCTTGGATTTTTTTTTTTTTGTTGTGCCAATGACACAGGCGACTTCAAGAGAGAACCAGGAGGTGTTACTCTCAATGTGTATCTTGGGGCAGTCACTGTATGCAGTGGTGTCTACAACTGACTCTTGTGCCATTATAAGGTCGCTGAGGTGGGTGATTCTGGGGACAGGGCTGCTTTGCTTAAGTCTGTCACCCTCTTCTCCCTCATCACCTTCACCTCCCACCCTGATAGTAGCTGATTCCCCTCTCTCATCACCACCACCACCTGCAGCAATTTTTTTAAAGTGCACCTCCCTCCGGATTCCTTGATGTTTTTTCATATGGGTCGTTGGCCTCCAGCACCACAGAGTGAACCAGGCTTACCTGGATGAACACTCATTTGGCAAATGGAGCATATTGCAATGCTATCATCTTGCTTGCTAATCGTAAAGAAGTCCCAAACTGGAGAGGAGAACTTTCTTAGCTAATCACTGCTGATGTATGAAGAAAAACTGGAGGTAGATAGGTGCGCCATCTATTGCCTCTCTGAACTGCATACTTCAACTGAGGTAGTGGTAGGTGAAGGTCTCAGTGGGGGCCTTACAAATATGGAAGATACATGTCCATCCAGAAGGGGGGCTTGGAGAAGATGGTGGAGTACCCTCTTTTTTCTTGCTGGAGATATGGAAGCCAATGGTTCAATAACAGGTACATTTTGCTCAGCAGAAAGCTCAACCTCCTGTTCTGTTCCTACTTCAGGATGATCTACTATTGCTGGCTGTGGCTCCTGTTGTCCACTTTGCTCAGTTTCCTGCTATGATAGGGTACTAATTTGTGGTTGAGACACATCCAATTCAGACTCACTGCTCGTTGCCATGATTGCATTGGTTGCCTCGCCAAAAGACATAGCCTTGGGCTTAGGTTGGGGTGGTGCCATTGATGCAGGAGTGCTGCTCCCTGCTGGCTCCCCAGAGGACGGTGCAGCAGGCACACGTCTCCTAAAAAAGGTTTTGAGTGGCACATCAGTTGTGGCAATCTGCTTCTTCTTCTCCTCCTCACTGGCCACTTTCTTGGCAGCACCTTTCTTTGGAGCCATCTTCAAACTATCAGTTGGCTGTGGGACTTAGCTGTACAAGTGAAAGAGACTGGAGGGCTTTCGTCAAATGTTGTGGTCATGCCACTTTGCATAGGCCTTCTGTCTGGCAGCACTGTGGATAATGTCTCTTGTGCCCATAAAAGCAAAAAGGCAAGAAAAACATTTAGTGAAACGTGGCATTTTTGCAGTTTGAACTATGCATAGAACAGAATTTAATTCTGTGTGGTTACTTCTTATCCTACATAATTAACAACAATAGTGTATCCATTCCAAAGTCTAACCACACCACCATAACATTTAATTTTCAATCAGGATAACAACATACAGATGTAACTGTCTGCTTTATGTACATTTAAGGGAGATACCTGTGGCAGTCAGGGAGGTGCAGGGGAGAATTTAATAATCCATACAAAATGAATTCTGGCAAAAGCACACTGCCTGGCTACACAAAATGGCCCCCAGTCACATCGTCAAAAAACAACAGTAAGCAAGGAGGAATTGCCCCTACAAAGAACACATGCAGGCCTATGGCAAAAGCACACTGGCTGGCTACACAAAATGGCCACAGGCCACATGTTCAACCAACAACAACAAATAAGGAGGAATGGCCACAACAAGAACACATGCAGGCCTATTGCTAAAGCACACTGGCTAGCTACACAAAATGGCCACTGACTACGTGGTCAAATAAGAACAGCAAGCAAAAAGCCATAGCCGTAACAAAGAACACATGCATGCCTATGGCAAAAGCATACTGGCTAGCTGCTAGCTACAAAAAATGGTCACCAGCCACTTGGTCAAACAACAATGCAAGCAAGGAGGCATGGCCCCAACAAAGAACACATGCAGGCCCATGGCAAAATCACACCGGCTAGCTACACAAAATGGCCACATGGTCAAACAACAACAGAAAGTAAGGAGGAATGGCCTCAACAAAGAACACATGCAGGCCTATCACAAAAGCACACTGGCTGGCTACACAAAATGGCCACAGGTCACATGGTCAAACAACAACAGCAAGCAAAGAGGTTTAGCCACAACAAAAAACACTTGCAGGCCTATGGCAAAAGAACAATGGCTGACTACACAAAATGGTCACCGACCACATGGTCAAACAACAACACCAAGCAAGGAGGCATGGCCCCAACAAAGCACACATGCAGGCCTCTGGCAAAAGCACAATGCCTGGCTTCACAAAATGGCCCCCAGTCACATTGTCAAAAAACAACAGCAAGCAAGGAGGAATGGCCCCTACAAAGAACACATGCAGGCCTATGGCAAAAGCACACTGGCTGGCTACACAAAATGGTCACCAGCCACATTGTCAAACAACAAGCAAGGAGGTATTAAAAAAAAAGAACACATGCAGGCCTATGGACACTGACTACACAAAATGGCTCCCGGCCATATGGCATGGAGTTCAAAGACAAATGGTGGCCTATGGCAAACTCACACACACTGGCCAGACAAAGGAAGCATGGCAATATTGGAAAAAACACTACCATTAATTCAGCAATGCCAAGCAAATGAAAATTAAGTGAGCTATGAAAACTTTTACAACAACACACATCCTCCCAAGGCATCAAATATTACCCCACCAAAATACACTTTTTGTAGAAACATATGTGAAATACAAAAAAACAAATTTTTTATTTAATCCAGTGCCATCCCTGTCCTAAATGATGTTTTAAAACAACATATTCCACAGAAACAGTTGTTTCTTGTACACATTACTAGTACTAGGCCCACTGGCTAGATGTCCTATGGGCAGACCAGGCCACATAGTAAAATAAATTAATAGTTCAAATTTAACAAACATGGAAAAAATTTACTGAACTGTGCAGCCCTTTTTCCCTTACAAAAGATAAAAACCACCCTAGCGGCCAGTTATTCTTGCTCACACTCACTAGCAGCCAGCACATCTCTTTGTGCTCACCAGCGCATACCAAAACAAGACTTGTGCCTGCCAATGGAACAATAATTCTGTCACACGCCAGATGGTGGAAATTAACAGTAACTCTGCGTTACATGCGTAGTACGGAGTTCCTGAAATCCACTAACTCCGTGAGCTGGATTATATTTCCACCCAGGTATAGCTAGTAAAGAGAAGGAATTCTAGTTATTTGAGATTTAGCAAGATCAGACTGGCTTTCACAAAACCCGGCATGGATCTGGAATGGATGAGTATTTCCAAATAAAGTCCAATTGGATGGAAGTCAGTATATGCATACAGCGGAACGTGTGGAAGCTTATTATAACACTGGAAAATCCCAAAGTTCGGCCCCCTGGTGATGGGCACAAGTGCACAGGGAGCGAATCGTGACCCAATGCTATAAAACAACATTTCCTTAATGGGGAAGGGGCTTCAAAAAGATCAGAAAATCAAGAATTAAAGGAAGGGGAAGAGAATGCAGAGGCGAAATGTCAAAGAAGGGTAAGGTAGAGATTACTGGCACAGGGGAATTAATTAAATTAAGAAAGAAGGGAAAAAACAAAGGAGACAGGAGGAAGTAGGCCACAGATAAGGCAGGGAATATAAAGGGAAACAGAAAAAGGTGTGTGGGGTTAACATTAACTAAAGTAGATAAAGGGGTAGCTGGTAAAAAGGTAGAAAACACACAAAAAATGCACAATAAAGACGGCCATGCTACAAATTAGTTAGATTAGTTAACCTTTTCAGTGTGAGTGTCGGGTACGGGTTGATGCTAATGCTAGCTTCACTATGTGAGACTCGACCCGTAGTTGACATCCACAGTGGAAAAGAAAATGGTAATGGTCTAAACACCAGAAATATTTTCTTTTCACAATTGTTTCATTTTACTTTACCTCCTTTTCCTTCATTTCCACATATGAGAGCACCTCAAAATACATGATTTCAGAATGTGCGCTGTGCAAAACCTTCTCCTGTGTTTCATTCAATGAACTATAATGTTCTTCATGTCTGATAGCAACTCCAACCACCCAAAGGGTGCACATAAGAACTGACTTGCCTCTTAGTTCACTATTGGATTTGTTGCGAGGGTGGTGGGAAAGCACAAATCTTTCTAAATTGATGTTTGAAACTGTCACCTTTTTAAAAAATATACTTCTCAATGCACTGATAGAGTCTGATTTACTAAGATGAAAGTTTCTGCATGTTAATAAAATACACTTTTTGAATTTTGAAGAGGCAATCATATTTTTACACGCTTGCTGCATGATGTCTTTAAAAATCTAGGTGTGCCTAAAGTTAAGCAGTTCAGGACTCCCTAGTTAATTCCTCTCTTTAACTGCAATTAACATTAAAATAAATGTTTGTCCTGTTTATTTAAAATATTTTTAATGTTAGTGCTCTACCGAGTAAACAGCATCCCAGTGCTGCTGTTGACCTGAGGGCAACACATAAAGGTCTCTCGGGCCATATTAGGATTTGCCAGAAAATGCCTGGGGAGCAAAAGCTCAGTAGACATTATGGATCTCAAAATGGCACCAAAAAAAGGTTATGCGTAGTCCGTACCAGCATCCCTTCTGAAGCAAGCCAATGTTATTGACCAGGTCTCTTATTTGATAAACGGGTTATTTACCCCATTCAGATCTTCACTCACAAAATTCACTGATGGAGTCATGTAGGGCTCTTATATAAGCCACATTTAGTTCAATGCATATGTTCTTCCACTAGCCATGCCTGCATGAACTCTACTCCCAGCTAGTCAGAGGTGCTCTCTTCGACTAGGCTCAACTCTCTTAAAATCAATACTGACAAAATGGAAATACTGATTGTTGGCAAAGATCCTTCTATTTTGTCTGCTGATTGGTGGCCCGTGCTCCTAATTAAGTCACCGAAGTCCAGAAGTTAATCTTTTCTTTCAACCACTCACTAACCCTTACCTCACTAATCTCACTTGCATGTGATTCATAAAATCATTCCCTTTCTGTCTGTATCCGCTCATCAAATAACAGTCTGAGGTATGATTCTTTCCCACTTGGATTATTTTAATTCAATTTATTTGGGTATACCTGCTTTTTCCCTGCCTCAAATTTCTGTTATCTAGAAGAGCACTAAATTTATCATTTTTCAACTTCTTTGCCATACCCACATTTCTCCTTTCCTTTCCTCTTTACACTGGTCACATACCCCTTGTTAGATCTAGTAGAATTCACTCTTCCTGTTTAACTACCTGTTCCATCATTGAGGCCCAAGGCATCTTGGAAGTAAATTTGTTTACTATAATACTTCTTGTTCTGTTAGATCTGTCTCTCTGCATCTTTTATTGCTATCCACTATTCACCACTCTTGGCAAGGAGCCACTCTTTTTCTTAAGCGTCTGTCAAATCTTGGAAATCTATGCCACTGTACAGTAGGCCTAGTGAATTCTGCATTACTCTGGAGCAATTATTGTAATTTCAGCAATTTCTCTTTACTCTTTGTTATGCAAAATAACCGAAAATATGCTAATATGCCATGTCGCTTAATTACGATCCATTTGCAGTGAAAATTGCACCGTTCTTGGTAAAACTATACTGCTAATGCATAGGAACAAAGCCACCAATGGAACAAGAGCAACAGTTGCTTATGTTTATTTCCACAGTTTCGTCATTGCCAAATGCACCCGCACATCTAAAGTGCACACAAGGACAAATTTCGCTCAAAATTACAGCACCAAATATCACGTTTGCATTTTGCATAATTAGACATCTTTGAACTTTTTTTTTACATTCTGCGTAATTAAGCAAAAACGAATTACACAAATTTTGCAAAACCCTACTATATAGTGACAAATTGACAATCATCTTTCTTTCTGTCAGCTTTAAACACATATCACTTTTTCTCTGCATATTAATCTTCCCCTGCTCCTCTCTTGTAATCACTTTGCCAGCACCTTCAACCCCAGGAAGCCCTTTAGGCTGACATTGAGATTCGCAGACTAGAATAGCAAGGTGTGACATGACAATCTGGTGTTATTGCAGTTGATGCACAGCAACATGGACTTGGAGACTCGGGGCCTCATTTATGAGAAGTGACGTATCACTGCGTGAAAGCAGCGACGCGTCACTTCTCAGTGCGCCCTCCTTGCAACATGATGGATGTGTCATATTTACTGTATGACGCATCATGTCGCAAGGAGTTACAGATACGTCAGTATTGCTGACGTATCTGTAGGTGCAAAAGTGACGCATTGCTGGAGTGTGTCACAAAAGTGACTCAACTCCCGCAATGTGTCCTTTCACATGGAGCAAGCCCCATGTGAAAGGGCATGCGTCAGTCTTATGCCTGCTGTGAGGCAGGTGTAAGATATTGACGCATTTGCGTCCTAGAAGTGGCGCAGTGAAAACTCATAGATTTCACTGCGTCACTTCTATGAGGCTTACTTGCGTGGAAACGCCCCCTGCATACATTATACCTGACTCAGGTTTAATTTAGCGCAGGGGTTTGCAAAGTGACGCATCTGCTTAGATGCGCCACTTTCTAAATAAGGCGCAACAGGGGGCATGTTTTACGCCGCTGATGCGTCACAAAACGTGACGCAACGGCAGTGCAAAACTGACGCAAGGCCTCATAAATAAGGCCCATGGTGAGGGGAAATTGTATTCCTACTCCGTATAAAATGTCATGGAATATGTTTGTGAACCTTCACCCAAAATATTTGTGCACCTTATACTTAACTGATCTTAATGGAGTCATGTTCTTTTAATTAGTGATAGGCCCCTGTCAGATTTTAGCTTTGTTAATGAGTATCAGCACTATCATTGCTTGTTAACGTCAAACAAAATTCATGGGTCGGAGTCTAATGGACAGTATTCTATCCATAAAAAGGGAGTCTCCCTGGAATCGTGTTTCCTCCTTTGGAAAGTTGGGTGACTGTAAAGGTTAGTTTTTTTAATTAAAGAAACCCTCTAATGGTCGGTGAACGCCCAATGCAGGCACGTCTTAACCTACAAGATGCTGTCCTTCCTATTGACCAACCACGGTCTCTCCAGCCTCCGCTTGAGAAGATGGAGTGCGAAGCAGCCGCTTATAATGCTACCAGTGTGCATCGAACCTGAGGACTTCCGGGTTCATATGTATTCAACTATTATGTCCGCCATCTTCAGTGGTTACAATTCCTTGAGTTTGAGCTTGTGTGTTATGCATCATTGTTTGAAAAAAATAGTACTAGAGGGAAGGATACCTCCATTGATGCATTTTGCACATATACCAATATAGTAGTAGTAAGTAATAGTAAACTTCATTGTATATAGTTAATTAAAACTGATACAAAGTTTGCGATAAAAAAGAGCATACAAATGATGCTCGTGAATGACTAAGACAAAATATTAAAACCAGATAAGAACATTTGATGATTAAAAGAATTGTCATGCGAATTGCCAGGCTCAGTTAAGACAATGTTCATGAGTCCTTGGGTTGTGACCCTCTTACGCGATTGCTTGATTTGTTCTTCAGCCAGCTTTCGCGGAGGTTCATATCAGATCATTGATTGTGTGCGCTTTTCCCGATGAGCACTGTAGTTCTAACATTTACCTGTACCAATATATATTTGGTTAACCATAGTTGAACCCATTATTGACAAATAAAATAGACTTTCGCCTCTCTAATGGCACATCATGAAAGCCGAATTAAATATTTTAATGAACATTCAAGCATCAGTTAAATCACTTTATGAGTGTGACAGCACAAGAACATTGTGTATTAAAAAATGATAGATGCCTTGATGGCCTCAGTAAATAACTATAAATCACATATAATGTGATGTTTTAGTGAAATACGATCATAAAATTTTTTGTGTTTTTGTAACCTGTACATGTAATGTTGTTTCTGACCTTAAGGGTGGTCATTGAATAGTAGGTCTACATGGGTCTGGTGGATAGTATTAAATTAATGTTTTGTGGTTATAAACAATAACTGTCCCCTCTTGATGACCGTAAGTAAAAGTACAAACCTGTCTCCTGGCTATTAATAGTTACTCAATGTAATTCTAGCCCCGACAATTGTTGTTGCACTACATACAGTCAGTCACTCTAGTTCACACAGATGTGACTTCATAAGTAATAACCAAAGTAATATTGGAATTTGCATTTCCATAAACTACTGCAAAGCACCAACAACCTGATCGTATTGTTGCTCTTCGTTACACAATGCATATATTACTTCACTGATTTTCTTATTTTACTTTATTCAAATATAAGTTTATTTATGTGTATATAATTTTGTCCTGTAGCTAGTATAATTATTGAAACTTCATAGATTACACATATGTAGCTTGATACGAGTTTATGAAGGGCCACAGTGCGTTTTTTACACTTTGCAAAAAGATTCTGTCTTTTTAGTGTCTTTTTAGTGTTCTACTACAGTGTGTTTATTGTGCTTGGTTTGCTCTAATTCTTGATTTTGTTCCTCATGATTCTGAGGTTTACATCAGAATCATTTTGCTTCAGTTGGTATTAGTTAGTATTTTTATCTTGAATGCTTATATTTTATGGTCTTTACTTCATTAAAGCCGGAACAGCTACTAAAACGCCTAACAAACACTCTGGGGATGATTTAGCATACAGTCATAAAAATAATTAGGTAGGATACAGAAACAATCAAGGATATTGTAATAACACTAGGAGCCTCTGAGGAAAGATTCACAGATGTACGGTCGACAACTTAATTACTAACTTTTCTTTTACTATACATGCACATAAGATGCCGTTTTATGTATCATGTGTATGCCAGAGTGATTATATAGCAAAGTGCAATGTTTGTGTTTATTTTTATCTAAGTCTGTTTGTATGCCGAGTTGTCGCAGCACAAAGCAGTGTGTATCTCGCTCCAGTGTTATAACATGAGTGATTTTTTAATACTGGCATGCTGAAGAGTTAATAGCGCTTTTTTGCTCAGAAACATCACTTTGTTTCTTCTTTTTTTTCTATACATTTTCACCTTGAGCAAGTCTACCTTCACAAGATGATTACAGAGCACTAATACATTACAGTGCTTAATTTGAGTCGGTGGGTTCCGGTGTTCCGCACCTGCGCTTAATTGTAAACACCAGCGCTTGTGACAGGATGCCACAAGGTGGCAATGTCTGGCTAATTTAGAGTTGACTACAACAACACTTAATTATTGATTGAATATACATTAAAAATGACTATTGCCTGCTGCTAAGCAATTCTTACAGCTTTAAGGGCCTGGAATAGTCCTAACTGTCACACTTGTAGGGGTGAGATGGTTAGTAGTTGTGTTGTTACTATGATTGGCAGCATGGCAGGAGCAATGTGTAGTGCAAGCTGCAGTGGCCTCCTGATAGACCCCTGCCATTTATGTTTTTTACAAATTAAGCCCTGATACATTAGCAGTATTGTATGATTCTTTAACCCTCATTTCGAGTTGTCTTTGATACCATCTCATCTATTTTGCTGCAGGACAGACTCCAGAGTCTTGGTGTTTCTCATCAAGCACTAGCCCTCCTGTCCTCATTCCTGACAGGGAGATCCCAAAGGGTGAAACAAAAGTATTTTTACTCGGATTCCTTTGTTCTACCTTGTGGAGTTCCGCAGGGATCTTCTCTGAGTCCCACTCTTTTTAATCTATATGTGGCACCTATGGCAACCGTGATTCACTCATTTGGATTGGAGGTAGTGACATATGCAGATGACACACAGATCATGGTTACTATCCCCAAAGGCTCATGCTCAATGTCAGAAAACATTATTGGGTGCATGACGAAAGTGGTAAAATGGATGTCTGCTAACTTCTTGAAACTTAATGGGGAGAAAACAGAAGTGATGATATTCGGTTCAGGGACATCAATCATATCATTTCAATCATATCATTTGTAAAGCGCACTACTCACCCATGAGGGTCTCAAGGCGCTGGGGTGGGGAATGCTGCTACTGCTCGAAAAGCCAGGTCTTGAGGAGTTTTCTGAAGGTCAGCAGGTCTTGGGTCTGCCGTAGGTGGATGGGGAGGGTGTTCCATCAAAGTGGAACAGCAAGTGCTGGCCTCAATCTTTAGGATGCTGTCCTTTCCCGACCAAGAAGGCTAAGAACCTTGGAGTTCTGATGAATATTGAACTTAACTTTGATGTTCAAATGAACCGTACTATCTCTACGTGCACCTGGCTCATAAGGATGCTAAAAAAAATCTTCCCTCTCATCCAACGACCAGCACGAATACAGGTAGCTCTGGCCTTGGTATTTTCCAGACTTGATAACTGCAACTCATTATACCTGGCCGCCAATACGAGTATGCAGTACAAACTTCAGGTGCTGCAGAATGCACTGGCAAGACTTGTTCTGGACATTCCCAGGAGACAATCGGCCAGGAAGGGACTAGAATCCCTGCACTGGCTCCCCATCGAAAAACATATTTGCTTCAAGTCACTCTGCATGGTACATAAATCACTGTATCTTCCCTACCCGTCCAAGTTAAAAACAATGTTCAGTTGGCACTCCCCCAGTAGACCCCTTTGATCTTCGCTTCAATTGCAACTGGTGGTACCAAGAACCAAAAAGAGGAAATGGGGGGACAGAGCCTTCTCTGTGGCAGCTAGCAAACTTTGGAACTCCCTTCCTCTCGCCCTTAGGCTTATTCCACTTCTTTTACCATTCAGAAAAGCTCTTAAGACCTGGCTTTTCTCGGCCTAGCATATATCCGGCCTACTTTTCTCTTCAACCTTCTTCCGGACGGTTGGTCTCTAGCCCCTTGATGCCTTAGGGTGATTGTCGCGCTTTATAAATTACAAATCAAATCAAATCAAAGTCTCTTAATTGTGGTACAGCCAGTAACAGCAATAACTGGCCCCTTTGGAATTATGAGAAAGGGCCCCACCCAGACGGGCACCATAGATCTGTTCAGTTCCACCAGTTTCCAGGTTTGGCTGGGAACACATACACAGGGATGATGGCCAGAAGAGTGATGAGAATTATGACAATTTGTTAGGTATATCCCAAGCTCTGACTACCCTCCTTTTCTGTGTCACTTGTTTTACTCTTTCCCTTTTCCCCTCATAAAACATTAATCACCTTTGTTCCAGCGGTTTCCTATTGGGTATTTCTTTCTTTCCTAAACGTTGATTCGTATATCCAAATTTCTTTTTTGTGTGACTTTCTCATACATTTTTTGTCTTTAATAAGAACCTGGCTTTGATGTTATACGTTCTTCATTTCTGTGCAGTTGTTTGACTGCCTGTCACACATATGACACAAGCCTTTTATCTAAGGAAGCCATTGCTGCTTGTGCCAAGCTTTAATGTGTAAGAGAGGGATTCCTAATAGCAATCAGTTTCCCCTTGTGTATCTGATTGATTGAGTCTTATGAGAGCCCATCTAAAGCACACATCAAGCGCAAGTCAATACTGTGACCTCTCTACCTCTACATAGCCTTGTATATGATACACCTTACAAAAATCAAACTACAACTAAAAAAGCATGCTCGGTTGTGCCTTTTCATTTTAAATAGTCATTTGCTGTATAGTGACTGTAAAATTCTGAAGAAGTCTTCTGTGACATCTGAACTCTTTTGCAAATCTAAACTATTGTGCACTTTCTTATGACTGTCCCTTATAGAAATCAATATCTTCCCTTGAGGCCAGTATTGGTGGCTAAGCCGTGTTCTTACAAAAATCCATAATCAATTGGCTCCCTACTCTTCATTTGTTTCCTCTGAATATTGAAGACCTGTTTATCTCAATGGCTTAATTAAATCACAGACATGGCCATTAACTTTCTGTTACTGCAATCATTTCTCTAGGATTCATCACATGTCTATTTGTACTCTTGGCTATGCTAAACATTAAGGGGGAGATTTTCAAAAAAGTCGCGCAACGCAGTGCAGCCCGCCGCGAGGCTGCGCCGCGTTGCGCGACAGGGAGGGAGATATGGCTCTCTCCTCCCCTTTCGCTTGCGCCGGTGATGATTTCAGCTTCCATGCGCCATGCACACACCTTAGCACTGCAGCGCTAGGGAGTGTAGCATAGGTTTTGTACAGGAAGGATACCCTTCCACTGGAACACATATTACAGTAAATCATATTTAAACTTTTATATTATTATAAATAAAGTACATAACATACTTTTCTTCAATATTTTGTCCACTACACTTATGGTGGCAGGATATTTTGACCACGATATTATGCTTAAACAGTATTTTGGTTCAATATTTAGGAGAACACCTAAATTACCATAGTCATTTTGCCTTTAAATCATCCTACAATTACCATAGATGGGACTTATAGCTTTTTATGGTGACGTAATATTGCCTTTTGAATAGTTAGCCAGCTTAGTCATACAATGTCCTTGCTTGCACAGAACACCTTGACAATTTCTCTATCTAAATAGTCATGTTTCATTCAAAAATGTCAGCATTTTTGATCCCTTCGGTTTTGGCAGCACCTGAGTTTGGCCCGTCCCGTTCATAGGACTTACCTATCTAAGACAATGCAGCTTTGAGCTCAACGAGACAACAGTTTCCAATATCCCTTAAGAAATGAAACTGCCTTGTTTTGCAGTTAGCCAACATGTCCTTCCTACATGCAAGCGGCTTAAATTCAGAGTGAGCCAGCCACTGTTTTGGCAAGGACCGTTGCATATACTTTGAAGCTCTGCTGCATCAAAGAGAGTATCCCTACAATGTACATGGTTGCTATTTGTTTAGAACCAGTTACCTTCCTAGGTTTATCCTCTTTTCGTCTGGATTGTATGTGTTATGTCACGTGCCTAGAAGGCTTTTCAGGAATGCTGCAATCTTCCTGTACCTTGTACCTTGTTGTAGGAGGTGTCATTTTATTGTGAATAAAACGTGGCAAAGTATTTGAGTATGTCCTGGCGTTCATTAAAGAGCTCTCATTTATGTGCATTGCTATAAATTCCACTATTCAGACATTTAGCTTTGAGAATGTTTTTCAAAAAAATCCCACATTTATTTCTTTATAGATATATTGTGCTTTAGTTAGCTCTGTCATGTTACCTTTCATCCTGCTCAAAGTACTTTTGTTGACATATGTTACAGCCACATTAATATACCTTGTATATTGGTCTGCCTGGGTTGAATACTTGTGGGTTTGTTATATGGGATCTCCTTCCTGGCTTGTGGAAGCCAAAGGAGTGGTTAGGTGAAATGGAGCAATTAGTAGGGGAAGGAGAGATGAATAATAAACCAAGAGCATATGGCAAGATATAAGGTTGCACTTCTGCCCTGCTATAATCATTGATGTATTACGTGATTTCCTGTGGTATAAGGCTGCACAACACGATTCTGTACAGTTTACGCCAAATAAGAAATGACTTTCATTGATTGCTACGTCACACGTTGACAGAATATGTTTTACAGATCAGATTAGGTCAGAAGTTGGGTCCTCAATTTCGCTTTTGCAAATGTTGGCATTCTCTGCTACCAGTCTTCAGTAGTCACTCAATTCGACAGCATTGATGCCAAGCCTCTTTAGTAGATCGGTTGTTTGTATCTCTGCTATCAGTGTGGATTGAAGGGTTCCTCAACCATGGGCCTGAGAACTTTTCGGTTCCTTTCCATTGCTTTATCCTTCTAAAGGCTACAGTGACTTCAAAAACATTTGCTCCATGTTGAAAAAGCATAGTATGTTCCGTTCTCTTCATATGTGATGAAGTAGATGTCTTGACCTTGGAGGATGTGAAGTTAAAGTTTTATCAGTGACGGATTACAATCATGAATATGCTCACAATTTTGCAGTGTAGCCGTCACAAAAGAGAAAACTCTCCAAAAGAGAGGTATTTTTGTGTGATTTAGCAAAATCGTTACGCAAAATGGGAATCAGACTTTACAACACGGCTTCAAGCGCGCATTCCGTTTCTTGGGAGGCTGAACACCGCTTGCCTTAACCACGCATATTACTGAACCACGCATGTGCGTGGTTAAGGCAGTCGGAATTCTAGCTGCTAGCTGGTGGGGAGAGGAACCAGAAAGGAGGACCTGCGTGAAGGGCTGGGATGCAATGAGGTAAGTTGGGCAGAGGCTGGGGGAGTAGATTTTAAGGATGGGGGCCGGTTTCAGGGCTAAGGGCAGAGGTGGTTCAGGGGGTAGGTTTTAAGTGAGGGTCCGATTTTAGGGCTCAGGGCGGGGGGTTGGGGTAGGTTTTAAGGTAGGTGGTAGAGTTGTAGGGCTCAGGGGGGCAGAAGGGGCAGTTTCCACGTCAGGGGGCAGTTTTTAGGGCTCAGGGAAAGGGGGGTTTGGGGTAGGATTTAAGTAGGGGGCAGAGTTTTAGGGCTCAGACCAGAGGGGTAAGAGGCAGTTTGTAGGGCAATTGGGGCAGTTTTTAGGGCAGGATGAGTCAGGATTGTTTACGGTTTAAGGGATGGGGCCAGGATTTTAGGACTCAGGTTGGAGGGAAAGGGGCGTGAACTTTACCACACACCCCTTTTCCAAACATGCATTTACCACGAAATTGCGCGTTAAAGGCATGCGTGGTAATGGAATGCGTTGTTGAGATGCATTCGTGGTTCGGGCTGCATGGTAGAGGCACGCGTGGATCATCCATGCATGCGTCTGTCATACAACTCACAAAACTAGCATACGCATATAATTAATAAAATTAAGTTATGAGTGGCCTGGTCTTTAGATACAAAAAGTAAAAAGAAATTAGTTACTGAGTTACCACAAATCATGTTAATTATACATATTAATAAACATTATTTGACTCAATTCAATTGAAAATAAAATGATTCCTTAACACACCTCCTATTATCTGGTTTTAATATTGTTTTTTTGAGTTGTCCGTGAGCAATACATTCTAGGCAAATCAACGGAAATGGGAAAGAACATTGGTAAGCACCATACACATTGACAAATACCCAGCTGTGCCATCCTAACATCCACACTAGCTCTACAGAGGTATAGAATCTGCCTCACTCTCTTCAGTAACAACAATCATCTTGTACAGAGTATAGACATTAATAAATTAATTTGCAACACCTGTCTGCAATTAGTAATAATATAGATATACCAGCATATCTATATAGTTACAAATTGTTTCTATGTCAGTAACCAAATAACTTACTCAAAATAGCAGCTTTTGAAATATATTCCCCATCTTCCACCGCCATCCACGTCTCAAGTTAGGGTATTAATCCGTTTTGTAATATTTACTGCTCTTTTTGGATTGCCTGGCCCATGAATTTCTCAGTACACAAGGTGTGACAATAAAATCCTTATGTTTACTGCTGAGCCCTCCTAACATTATTACTTTTCACATCTCGGCCTCTGAGCTGACTGAGTGCAATCCCATCACTAAGCACACTGACACTGCCTGGAGCTCTGAAAGACCTTTCTCAGGCTGTTGCCTTCTTCAACTTTAAAATCTATTAATTATTCCAAAGCAAGTATTGCAGATCCATATAACAAAACAGGGGCAAATGTCTGTGTGTAAGCTTTAAGCACAGGTATCTAAGATGGTCCTCTGTAAGTAATAATGAATTGGGCAAGTCCAGCCTTTGTAGCTAGACCATTGGCATGTTATTTTCAAGATGCAGAGCAGCATGGGGATTGGCCTGATTGGGCTGGAAAGACGCTCCGGTCAGGTCAGGGAGTCTGTGGGGTTTTTCTAACCAGGCTGTTCAATACACCTGGGATAGAGAAACCTAAGTGTGCATGTGTGTTTTGTTCGGCCTGAGACGACTGGTCAAATGCATATGAGCATTTAGGGAGTTCACATAGCACTCTTCCCCCCACCCATGCCTCGGCCCCGCCCTGCACACGCTGGCTGAGCCAGCGGCTTAAAAATAAAACAATAGAGAAATATTGTTTTATTTTTTTGCTGCTGGTTTTGAGCCAGTGGGGCGACGCTCCTCGCCATTGCGGAGGAGCCACCCCTGTTAATCTTATTGGTAAGCTGTCCTCTTTCTCATCGGTAAACCCTGGTCCTAGTTTCAGGGTACAATGCTTTAATCAGGCCAAAATGACCTTTAGAAATGTGTGTGCCCTCTACTTTTCTCCACGTAGCTTGGAAATCCAGAAATCAGGCATATTTTGTCATCCATTGTGAACATCTGTATGATATAGCTGAAAGAGAGATATGATGCAAGGTACGTAGTGACTGACTGCATCTCACCTGTTCTATTAGGCTCTTTGGTCTATTCTTTTAATTGCCCTATAGTTACTTGGCTGAATATTTTGGCTGATGAGTTATATAGGTTGAAAAGAGCTGGGGTGAATTCTGCCCCCCCTCCCCCTTAAAAATCAGTTCAATCACTGACCCTTATAAAGTTGGAGAAACAATAACAGTTTGCACTATATATATAAACTTGAATAAAAAAAGTTGGGCTTATGTTAAAGGTTCAGATCTAATAAGCTACATGTGTCAGTCCATGAGGACAAGGGCCCGACTAGAAGAACTGATTGAAAGAATTATGTCTATTTAGCTAAATAATTTTTTTTCAAAGAAGACCTTCTGGTAGTAAATAATGAGTCAAAATATGTTCTCTAATCCACACTGTAGGATGTGCATGTCAGGGTTTATCTGTTACAAATCTCCTCTATTGCCACAATATTCCAAAAACCTATGGAGTCTTCTTCCTTGATGATATCCTCTATCAAGATTGAACGTTAGATTTTTGCTAACTTTTCTTTCTACCTATACCTGCTCTAAATATAGAGGCCTGTTTTTTAAATTCCATCAATTGTCTTTAATTAATAATAGTCTAATTATAATTTACAAATAATTATTTTGTCAAAGATAGCACAAAGGTATCCAGCTTGCAGATAAATAGGAAGTGTAATTGTGAGCATAATGGGAAAATGATCAATGCCATCATATGGTAAAGCCTTCAAATCTTTACAGGCCTTTCAAAAAGTCCAACTATCACTTGTTAGCTCATCTATAAGACAGGGAGAGACACCTATAACAGATCTTTGTCTTGCTGGTCTGTCATTTTGGAAGCTCCCATTGACTACAGATATTCCAGCCTATTTATAATATTCCAACATAACTGCCCCTCTCCAACACAGTGTATCTGAGTATGTCTGGGATATAATATGTATCACACATAACCTCTGTCTCCTCATTCGTATTGGGCTCTTTATCATGTCGATAAGGCATTCTTGCATTACTATTGTCACCCAGTATTTATGGTGTCATTCTAACATTCAATAGGATGTCATTTAATTAAAAACATCTCTACTACAAATAACAAAGTAAAAATCATATTTAAAATAATGGTTTCAATCCGTAAATAATTTGGATTTCTATACTGTATTAAAGTAAACTTGTTATTTTGTTTTTATAATTGCAATGGGTAAATCCTGTGTGGTCCAGCAAACTATTGTTTTGTATAGTGCTTCATACCACTAATGAGGCACTGAAGCACTTTAGTTGAGATCATCCCCGTTAGATACTGGGTTGTTGGTTGGGGGCTGAGCCCATCTCAAGCAAAAGCCACAATCCCTGTCAGGGTGAACCCCACACAGTGATTACATTAACCTGTGCTCAACCCTCTGGTAGCTTGGCAAAAAATCAGTCAGGCTTAACTTAGAGCCAATGTGTAAAGTACTTATGTAGTGCTCAAACAGTAATAAAGTGAAAACACAACAGAAACAATCCCACAACCATTTAGAATAATAGAGTACATTTTAATACATTTTTTACACCAAAATGACAAAAATCCAATGTGTAGAACCATAGTTATGAATTTTTAAAGTAAGTGGAATTTAGACCCTAAAAGATCAATGCCCCAACCACAGACATCTAGCTGCAAGAGACTAGGGTCAAGTTGAAAGTTACGGCCGACAGCAATGGAGTGCAGTTCAGATAAAATAGAGTGGACTGGGCCCGGTCTCTGCTTACCTTCGGACCCTTCTCAAATTCTGAATTAAAATGTCAGAGAAGGTAAATTTCAGCTAGGCAAGGCAGCTGGGGGTGTGAGAGAAAAAGGTGTTGTTGTCAGTAGCTCTTATGTTGTGTTTTCGTATTTACAGTGTTGATACACTGTATGTACTTGTACACTTGAGGCTAAATTTACAAGAAAGAAATGCAGTGTGGAGCCGCAAGCCATTTGGCTGCACCGGGCTGCATTACTTTCAAAGCATAGGGATGCATCATATTTACAACAATATGATGGCTCCCTATGCTCTCCCCTGTGCTGGTGCACAACTGGCTGCCATGCGCCAACGAATGCACCCTTGCACTATGGTGCAAGGGTGCCTGTGTAGTGGGGATGATTGTTTTTGTGCAGGAAGGGACACCTTCCTGTACAAAAACAATCACAAGAGGTTTTTTCCTCTTTCTATGTGTGCTGCAAAATGCAGCATGCATGGAAACAGGAAAACATGAGGTGAAAGAAAAGTATTTCTCCTCGTTGCATCTCCCTACACCTCCTCTGTGGAGGTGTAGGATTCTGATGAATTCCCAGGTTTACGAATTGTTGTAAATTTGGGTGTGTGGCAGAATCCATGGGTGTTGAGTGGGAACATCCACACCAACTCCCATAGCATGCTCCTTTCACGCAAAGTGCTGCCTGAAAAAGGCTAGTATTTATAAGGCCATAAAAAGCTATGTCAAGTGGCTTTGCGTAGCCTTGTAAATATGGAGCACCACATTACAGCGCCGGTGTGTCAAAAAAAGTGGCACACCGGAAAGTGCATGGGGCTTGTAAATACGCCTCCTTGCCTTGATGTTCATTTTTAAATTTACTGCGAAGGGATAAACTGTTCTTTCACCATGTCTAAGTGAGAAGTGAGATATGCCGTAGATGTGTTGTACAACAGGGTACTAAAATGTTAAAAGGTAGCTAATAATAAAGTTTTGTGTTTTGCTCTGGGTTTGATATATTGAAGTAAGTGCATGTAGTAATATATCTAGGTTCATCTGTAGATTAAAAACTGCAACATAACATGAAAACTCTTTTTGTATTATGTGTAAGTCAGTAGTAAAGTAGTTGGTAGATTGGCTAGAGTAAAAATTAAAATATACTTTTTTTTTACAGAACAATATCTACATAACTACACACAGAATGCCTACACAAGCTCGGACGAAAAAGCAAAAGAAACAACTACACTAAGGGGCTCATTATGATGGCGGGCCTACATCAGTCCGCCCGCCATCATAACGGTGATGGGACCGCCTGCCAGATGTGCGGCGGTCCCACCAGCCCAATTAGGATGCGCCCGCCAGTATGGCGCGTGCATCCAGGCCTTTTAACATTGCGGGCGGTGCTGCTGGCTGCAGCACCATTCGCAATGCCAAAATGCCACCATGTGCATTCCCATGCACAACGTGGCAGGCACCACGCGGTGCCTGCCACCTTGTGCATGGGAATGCAGGGGGGTACCATGGGTCCCCCAGTGCACCCCCCCTCACACACAGAGGGGGCCCGTAACGGGCCCCCAAAGCCAGTCTCCGCCTGTCCTTTTGCGGCGGGATATCCACTGCAGAAAGACATGCGGAAGGGCACATCATAATCATTACGGCGGTGCCTGCACGGCACCGCCACAATGTTGCCCTGGTTCCGGGATCCGTAAGGCGGGTGGAAAAGGATCACCTTGCGGGACCATGGTGGACGGAAAGCAGTACCTTCATGATTCCCACCGCCCTCCTAATTTGGCGGTGGGAATTTTCATTGTGATGGCGGAAGGACCGCCACCGCCGGCCCGGCGGTGTCGGTCCTTCCACCATTATAATGAGCCCCTATGTTTGCAGAAATGAGTTACAAAAGGGGCAACATGCAGAAAAAGTGGTGAAAGAAAAGTGAGCTACTGGTAAGAGGACAAAGTTATTTCTTAAAAATATATGCGCTAATTTGCAAACATTAAAAAAAGAAAATTAAATTAGGACTATGAGAAACAATAAGTGTGGGCAAAGTGTACATTGCAAGAACAAAAATATTGTAAAAAATATGGACGCACATTAACCAGGAGACAGAACAGTTTGAGGAAATCGAAGCCGGGATGTTTCGTAGTAGAGTGGTTATAAATCTACTGAAAAATTTGAAAAAGTATAGAAGAAGGATAGATGCACTGAAACAGAAAGAACGCATTGAGAGAGTAGTTGATAAGGCCTTTGCTTTGAAGAGGAAGCTTTTCATTTTGTTTCTAAATACAATAAAGATTCTTGACAAAATAGTGTCATGCATGAGGAGACAAAACCAGAAGAAAGATTAGTGAATAGAAGGAACTTTTGTACAGTTTTTAGTAGAGAATGGATACATACTTCTAGTAAAGAGCCTATCTTTAATGAAGAAAGCTATCTTCAGGATAACAGATTAGTTCATGCTATTGATGAAAGAGGACAATGTTATGAAATGAAGAATAGCAGTCCTATAGCAAAAGAGGTGATAGTACCTAGAAATGTAGAAGAAGTTATTGAAGAAGAAGTACAAGGAAGCCATAGTCAGAGCCCTGCATACAAATGGAATTGTAATAGTGTTTGTAGTATTAGACAGCAATCCATTGATATATTGAGAAAATTCCTACGTATATTTCCAAGGCGAAATTTAAAACACAAAATAAGTACTTTACAAGGTGTGGATCCTTGCAAGTTGAGAAAGCATAAACATTTGCAGGGACACTCACTACCTTGTTTATCAAAGAAAGTGTGCCAAAGCACCTTTCATCATTTTACAATGTTAGCTGTACACCACTCAACAAAGCGAACTTTAGTTAGGAGGCTGTACTATGTTTAGGAAAAATGAATAGGGAACTTTCACATGGTACTTTGGCAGAGGTAGAAAAGGTTTGTGATAATGTGCAGTTTAATTTCTTTGGTCCAGAACAGGACTGTAGGGAAATTGAAGAGTTGATAATAGGAGGAGTTGCAGAACAGGACACAGGTACTACAGTTGATTGTTTTGAAAAAGAGATTACAAAATGTAAGACAGGTAAGACAGTATGTTCTGAAAAACCAGAGTATGTTTGTAGATGTAGTTGACGCACTCGCTACAAGCATCAAACGTGGACTATTGACTTATATTTAAAAAGTGAAAAAGAGAATAATGATAACTGGCAAACGTTTGCACTGTACTTATTTGCAGAACAATGATTTGACTTGTCCACACGACAAGTTATATGTAAGTACAGCTACAAAAAATTAGAGCATAATAAAATGCCTGCTAGAGCTGTGCATAACAGGTTAGAACTGGTTCCCATTCCAGAAGCACTTCAAGGTTTAGATTTTTATGAGTCCATTCTTATCCAAAATATACATCAATTTCAGGCTATAATACTTATGGAGCCAACGACAGGCAAGTTACCCCCAACAGAGCTGCAGAAAGATCTAAAAGGTAGAGTAGTATGTTTGCCATTAGCTGTCAAGAAAAACATTTTAATGGTAGGGGTAGATAGGGATTTAGATGAAGGACTAGTAATTCTTGTTAATGATGTGCCTACCAAGAACAAGAAGATATGGCAGGAGTTAGTAGATGCTACCAAAGTAAAAAAAACAACTTTATATCTGGTACAAAACAATGCTTACCATAAAAATGTGGAAAGCCTGCAAGATATCACACATATGGAGGAACAGACATTTCCATCAACAGGTCAGATTGAGAAGGTGGATCAGTCCAGAACAGAAAAAACGTATGAACATTATAGCACCCACCCTTTGCATTCTAAAGAGGTTATTGGTGATGCCATTGAGCTGTTTCAAATGAAGGAAGAAAAAGGAGCTCCATTTAGTGTGTGGGAAAACAAGTTTAGAAGCTCAGTGTTTCCCACATCTTTTTCCTACTGAAGTAGGTGGCAGGTATGACGAGCGGCCTGTGCAAATGCCTGCAGCTGAGTATAGATGTAGAAGACTTTGTTCAGAAGACCCTAGATTTCGTCAGTGTATTCCATATATATTTCACCTATTATCTGAGAGTTTCTTGTCTGGCCTCTTATATGTTGTGAATCATATTCTAAAAACAGGAGTTAATTTGCACAATATATCAGCAAGAGAACCTTTGGAGAAAGTTGAAGGAAAGGTTGAGCACTTGGAACACAATTTAATAAACCAAATGAATATTGATATCGGCATCATGGTGCACTAAAGTGCATGTTGAGGAATTTTGGAGAACCTACTTGGTTTCTGATGCTGAGTTGTGATGAATATGCATGGGATGACCTGCTAGAATTCTTGCAGGAGGCAAATTCAAATATAAAAGACATTCATCTGAAGACGCCAGGAGAACTGTGCTGACTAGACCCTGCAAACGTTTGCAGATATTTTAATCACAGATTTCAAGCAATGAAAAGAAACCTTGGTGTAGTGATTGATTTCTTTTGGCGTAAAGAGTACCAAGCCAGAGGTGCTCCCCATATTCACATGCTGTTGTGGGTAAAAGATGCCCCAAAGTTTGGAACGAACAGTGATGAGTCTGTCTTGTCTTTTATTGAGCAGTATGTAACTTGTTCCATCCCAAAGGAGAGTAGTGACAACATATTAAGACAAGCGGTTCTACGATTCCATAATCATAGATGTGGAAAATACTGTCAGCAAAAATACAGAGAAAAAGGGGAATTTTATACAATATGCCGTTTCAGATTCCTACGACCTGTCATCTCACAAGGAAGAGTCAACAGATTTTTGTCTGCAGTCAGACATACACTTACAAGGAAATCACCGAAAAATACATACAACCTAAGAAAAACAGAGGACTCCAAGTACATTAATGACTACAACCCTGATATTCTGAAGATGTGAAATGCAAACATGGATGTACAGTTTGTTGCAAACAACTCAATTGCTGTTGCTCGGTGCGTTACATCTTATATAACAAAGTCAGAGAAAACTGAGATGAAGGAGATGTGGGAGGAGATTTCAGCAGAAAGGAGTCTTACGAAGAAATTGTACAGTTTTAGTTTGAAAATGCTTTTTCCCAGAGAGATAGGCTCCTATGAATGTGTAGACCGGTTAACCTCAGCTAGTTTAGGGAGAGTTTAGGGTTTGCTAATACTCATAACAGAGTACTGAAGTCCTTTCCTAAAATTCAATATCTTGCAGAATTTGAGCTACACAGTACATATCTTCAGAAGGGTAACATGCTGGCTACGTACTATCCACGAAGAAGTCCTCATCTGAATTTGTCTCTATGAAATACTTGAACATTATACTTTCAGAAGTAATGTCAGCAAAAAGATAGATGAAAGTAAATTTGCTGTGGCTGGATGTGGCGGATATTTGGTGAGACATAACAAAGGAAACTTAATCAACCATCGAAAGCTAAGTTGCCAAACTCCAGACAAAAGAGTTTTTCTAATTAGCCTTTTTACAGTTGTTTAAGCCATGGCCAACAGAAAGTGAGCTATTTGGAGAATTTGACTGTTATCAAGACTCATTCAATGCTGTGAAAGACAGCATTGAGTGCTGTGTGTTTTCAGTGTATCTTGAAATGTTGAGAGAAGAGATTGAAAAAGAAGAAACAATTGCTGTGGAGATAGCAAGAAAGAGTTCTCATAGAAGTCAAAGTTTAGCACCTGGAAGTCAAGATCCTCTTGGACAGAACATCATTGAAAACGAAGCTGCTATAGCTATGAATGAAGTGGAGAATGCAATGCAGCAAGTAAGATGAGAAACTGTGGATCTAGAACTACTAATACAACAATGGAATGCAGATCAGAAAGACATTTTTGTAGAGGTAAAAGGTAAAGTAGAACTTGGATTTCTCCATGAGAAACAAAAGTGTGCATGTTGTACATACAAACCAGTTCTATTGTACATAAGTGGTCATGCTGGAACTAGAAAAAGCTGCTTGATTAAATTTGTCTTGTGTAGGCAATGCACCAACAGGCTTAGCTGCTCATAATTTTAAAGGAGTTACCCTTCATTGATTATAAATACTGCCTGTTGAACATGACAACAAATTACAATACAACAAATTACCTGGTGATGCTTGTCATGAAGTGGCAAGAGTATTAAATAGGCCTGGGCGGAAAACTACGCTACGCTCGCGTAGTTTGCGAAGTTTGCGCTACTTCGCACTACGCGAATTGCACGTAGCACAGTGCAAACACGCGTAGCGTAGTGCAGCGGTCATTTTTTGCTTGCTCGCGGTCCTCAACGTCAAGTTGGCGACCGCGAGCAAGCAAAATGACATCCCGGCGAGACTTTTTCCTCGTTCGCGATCAGCAACATCAAGTTGCCGATCGCGAGCGTGGAAAATAAACCTCCCGGCGAGATTCTCAACGCGGGGAGGTCAGGTTTCTCATTGCGAGTGGTCGCGTATGCTCGCGACCGCTCGCGATGAGAAACTACCAGTCCGCGTTGAGAAAGCTGCCGCTCGAGTAAAATCTACTCGAGCGGCAGTAAAAGACAGCTCGCACTGTGCAAGATGCCGTTTTCAATGATTGCACAGTGCGGACAAGCATCCGGCACTGTGCAATCATTGCGAACACGCACTACGCAGTTCGCGTAGTGCTACGCGTAGCTCGCGTAGTGCAAACTGCACTTTGCGTAGCTTCGCGAGGCGTTACTTCGCGAACTACGCCCAGGGTTAGTATTAAATGAAGTATAATTACAAATTATTGATGAAGTCAGCCTGGTGTCTAACCTAATGCTAGCTTTTATACATTTAAGAATGCAGCAAATATTAAACACTGACTACGATGTACTTTTTGGAGGAAAACAATTAATAGTCTTTGGAGACCTGCTACAACTAAATCCTGTAAAAGGACAACCTGTATTCAAGAAACTACTACATAATGAAACAAGGAATTCACAAGGAAGTATTGGAAATGTAAAAATTTGAGAAAACCTTCAATAGAAAGAGTAAATCCAAAATATGCGCCAAGCATCAGATATGCATTATGCAGATATACTTAAGGATATAAGAGTGGGAGTCCTCACAAAGAGGGAAAGACAGTATTACAAACCTGTCTCATCAAAACTTTGTTTCCAAGTAATGTTTCAGCTGCTGAAGTAATGTACCATTTTGTTAAGAAAGGAAGTCTATTGTTTGTTTGATGCCAACTCTTGAGGAGTGTAGTAAATTCAATGAGGAAGTATTGCAAATGGAAAAAGAAGAGATCGTCAACTAGAGCAAATGATAAAATGGAACATCAAGGAGTTATAGTGCTACTAACAGAAAACTGCAATCAATATTGGATAGTTTAGAAAAGCCTGTGTTGAAAACTGCAGGATTAGAAAAACAATTGCGTATCTGTAAAAATTGTCATGAAATCTTACGTCGTAATTTAAATGTTGGAGAAGGGCTAGTGAATGGCACAATGAGTAAAGTTATGAAATGTATTAATTATGCAAACCGAAATGATGTGGAATACTTACCAATAACATTTGATTATATTGCGGAAGTTACGCATATTGGTAGATGCGTTGTACGTTTCCTACTTGTGAAAAACTTGTATGTCCAGCGAAAGCAGTTCCCAGTGTCTTTTGGGTATGCAGTAACTATTCACAAATCACAAGGTTTAAGTGTAGGTACCAGTCTTGTTAATATTTGTAGTAGTGTATTCAAATAAGGAATGTCATATGTTGCTTTGTCGCGAATTAGAACATTGTTTGGTTTATTTCTGATTGATTTTGATGAGAAGAAAGTAAGTGCTGATGTGAGCTGTGTATCGGAGTATAATTGGTTAAAAGCTCAATATGCTCCTCATTTAGGCCAGTATCCTGTGGTTTAAAAAGCAATACTGTGTCCAAAGCGGAAAATATCAAAGCAGTCTATTAGAGGTGAACAGAAAGATGAACAAAAAGAAAAACAACAAATAGGAAAAAAAAGAAAACTATGAGGACATAAAAGGGTATAATTTTGATAATAAATCTGGAGTAAAATGTTATGCTATTGTAGTGTTAAATGCAGTATAACACTTGCCTCATTTCACAAATTTTAGTAAAGAAAACGTAGATAGAATTTCTTCACAGCTGTGTAGTTTACCTGACGAATTACGAAGTGACAGAAGTATTATACATTCTGCTACTTGAACATAAAAACTCATCGATGAACGTACTGGATCAGTAGAGTTCGCTCAAAATCTTCAGCAGGATGATCAAGAATTTCCAATGGTAATGCTAGGACTATTAGATGAAGAAGATGTGGATATCAGCAAATTATTTGGTTTAACTTATAAATGGACCCATAACTGTGAAGATTGTGAATTTACGTCTAGCACTGAAATCTATTCAGAATGATTCCTCTACTTGATATTACCAGTTTGTAACGCTCTGCCATTTGAAGATTTAACTACAAACCCCCACCAAGATATGATCTGTCAAAACTGCAGATCAGAAATTGGGTCAACGTTGTTTGTACAAAGGTATGGAAAATATGTCACAATCATGCTACAGCGATGCAGAGTGCATGGTACTAAATTAGGAACTGAAATTACAAACTTTAAAGCTGCACAAATTTCCATCTCGAAAAGAACTTTCACAACTATAGAAATCATATTTCATTAAGTAGTTAATTTAACCTCTGGACACTACACAATATATTTAAGATGTCAAACAGGATGGACAGAGTGCAATGATATACAAGTGACATTAAAATTAAGACTACCTTTATTAATATGTACAATCAATTATATATATCTGAACTTTTATGATTGGTATGAAACTGATCGAATAAAGTGATTCTGATTTGACTACCTATAAAGTTACCAAACTCATATCTGCTATTTCTAGAACCGAAGTTCTAAGGAGAATCTAGGATCAGAAAATGCGGTATTGTGTTGACATATATGGATTATGTGTTTCTGAGACATTATTTCAGCCTATTAAGGGTATTGTCTACAGCGAGCTGTTAGAAATGAAGGACTCTTTTTAACTGTGGGAAAGGAAATTATAGAACATTTGAGGACTACATTGTGTTACTACAGATAAAAAGTAAATGGAGGTACTATAATACCAGTAGCCTTAAGTTGCATGTGAAAAGTTTCTTCACCTCTAAAAAAAACCCGCTTTTGTTTCTGCTACAGCAACTTCTATGTAGTACTATGTGTTATGTTTTTCATACATGGACTGACAACATTTCTGACATCATTTGGCCTAACAGGGATTATGTTTACAAAAGGATATGAAAAAATGAAGACTGCTTAATAATTGTTGGACATTTTGTACCAGATATAAAAATATCAGCTTTCATTAAGGTAGTTACCTATCAGCAAGCCAGTATTTAAAAACTTGTAATGAGTGCAGTGAACAGTATCACATTGTAGTAATGATCTACTGTGCTTCTCCTTATTAACGTGGCTTAACGCTGCCTTGTAAATAAGGCACCCTTTCACGCTGTTCTTAGCGTGAGAGAGGGCAATGGATGTTGCGGTGGGAGTTCCACTGCAACACCCATTGATTTTGATGCTGCCCCCTATTTACAAGGGTGGTGTAAATAGAAGGCAGCACCCACATTAAGACCAGGGAAAACCTGGTCTTAAACAGGCAAAACAAGGAGAAATGCTTTATTTCTCCTCGTTTTTGCTGTTTCCATGTGTGCTGCTTTGTGCAACACACAGGAAACAGCAAAAGGCCAATGATTGTTTATGTGCAGGAAAGGAGACCTTCCTGCACATAAACAATCATTAAAAAATTACATTTTGTAACTTCTATGTATGCTGCACTAAGCAGCAGACATAAAATTTACAAAACGCCATTTAAAGATTGTTTCTGTGCAGGAAGGGAGACCTTCCTTCACATAAAGAATCTTCCCCTCAATGTAGACACCAATGCAGTATGGTGCAAGTGTGCCTGCGTTGGCACTAGGAAGCTAAATTTAGCTCCAGCGCAGGGGAAAACGCAGGTCTGCACCATACTCTAGTGAATATGGTACAGCCCTATGTTTCTAAAGTGACAGAGTGTGTCATTAGCCTTCTTGCCTTAATGACACGCTTTGCCACTTTGTTGTAAATATGCCACTTGTTTTTTATGTTTTTTTTTTTTACAATCCAGTGATTGTTTTTTCCCCACAGTTTTTTTTTTGTCCTCATTTTGCCAACTCTCATGCTGAGTCTCTCTTCCTATCTCTCTATATTCGGTGTAAAGGCCATCAGCGAGGAGAGGGAGTACTCATTAAGAGAAATGCTGTTACTGGTCCCATCTCCGCTTCCATCTGTGCGCTCCTGCTGATGATTTCTGGAGACACCAGAGCCGCCAGCACTATTTGGCTTAATCATTGGACCCGCTTGTCCTTTCTCTCCATTCCAACAGTAAAGTCCAGATCTTATCTCTACTTCCTACATCACAGGCCATATCGTATTTGCTTGTTAATATAACACTCTTTAAACACTCAGCAAAGGTCGGTGGATTTTCAGATTTCCACTTCATACATATTTAACGTCTTGCCAATATTACCACATAGAAGGTAAACATAGAACCCACCTCCTTCTCCATCCCTTCTTCTTGCGAGAGCCCAAAAAATATTAAATGCAGGCTTACATTCATCTGTTTCCCCCGGACCTCGCCTACAAAATTACATACGTCCAACCAATATTGCGTGATTTTTGGGCATTCCAGAAACATATGCAAATCATCTGCTTCTTCATGCTTACATCTTGGGCAACAATACTGATTACCAGTGACCTTCGACAACTTCCACGGGGACCAGTAAACTCTGTGAACAGTAAACAAATGATTACGCTTTAATGAGGCAGGTTTTACAACTACTCGTAGCATATCGAAAGAGTCCGTCCACAGAGTCTTGGCTTCCTCCTCCCTAAATTCTTCGCCCCATAGATTTCTAATATCAGTGCCAAACGTGTCCTCTGCTTCTACGAAGGACCAGTACCAAAAGGAAATGTCCTTCTTCCAATCATCTGTTCTTGTGAGCTGATCTAACTTCGGATCTTCCTCCTCCTGCGTCCATTCTTGAGTTACCCACCAGGAGCCTAATTGATAGTATTTAAACCTTGTCAGTTTCCCCCTGGTCAAGTTGCTGAGTGTTTCCCAACTCACTAATCTGTTATCCTTCATAAGATCTGCCCAATAAAATATGCCCCCTGCTTTTAATGGTTGGCTCAATTGATCTTTCAAGCATTCGGGGGTGCCTGGAGATTCCCAGATCGGTGCCCCTGCAGAATAGTATGTAAATCGCAGTTTTTTCCAGACATACATCCATGTTCTTAATGCGGTGCTTAAAACCTTCAATCTGACCTTTTTAAAAAACTTCAGGTCTCCATACTTAAAAAGAAAATAGTGCTGGCCCTGACCAACATCCCCAAGCATTGCAGAAAATAATGAGCCCAAAGATGACCTATCGGGCTTATTTGCTAACATACGAACGTTTTTGAAATGAAAGGCATAGCAATAAGCAAGCAGGTCCGGTAATGCCAACCCCTCTGCCCCTAGTTTCTTCCTCAACTTCCTCCATGCTATCCTGGGGCCCTTTGACGCCCATATAAAACTCCCAATTTTTCCCTGTATCTTGGCTATATCCTCTTTCCTAAAAGTTAGAGGGATAGAATTAAAAAGAAAAGTGGCTTTCGGGAGTATAACCATTTTTATGAGATTTACCCTGCCATAGATGTTTAATGGTAAATTACCCATTTTAGCAATAAACTCGATATCTCCTGGCTCACTTTCTTCCAATTCGCCCTCGTGATATCCTCTAACTTCTGTGTGATTATCACACCCAGGTATCGCATTTGGGTTCTGACTCCTGGAATATTTATTCTCTGATTCCATTGCATAATCTCTGTTTTATCTACGTTTACCTTATATCCAGAGATTGAGCCAAACTCTTCCGCCCTTCTCATTAAAATGGGTATCGCCTCCTGGGGATTAACAGTGTATATAATCAAATCATCTGCGTATAGCCCCAGTTTTACTTCAAACCCATTAAAGTTAAAAGGAAGGATCGCAGTGTCCGCCCTGATTAAATTAGGGAAAGGCTCTATATATAAGTTAAATAAGAGCGGAGACAGGGGACATCCTTGCCTTGTCCCTCTAGTTATGCTAAACCAATTTGTTAACTCTCCATTGATCAGCACTTTAGCTCTTGGATTTTGATACAAGTTTTTCACTGCCTCCACCATATTTATTGGGAAATTAAAACGAGTTAAAACCTCCCAGAGATACTGCCAATTCACTTGATCGAATGCTTTGGCAGCATCTACTGCCACTACCGTCAGGGGGAGTTTTCTTGCTTCCGCCATATCCACTGCTCCTATCATCTGGAAAGTTAGCTCATTAAGTTGCCTCCCAGGAATAAACCCCTCTGATCCGGGTGCACAACCCCTTTTATCACCTTAGCTACTCTTGATGCCATGATTCCCGAATAGATCTTATAATCAGCGTTTAAAAGGGATATAGGTCTATACGAGTCAACCTTTAGCGGATCTTTACTGTGTTTTAAAATTAGCGTAATGGTAGCTTCTGACCAGGAACTAGGGATATTTTCTCCCCCGCTATATAACCTATTACACATAGAGGTTAGAGCAGATACCACATATTCTAATATGCAGAGGTATACTTCCACCGGAAGGCCATCTGGTCCTGCTGCTTTTCCCTTAGCCATCTTTCTGCACTGGATCCTGACCTCCTCTTCTGTTATCTCTTTTTCCAGATATCTCCTCTGCTCTTCATCCAACTGTGGGAGCCCAGTCTGTCTTAACCAATTCTCAATCCTTTCTTGATTGGGGAATACAGTCTCTTTATACAACTCACTCATAAACTCACTAGCCTCCTGGCCAATTTCTTCATTTGCACATAACTCCTCCCCTGCCTCTCTACTCTTCAAACATTTTATTGTGTTCCTGGCTCTGTCTGTTTTCACCTTCCAGACTAACAGAGAACTGCATTTCTCTCCGTAAGCAAAATGTTGAAGCTTGCTAGCCTTCCATTTATCCAGTAATTTCTTGTCCAATTGTGCCTGAAATTTAGCCTGCAAATTTTCTAAATCCTTCGTCAAAAGAGATATATTACTAGCACCATCTAAGGAGGCCTTCTGTAAGTCTCTCTCTTTCTTCTTAATCTCCCTTATTTTGCTCTTCTCCTCCTGTTTTGCTATCTTTCTTTTCCCCCTGTTATAGATGTCAACACTCCCCGTAAATAAGCCTTAAAGGAATCCCAGACCAGTTGCTCACTTGCAGAACCTACATTAGTTAAGAAATATTCCTCTGTTTTCTTTCCCAACTCTCTAATCACTATTTCATCTAATAATATGGTCCTGTCTAGCATCCACCTCCTTGGCCCTTGCTTTTGATAAAAGTTTACAGACATTACCACTGCAGAGTGGTCTGATAAGATTGCTGGAATGTGTAATACTGTTTCTATGTCCGTATATAAAGCTTGATCTACAAGAAAAAAGTCTAAGCGGGAGTGATGTCTGTACTTTTACTGTAGTAAGTAAAATCCCTTATTCCCTTGTTCTTATTACGCCAAATATCTACCAAATTAAATTCTTGTATCATACTTTTTAATCTAGCAAAAACTTTTGGTGGGGTAACATACTTCACGCGTGATGTTCTGTCTAACTCTTTATTAAGAACTAAATTAAAATCTCCTCCTAAAATTACAGGTGCTTCTGTTTCCAACAAACAAGTTTCGAGCTTTATTAAAGGGTCCTGATTATCTTCGTTCGGCCCGTAGTACACAGCGCACACCAAGGGCTTATCTTGTATTAAGATTGTGGCTACTAACCATCTCCCTGTGGTATCAGTCTCATATTTCACCACTCGAATTCCAAAATTTCTCCTTATAATAATAGCCACCCCTCTTGAACTTCCCCTTTGGTCTGAACACAAAACCTCTTGGGCCCAACGTGCTTTACAAAAACACTGCCTACACTCCTCCCTCTCTAAGTGCGTCTCTTGTAGGAAAATAATTTGTACATCACTTTCCTTTAAAAATTCTAGCACCCTGCATGCCTTTTTTCTACCCCTTAGACCATTTACGTTCCATGTCAGAAAGCGTATTTTTTTATGATTATCCATACTCTACTCTTTTTCTACTTTCCCCGCGACTTTCCATCTCCTTCTACGTATACCCTTTATCATGCTTATAATTATTCATTTTCTCTTTCGAGTTCAGCATCTTGAGGACATTTTTTTTCTTTTTTTCCCTATGCTCCCCACACACTGTGACCCCCCCTCCCCCGGGAAACCCCCTTTTTACTCCCTGGGCGCTGCAACCCGCCCTTTGTGATCCCCCCATTCCCGAAGAGAAAGAATTCTAAATACGAAAATAAAGAAGAGAAAAACGGCTTCTATATATACACTTTATACAATCCTATGTGTGAGTATTTACTTTTACTCCCGTCTACTATATCATTATATCACTATGCTGTATCCAAAATGCTCAACCCTCCATCTGTGCCAGAAAAACATCCACTTCTTCTGGATTTTGGAAGTTATACATCTTGTTGCGCCACATTATTTTCAGCAATGCAGGGAATCTCATCTGCACCTGGGCACCCTTACTTCGGAGCTCACTCATTCGAGATCCGAGCTCCCACTGCCTATGTGCTGTTCTCCTGCCCAGGTCTGACCTTATTTGGTAGCTAAATCCTTCATATTTTAATGCTCCCTCTTTCAAAGCTCTTGCCAGCACTAATTCCTTCACTGCATATGTTTGGAAATTGATCAGAATTCTTCTCGGCGCCTTCCTGGCTGGATTCAATCTAAACGGATCCCTATGAACTCTTTCTCAAATTCTATGTCCGGTCTATCTCTCAGGACCCCTTCTCTTAATAGTTTACATATGAAGACTTTAATGTCTTCCTTCTCGGACCCTTCTGGTATCTTAAGAAGTCTCAAGTTGTTACGCCTAGCCTGCATCTCCTGCCTCTCCATGTCTTCCTCTAATGCTCTATTCTGTCTTTTTAGTTTTTCTAATTCCCTTGAGTTTTCAGTCACGACCTCTGAGAGAGCCTTCGCTTCACCTTCCAATATGCCGGTCTGCTGTGCTATACCATCGATTTTTCCTTCTAGAGTCTCGCATTTATCCTGGATTCCTTTCTGATTTGTTTCCGAGATCTCAAATTTTGTCAGAATATCTTGTCTTAAACTCCGGAACATCTTTACTACCTGACTCTCTACCCCTCCTACAGCTCCTTCCACCGCCTCTCCAATACCTATACTTAGTCCTGAGGTAGTCTCTATACCAGCACCTATCTCAGCACCTGAGACTGAACCCATGCCTGTAGCTGCGACTTGCTGATTCTCAGAGTCTCCCGAGTTCTCGTTTCTTATAGTATATATTTGGGCGGGGGGGGAGGGGACGCCCCACGAATAGTAGATGGTGTAATACTAGGGCAGTGCTCTATCTCTATTTCTTCGTCCACCTCTCCCCTCTCAATCCAGTTTTCCCTCTGCACCTCCTTATCCTGCTTTTCCGCTAGAACAGAGAATCTATTTTCCAACAGTATTGGGGTGGTAGATATTACCCTCTTGCCCCCCTCTCCAGATGGTGCTGCAATCTGCTCCATTATCTTAAAGTAAGAGCTTAGAGATGGAAGGGGTTTTGTTGAATTGCGTGTCACCTTACGGCCACACCTTTTAAGTTTTCCTCCTGATTTTGCTCCTTTTTTCTTCGGGGTGACCGGGGCCGGAGCCAAGGCCGCCCCGCTTTCCCCCTTTCCTTTAGCTCTTCCTCCTCGTCCTCCTCCTCCTCCAACTGACTCCGGAATTGAACGCAAGAGATACCTACTTTTGCTTTGTATACTCTGCATGTCTTGTCCAGTTCTTTCCCCCACTCTAGAGACTCTTTCCACCACCGGGTCCCCTCCAGATATATTATATTCCTTAGCTGGGATTGAGGCTAAGGCTGAATCCACACTGTATGCCTCCCCCTGCAGTCCGTGAACTTCCCCCTGCAGGCACTCGCCTACTTCAATAACTGTGTCAGGGGATATACTTTCTATTCCCGCTCTCCGCCTACCATCCAGCGCAATTGATACCTCTATGTGGGGGGGCTCGTCCATCTGCTTCTGAGCTATCCGCGCCTCTGCAGGGCCTCCACTCCTCTCCCGGCCCCTTTCGTACACTAGACCACTCTCTCCCGATACTCACCGGCTGATCGCCTGGTCTTCCACCTCGCTGTCGTTCCAGCCACCGTCCAAGCGTTGTTCACGTCTCTCTCCTGCCAGCTCTCCGCGTCCGATACTGACGCTGCCTCCTCTCACCCGGAACCCGACCAGCAGGGAGGCAGCCCGCGTCTTCCTCCAACGGGCTGCCGCTCTGCTCCAGGCTCCTCCACTATGACGTTCAAGATCTACTCCCATGTATGGTAGGTCTCCTTTCGTTTCAATTTCGTTTTTTTTTTATTTCCTTGAATTCAGATGATTTTAAGACGGAATGCCGATTAATAATACAATTTCAACACAGCGCTTTATTCGTATGAGTTTAAATTGTCAAAATCCGCCGAAATCCTCACATTGCTCCTATTCTCTCTCTCCGGTTCTGCGAGGTCCCGCGACGGGCGTTAGCCTGCCGCCATGTTTCCCTCCCCGTTTTTTCCCACTGTTGAATGATGATGCTTCCTACAAAGCACTGTTGAAAGTGAACAAGTATGAAAGCTGAAAACAGGAAAAAATAGTAAAACATTAGTCTATGTTAAATTAAAGTTTTGTTTAAAAAATATAGTATGTTGTTTTGTTGCCTAATGTTCAAAATGAAATTCTAATACATTTTTGTTTGCTTCTATTTTTTCACAGTGGTTGGAGGTCGAGGTATATTAAGAGTGTCAAATCAGTTACTACTCATGTCCTCATTTCATCTCCCAGGCACAACAGTTGCACTCATTTAATCACCCAGCCACTACCTAAGGAGTCATCCAATCACTCAGGTACCTCACTTGAATTAATCTAATCTCCCAGCCACTACTCAGCCACTCATCCAATCACCCAGGCGCTACCCAGGGAGTCATGCCTTCACTTAGTCACTACTAATGCAGTTATGAAATCACTATGGGGCCGATTCACAGAACTAATCTGAGATAAAATCCTAAACTTACTACTTTTGGTATTCACAGAAGGCATTTAGTAGTAGTAAAGTTAGGAGTCCTAACTTTACTACTACTAAATGCCTTCTGTGAATACCAAAAGTAGTAAGTTTAGGATTTTATCTCAGTTTAGTAGTAGTAAAGTTAGGAGTCCTAACTTTACTACTACTAAATGCCTTCTGTGAATACCAAAAGTAGTACGTTTAGGATTTAATCTCAGATTAGTTCTGTGAATCGGCCCCCTAGTCACTACGCTTGCACTGTTTCTTTTATCCAGGCACTCCACTTGCAGTTATCCATTTACCCAGGCACTACATGGGCAGTCATCTAATCACCCAGGCAGTACCCTTGCAGTCATGCTTGCACTGATATACTACCCATGCACTCATCCAATCATCCAGGCACTAGTTGTGCACTAATCCATTCACTCAGGCACTAACCATACACTCATCCATTCACTCAGGCATTACTGATGCACTCATCAAATAACCCATTTACTGCCCATACAGTCATCCATTCACTCAGGCACTACCGATAGAGTCATCCATTCACTCAGGCACTACTCATGCAGTGATCCATTCACTCAGGCACTACGCATGCACTTATCCAATCACCCAGGCACAACCCATGCACTCATGCAATCACCCAGGCACTACTAATGCCCTCATGCAATTGACCAGGCCCTACCCATACATGCATCCAATCACTCAGTCACTACCCTTGCACTCATCCATTCAGTGAAGCACCTCCCATGCACTATGCAATCACCTAGACACTATGTATGCACTCATCCAATCACCTAGGCACAACGTTTGCACTCATGCAGTCACCCTTGCACTACTCTTGTACTCATCCAGTCATCCAGGCACTATGTATGCACTCATCCAATCACTCAGGCACTAGCCTTGCACTTATCCATTCACTGAGGCACTACCAATGCACTCATCCAATCACCCAGGCACTGTTCTTGCATTTACCCAATAACCCAGGCACTATCCCTGCACTCACCCAATCAACCAGGCACAACCATTGCACTCATCCAATTACCCAGGCATTATCTTTCACTCATCCAATCACTCAGGTGTTACCCTTCCACTCATTCATTCACTCAGACACTACTCTTGCAGTCATCCATTCACTCAGGCACTACCCATGCACACATCCAATCAGCGAGGCACTACCCTTGCACTCATCCATTCCCTCAGGCACTGCACATGTGCTCATCCATTCACTCGGGCACTACCCATGCACTCATCCAATGACCCAGGTACTACCCATGCAGTAATATAATCACCCAGGCACTACCCATGCACTCATCCAATCACTCAGGCACTACCCATGCACTCATCCATTCCACAGGCACTACCCATGTACACATCCAATCAGCCAGGCACTACCCTTGGCCTCATCCATTCACTCAGGCACTGCACATGTGTTCATCCTTTCACTCGGGCACTACCCAGGAACTCATCCAATGACACGGGCACTACTCATGCACCCATTCAATATTCCAGGCAATACCCATGCACTCATTCAATCACCCAGGTACTACTCTTGCACTCATCCCGTCACCCAGGCAGTACCCATTCACTCATTCAATCACTCAGGCACTACCCATACACTCATCCAATCACCCAGGCAATGTATATGCACTCACAGAATCACCCAGCCACTACCCTTGCACTCATTCAATCACTCAGACACTACCCTTGCACTCATCCAATCACCCAGGTGCTGCTCTTCCACTCATCCAGTTACCCAAGCGCTACCCACGCACTCATACAATCAACCAGGTACTACACATGCACTAATTCAATCACCCAAGAAATACTAATGGACTCATCCATTCCCTCATGCACTATCCATGCACTCTCCGAATTGCCTAGGCACTATCCAAACACCCGAGCACTACCCTTGCACTCATCCCTTCAATCAGGTGTGACCCACATACTCATACAATTAACCAGGCAATACACATTCACTAATCCAATCACCCGAGCCATACCCATGCACTCATCCATTCACTCAGGCACTATCCATGCACTCTCCCAATTGCCTAGGCACTATCCATGCACTCATCCAAACACCCAGGCACTGCCCTTGCACTCATCCATTCAATCAGGTGCTACCCATGCACTAATCCAATCACCCAAGCAGTACCCAGGTACTCATCCATTCACTCAGGCACTACTGTTGCACTCAACCATTTACTCAGGTACTTCCCATGCAGTCATGCAATCAACCAGGCACTACCCATGTACTCATTGAATCACCCAGGCAGTACCCATCCACTCATCCAATCACCCAGGCACTACCCTTGCACTCATCCATTCACTCAGGCACTGCACATGTGCTCATCCATTCACTCAGGCACTACCCATGCACTCATCCAATGATCCAGGTACTACCCATGCAGCAATCTAATCACCCAGGCACTACCCATGCACTCATCCAATCACTCAGGCACTACTGTTGCACTCAATCATTCACTCAGGTACTACCCATGCACTCATCCATTCCACAGGCACTACCCATGTACACATCCAGTCAGACAGGCACTACCCTTGGCCTCATCCATTCACTCAGGCACTGCGCATGTGTGCATCCATTCACTCGGGCACTACCCAGGAACTCATCCAATGACACGGGCACTACTCATGCACCCATTCAATATTCCAGGCAATGCCCATGCACTCATTCAATCACCAAGGCACTATTCTTGCACTCATCCAGTCACCCAGGCAGCACCCATGCACTCATCCAAGCACTCAGGCACTATCCATACACTCATCCAATCACCCAGGCATTGTATATGCACTCACAGAATCACCCAGCCACTACCCTTGCACTCATTCAATCACTCTGGCACTACCCTTGCACTCATCCAATCACCCAGGTGCTACTCTTCCACTCATCCAGTTACCCAAGCGCTACCCACGCACTCATACAATCAACCAGGTACTACACATGCACTAATTCAATCACCCAAGAAGTACTAATGGACTCATCCATTCCCTCATGCACTAGCCATGCACTGTCCGAATTGCCTAGGCACTATCCAAACACCCGGGCACTACCCTTGCACTCATCCATTCAATCAGGTGAGACCCACATACTCATACAATTAACCAGGCAATACACATTCACTAATCCAATCACCCGAGCTGTACCCATGCACTCATCCATTCACTCAGGCACTATTCATGCACTCTCCCAATTGCCTAGGCACTATCCATGCACTCATCTAAACACCCAGGCACTGCCCTTGCAATCATCCATTCAATCAGGTGCGACCCATGCACTCATACATTCAATCAGGCACTACCCATGCACTAATCCAATCACCCAAGCAGTACCCATGCACTCATCCATTCACTCAGGCACTACCCAAGCAGTCATGCAATCAACCAGGCACTACCCATGTACTCATCGAATCACCCAGGCAGTACCCATCCACTCATCCAATCACCCAGGCACTACCCTTGCACTCATCCATTCACTTAGTCACGACTTCTGCACTCATGCAATCACTCACGCACTACCCATGTGCTCATCCAATCCCCCTGCCACTACCTGTATACTCATCCAATCGCCCAGGCACTACCCTTGCACTCATTCATTCACTGAGGCACTAACCATGCACTCATGCACTCACCCAGTCACCCAGGCAATACCTATGCACTCATCCCATCATCCAGGCACTACACTTGCATTCATCTACTCAATGAGGCTGTGTCCATGCACTCAACCAATCACCCAGATGCTATTCTTGCACTCAACCAGTCACCCAGGCAATACCCATTCACTCATCCAATGACTCAGGCACTACCCATACACTCATCCAATCATCCAGGCACTATCCATGCACTCATTTAATCACCCAGGCACTACTCATGCACACATCCAGTCACCCAGTCCCTACCCTTGCATTCATCCATTCACTCAGGCACTATGCATGTGCTCATCCATTCACTAAGAACTACCTATGCATTCATTCAATGACCCAGGCACTATCTCTGCACTCATCTATTTACTCATGCACTTCCCATGCACTCATCCATTCACTCAGGCACTAACCATGAACATATCAAATCACCCAGACACTACCTTTGTACTCATCCAATCACCCAGCCACTACCCATGCACTCATCCATTCACTGAGGCAGTACCCATGTACTCATCCAATTACCCAGGCACTACCCTTGCACTCATCCAATCACCCAGGTGCATCTCTTGCACTAATACAATTATCCAGGCACTACCCTTGCACTCATTCATTCACTTAGGCACTACTCATGCACTCATCCAAATCACTCAGGCACAACCCATGCACTCGTCAAATCCCGGGTACTATCTGTCCAATCATCCAGGCACTAACCTTGCACTCATTCATTCACTGAGGCACTACCCATGCACTCAGCCAGGCACTATGCATGCATGCATCTAAACACCCAGGCAATACCCATGCACTCATCCAATCACCCAAGCACTATCCATGCACTCACCCAATCACCCAGGCACTATCCATGTACTCATCCAATCATCCAGAATCTACCCTTGCATTTATCCATTCAATGAGGCGGTACCCATGCACTCATCAAATCACTCAGGCACTGCTCTTGCACTCATCCAGTCACCCAGGCACTATCAATGCACTCATAAAATTTCCCAGGTACTACCCTTGCACTCATCCGTACACTCAGGCACTACGCATGTGCTCACCCAATCCCCCTGCCACTATCTGTGTACTCATCCAATCACCCAGGCACTACCCTTGCACTCATTCATTCACTGAAGCACTAACCATGCACTCATGCACTCACCCAGTCACCCAGGCAATACATATGCACTCATCCAGGCACTACACTTGCATTCATCCACTCAATGAGGCTGTGTCCATGCACTCAACCAATCACCCATATGCTACTCTTGCACTCATCCAGTCACCCAGGCAATACCCATGCACTCATCCAATCACTCAGGCACTACCCATACACTAATCCAATCATCAAGGCACTCATGTAATCACCCAGGCACTACCCATGCACACATCCAGTCACCCAGACCCTACCCTTGAATTCATCCATTCACTCAGGCACTATGCATGTGCTCATCCATTCACTAAGAACTACCCATGCATTCATTCAATGACCCAGGCACTATCTCTGCACTCATCCATTTACTCATGCACTTCCCATGCACTCATCCATTAACTCAGGCACTAACCATGAACATATCCAATCACCCAGGCACTACCCATGCACTCATCTATTCACTGAGGCAGTACCCATGTATTTGCACAAGTCAGCTGTCGGACACAAGTAGATCGATATATCAACTACCGCATGTTAGGCTTCCCTAGCCCCCACGGGAAGGTACGTTTCCAGGATGACACTATGTCAGTCTACCTTGACCCGAGAAATTAAAGAGCATTCTTAGCATAACATGATGCTCCACTGACCAATTGTCATGCTAATAGTTGGCTAACCACATTACCATACTTTGGGTGGCCCTTTAACACAAGTAGAATCTTATAGCAATTAGCTGCACTCATAGACGGCATTTCCCCATATGCCCTCACCTTCCCAATAGGTACTACACCTATTACACACTCCAAGATGGCGCTCCACATTGTGAGCCTTCCCTCCATCATGGCCGCCACTTGAACTCCACTTGATGTCAGTTGATCATCACTCCAGTCTCCCACCCTGACGCAGACGCTCCTGATTGCGTGCCATTTCAGCTGGGATATCTGCAGCCGGAACCGGGCATGTAGTTACCTTCCCGGAACCGGCACTGCAGGGTAGGTCCTCCGCCGAGTGGGCATGAGCTGATGTAAGTATTGACCTCCTGACTACTATCGATGCCACAACTAAAGGTAAGACCCACCAACGCTTGAGGTGTTTAGCAGCTAACACCTCGCGAACTGTAAGTAAGTCCGTTTTTATATAGCGCAGCTACTCAACCTTACGGGTCTCAAGGCGCTGGGGGCCGTCGTGGAAATTATGTGAGCTATTGCCCAGAGTCACATGGTGCTGAGCTGAGCTGCCGCCGGAGCCGGGGATCGAACCGTGAACCCTGTGCTCCGAAGTCAGCTGCCCTGGCCGATGCACAACACCTCTCCACTTGCTTGTTTACCTGTGTTTTTGGAACCGGCAGTACGCCGTCTTGAGGAAACATACTCCAGGTGTCTCGTGATTTACTGGCAGTTATGACATTGGGACTGTGTGTCTGAGTTGAGCGCTAGATCCCCTAAGGGTCAAACATCGCTCAGACCGCGTCCTGACGCTGTCATGCTAGTATTGGGACCATGGTCCACTGACCCTAAGGTGGTGGACTGCATGATTCACTGACCTCGAGTGTGGCGCCCCACACTTGCTACAAACCTAACGCTGGGTCTACCTTCACTCAACCTAAGATACCTTCCACAAGCATTTTTTAGACCTGGTTATACTCACCTTGCCCCCCTCCACCCCCTACCCACCCCCCCTCTCTTTCAGGACACACGTTGAATTAATGTGTCCACTCCATGCCGCTATCCGATGGGGCCAGTCTTGATTCAATTTTAGGTGAGTGTTGACATCCCAAACCGACTGTGACTAGGTTTTTATTTTACTTCACTTTACTGTACTGCTGCCCAAGTCCTTTCAAACGATCTCTAGTATACCACATACGTGATACATACATTTTACTATTGCACATGCAACGCTCTAAACCTCATATGATGCTCACAATGTATGCAATGGTAACGCTAGTAGGTGTCGCTGACATGCTTTGGTTAATACGCAGTCCTCACAGGATAGTCATGTTATAAATGACTGTTTTTATGTTTTTCTGTTCTTTTATTTTAGATTGGCTACTGCACCCAGGGACACCACACGCCACTGGTGCTATCATACTGGTAATATCTAGGTTACTATACCCCATTACCAGCCATTTAGTGTAGATTTCAACTCTCTAATTAGGTCCTGAAGAATTGCCGCCTGATTCTTTTTAGCACAACTAGGGCAAGAAACATGTTGACCGCATGAACCATGGCGCAACTGCCTTTAACATCACTATAGACAGTCGCCATTACTCTTTTTAATCAGGGTGGGAGACAGGATTATTAAATTGGTTGCCCTGATCCTCCCATTTCCCTGTTTTAACTCACTTGGTCTTTTAGAAACCACAACACTACGCTTCTACACTTTAGGACCCCCTACACACACCTCACCATACGGCAAGGAATAAAAGATCTCTGCCAAAGAGCCCCCACTGAGGGTGCCCGTCGGGTATTGCAGCGCTGACCCGATGAGGAGCATGCCAAATGATGAAGCATGACACCCAGCGGGCTGGGTGTGTGAGGGCTCTAATTCCGAAAGGAAGGATTCCCCATCCTCCCTCTTGGTAGCCAGCTATTTGCACGTACTCCAAATCCACTGTCAGCCTCCTTAGGAACTGCATACTCCTTTCTTTGTTACTAGTATCAGGGCCCGTATGCTGGACCTTTTAAGCCCTTTTTGTCTCTCCTTGTTGTTAACACGCAGTACCCATGTACTCATCCAATTACCCAGGCACTACCCTTGCACTCATCCAATCACCCAGGTGCTTCTCTTGCACTCATCCAGTTACCCAAGCACTACCCATGCACTCATACAATCAACCAGGCACTACACATGCACTAATCCAATCACCCAAGCAGAACCCATGCACTCATCCATTCACTCAGGCACTATCAATGCACTCTCCCAATTGCCTAGGCACTATCCATGCACTCATCTAAACACCCAGGCACTACCCGTGCACTCATCCATTCAAACAACTGCCACCTATGCACTCACACACTCAACCAGGGATGACCCATGCACTAATCAAATCACCCAAGCAGTACCCATGTACTCATTCATTCACTTAGGCACTACCCATGCAGTCATGCAATCAACCAGGCACTACCCATGCACTCATCCAATCCTCCAGGCACTACCCTTCCACTCATTCATTCACTTAGGCACTACTCATGCACGCATCCAAATCACTCAGGCACAACCCACACACTCGTCAAATCCTGGGTACTATCTGTCCACTCATCCAATCATCCAGGCACTACCCTTGCACTCATTCATTCACTGAGGCACTACCCATGCACTCAGCCAGGCACTATGCATGCATGCATCTAATCACCCAGGCAATACGCATGCACTCATCCAATCACCCAAGCACTATCCATGCACTCACCCAATCACCCAGGCACTATCCATGCACTCATCCAATCATCCACACACTACCCTTCCATTTATCCATTCAATGAGGCAGTATCCATGCACTCATCGAATCACTCAGGCAATACTCTTGCACTCATCCAGTCACCCAGGCAGTACCCAGGTACTCGTCCAATCAATCAGGCACTACCCATACATTCATCCAATCACCCAGGCACTATCCATGCACTCATACAATTGCCCAGACACTACCCTTGCACTCATCCATGTACTCATTCACTACCTATGTACTCATCCATTCACTCAGGCACTACCCATTCGCTCATCCAATTACCCAGGCACTACCCTTGCACTCATCCGTACACTCAGGCACTACGCATGTGCTCATCCATTAACTGAGGTAATTACCTATGCAGTCATTCAATGACCCAGGCACTACTCTTGCACTCATCCATTCACTCATATACTACTAATGCACTCATCCATTCACCAAGGCACTAACCGTGCACATATCCAATCACCCAGGCACTAACTTTGCACTCATCCATTCGCCCAGCCACGACACAAGCACTCATCCATTCACTGAGGCAGTACCCATGCACTCATCCAATTACCCAGGCACTATACATGCACTCACTCAATCAGCCACTTACTATGCATATACTCATCCAATCACCCAGGCACTATCCATGCACTCATCCAATCACACAGTCACTAATTTTGCACTCATCCATTCAATCAGGCAGTACCCATGCACTCATCCATTCACTCAGGCACCTCCCATGCAGTCATCGAATGACCCAGGCACTACCGTTGCACTTATCCAATCACCCAGGCACTACCCTTGCACTCATCTATTCAATGAGGTGCTACCAATGCACTCATCCAATCACCCAGGTGTTACTCTTGCACTCATCCAGTAACCCAGGCAGTACCCATGCACTCATGCAATCAATCAGCCACTACCCATACACTCATACAATCACCCAGGCACTATCCATGCACTCACCCAATCACCCAGTCACTACATTTGGACTCATCCAGTCAGTCAGGCAGTCCACTTGTACTCATCCATTCACTCAGGCACTACTCATGCCGTCATTGAATGACCCAGGCACTACGCTTGCACTCATCCAATCACCCAAGGACTAAACTTGCACTCATCCATTCATTTACGTACTACGCAAGCACTCATCCATTTACTCAGGCACTACCCATGCACTCATCCAATGCCCCAGGCACTACCCTTGCACTCATATAATCAGCCAGGCACTACACATGCACTAACCCAAGCAGTACACATTCACTCATTCATTCACTCAGACACTATCAATACACTCTCCCAATTCCATAGGCACTATCCATGCACTCATCTAAACATCCAGGCACCACCCTTGCGCCTATATATTCAATCAGGTGCCACCCATGCACTCATACAATTAACCAGGCACTACCTATGCACTAATCCAATCACCCAAGCAGTATCCAAGTACTCATCCATTCACTCAGGCACTACCCATGCAGTCATCCAATTATCCAGGCAGTACCCATGCACTCATCCAATCACCCAGGCACAACCCTTGCACTCATTCATTCACTTAGGCACTACTCATGCACTCATCCAATCACTCAGGCATTACTCATGCACTTATCCAATCCCCTGCACTACCTGTGCACTCATGCAATCACCCAGGTAAAACCATTGCACTCATTCATTCACTGCGGCACTACCCAGGCAATCATCCCCTCACCCAGGCACTCTCTATGCACTCACCCAATCACCCATGCACTATCAATGCACTCATCCAATCTTCCAGGCAATACTCTTGCATTCATCCATTAAATGAGGCTGTATCCATGCACCCAGGTACTACTCTTGCACTCATCCAGTCACCCAGGTGGTACCCATGCACTCATCCAATCACTCAGGCACTACCATACACTCATACATTTACTCATGCACTACCCATGCACTCATTCATTCACACGGGCACTACCCATGCACACATCCAATCAGCCAGGCACAACCCTTGCACTCATCCATTCACCAAGGCACTATGCATGCGCTCTTCCATTCACTCGGGCACTACCCATGTACTCATCTATTGACCCAGGCACTACTCATGCACCATTCAATAACCCAGGAACTACCCTTGCACTCATCCAATCCCCCATGAGCTACTCTTGCACACATCCAGTCCCCCATGCAGCACCCATGCACTCATGCAATCACTCAGGCACTACCCATGCACTCATCCAATCACCCAGGCACTATCCATGCACTCATACAATCGACCAGACACTACCCTTGCACTCATCCATTTACTCATTCACTACCCATGCACTCATTCATTCATGCAGGCACTACCCTTTCACTCATCCATTCATCCAGGCACTACCCATGCACTCATCCAATAACCCAGGTCCTACCCTCGCACTCATCCATTTACTCAGGCACTACGCATGCGCTCATCCATTAACTCAGGTAACTATCCATGTTCTCATTCAATGACCCAGGCAGTACCCTTGCACTCATAAATTCACTCATGTACTACCCATGCACTCATCCATTCACCAAGGCACTAACCATGCACATATCCAATCACCCAGGCACTACCGTTGCACTCATCCATTCACCCAGCCACTATGCATGCACTCATCAATTCACTGAGGCAGTAACCATGCACTCATCCAATTACCCAGGCACTATACATGTACTCACCCAATCAGCAACTCACTATACATGCAGTCATCCAATCACGCAGACACTATCCTTACACTCATCTATTCAATGAGGCCCTACCTATGCACTGATCCCGTCACCCAGGTGCTACTCTTGCACTCATCCAGTCACCCAGGTGCTACCCACGCACTCATACAATCAACCAGGCACTACCCATAAACTAATCCATTCACCCAAGCTGTACCCCTACACTCATCCATTCACTCAGGCACTACCCATGCAGTTATACAATCAACCAGGCACTACTCATGCACTTATCCATTCAATGAGGTGCTATCAATGCACTCATTCAATCACCCAGGCACTACTCTTGCACGCATCCAGTCACCCAGGCAGTACCCATGGACTCATCCAATCAATCCGGCACTACCCATACACTCATATAAACACCCAGGCACTACCCATACACTCACCCAATTACCCAGTCACTACCTTTGCACTCATCCATTTAGTCAGACAGTACCCAAGCACTCATCCATTCACTCAGGCACTACCCATGCAGTCATTGAATGACCCAGGCACTACCCTGGCACTCATCCAATCACCCAGGCACTGACATTGCACGCATCCGTTCACTTACGCACTACACAAGCACTCATCCAATGACCCAGTCAATACCCTTGCACTCAACTAATCATCCAGGTTCTTCTCTTGCACTCATCCAGTTACCCAAGTGCTACCCACACACTCATATAATCAACCAGGCACTATGCATGCACTAATCCAATCACCCAAGCAGTACCCATGCACTCATCCAATCACTCAGGCACTATCAATCCACTCTCCCAATTGCCTAGGCACTATGTACATGCCCAGGCACTACCCTTGCACTTATATATTCAATCAGGTGCCACCCATGCACTTATACAATCAACCAGGCACTACCCATGCACTAATCTAATCACCCAAGCAGTACCCATGTACTCATCCATTCACTCAGGCACTACCCATGCAGTCATGCAATCAACAAGGCACTACCCATGCACTCATCCAATCATCCAGGCATTACCCACACACTCATCCAATCACCCTGGAACTACCTGTGCACTCATCCAATCAACCAGGCACTACCCTTGCACTCATTCATTCACTGATGCACTACCCATGCACTCATCCACTCACGTAGGCAATCCTCATGCATTCATCTAATCACCCAGGCAATACCCATTCGCTCATCCAATCACCCAGGCACTATCCATACACTCTTCGAATCATCCAGGCACTACCCTTGCACTCATCCATTCACCCGGCCACTACCAATGCACTCATCCGTTCACTGAGGCAGTACCCATGCACTCATCCAATTACCCAGGCACTATGCAAGCACTCACCCAATCAGCCTCTCACTATCCATGCACTCATCCAATCACCCAGGCACTATCCTTGCACTCATCTATTCAATGAGGTGGTACCCATGCACTCATCCAATCACCCAGGTGCTACTCTTTCACTCATCCAGTCACCCAGATAGTACCCATTCACTTATCCAATTACTCAGGCTTACCCATACACTCATCCAATCACCCAGGCACTAACCATGCACATATCTAATCACCCAGGCACTACCTTTGCACTCATCCATTCACCTGGCCACTACCCATGCACTCATCCGTTCACTGAAGCAGTACCCATGCACTCATCCAATTACTCAGGCACTATACAAGCACTCACCCAATCAGCCTCTCACTATCCATGCACTCATCCAATCACCAAGGGCCCGATTCACAGAACTAATCTGAGACAAAATCCTAAACTTACTACTTTTGGTATTCACAGAAGGCATTTAGTAGTAGTAAAGTTAGGATTTTGTCTTAAGTTTGACTTAAGACAAACTTAAGACAAACTTAAGACAGACTTAAGACAGACTTAAGACAAACTTAAGACAGACTTAAGAAAGACTTAAGACAGACTTAAGACAAACTTAAGACAAAATCCTAACTTTACTACTACGAAATGCCTTCTGTGAATACCAAAAGTAGTAAGTTTAGGATTTTGTCTCAGATTAGTTCTGTGAATCAGGCCCCCAGGCACTATCCTTGCACTCATCTAATCAATGAGGTGCTACCTATGCACTCATCCAATCACCCATGTGCTACTCTTGCACTCACCCAGGCACTACCCACACACTCATACAATCAACCAGGCACTACCCATGCACTAATCCAATTACCCAAGCAGTAACCATACACTCATCCATTCACTCAGGCACTACCCATTCAGTCATGCAATCAACCAGGCACTACCCATGCACTCATCCATTCAATGAGGTGCTATTAATGCACTCATCCAATCACCCAACTGCTACTCTTGCACTCATCCAGTCATGCAGGCAGTACCAATGCACTCATCCAATCAATCAGGCACTACCCATATACTCATCGAATCATCCAGGCACTATCCATGCACTCATCCAATCACCCAGTCACTACTTTTGCACTCATCCATTCAGTCAGGCAGTACCCATGCACTCATCCATTCAATAGGCACCTCCCATGCAGTCATCGAATGACACAGGCACTACCCTTGCACTCATCCAATCACCCAGGCACTAACCTTGCACTCATTCATTCAATGAGGCGCTACCTATGCACTTATCCATTCACCCAGGCACTAACCATGCACATATACAATCACCCAGGCACTACCTTTGTACTCATCCATTCCTCCAGGTACTATCCTTACACTCATGCATTCACTCAGGCACTATCCATGCACTAGGCAATAACCCATACACTAACCATGTACAAAACCAATCACTCTTGCACTACCAATGCACTCATCCATTCACTCAGGTACTATCCATGCTGTCATCCATTCACTCGGGTACTTCTCATGTAGTCTACCATTCACTCAGGCACTAACCATGCACTCATCTATTCACTCAGGCATTAGCCATCCACTCATTCCATTATTCGTGTACCATTCTTGCATTCATTCATTCTTCAATATGCCACTCATCCAGTCATTCACTATTGCAAACATTATACACATACTTACACACACATTCATTCAGCCAGTTTTTTTTTTGTAAATGTAAAAATGTTTTCTTTTCTTTTTGGGAGGTTATGGTTTTTTTGTGATTTTTCAACTTATTAATTTTTTTCTTTTTTCAGGCAAAAATTAACTGCAACTGGCAGTGGAAAAACTTGAAGAAGCTCTCAAAAACATGCGAATACTGCAAGGACCATAGACAATATCAACATTTGTGAGTCTTGCAACTGTTACGGAAAGCTGTTATGCTCTGCTCACCGGCACTAACCACAACTCCACAGTCCAGACAATAAGTGGCCTTCTGGCTGCATTCAGGTGCGATGTCTTGAGACGGTTGTTGTACTTCAGAAGACACCCTTTGTCCAAGTGTTGATGCACTTCCTAAAGACGTAGTTTGACGTTCAGCCTCTTGTTGTCTCTTCGCAGCTTTTATTCAGTTATTGTGGAAAGTTTTCAGATGGTAGAGAATTGAAGTTGTTCCACAAGAGTATTTTTTATTTGTACCTCTTGACAACGTCTTCTTTTGCCGCAGTTATGGATTCTCCAGAAAGAATTGTGAAGAACTTGCAAGCAATGCTGCTTTTTTCTGTGGAGGCCCCTCATCTTTAGAGTCTTCAGAATGCAGTTCCTGGACTTCCTGGTGTTCCTGTTGTTGCTGGTTTTCCCCTGTTGTTGTTCTGTTGTTTGAGTTGACCTTTTTTTAATAAAGTTGTTAAAATTTCACCAGATAATTCCAGACACCTTCTCTCACTGAAGTGTTCTCATAGAATGAACCAGAAAGGTGTATGGGTGTATTCTTCCCAATATTATAGTTGAAAAGTGTATCATCCAATCATATTTCTTTGTTTCCCAGTCACATGATCTTCGCGATGATCGGCATCATTGGGAAGACCGGAAATTGAACAGAATTGAATTTTGTTTGAAAATAAGTAGTCAAACATAACTGTTAATCGACTGTTATTAAACCCCAAATGAGTATCATACAATGTAATATGTATAAATATGTGTTAAACACTTTACCAATAACACGCGTTCACCGCGGTTATTGATGCCATTGCGACTTCTGGCATCATCGTAATCACACAAAACACCAAATAAAAGGCTTTTGATTGAAAAAATTCTCCCAAAAAATGGTTTAAAGAGCATGTCAATAAACAACTTGTATCAAATAATAATTCAAATATGTCTAATATGTGTCCCAGAGTTTTGAAAAAACATGCGCACTTTGCGACTAACGACAATGCCGTGGTCTATAGAGTCACTGCGGATATATAAAACATCATATTGAAGACGTTTTTTCACAAAACCATCACACAAACTCAAATATAAACTAACCCTGGGCGGAGTATGTGGAGTAGTGCTCCGCATAGTTCCACGGAGTTTAAAAAAATCTCAGTGGAACTACGCTCCACTCTGCCCCAGACCCACTGGGACGCGAGGAGGAGGACAACGGAAAGAAGGAGACACTGCAGCGAGGAGGAGGGTGACCCACAGAGAAGGTAAGGGGGTTTTTAAAAAAAATGTTTTAAAGGGCTGGCCTTGGCTGAGGGGCGTACTCTGCTCCGCCACGGAGTCGGAGTTTTGCCGCAACTTTGCGTTCCCAGCAGAGCGCGGAGTTGGTAAAACTCAGCAAACTCCGCTGGCGGAGCGGAGTACTCGGCCTGGGGGTTAATATAAACTCTACATTAATAAACAACTAGTTTCTGCTATTAAGAAAGGCTGTCTAGAAATATGTTTAGGACTTCCTCAAAAACATACGCCTTTCGCGACGTTGTCGTGAATATGAAAAAATGTTAAGAAAAAAATTCCTTCGAAATTCACTGAAAAAAACAAACGTTATAAGGATTTTGTAGTGAGGATTTAGCATTTAAAAACCTTAGAAATTCACTGAAAAAACCTAGGGTTACAGGGGCGTTATAGTTAGGAAATAAAATTTAAAAAACCTTGGAAATTCAGTGGAAAAACCAAAGGTTACAGGGACGTTGGGGCCGATTCACAGAACTTATCTGAGACAAAATCCTAAACGTACTACTTCTGGTATTCACAGAAGGCAATTAGGATTTTTGGTATTCACAGAAATCACTTGCGACTTCTGGGCCCGATTCACAAAAGTAATCTGAGACAAAATCCTAACTTTACGACTTTCGGTATTCACAAAAGGCATTTAGGAGTACTAAAGTTAAGATTCCTAACTTTACTACTCCTAAATGCCTTTTGTGAATACCCAAAGTCGTAAAGTTAGGATTGTTCTCAGTTTAGGAGTAGTAAAGTTAGGAATCCTAACTTTAGTACTCCTAAATGCCTTCTGTAAATACCGAAAGTCATAAAGTTAGGATTTCTCTCAGTTTAGGAGTAGTAAAGTTAGGAATCCTAACTTTAGTACTCCTAAATGCCTTCTGTAAATACCGAAATTCATAAAGTTAGGATTTTTCTCTGTTTATTCAGTTTAGGGGTAGTAAAGTTAGGAATCCTAACTTTAGTACTCTTAAATGCCTACTGTGAATACCGAAAGTCATAAAGTTAGGATTTTGTCTCAGATTACTTTTGTGAATCGGGCCCAGGAGTCGCAAGTGATTTCTGTGAATACCAAAAATCGTAAGTGCCTTCTGTGAATACCAGAAGTAGTAAGTTTAGGATTTTGTCTCAGATTAGTTCTGTGAATCGGCCCCCTAATAATTAGGCTGACATGTAACTCGTACAAAACCAGAGAAATTCAGCACTTATAATTAGCTGAGCTAACTATAACACGTGCCCCCGCAATGCATTGCTTATGACCTCACATATTACATCACTCATGACATGGTCAATGACATCACTGATGACATCACTGGTGGCATCATCCACGGAATCTCTGATGCACCCACTCACACCCCAAATAACCTTTCATACACCCACTCTAACTTCTACACTACCATTCTCAAAACCATTGACATACCCATACAGCACTCATACACCCACTCTATAATTCATAGGTCAACACACACATCCACTCAGTCACCCATACAGCCACTCTTACACCAACTCGCTCACTGTTACAGCCACTGATATATCCACTTATACACCCATACAGCTACTCACACACTGTCAGTCACACATAGAGCTACTCTCAGACCTGCTCACTCACCTAGAGAGTCACTGACACAGCCATTTACACACCTTTAAAGTTATACACACTCACTCACTTATTCATGTAGATACTAACATACTCACTCACCTACAAACACTGACACAAGCACACACTCACCCATACAGCCACTATCACAATCCCTTACTTACACATACAGTCACTCATATACTCCAACACTCACCTATACTGCCTTTCATATATCCAGTCACTCACCCATATCCCACTGGCACATTCATTCACTGATCAACACACACATAAACACATTCAGTCACCTATACAGCCCCTCACTTATACACTCACTAACCCATACAGCCACTGACTCACCCAGCCACACAGACACTCATACACCCATACAGGTACTCAGACACCCAATCAATCACCCATACAGCCAGTCGTGTACCCACTCACCAACCCATACAGCAACTTAGACACCATCTGAAAGACTGATACAGACATTCTCAAAACCCCGTCACTCACCTATACATTCACTGAGACACCTAATCACTCACTTATGCAGTCAGTCACGCAATCCACTGAATCATCCATACAGACACTCATACAGCCACTGATTCATCAATACACCTTGTTATATATATTTAACACTCATAAACTTTTTTAAAACACTCACAGTCACTGGATGATGTCATCAGTGATGTCATCAGTTATGTCATTTGAGATGTCATCAGTGATGTCATCAGGGATGTCACTGACCATGTCATGAGTGATGTAATATAAGAGTTCATAAGCAGTGCATTACAGGGGGTGCGAGTCATAGTTAGCTCAGCTAACTATAACTGCTGAATTTTTCTGATTTTGTACGAGTGAAGTGTCAGCCAAACTGTAACGTCCCTGTAAACTTTGTTTTTTTCACTGAATTTCCAAGTTTTTTAAATTCTATTTCCTAACTATAAAGCCCCTGTAACCTTTGGTTTCTTTTTCAGTGAATATATAAATCCTTCATTTGTAATTTTTAAATTATTTTATCATTTTAATGTTTTTCATTTTTTACTATATATATATATGGTAAAAAATAATTAAAATATTTAAATTATAAAATAATTTAAAAATTACAAATAAAAGACAATATTTAGAAATGTTTTATATTTAAGTTTGACATTTTATGATTTTTGTGAAAAATTATGTTAACTAATACACGTTTTATTTTTTGTTTAAAAATTATAATTTTATATGAAAAATATATTTTTAAGTTTTTGAATATAAAAAATGGTTTTATATAAAAAAAATGTTTTATGATTGTTCATTTCAGATTATTATTTTATTGTTTAAAATGTAGGAATGGTAGTAAGTAAGTATTTAAAAAATAATAGTACTAATAATAAACAAAGAAATAAATAGATAGGTTTAAAGTTTTGGTTAGTGTGTTTTTAGATTACATTTTAGTTAATTTTATAGTTAGAAAATCATGTGCGAGTATGGACTATTAATCGTGTATATAAAATGTTTAATTTGTATCACCTTGTTAAAAATGTTTTAGATTGCAGTGGAAATAGTAAAGTACAACCGTTTAGGATCCAGCACCTTCTTCAAATAGCCTTAGATTGGAGAGGGAGTAGTAAATGTCAACCCTTTAGTGTCCAACATCTTATCCGAGTATGGTTAGATTGGAGTGGAAATAGTAAATGTCACCCATTTAGGGCCTGTTTATGACTTAGGCGGTCCTGCAGCGGCACCACCAACGTGCTGTCCACTGTAGGACCGGCAAAGCCATTGTGCAACCACCCACCGGATTAGAAGTTCAATCCAGGTAAAGGGGGCATAGCTGCAGCAGTCTGACGGCAGCTGCTGTTGGGCTCATAGAAGAGCCGAACATACCAATCACCGCCATCAGAGCACTGACTGCACCTTCCTGCACAGTGTGGCATGCCGGCCGCACCATGGAGGAACTGGGGTGCAAATCTAGGGCAGCACTACATGTGCCCCCCGCATACACCTTCAGGCCCAGGAGTGGCAGGAGGCCCTATTAGGGCCCCCATTGTTGCCTCTACATCACCCTTTTAATGGCGAGCTCACCGCCATGAACAGGGAGGTGGAAAGCCAACTTGTAATATGCTAGACGATGCAGCAGCATGCCAGCCTATTAGAGCTCCCTGACTGCTGCACGACTGCCGCAAGATTCTGGATCCCTGGTGGACGCATCGGTCAGGTGGCGGTAGACCGCCACACTTGTAATACCGCGGGTGGGCCCACAGTGTGGCAGTGGTCAGACCACCACACCAAGTATGGTGGTCCTATGGTCTGCTGAACTCGTAATCAGGCCTTTAGTGTCCAGCACCTTCCCCCAGTATGGTTAGATTGTAGTGGGAATAGTAAATTTCACACTTTTAGTGTCCAACACCTCCATGCAATATGGGTAGATCAGAGTGGGAATAGTAAATGTCGACCCTCTAGGTCCAGCATCTTCCCTCAATATGGTTAGATTGGAGTGGGAGTAGTAAATATAACCCAATTAGGGTCCAACACCTTCACCCAATATGGTTTAACTGGAGTGGGAATAGTAAATATCAACCTTTTAATGACCAAAACCTTCCCCTAATTGGGCTACATTGGAGTGGAAATAGCAAATGTCATTCTTTTGCAATCCAATTCCTTCTATAAAGAGGATTATATTAAAGTGGGAATAGTAAATGTCACCCTTTTAGTGTCCAACGCCTTCCCAAAATTGCTTTAGATTTGTGTAGGAATAGTAAATGTCACCCCTTCAGTGTCCAACACCATCCCCAAATTAGTTAAGATGAAGTGGGAATAGTGTTTTTCACCTCTTTAGTGTCCAACAACTTCAAATTAGCCTAAATTGGAGTGGGAATAGTAAATGTTATTATTTTAGTGTACAACACCTTCCGCACATTGGTATAGGTTGTAGGAGGAACAATAAATGACACCCTTTTAGTGTTTAACACTTTCCCCAAATTAGTTTATATAGGAGTGGGAATAGCAAATATCACCCTTTAGTGTCCAACAGTGCCACCAATTTGGTTTCAATTGGAGTGGGAATAGCATTTTTCACCTCTTTAGCGTCCTATACTTTCTTAAAAACGGTTTATGTTGGAGCATGATTATTTACTTTTATCATTTTAGTCTGAAATCATGTATTTAATTGTATTTATATGTAGCAGAACTAATTTGTTTTATTTCATTAGTTTTGTTGGAGCTTGGTCATATAACGAAAAAATAGTTGTAAGTTTGTAAGCAATATTATCATTAATTATAGAATAAAGACGTAACACATTTTTCTCATTTTATTTATGCTTTCAAAGATTATTTAATATATATTTTTACATTTTCAAACATAAATTTCAACTTAAAAATAACATTAACATATAGTTTAGTAAGTAAAACATTTTAATGAGCTTTAATATTAAATAAAAGATGTATATTATATTTAAATACTATTGTGTGTTGAACATTTTCCACTTTTATTTTCCATTGTTTAACATTTGTAACATTTCTAACATTGTTTTATGCACATATTTTCAACATCAATTTAACATGCGTTCAGTATATATTAAATAATTGAATATTTTTGATACTATTATTTAATTTATAATTTACAATATTTTAACAATATGTACTTTTTTTGACATGTTTAATAATTGTTAACATTTTTCATCTATTTATCTAAATGTGTACATTATTTCCCATTCATTTCTATGGGGAGATAGTCTTTTTTGTTGTTTTTGTTACCTGCCATTTTTTTTTACCACTACCTCGTATTTTATAATATATTCATGTTATTTTTAGTCTTTGTCCTCTTCTCACCTTCATCTTGCCTCTTTTTGCTCATTGCTGACCTTTACTCTGCCACTTTCTGCTCGTTTCTCACCTTTATTTTGCCTCTTTCTGCTTGTTTCTCACCTTTATTTTGCATCTTTCTGCTTGTTGTTGACCTTTATTTTGCATCTTTCTGCTCATTGCTGACCTTTATTTATTTATTTCTGCTTGTTTCTGACCATTATCTGCCTCTTTCTGCTTGTTTCTGACCATTATTCTGCTTCTTTCTGCTCCCTCCTGACCTTTATTCAGCCTCTTTCTGCTCATTTCTCACCTTTATTTTGCCTCTTTTTGCTCTTTTCTCTCCATTATTCTGCCTCTTACTGCTCATTGCTGATCTTTATACTGCCTCTTTCTGCTCCCTTCTGACCTTTATTTTGCCTCTTTTTGCTGATTGCTGATCTTTATTCTGCCTCTTTCTGCTCATTTCTGACCTTGATTCAGCCTATTTCTGCTAGTTTCTGACCTTTATTCTGCCTCTTTCTGCTCTTTTCTGAACTTTATTTTGCCTCGTTCTGCTCTTTTTCTTGGAACTGCTGGTGGAGCCTCAAGGCCCCCGCGGTCCCAGCCGGCTCCTCTCCTCCTGTGGGAGCCAGAATTGCTGCTACACTGAGGGAGCTGCTGGAAAGGCATCTCCCTCCATGCAGGGGCAATTGTTTCATCTCTTTCACTGCCCATATGTCTGTGAGCAGGGCAAGAGTTGAAACCTCCGCTTCCAGCGGACGGGCACATTTTGACAGCTTCTGACCGCTTGAATCTGAGGGGCATATGTACAAGCCCCTATCGCCACCACAATGTCACTTTTACGGACGTTGTGGTGGCAATAGGGGCTGCACCTTATGCACAAGGCAGCGTTAAGCCACTTAACGTGGCGTAACGCTGCCTTGTACATAAGGCACCCTTTCACGCTATGGTTAGCGTGAAAGGGGCGTGCAGTGGGTGTTGTGGTGGGCGTTCCACCGGAACACCCATGGCAGCAGCGCCAAAAATAAGACCAGGAAAACCCTGGTCTTAAGTTGGCGAAACAATGAGAAATGCATTATTTCTCCTCATTTTTGCTTTTTCCATGTGTGCTGCCTTGTGCAGCACACATGGAAAAAGCAAAATGCCATGGTTTGTTTATGTACAGGAAGGAGTCCCTTCCTGTACATAAACAAACCTTAAAAAAAAATGCCATTTTGTCACTTTCATGTGTGCTGCATGATGGAGGACACATGAAAGTGACAGAATTGCATTTTAGGATTGTTTATGTGCAGGAAGGGACACCTTCCTACACATAAACAATCCTCCCCTGCACGCAGACACCCTCGCACTCTGGTACAAGGGTGCCTGCGTTGGCGCTAGGTTGCTAAACTTAGCGCCATCGCAGGGGGAAACGCAAGGCTGCACCACATTCTTGTAAACACGGTGCAGCCTTGCGTTTCAGAATTGGCAGAGCATGTTGTTAAGCCAAGGAGGCTAACGACACGCTCTACCCCTTCCTTGAACATATCCCCCTGAGTTTTTGCTCCAGACAAGAAAAAACAAACAGCTATGTCCCGGAAGTGGGCACCCCAGGACATAGCAGGAGCCGTCCTTTGGGGTGGCAGTCTCTAGGGCCATGTATGGCTCCAGAAGGGGGTCTGCATGGCCCCTTCCTTCTGTTTGTATGGGCTGCCCCAGGGAGGTGGTGGTCCAGAGGGTCAAGAAGGGTCACTGGATTAAAGCTAGCCTGGCTGATGAGGGGTGATACCCCCAAACCGGTCCTTCAATGCTTGTTTCCAGTCCAGGGGTGACCTGGCTGGGCAGTTTGGGCTGAAATGTTTCCATGAGAAGCAGGGTCAAGAATGATTTGCATATGGCTGGGTCCAAACTAGTTTGGGGTGGTGAGTAAATAATCAATGGATTAAACCCAGATCTGTGACTGGGGGTAAATGTTTGGTTTTTCAGCATTCCGTCCATCATCTGCTCTTTTTGCTTTTGTTTCCCTAAGTGGGAAGGGTATGCCCAGACCTGGATCCCGTGCTCACTGTGCCACCCGACTCTAAGCTAGCCTAGCTGATGAGTGGTGATACACCGAAACCGGTCCCTGGATGCTTGTTTCCGGCCCAGGGATGGCCTGGCCAGCAATGTTCCTATGAATGTTGTCCCATGAGTGGAAACCAGGGCAGTGCACTACCATTGCTAAGTCTGATGCAGATTTTGTCATCTCATTCAGGAGCTTTTGTGTGGGCCTGCAAGGCCGCTCAGCCCAGTCTCAGGCCATCTTCTGTGCCACCCACCTACCGCCTGCACACTCAGGTGTTGGCTCTGTTTCCACTCTTGTCTCTCAGAAGCAGATGTCTCAATTGCCCTGGAGGTGGTGCCCCACTCGCAAAGGTCAGCCCTTGTCTTCTCCCCACTCTGATGTCAGAGGCTCTGACCTCACCTCCACTCTCGCTCCAGGATCTCCAATGAGTCACTTCAAGGGTGAAGCCTTGATCTTGTTTGGTGTCTAAACTTATGCTGTCAACCTGCTGGACTCTCTGTCTTCAAAACTACACCCATCACCGGCTTTCTGTTATTTTTCTTGTGCCTCACTGTGGTGCCCCCCTTGAACTGTTGATTTGCTTATTTGGAGTGATCATGTCTGCCTTCTGTTGGTGCCCCCTTGAGCTGTTGATTTTCTTAATTGGAGTGATCATCTAGCCTTCTGTTGCGAGGGCTGTTTCTGCCCAGAGGAGCACCAAAAATAACATGTCTAAGCGGCCATGATGGTAAGCCTAAACCACTAATTTTAATAATTATTAAGAATAAAATTCAATGGTAAAGGCAGATTTATTAGAAATATTAAGGACAGTGATTTTTAAATAGTTACTTTTTCCATACCTGAAGTTCCAGTAGGCAATTTTGCATAAACTATCCAGATTCTCCCAGCATGTATCTAGGCAGGGGAGAGGTGTGAAATTTCTCCCAGGGCCACACATTAGGTTGACCTGAATGGCCAAAGATGACTCCTTTGAGCTTAATAGAATAAGCAGAGAGGGGACTGTGGGCATTGTCTCACTGTCAAATCCTTCTTGACAGGTCTGTTGAACCACATGTAACACTTAGGGCCCAATTCTGATCTCGCTAGGAAGGCCTCCTGGCGGGTTCCGGAATGAGCAAATCCGATTCGGAGCCTATGTTTACAACCAAATCGTCCCACGTTCCAAACGACCAAGTACGATGCGAAGATCTCGTCCGCATTGACCGATTCATTGCTGCACCCGATCCTGTCAGTCCGACTCGATCGCAGCCGAATCGTGCCGCGCAATGGAGCCGGATTCGGAACGAGTGAGCATGATGCACGATTCGGACAGCCGTATCGACTCGGTCTCAGCGAGACAAAACGGCTGTGGGAATCGGACTTCAGGGGGCTGTAGCCGGCCCCCCTTCACCCGAAGCCCTCCAAATCTGTCCTGTGGGGGTACCCATAGGTCCCCCCTTTCCATGCATGCACAGTGCGCAGGGTGTACGCTTTTCCCCACCCACCTCTTTTTGCTATGGGAGCCTGTGTACACGTTCGGTATACAGGCTCCCATAGAGTTCAATGGGAGTCCGAGCTAAACGAGTCCGTCACCATATGGGTGCATTGTACTCGGTCGCTCAGACTTGCACAGCGCAATTCGCTAAGAAAGCCCTCCGGATCCGAGTCGTACGGAGGGCTTTCCTAGTGAGATCATACTCGGGCCCTTAGTGTGCACGTGAAAGGAAGGGAACAGGGTGCCAAGACAATTCTAGTGTATCCTGTCTGGTTTCAAAAGTACTCTGCTTTTGTCATACTTGACTTCTGTCTCTGGGTTTGTTGTGGGTACAGTGCTTTAAACTGGATTCTAGTGTTAAACTAGGGTGATTTTTATTGCCCCAACATACACCCCCAGCCCTCATAGCCCAGGTTTTGTGTGGCTGAAAACTTATATCATCTTAAAAATGTCCTATCACATGGGCATGTTTTCAGTGAGGCAAGCATGAACTACTGGAAAGGTGGTTAGAGTTTATCCTGAGAACTTTTATCCCATGGGTTAGGAAGAGCTCAGGAGTCATCCTCACTTACTGGCTTGTGCCAGGAATAAATGTGGTACCCGAAAGCACCCCATCAAAACACCAAGACATTCTTGCCAAAGGATACCAAGTGAACAGGTGGCATCTGTGTCCTGCTAGAAAGACCTAAGGAGGTTTTACCTCTTTCCACTTGAAATTCTGGGACAGAAAGACCGCCAAGGATCTTAAAATGTATCCCTTGGGTGGCTACAGAAACATACAATATCTGAAGAGCATATTTCTGTGAAGAATCCCGGCTGACCAGAGGCAACAGGACCTGGACTGGACTTTACTGTTACCCCCTGCCCGACATCCTGAGAATCTTTAAATGCGCACCTTTGGGACCTGTGTGGCTTAGAAATGTACTCCTGTGGTTTTTCGGACATCAAACAAAGTTTGAGAATGTTTTCAAAACTTTTGCTCCATTTCTTCAAAAGGACAAGCAGTGAAAGTGTCCACCAACCATGGAAATGTCCGAGTTTCACAGTGGTGCACTGAATTTCACGTTTGTTCTACAAAAGAAGAGTTTCTCTGTAGAAAAAAGACAAAGTGCCTTTTCAGATTGAGACTTCGAAAAGTTTTCAAACTCCCCTACTTACAGGCCCCAGCAGAGCCAATCCACGTTTTGTATCTGACCTGCGCTCCATTGAGGTCAGCCTCAAACTACACCTAGATCTCGGTCTACTGCAACCATTGATCACCATTAACACTTTGTGCTTTTTGGCATTATTTTCACCTAAATTGTTGAAAAGGAATATCTCTTGTTCCCTTTATTAGATTTTTGATGTCATTTCTATTGTGCTCTGTTTTTTTAAATGTTTTTTTACTTCTAAATGCTTCACACATTTTCCTTAAATTAAGCCTATCTACTCTGTGCCATAGCTACATGGTTGAACTCAGATTTAGATAAAACCTTTGACTGGATTGAACAAGTTAGTGACTTTTTTTTTACTTACGATGGAATATCATCCATGCCAACTAATAATTCACTTTCTCTTAGCAATGAAGAACTGAAATATTTGATCTTTAGAAGAAGCAGCAATGTTAATGTATGTGTTGCAAATAGGTTCTGCTTTGGATCACCCAGCTTTTGGACTCCTATGGTGGATGAGTCTAAAAATTACATGGTAAATTGGACTGCACATGTTTACGGCCAGTGTCTGCCTTTTAAGATAAGGCCATTGTGATGCAGCTAGATTAATGGGCACTGGGTTGGTTACATGAGAAGATGTGTGCCCAGGCATCTGCTTACTGATACCAGCTACACGTGAGAGCCAACAGTTGTGCACAGCCTGGAAGCTGCGCAAAGGTAACCAGTCTGTGGCAGTTTTAAACTGCACACTTGACATGTCAAAATGCTGCTGTGATAGACCTAAACTTTCCTTTGAAATATGAGTGTAATCCACTTATTGGCCTTATTGCCTATAAAGGCTGGGTGCACATATTTAAAAATAGGGCATGTAGAAATTAATGTTGAACATGTCCTTAATGTGAAATTTCACTGTGGCAAGACTGGCTGCTGCCATGGTTTTCCTTTTTTTTTTTAAATGTAAGTGTCCCTCATTGTCGTAGGTCGCCCCTCTCCCCCTCCCCCATCCACTGCTCTTACCTGCACGGGCCACGTTTGCACTAACCTGCTTGGAGCTAAACCCAGGGAAAAAGGGAGAACTGACCAGAACCAGTGGAACGCCTTCCCAGGGCAGAGCAATACAAGGCAGTAACTTGTCCTGCCTTTCATTATTCCAGATTTGCAATGCCACCCAGAGCTGGGTGGCACCAAAAATATCACTTAAGGGTTTACGTTACCATTGTGTGATGCATGGGCCCTTAGTAAATCTGGACCTCATTGTTTTAATTTGCAGATAATGCACGTATGTGCTTAAACTGATCTACTCATTTCACAAATCCGAACATTGTCTGAAAAGTGTGCCCTTCATCGTCGTGTACGGGGCTCAGCCAATATACACAAAGCATTCCAAAAATGTTACCCGGGCGAAATTCGGAATATTTGTTTCAATTTCCACATACATCACGGAAGGCGAAAAATGCAATTTAAAACCAAGGGGCATTACGCTTTTTCGAACTCTTCTTTAAATACAACTTTGCTGTGCACAAGCAGTTCTTAATTAATTGAAAAAGCACACGCCAATGGGAAAAGAAGAGGATGTTGCCTGTATCCAGATCACATTAAAATGAGTTGTGTTAAATATTCTAGGCTGCTTCGGGAAATAGTTTAATCGTATTACTTCAAAGAGAAGATTGAGTACCTCCTAATTCCAAATAAGAAAATGCGTGGCTTCAAAATTGCTGCATTGAGGAGATTTGTATGAAATGTAAAGGATGTCTTCGTCGGTGAGTCAACAATCATTTCTTGACTTGTTTATCACATAAATGTTGAACAGCAAATTATTAGACAGTTGCCATGGAGACCAAGACCTAGTACTATGAGATTTGCAACTGTGGGTAGCTAAAATGATTCACACAGATTGTTGCCTGCTGTGAAATTACATATCTAAGGTGCTATGCAAACACATACAGCACCTAATTCTAGCAATTCTAGAATGTTCGAAATATGACCCAGGCCTTCCATTCAGGGAAATGATTGGAGGGTGCTCGTACCCACAGGCATGACTGCTACATCAGCAAATGGCGCCAGACATTACAATTCGCATTGGATGGCTCGTGCAGTTATTACAGGATGTGTATATTGGGTTGATCAGGCTGTAAACATGCTTGAAAACTTAATGAGTAGCTTACTGTATCATAGTTACAAGGGGTATTTACCAAAGATGTCCATATTGTGGGTAAATACTGGCACATTAGAGATCAAAGCTTAACAATTTAATACACGGTCACATTGCTTTAAACATGTATGTGACATAACGGATAACGTGTAACAAATGTAAGGGTAAGGTTATGTGTGTGTTCTTCAGCGATGGAGAAGCGTCACCCCAATGACTCAGAGCCATCAGCTAAAAAATCAAACAATATTTTACTATTGTTTTATTTTTCAGCTTCTGGCTGAGCCAGAATGTGCAGGGCGGGGCGGGCCGGTACATGAGAGGAGGAGTGGTAGGTGCACTTTTAAGTGCGGATTTCAGTTTAGCCAGTCGTCTCAGGGCGGCAAAACTGACATGTGCACTTAGGTTTCTGCAACCCAGCTGTATTCCACATTCAGGTTGGAGAAACAGCACAGACTCCCTGTGCCTGAGCGAGCATTATTCCAACTCGCTCAGGCCAATCCCCACGCTGCTCTCATGCTTGAGAGCAGCACCAGGCTTGGATGGAGAGTCCATGATGCTGTCCCAGGGACTGTTAGGATCAGGAACAGAGGAGCGTGAGGCGGCCAGCAGCACTAGGTAAGACTTTTATTTATCTTTAATTATTTTTCACTCCCCCACCACGTGGTACTCCCGGCCCCCTCCACCTACCCCACCACTCTTTATCTGTGTTGGCTGTCGTTATCATAGCATTACGCCCACCAGGTTGTTTCTTAAAGGTCAAATGGCAGATCATTTTGTCAAATTTCCTTCTCTATAACCTACTAATTTTGGCAATAGGTTTGCTTGGCCTCAGTGTTTAACAGTGTTTTTAATAGTTATTAAATTTCCAATTTTATCTGGAAAAATGTCTTCAAACTGCCCATTGCCCCTGGATACGAGGCTATTCTTGTCATCTCTCCCATTAGCCATCTCTCTCATTCATCCATCAGTTGTCATTATCTGTCTCTATAACAACTGTTGAAATAGACATAGACATAAGACTGGACTCTAAATATTTTCTCATCACTGGCAGCGTAGAAGGTCCATCTTGATTGCTTGATGAAAGGCTGACTGTTTTCTGTAGTTAGGGTGCGATCCTGCATGGAATAGTAACCTGAAATGTGTCAAATGTATCCTTAAGAGAGTCCCAGTTAGGAGTTGAAAACTTTCTTAGCAGTGTTGTAGCTCTTCGCTGAAGATGGAGATAAACACAAAAGTAATGAGCAAGAACCAACGCTCACTGACATCAGTGAAGAGAAATAAAGTCAAGCATAACATACAGAAGTAGAATACAGTAGAGGTTTAAACTGCTAGAAGCAAAAAAACAGAGAGAAAATCAGTTGTAGAGGGTGAATAAATTTGATGAAAAATTAGGGAACATCCTCCTCTTTTAAATGCCTGTTTTATATATGCTGCAACTAGGAACTAACATCACAGGAAAAGATGTTCATCATAACTTGGATTGGGAACATCAGATAACATCCTATGGACAGTCCATTTCCTTCTAAAGGGTTGTTGTTAGAAATGGGGGTCTTTAGTTGGCAGAGGTCGGTACCTTTGTACAAATAGGGGCCCTTGCTTCTAGTCAGGGTAAGGGGGATGCACTTATAAAACAACCCCTGCTCACCCCCTTGGTAGCTTGGCATGAGCAGACAGGCTTATCTCAGAGGAAGTGTGTAAAGCATTTGTGAACACATACAGGAATACAGTGAAAACACTACAAATGGACACCAGACCAGGTTAGAAAAATAAGTAATCTTTATCTAAACCAAAACAAGACCAAACGACAAAAATCAACAATACAGTTATCAAGATATCCTCAAAAATAGGTTATTCACTCAATTAAAGTTTGTAGCATCAAATAACTCCACCTGGAGTTATTACGACGTCGTGCCAGATGAAAATCCCAAAGAACGGTGCTGACCGCGAAGTACGCGGCATCGGGTGCAGAGTCAAGCAAACCCACAAAGAAGAGTACCTTGGAATTGATAAAAGCAAAGACGGTGCACGGCGTCGGGGAGGTGATGCTTCGTTGGCACCGAGCGGCATCAGTTCCTTACGACCCAAGGGGAGGTGAAGCCTCGGTTCCTTACTGCGGTGCAGGGGAGGTGAGACATCGGTTCCTTACTGTGTTGGGGAGGTGACGTCGCGGTGGCGGCAAGTGGCGGTTCCTTATGACGGTGCGATGTCCATGGATTCAGGAGTCACCCACGTCGAGTATCAGCTCAGCATTGATGAAGAACCGTCGTCGGTGAAGTCGGGGCTGCGGTGCGAGTCGGCACGATGCGTCATGGACGTCACGAGCGGTGTCCTTGGCTCCGGTGCAGGCAGCGGCCTTGGGGACAGCTTCAGAGTCGATGCGGCACGGGTCAGCAGGCGTCGGGCCTGCGGTGCAAGTCGGGGCGGTGCGTCGTGCTCTTCACAAGCGGTGCCTACGGCTTCGAAGCAGGTTACGGTGTTGCTCGTCGGTGTTGCAATTTCCTTCTGTGGCAGCTGAAACAGCAGTTCCAGATGCAGAGAGACAGAAGAAATGAAGTCTTTGTGTCCCTGAGACTTCCGAACAGGAGGTAAGCTCAATTTCAAGCCCTTGGAGATCTTTTCCTCAAGCAGGTGACAAAGCAAACAGCAAAGTCCTTTTCTCCTTTCCTTGGCAGCAATTAGCCACTGCAGGCCAACCCCAGACTGCAAACAGCACAGGGGCAGTATTCCTCCTCAGTTTCTCCGGCTCTTCTCCTTGGCAAAGGTTCCTCTTGATTCCCAGAAATGATCTAAAAGTCTGGGGTCTGGGCCCCTCTTTTTATACACAAAAATCCTTTGTTCTCTGAAGGCAGAGAGTGTCTGTACCCAGCCAAAAACAATTCTGTCCTCACCGGTGAAGCTCACTGGAAGGAGTTGGAGACAGCATTGTTGAAGGGAGACCAGGCCCATTCAGGTGAAATCTCCTCCCCCTACTCTAAATGCAGCCCAGGTCTATTCAGCCCAGCCCTGACTCATCAGGCTCTCTGGAGCCACTTCCCTTCTCCAGCCCCTGTCATCCAAAAGCCAGACATGCAATACACAAACCTAGCAGAGGCACACTGGATGGTTCAGCAAGAAAATACCTACTTTCTAAAAGTGGTATTTTCAAACACAGAATGTAAAAATCACCCTCACTAACCCTATTAGTGCCCATTGAAAATCCTTCAGTGCCAAGCCATTTCATGTCTTTTTGGAGTGCTTTGATCTAACATGCTGTAGTTTCTGTAATTACGATTATAATGTTGGTAAACTATATATTTTTGGTTTCAGTACTTCTTGTACTATCAATTTATATATAAAACATACATTTATACAACAGCCTGAAGTCACATGACACAATTTAAGATGGCCGACAGGTGACAGTGAAAATGATAAGTGTAAATGACCGCGTTGGTAGGGTCATAAAAAAAATTGTGTTTTCCAAATGTAGATACACAGAAATATTTATTATTCTGTTAGCTCACCAAGTAAACAGGGAGGTTTTGAATTTCTTTTAGGTTTTTGTGTTTTTATGGCTATCTATCATACTATGACATAGATATAAGGCGCATACATTTTTCACGTGTTTCTATTGTTGTGCAGAATCTAAAGTTATAAGCCTAGTCAAATTGGTTCACAGTAGTAAAATGGATGTTTCAGAGATGCTGGTTAGTAAAGACATGAAAATTCATATTTTTGCTGCTTTGGACAGTACTTTACGTACTACAGAATGGCTGACATGTTGTTTCGTCTGTTGTTGTTTTTCATATAATGGTCTCAATCTTGTTATTGGACATGTGTTCAACATCTCAAAATTTATTTTCTGACTTTTATGCAAAGCAGTGATGTCTATTTTGTGAATAGGTGGCAGATGATTTCATGCATAGTCTCTTGAAGGTCACAGTCCTTGACCTTTGACCCCAAATGGTAGCTCCTGGAAGTGTGCAAAGGATGTATCTTTGTAACAGTGAAATTGTTTATGCAATGTGAGGTATCATTGGAAAAGTCATTGTCTGATCTCAAAGGTCATCTAGTTAAATTTTTTAACAGGTTAAAAAACCGTGACCTTTGACCCCTAAATACACTTTTTTTTTTAACCTTTTTTAGTTTTTATTCTGTTACCCTTGGATCAATTTCAGCAAGTGTGGTGTTATCGGACTTGTCAAGAAAAGTAAAAAGAAATATTTGTTCAAATTGTTGGAGAGTTCATAATATTTGACCTTTGACCTCTATTTGCACTTATTGTAAGTGTTTCAAGGTGTTTATTCCATTATTGCTAGATAATTGTTTGCAAAGATTGCAGTGTTTGAATTGTCATGATAAGGACTTACATTTTGTTTAAATTGGTATGGGGTCATGTGGTTTGACCTTTGACCTCTATTTTCACTGTTATAAGTGTTTCATGGCCATTAATCCAATACTGTTAGATCATTTGTTACAAGTGAGTCATTATTGGAATTATCATGACAAGTACTTAATTCCTATTTAGTTACAGTGTTGGAGGAGGTTATGCTTTTTGACCTTTGACCTCTAATTATACTTGTTTAGGTGTTTCAAGGTCGTTATTGCACTACCCTTGGATCATTTGTTACTAGTGTTGCATTGTAATTGTCTTGAAAAATGCTTCCATTTTCATTGGTTTAACTGGTGTTGGGGGATCATGTCTGCAGACCGTTGACCTCTAATTTCACTATTCTAAGTCTTTCAAGGTCATTAATCCATTATGGATGGATCTTTCCTGCCCCTACGCCCCCCTACACCTCTACTTACCTCTGCTGTCATTGGTCTCCCTCCTGCAACCTCCGGAATGATGCCTGCAGCCGGTTTGTCAAAAGAAGAAACTCCATTGAGAAGCATTAGGCGCCAGACGCTGGAGTGGTACCCTGCACCCTGCCCCCTGTGCTGCTGGGGGTGTATGTTTGGTGCTGCTTTGTCCCCCTCCCCATGCCAACCCCCAACGTTAGCCTCCTGAAACCGAAATACTTACCTGTAAGTAGTGTGCCTCCAGGCACCCCAGTTTCCATTGAAACGCACTGAGCTGAACACCAACTTTGACCTTTGCACCCGGCTGCCCCTGTGTACTGGTGGTGCAGGTTTGGTACTCACCTGACCCTTTGCCCTTGCTGGCCTTTGGCCTCGAAGACTTTAACTGTAAGTGTGGTACTTACCTGTTTAACCACAATATTGTTTTCCACATAGGATAACACTGAACTGTTGTGAAAATATTCTAATTGTTGACTTTAGAAAGTGAAAAGTATTTTTATTTAACAAATCTGATTGTGAAGATCGAAGTCTTAAAATAAAATACAAAGTGTATGTTTCTAAATTGGTGTGGATCTCCTTTTTGAGTCATGTGTCTATTATTGATCAAGGTTGGGCAATAAATGTCCAACACTCCTCTGTGTTAGGCCTAAGGCTCCTTGCCCACACTACCACTAATAGAGAGTTTTGGGTTTTACATTGAGCCGTGTACACTTTTGGGGAACCCCTGGACTCTGTGCATGGTATTACCACCTAGTGTCAATATCATATACAGAGCCAGCTTTCTACACTTTTTCACATAATTCACTTTGAAAAATCCTCTCACTTTGCAGTCAGAGAAAGAAAAGTAAACACCAATGCTGCAGCAATTTGTCAGAAGACATAGCCAGATATTTGACCTCTGTCTGTGAAGCATCTTCAAATGTGAAAAGTTAAACACAGAACTTAAAGCCATCTTTATTTTTTTCTAGGACTTTCCCTACCCACAAAAAGGACACAAAGTGTGATTGAGAATGACACCTTTTCATTGTGCCATTCACCTATTCCTACAATCAAACACCAATGTGCACAGAGTCTTGTTCAATCATGCTTTGCTGCTTGAATACAAGTGTAAAGCTGCAGACCATGGTTAGTCTATGGCCAATTAAAAACAAGAAAGGAACAAGACAGCATGAAATATGGAATGCCATGGGAGAATGGCAGTGTCACTTGTAGTTATAGCCCTTTTTAATCATGTTCAAGTGCTTGTCAGCAAGGGCAAAGCTGGATACAATGGAGAGATTCGAAGCGATTAACTATCAGGAAATGGAAATAAGGCCATCATTACAGTAGAGGTTAACATTACAATTGAATTCAGTCACCAGTATTAAAAGTATTATCAGCTATTCAAAACTAACAGTGAAAATATATGTAAATACCTATTTCGCTATAAGAAGAATTAGCAGAAGAAAAATAAGTCATGTTGGTAATATCAAATTTGTTTTAGGCTATCTTTTTCAGTTTGTGAAAAATATATATGGCTGCGATGCTTTTCTAAATTACCTCAAACAGTTATTACAAAATGGCCGCCTCTTTCCACTGAAAGGTGCACTGTGTCTGCTTGTCCTTCTTCTCTGTCAGCATACTCCTGCCATGAGCAGCCAAAAAGATACATTAGCCCCCTCGCTGACAGAAATTTCTCTGACAGGGATTTGGGTGTGCTGGAGAGTGGTTGGGTTTTTAGGAAGTTGTGAGAGAATTACTAATCTATATTTTTTTTGGTTTTTCAATGGTACAGATTTTTTTTTTGTGAATATATAGGGTGTTAGGATTCATTTTTTAATTATTATTAGTAAAAAATTGGGCAGTGTGAAGGAGGGTTTGGATTGTTTATCTGTGTGGTTTTTTTTTTTTTACATTAACCATAGTCCTCTCCAATTTATTGGGTGTAGGAAGTGCGTAATGATTTTTACCTCACAGAAGTTACACAACTAAGGCTTGTGAGGGAGGGTGCTAATTTTTTCACCTGTGCTTTTTTTCAAATTAAGAACATGAACACCAAACGATTTAAGATTGACACAGAGGAATCTTTGTTCAAATTTTTGGATGAAGCTACAGATATTTATTCAGAGGGTGACAGTGACATTGAGGTGGATTCTAGAGAGGGGCAGGAGTCCAGCAGTGGGGAAGAGAGTGTAGGTGATGAGGACTTTGGTGAGAGTGGAGAAGAAGAAGAAGAATTGTCTCAAGAAGATGTGTATGAGACTGTCTGGGATGAAATTGTACCAGGCATTGATAACAACAATTATGGTATTGAGTTTACTGTAAGGAATCCAGGAGTCCAGAAAGTTCCACCACGAAATTCCCCCCCAGTTGCATATTTGCAATTGTTTTTAACTATGGAACTGCTTGTACACATAGTTCGGGAAACAAACAAGTATGCAAGAGATTTGCTGGACAAAATGGCAAACTGGATCAGCGAGCATCCCCATTCACGGCTACGCCGATGGATGATTGGGGGCTTGACTGTAGGCCTCTTGAAAAAATGGATTGGTTTATCTATTAACATGGGCCTCATAAAGAAACGTAACGTGAAACATTACTGGGATTTGTCACACCCTTCTCAGGCCACACCTTTCTTTGGGCAAGTCATGCCATTATGGCAATACCTTATTGTCACAAGAATGCTTCACATAAATGACAATACCACTGCAAAGGTGAGGGGAGTTGAAGGTTATGACCCGTGGCATAAGATTAGGCCAGTACTTGATTCACTAAACCATGCTTTCAAGCGGTACTATGTGCCACATCATGTGATTTGTATTGACGAATCAATGATTGGCATGAAAAATAGGGTGGCTTGCATTCAATACATGCCTAATAAAAGGCATGCTAGGTTTGGCATTAAGAAATTTGAGGTATGTGACAGCAGTAATAGTTATGTCCTTCATGTAGATTTATATTCTGGGAAGGATAAAACAATAGGAACAGAAAAGGGGTTTGTGTTCAACAAGGTGATGAGTCTTCTCCGCTCGTGTGATTTACTAGGTAAAGGGTATCATCTAATGACTGACAACTATTACACAAGTGTCAGTCTAGCGGAGGAGCTACTTGAGAACAAAACTCTATTAACAGGCACAGTGCGGGCAAACTCTAAAGGGCTGCCTCCAGAGATTGCAAGGGCCAAATTGCAGGCAGAAATGTCTAAGTATATGAGAAAGAAAGGGGTATTGGCATGCGCCTTTAGAGAAAAGAAAAGCCAACGCAAGCCTGTTCTACTGCTGTCCACCTCTAGCCTAGCAGATGATGTGACTGTACAGACAAGGTCTGGGAAGTCAATCATCAAACCTCAAGTCATTCTAGACTACAATAAAGGAATGGGTGGGGTTGATGTAAGCGACCGCAAAATATACGAATTCGCAGCAGAGAGATCAACACACAGATACTGGTCCAAGGTTTGGCGTAATCTGATTGATGTGTCGATCATGAATGCTTACGAATTGTATAAATTGAATACTGATCCATGCAATGTTCAGAGTCACCACAGTTTTATAGTGAGTCTTGTAGAGGCACTTTGTCTACGGCAGGATGGTGTCTCTCAAGAACAAATATCTACAACACCACTACTTTCTCTTTGTAGTGAGGAGCACGGCTTTGCGCTGTTGCCTGGGCGAAAAGAGAGAGACTGTGCTGTGTGCTCTGACAGGAGTCAGCCTGGGGGGAGAAAAAGGTCCCGCCACTGGTGTCCTGCCTGTAAACTTGGTGTTCATGAGCAGTGTTATCCCCAGTTAAGTCACTGTCATCCCTCTCCTAGTGTTCAGGAGGAACAAAACTAGCTTTTTGTTGCCTTACATTTTTCTTAATAACTATCATAATATTTTACATTATCATTACTAATTTAAATATTTCAATGTTTGCAGTTTATTTGAAGTAGTTGTAGGTTGAGTAAGTTACAGTTATAAAAAAAATATAAAAAATAAAAAGCAAAAAAAATATAAAAATGTAAAAAGTAAAAAAAAAATGTTATTCTTTTTTTGTTTATTCTTTATAGTTCAAACCTGTAGGATAGTATGTTTAAATAGTTTTTGAGTACCTTTTCCTTGAATGGGTACCAAGTTACAAATGAAGTAAAACTCCGACAAATGAGATATATTTTCAGCAGATACAAAGCACATGGGTAAATAATCTGTTTTGGGGCATGGTATCTGTGATTATGATACTGATTCCAGCTCTTCTACAAAAAACACATTTAATGAAAGGAAAAATAAATGTATAAATGGTTGCACAGGTGTACAACACTGGAGTCTTAACCCTGCTCCAATCTCACCTGTCCTTTTGCCTAGTAAAATTGTGAAATGGCAGGCCTGTAAGAGTTTAACTTGGTCGTAAATGTGTACATAGAGTCGGAGGCATCTCCGGATGGAGTCTGGTGTAGCCTCACAGCATAGCCTGAACGCAACCACAGAAGGCCTGCACCTTTGAACCCCCTTACAATACTGAAAAGGCGAACACAAAAGAAGTCAGAACTTGGTTCTTAGTAAGCAATGCACTTTCAGCTGCATAAAGTAGGGCACGAGAATGAGTCCTCTTTTTCACAGCATGGCCAGAGAAACAGGGTTTGACACAGGAGAAAATGTGTAGATGGGTCCACCACTTGGAGTGCGTAGGCAGCCGACAATGAAGTCTGACCCTGCTTCAGTCCCAATTGTACCTTTGCCTAGCAAAATTGAAAAATTGGAGGCTGCAGCTCCATAGGGAGCCTGGGAAGCCCATGCTGCAGCATGGATGTCCTGAAGATAAATGGTGCAGATAGAGCTGGATTTAGCTCAACCTACTTTTTGACCATATGGCCTCCAGACTTTACAAAACAGAGTCCATCTCCTCTTTGTGATGCATGATGAAATTGAGGATGTGAGTTCTCCTACTAAATCATCATAGCCATTGGTATATGCTAAAGTAGATTGTGGAGCTCAAAGACAGACGTCACAGAGACAACCTATGCTTTCCTGAAGTGCCCGTGAACCAGGAAGGTATTGACATGTTAGCCTTACTTACCCATTTCATACAAAGTCTCACAAACTTCATGTTTGAGCCTCCCCTAGAGTTCCAACAGGCTCCATTCAAGACACATGACATGTATGGTAGGACTACGTTTAGATAGTCGCTTGATTCCTCCAACACCAACATGTGCATCTGATCCTCACAGAATTGAGGAAATGGAGGCACTTCATCCACACAGAACACATAATATTCCCCTTCAGAGTGTTCTCGCAGGAAACTGTGCATAGACACAAAAGAATCCTGAAGCAACAGCCCTGTCTCTAGATGATGGACATCCAATATGGCTTGCAAGACCCTAAATCAATGTTAATCAGTCATGTCAACAAGACAATATATTATGATGACCTAGGCCTGCTGGAAAGTTTTTTGGCCTCAGTGTTTGATACAGACATGGACACTTCTGGTGGAAAATTTTGACCAGCCCTCAACCTAGCATGACGGATCACGCTCCGATCAATCAGTAGATGAGCTGAAGTAGCTGGGAGAAGTAACAAGGCAATGGTCCACTGGGAACAAATAGAAAAGCCCTCATAGGCCTCTTCTGTCCAGAGACAAGTCATGATTGTAGTCAAAATCTACATAATATGATGAAAGGGGTGCGGCAACTTGATGATCAGGATTCATAAAACACTGGCCTTGGAATGTCACTAATGAATGAGACCTATCTCCTTGTCAGTACCTTACTGGTCTCCCTGACCACCATATATGCAAGCTTTCTGCATTACAAAAGAAGTGAAATGCTGTGAAGACTACTGGCTATGCAATTGAGACAACAGGTGGCCTGCCATTCCATTCCTGCAAATTAAAACACGCAGAACGTCTGACTGCACACCATATTGAAATCTTATACATGTGTCCGTGACTTTTATAAAGCCCATTCTACTCCTTGGAATGCCAGAATATGCATTTAGAAGCAGACAGGTTTGTGTACAAAAGATGAAATAGGGAAAGTGACAGAGGTCATCCTTAGTGATAAAAGGTGGAACTGTGTGGCGGTACCCCCTAGTGGAAACCTGGTGACCTGATACTGCGGCCTGACTGGAGCCCACCAAGGTGAGATATCTCTTAAAATTTGCACCACTGCCCTATATCATATACGGAGAGGTATCTGAGAGGGGCAGGCCTAGACCGGGAGGCTGAAGGAGGGGCATGTGGCAGCACTGATGGATAGATGGTACACACCTGGGACCTGTTGCTTGTGGGAGGTGACCCTCGGGGCGATGCTGCCTTCATGGTAGTGAAGACCAGATACCATAGAACAACACTGAGGGTCTACAGGGACAAGCCTGCGTGTTTGAATGTAACTGAAGACTTCTGCTGGAGGTGGCTATTCTCTTACTGCTGTGCTCAAGCAGACTACCCACTCTTGTGCAGTGAGGAACTTTGACTACAGAAGGTGCCCGAGATTGATGGAGGGATGCCCTGATCTGCCTGCTAAACAGAAACAGAGCATTGCAGTCACAGGTGCCCACAGAGATGGGAATTTCTTACAGTGGACCAATGGCTTTAACTGCTCCCTGGTATAAAAATTAGTGAGAGGCACTCTACTATACTGTGGTGCATAGGCAAGGGTCTGATTATTTGGGTCCAGTGCCCTCCCCCTTACTCCCCATTATTGTACAAAGCTGTACCACAGAGTTGGTGGAGGTCTGCTCCCTTGCTGGCCCGACTCAGTGCCCCTTACCTAGAAGGAAATAAAACTCTCCTTGCGTTGTGGAGAACACTACTGCCGACCCTGAGCCTACTTCTATAACTACAAAAACTTGTGACAGAGCTACTATGGGTTAGATAAGGTCCAAGCAGCCAACAATGCAGCCCAGTTCTGAGGACTCCCACCCGCAGTGCTGGTTACGGACATCCATGATACACCAGAGCCTTCTATGCAACTTCACTTCGACAAGGTGCTGGCTGCAAACATGGATACCAAGCTAACACTCCAGCAGGAGATCAGTGCTGTGTTGATGGGGTTGGGATTGATCCGGGCAGAACACAGCAAACTAGCAGATCAGATGGACACGTTGAAAATTCTCTGAGTGAGTTACAGCTAGAACAGAAGGCACTGAACCCTAATGTAGGGGACCTCTCAGAGAGAATGTGCGTCCTGGAACAGCGCGCAGAAGACGCGGAGGGGCCTAACCGGCGCAATAATAACAAGTGGACCTACTGTGCTTTTACACCGGTTTGCGTAAAATGGACAATGTTATGTGGCCAGATAAACATGTAAAAACCCAACTCAGGGAGGCCAGGGAACTCTAACGAAACAATGGAGCGTTTATGGTGCCACGCCTATAAAGAATACATAGCGCGGGCGCATGACGAGGAGGGTAGACCTGGTAGTTGTTGGCATGGCTCATTAGACCTGAGTCCCGAGGGACGCCCATCACCCAAATCAGTTTGGATGACAATACCCCAGTCTGTGCCCCTGGTGAAATTAATATGGCATTCCAAGTATACTATGAATCCTTATATGGACGACCAGACTCTTTAGACCAGCATGGCCTGGCAGCATTTCTTGGGGGGCGGTGTGGAATGGTGGTCGACACAGGGTGCTAATGGAGACTCTTCAATGCTCTCCCATTGACGGGGGCTTGGGAGCCCCTTACTTTGAGTTTTATTATTTGTGCGCCCAATTACAGTGGGTGTCACAGTGGCCGGCTGGTTCCTGCTGGGAGGAAACGGGCCCGACGGGTAGATTTACTCTTCAAGAAGTATTACTAGAGAAGCTTCTGGCTTGAAAGGCTGACCTCCCGTGGCTGGGGATTCTGTTGCCTGTGGGCCTGGAGTGTTGGAAGCGATTTATATGACAAACAACTGGGAACCCACTATACGGCCCAGAATTACCACTGATAGGATTGTTTGTTGTTATAAGTTTACCCTTTTTTTTGTTTTGCTGAATGGCCACTGCAATAAGTTCCTATCTTAGACACATGTGGAGCACTGCAAAATGGTAAAATACCTTATACAGTTTCCTGGTATACTGGAAACTCCCTTAGAGGTATTTTACACACAGTGTTAATAAATGACTGACATTAAGGTACCTGGATAAATACGTCAGACAGGCAGAATCAGTAACCCATGGACACATGTTGAAACCCTGTGGTACCACCAGCCGGGGATGCATTTGGGGTCATATCTCATACTGGGGATAACAGTTAAGGATATTGATTACATCCTTGAAGTGCTATGAATATATGATTGGAATATATGTTGTAAAATGTCTATAAAGATATGTTTAAAAAATAACATTCTTTGCAGAGCCAGGAGAGACAAAACAGGAGTGAGTTTGCCTTGAACCAACTGTACAAAGTGGTGCAGAAGCTCTGCTGGCAGCAAAAACACCTCAGTGAGGGCATTAGCACGAGGCAAGCTGCCATAAACCTACAAGCTGTCCCTAGGCTAAACATGTGTACTTGACGGTTGTTGAAGAGCCGGTCCACCTAGAGGGAAAAAAGAGAGAGAGTGTGCCTATAATCTGACCCTTTACTAAACATTGTTGGTACAGCAAGGAGAAACCAAATGAGACGGAGGTTGCCTTGAACCAACTGTACAAAGTGGTGCTGTGGGTCTCCTGCCACCAAAAGCACCTCAGTGAGGGCATTAGCACGAGGCAAGCTGCCATAAACCTACAAGCTGTCCCTAGGCTAAACATGTGTACTTGACGGTTGTTCAAGACCTGGTCCACCTAGAGGGAAAAAAGAGAGAGAGTGTGCCTACAACCTGTCCCTGTACTAAACATTCATGGCAGAGCAAGGAGATACAAAACAAGAGGCAGGTTGCCTTGAACCAACTATACAAAGTGGTGCTGTGGCTCTGTTGGCAGCAAAAACACCTCAATGAGGGCATTAGCTCAAGGCAAGCTGCCATAAACCTACATGCTGTCCCTAGGCTAAACATGTGTACTTGACGGTTGTTGAAGAGCTGGTCCAACTAGAGGGAAAAAAGAGAGAGAATGTGCCTATAATCTGACCCTTTACTAAACATTGTTGGTACAGCCAGGAGAAACCAAAGGAGACGGAGGTTGCCTTGAACCAACTGTACAAAGTGTGCGCTGGGGGTCTCCTGCCACTAAAAGCACCTCAGTGAGGGCATTAGCACGAGGCAAGCTGCCATACACCTACAAGCTGTCCCTAGGCTAAACATGTGTACTTGACGGTTGTTGAAGTTCCTGGTCCACCTAGGAGGAAAAAAAGAGTATGTCTATAACCTGACCCTATGCTCCTCTTGTTGAAAGAGTAAGAACTAGATCCGGATTCCTAGAGCGTATACCAAGATGCTTCACAGGAGGCCCACAGATTTGGTATACCTTCTAGTCACCGACTTACCTGAATGATGTTTCTTTGGCAACATCCAACAGTCTTGTCAGCGTGACGTGATTGTTCATCTTCTTTACCTTCATCACAGACACCATCAAAGTGTTCTCATGAGTACAGTTACCACCATATGAAGAAAAAACATTATTTAATGATTAAGTGCTACTAGTCACATGTCTACAAATCACACCCACTCATTTGTTTCATACTCACACTCTTACCACACAGAGTTGGATAGTAAGTAGCACTTTCAGAGGCAAAGCATCCCATCAGAAACTCTCAAGCAGAACATGATTGATATTATCAAAACCATGTAGTGCTAAACCAAGGGCAATTAAATCACTACCAAAAAAGACATAGGGCACACTCTCTCACCCCCACATAAAATGTAACTGACTTGCCACTGGTTTCTATACACCCACTTGTCAGTCAACACAGTATGCTTCTCTGTATCCTTTTCTGTTAAGTTAGACTGCTATTTCTTATGCAGAGTAGAGCAGTTCTATTTACTCTGCACTGTCTGCAAGGTCATGCAAGGCTAAGCTCATTGTTTATCCAAAAGAAGATCAAAAGATAGTCACAGAACAGGACCCTGCCCTCTAGACTAACAACCCATCTGACAATTTCCCATACAACAAGATACCAAGAGACCAATGCTTGCATCAGGTTCACCAAACAAGCCATGTAGCTGGGGGCACAAAGTCAGATGCCTATGGAGGCTACCAGATATCCATGTTATGAAATGTTTAGGCCAGAGTAGGGGCTAGGTGAAGAGTCAGGTCTTCAGTTTCTTGTGGAATACAAGAACTGAGGAGGTGGCTCTGATGTGCTGGGGCAGATCATTCCTGGCTTTATGAGGGAGGAAGAAGGCATGACTGCCAGATCTGCTTCTGTATATGCGTGTGTGTGCGAGTAGGAGTGTGGCTGAGTGGAGGTTTCTGATAAGTGTGTGGGAGTTTCTGTGGTTGTTGAGGTATGTGGGGCTGTACCCCTATTAGGCACCTTCGAGTGTAAGGACTAACTGAAATAAAATAAATCATCTGGCGCATTACTTTGGAGCTGAGTAGATCACTTTTAAGTCTGGTGTGGAGCAGCTTTTCATATCATGAGCACAGAGCAAAGCAGAAGTTACATCCTTGGAAGTCATTCCAGTAAAATAAAAAAATTAAAAAATGCCTTAGATGTCACTCATCACCCCCCACAGTCACCTCTCTCCCAGACACTGACAATACTCTCAGACACAATTACAATGCTTCCGATGCACCCCCATGCTCATGTTATGCTTAAACATTTTGAAGTCCCATGACCTCATAAGATATTACATCACTCATGACATCTTCTATGACATCATTGATAATATCACAGTAATATTTGCAGTAGCATTCTTGATGAGAAAACTGTGCATGGCAAGGGTGCGAGTTATGGTTACCTTATGGCACAAGTTCTAGTTACTTGAAATAACTCTAACTATAACAGCTGAATTTCTATGGTATTGTGCGTGTAAAATCTGAACTATAACGTCCCTGTAACCTTTGGTTTTTTAGTGAATATATATATATATATATATATATATATATATATATATATATATATATATATATATATATATATCTACTGGCGGTCGCCAGTAGATAGTTATAGTTAGGACCTATTTTCCATAGGAAATCTGCGACATTCTATTTGAAATAACTCTAGCGTCGGTTGACGAATCTTCGTGAAATTTTCAAACTTTATGGCCCGCTCCGGTCCGGCTCCTACCCTGAAAGTCTCAGGGTGATTCGTCAAGCGGGGCCGAGAAAAAGGGGGGTCCCAAACGTGTTTTCCCCATTCATTTTCCCATAGGAAACTTTAGACACGGCTACAGCCCGAACTGCTGAACGGAATTACACCAAATTTGGCAAGAGGTAGTTCTTGGTTCAGAAAGAACCCTTTTGTTAAATGGTGTAAATCCGCTTCAGTAGTTCCTGTGAAAATCAAAATGAAAATCACATATATATCTATGGCCACGTCGGATTCGCGCACCCTGAGCGCACCCTGCGCGCACCGTCCCGATCATGAGCTGCATGTTAATTGGCTTTCAAGTGGCTGTCAACACTCCAAATCAGGAAGTGTTGGCAGCCATTTTGTCCCTCGGTAGAAGCGAGGCACAAGAAACAAGTGCGCAAAACGCCTAGGTCTGCTCAGGGGGTCCCACAAGGACAGAAAAAGCATTGTCATGAGTGATGTAATATGTGACGTCATCAGCAGTGCATTGCGAGTAGCGAGTTATAGTTAGCTGAACTAACTATAACGGGGAATTTCACTGGTTTTGTAACGAGTGAAATGTCCAACTAACTATAACTGTCCCTAAAACCTATGGTTTTTTCAGTGAATTTCAAAGGTTTTTTAAATGCTAATTTCTAACTATAACGTGCCTGAAACCTATGGTTTTTTCAGTGAATATATATATATATATATATAGATAGATATGTATACATACAAAGACACACACCGACACACATGCATACTAGCAGATACCCACACTCACAATAATCAGGCATCAACGCATGCCAGATAGCCCGTAAATTACTCCCATACATTCATAAGAAAAAATATAACAGATACTCTCTCACACATCATTAAATATCCACACACATGACTAATCAGTATTGTATCTATGTTCAAACATCATCCAATGTGATTGGGCAGCCATGCACACCAGTTATCAGTATTAATGTGTCCAATCACATACCCCACAGACAACCATTCATACCCTTATTCAACCCAAAAAAACAACTATCAAACACCAAAGCATGCCAACAGACAATCTTACAGGTCATCAGACACCCTTGCAGGCCATCAGACAGCCATGCACAATATCACGTACCCACAAAAGGCACCTATGCAACATGCACCTTTCCACATTCACAAACACATATGCATTATGCATATTTAGTAACACAGAACCTACCTGAATTAGATGCATGAATGCAGAGCTGATCCTACAGAAGAAACACTGCATCATAAGCCAAAATATGCAAAGTGATGCAGTTTCAGCTGGGAATCATCTGTAATGACACAAAGCGTTATTTTAGATAATAGTTTCATAGTGTATATCACGTATGCTTACAGTCAAATACCAAGGTTCACAGACACTTATTTAGGAGTCGGGACAAAACTGAATTTCTAAGGAGAGACTAAGAGTGGAAAATTGAAAAAGATAATAGTGAATAAAAGACACAGAGAGAGCAGTAAGGCTGTTTAGGCCACTATAGGGAGATGAGAGTTGGGGAAATTAGCTGGTTAATTAGTGTGGTGCATGACTTACCTTGAGACTGTCTTTACCTGCCAATATGCCATCAGATACCCTAACAGCACCAACATCTTTCACAGGTGGCCCAAAAACAACACTCTACCAGCACTCCAAGAACTCTAAAATGCCTCTAGGCTCCCTTCACACAATTCCAACCTATACTCATAAAAAATAAATGCTTGAAAACTCCATCACGGGTAGCAAGGACTATATAAATGCAAACCTTTTTTCTCTCTTCTATCCCTCTGCTATCCTTCTCAATCAAAATAACTGACTAATATCCACCACTTAAATTACTTTCATATTTCACATTTCACTATACTAATTCTCCACTAATCCTGTATGGGTTCTGCAGTAGCGTGCTACTCGCAAAAAAAGCGCTTCAACACCCCATCAAGGGTAACAAGTGTTATATAAATTTAAACCTTTTTCCCTCTTCTATCCCTTCGCTATCCTTCTGAATCCAAATAACTGACTAACATGTCCACCACTCAAATTACTTTCACATTTCACTATACTAATTCACCACTAATCCTTTTGGGTTCCAGAGTAGCGTGCTACTCACTGAAAAAGCTATTTTAAGCCTGGTCAGGGGTAGTAAGTGCAATTATAATTAAACTGACAATTGAAATTTTAAGAATAGACCTGTCTCTAGCCTCCATCACTACTATGTATGGGTTGCCACACACCAGCCACAGAAATGCAGGTACTTTAAAAACTCCTCTCACTGTGCAGTCAGAGAAAGAAAAGTAAACACCAATCCTGCAGCAATTTGTCAGAAGACTTAGCCTGACATTTGACCTCTGTCTTTGAAGCACCTGCAAATGTGACAAATTAAACACAGGACAGATTCAACATCACCCTGTTGTTAGTTGACATTCTGGCTATGATATTTTTGAAGCGCAATATTTTTGTGGTTGATATTTTGTAGTGCAATCCAGTGTTGCGGTGGCTTCCAATCAGTAACCTTGGCTTGGAGGAGCTTAGCTAGCCTATCCACATGTGTGTATTTACTAGCCCCTTCCAAATAGAATTCTCCTCTAAAAGCCTTTTGTATTTTATGAGTGTCTCAAAAGGTCCCTTTTCCTCGTGGTTCTTCCCCAGACATGCATCTTTACAAACTGCGCCAAGAGATGGATTGTGTTACATAGTGTGTGCCCGTATGTGGCATTTCACTTCCTCACTTCTTCTCCCAGGGCCCTCATTACAAGCGGTCCTATGTGGTAAAAGCCCAGTATTTAATGGACGATGAGGATTTTGTTGCAGTAAGTACCAAAATCTTCCTGTTATTGCCCAAAATCTCATGATGGCACCAGATAAATATCAAACAACTCGGGTTTTATCAGATGTGATAATTATTGCATTAGACAGTGGCTATCTCATAATTAGGATTTAGGTGTGCAGTTATTTGTGTGTCACCCCTTTACTTCCTCTGTATGATAGTACTAGGCACATGAGCGCTTCCTTCTCCTCTGTGTGCACCAAAAATTTAATTAGGCTATTTTCTCAACCATTGTGTGCACTAACATGTGAACACACCCTTCTTCAATCACTGCATAAGACATAAGGCCCTTCTTGCTCCGCTGTATGAAACTAACATACTAGAAGCCCTTCTGTCAGCTGCGTGTAAATTATCACTTGCATACAGCCTTTGTCCATCCTCTCTATTCACTATTATTTGCATGCGCCGCTGCTTTCCCCTCTGCAGAGCACTAACAAGTTCATAATGCCATATTACTTTCTATATGTGCAAGACCTAAAAAGGATACTCTGGAGAGATAAAGATTGGGGGTGCATCTCACACACAGTATGATGCACCAAAAACAGCTAAAGGAAAACTCCTTTCATGTGATCCTAACTTTATCACAGATTGCATGTGCTAGGCAAACACTGTCTAAGTGATGAGATGTAACTAAGGAAAAGTAAGTTTTACTCCAGTATAGATACTTTGGTCGCAATTGAAAGGGTTGTGTAAAGGTCCACGGGGGCTGGGCTTGGGGTACAAAATGTTGAATTTAGTGCATAGTCCTGCATTACATGTTGAAAGGTGAGAGTTTCACGGCAAGAATCCTAATGTTACGAGTCAGCCTGAAAAACCTTGAGTGTCGCACATCAAAATCCGTGGGTATAAGATAAAGTTATTAGTACATAGAGGGCATGAGTAGTTCTCATGCCTCACATCAAAATCTGAGCCGAGAAACTGCAAAGCAGTGAAAATGTCCCTGTCAAGAAAATAGGTGACAGGCTAACAAGAGGGTGAACATACAGTTTGCAGCACCCCAAGAAAAAAGAATCCTGTTCCAACCCACAAGTGCTGCACACAAAGCTAACACTTCTGATTCTCAGCAAAATCTGAGCTGCAGGGGCTCGGAACGCTGAACCCTGCAAAGTGACCACTCCCAAACTCCATCATTTCATATCTATGAGAACAGAAAAAACACTCACCATAACAGCTTGGAGCAGTCCCAGCACATGTCGCTTTGGTGTGGCCTAAAGATAGAGATATGTAAGTGTAAATAAATCAACAAAAAAATCATCACCACTAAGTCAAATGTTGAAATGAATCAGTTTGGCTTCTCCTGTGCAACATAAAACTTGACATCAGTTTGGGAGGGGGAAATCCACTATAATTTAACAAACTATGTGTCTTTTACTCTCATTTTTTACTTTTACAATGCCTGTGAAAATAAAACACCAAATTACACGTGCAACACAGTGGAACATATGGCACTGTTCAGAGACTTTTAGGGCTGATTCGTAGATACAGATACACAAAGAGCATGCCTATTACGATATAAATCTATAAATCTATAAATGCACGCTAACATTTTCACAGAAGTTACCTATGGAATTTGGACAGGTCCAGTTTCAGTAAAATGTGCAAATTAAAGTTGTGCAGCGAGCAGTTGGTGCAAGATCTAAAATCATACCCATAAAAATACCAGTTGAGCCATCCTCCTCCCACTATCTGACATGTCACAATCTTCCCTCAAGCCTGTTGAATGGCTATTACCATTTTACATCATTCTATACTAACCTAAGGTGTTATCACCTATTCACAGATATACATAATCAAAAATCCAATGCATGGTTGTCACTGGAGCTGCCGAGCTGAGTGGAGTGCAGAGGCATGAGCTAGGGTCACAATCAGGTCAGGTCACATGGTGCACTGTCTCTGGGGCTCACAGTAACGCAGAGCAGACTTCATACTTCACTTGTTGCCAGAGGCTGACCAGTTTTCCATGCCCCTTCTCTCAGTTTACTTGCAGCTGGGGACAGCTCACTGCCCTCCTATCCTGCAGCTCCCTCATAACTTCTCCACAACTCAAATCCAGCTTTTCCCTCTGCCCTGTACCAAACCCCTCCTCGAACTCACATGCTCCAGAGTCAATAAATCTCTGAGTAAATGTTAGAGATTCAGAAACGTTTTTCACTCTCCACTTTCTCCTTACTTTCTCTTTCTATCTGCCCTGGGACCTCTCTATCCATCATCTCACTTATCTGTCCTGAGCTCCGTCCTTCACCTAGAGCTCTCACTAATCTCACCTAGCTACGCTGTCATTTATACTCCTGCCTGTAGCTCCACCTCTACCCCTTCTTTCAGGGGTCTCCGTCACAAGCCAACTAGAGCCTGTTTACCCTACTTTCCTTATGACACTTGTCTTACAGCAGCTACTCGTTTCACTTCTATGACTGTAAAACCCCCAGCACATTGCTGCTTCCTTGTCTAAATCTCTTGAGATATCTTGTGCCCCTTGCATAACTGTATGCAGGGGGCACTAAATGCTGCCAACCACTCTCCAGTAATGAATCAGTCTGCATGCGCTTCGAGACTTCCTGAGTACTTACCTTTTAGTCCACTAGGGAGCGAGTTTACTTTTGGAATTCATTGATGATATCCCTCCACCAACTCCAAATACGAGATGGGAGCCCTGAGCTAAACACGTTTCTAGCATGGTACCGCCCCCTTCCAAAATTATACATTATTCAACCTCCAGGGAAAATGCAGAGGCACGCAGAGTTGTAGTCCATGGCAGATTGGAAACATTTGCCTAAGAAAGACAAAACAATGCAAGGTGTACCTTCAAAAATTAGTTCAGAATGAGAAGGTATTATGAAAAAATACATGCAACCATGCAGTAAAGTGATTATACTCTACTCTTGCCACGCATGCTCAAAATGTGTAAATGTGCAAAGTGGAAAGTTTGTGTAATTCTTTTTGCAAAGCTAGAATCTGTTGAGTTTCCATGGCCAGACTTACCATTTGAAACTTTATCCTGGTTCAAAGCATTCTACTCGCACAGTTCGGAGTGAACGTCCTTTGTACAAGTGCACAAGGTTTTAATTTTTTCACCGTCCACCCTACTCCAGTTAACTCATAAAGCAGCGCATATTGACACAGGCCCAACTAACATAGGCTAGACTCACAAATTCACACACACAGTACAAGAAACACAGTTGGATTCCAGGCATCTGTGACTGTTACTTGGAGGGGCAGGCGAGGCATTTAACCATGGGAGGCCATGACCACGCTTTACATTGCAAGGCATGCTGTCATCCTACCTGCCATGTTTCCTAGGACCATGTGTATTGTGCAGCTCCAGTACACGCTTCTTTCATTATTCTGGGGCTTGTAGTCCTGTTTTATAATGGGGTAAATTACACTACAAGCCCCAAAATTCAAAGGAAACGCCAGGACTTTAGCAGTATATCATGCATAGACCTAGAAAACGTGAAAGAGCTGCTGTCTCCTCGTGTATGGTGTTTAGAATATGTGAAACCAGGTTCTGTCGGTAGAGACCAGCACCCTACTTTCAAGCATGGTTCTAGGGGTGGGGGACAATAGTCCATTGGCATTGTGCACGCAGAGCAGCTCAGTTTGAGGGTTATAAGAGAAAGTGCTGAGTTTGGCGCTGCGCTGCAGACCTGAGGGATTTCAGTTACATTGCGCATTAGGTAAACACATACTTTGCAATAATACCCAGCCAAAAAGCGATGAAAAGCCTGAAGGAAAAACAAATATCTTACTTACTTCCTGAACAACTCATCTTCACAATTCACCAAACACAACTTATGGGGCTCGTTATGTGTTACTGAACTGTTATGAGGCCAGTGAAAAAAAAGGAGAAAAGGTTTTGGGCAGTTTGCCTGCCACATCTATTGAAAAATGTGTTGTTTGTAGTTATTTTACAAAGTGCATGCTGCCGTGTGTAATTTCTGAAAGGGTAGCTTTTGAAAACGGAGATCTTCAGATATAAAAACATGAGCTCAAAGCCAACCAGCCTCCTTCATTGCTCCCTCGATTGTGCAAATGCCTGCAACAGGCCCAGTTATAACCGTCAAAGCTTTTGCAAAGGATTGTAACATGAGGACGGACAACTGCAAAACATGTTTGAAAACAGCTTGCAGATATTTTAGTTCAGCAAAATGAGGAAACTTTTTTTCATTTATTATGGTGTAACCTTGCCTCCTTTGCAGCTGGTCTCTCTAACTTTCTCAGGGAACGCACCTCATCGGCCTGGAACATAACACAGATTATGTCTATTTAAAACGCCTTTCTTTTTTTCTAAAACTCTACAATTGTGTACTGTACCAAGGAATAGTTTTGTGGCTTGGGACAGACATGACTATAATGGAGGGAGGAGCTCAGGGCCGAGGGTCTGCATGGAGCTGATTAGATCGGATCGTGGCACTTCTAATTTTACGTTCGAAGTGATTGAGAAATTTGAGATTAACTTGACAAAGTACCTAATTCAATGGTGCTATTTGGTGAGCCATACCTGCACTGGTTGCTGGGTGTTTTCCGATCAAGGCCAGAAGCGGTGGAGACGTCGAGCACGCACACTTACTGCACTGTCTCTGGGGCTTACGGCAGATTACAGCAATGTCTCGGAGCTGTCTGCGCCCTCTACTGGTGAACAAGGGCTAGTACAGCTTTCAGCAGACGCTGCTTTACATTCCGAGAACAAGATTTCTCCACGAGTTTTAAGTGAGGAAATCTCCGTGAGTGGGTCACAATATGGCCTACTACATCTTTGGAACGAAAGAGGGAGGTGTTCCAGATTGGCATTAGAGGCCAGTTTTCACTTTCAAGTGACATAGCAGGAAAGAAACTAATCCCAAATGAGTGTCAGCTCCTGGGCCGATCTGATCGGCCTGAGCACTTTCGCTTTTAACACAGGGCCGATTAGATCGGCCCGTGGCACTTCTTAGGCTAAAAGATGCATCTTAACATTCTGAGTTCAGGCATACTAAACGTTATTTTCCTACCTTGTTCCCAGGGGTAGTTATGTTTATAACATATTACAAACAAACTCCCCATTCTGTCCTATGGGAACAGGCAGCCTTGCAATAGTGAAAAACGAAATTGGCAGTAATTCACCATCAGCACATGCCACACACACCAGGGCATGTCCTACCTTTTACATATACTACACCCTGCCCACAGGGGTACCTTGGGCCTACTTTAGGGGTGACTGGCATGTAAGAAAAGGGAAGGTTAGGGCCTGGCAAGTGGGTGCACTTTCCAAGTCGACATGGCAGTACTATACTGCCAACAGGCTCTGCAAAGACAGGCCAGAGTTACATTTTACAGGCTGCTTCTGTGGGTGGCACAATCAGTGCTGCAGCCCACTAGCAGCATTTGATTTACAAGCCTTGGGCACACACCATGCACTGTACTAGGGTCTGACTGGTAAATCAAATATGCCAATCATGGGATCACTAATCCATAACAACAACTTACAGGGAGAGCATATGCACTTTAGCACTGAGCAGCAGTGGTAAAATGCCCAGAGTCATAAAACAAACAAAAACAGGTCAGAAACAGGAGGCCAAAAAGCAAAAAGTCTGGGGATAAATCCGCTGAAAAAGCCAGGTCTAGCAGTTGTTTTTACAGATTGTACATGCATTGCATAATTTCTGTAAGAATGAGTGCAAGCGTTCAAAGTTTTGCTCAGAAGCACATGACTGGTGCTATTGAATGCTTCTGTGGGCGAACGCCAAGGTTGCATAGTCTTGATTCCACCTCAGGCCTCTTTTATCCACCACTAGACACCTGCTGTCCCCTTATCCCCTTATCTACATGTTTTAGACTCTTTTTCATCCCACTTTTTTTTAAACAGATGTTATTGCCTTTTACACAATTCTCACATCATACAATATCTCTGTTGTAAGTACGTCAATTGTACAAAAGTGTCTAACTACCCTTGTGACATGTGAACATATTCTGCTTCTCGCATTACAGTTGCCTCTTTTTTTGCTGTACAGTTCCATGCCTGGTCTGTCTTCATATCCCCCCTCTCACCCCCAACCAGCAAACTCAAACCTAAACATCTCCCCTACCCCCTCCCTCCCCCCCGGCACTGCTGTCTCCTATAACTACCGGATGTCTTCCTGTGGTCTCTCCTTGCATGTCACATTGTGTGCGTCGCTATTCTCTGGCCGCCCTGAAGTATTCCAGATCCTCCGCAGCGCATGGGGCCCTACTGATCCTCACTCACTGGCACCTGCTCTCCCCTCTCCCCCTGGCTCTGTCTCTGGGGGCGTCCCTGTCATGGGGAACGTTCAGGGGTGGTAGCCGCCGATCCAGCATCCTTGTCCCTCAGCTCCTCCATCAGGACTTCCCATGCCTGTGCCCTTTCTAGCGTTCCCAATCCCCTTCTCGCATTTCTGAGCAAGATTCTGCCCTTGCTTCCTGACCATTTCTCTAACTCTCTCTGCCATCTATGTATACTGGGGCACTCCGGAGCCTTCCATCTGCTTGTAATCTCCCATTTCGCCAATATGAAGGTGAGGTCCTGGAATTTTTCAGTTATCTTAGTCTTAGCTGTATGGGGAAATAGGTTAAGTAGGGCATGCTCTGGTATGCACAGAACTATTCGTTCTGTAAACCTATCCATCTCCCTCGTTACTTCTTGCCAGTAGTGAGTCAGGGCCTGCATTGCCATACCATGTGGATGTAGGTCACCTCCATCACTTTATCCCTTGGACATTCCGCATCCCACCTGTGGAAGAACCGGTTAACCCGTTCAGGTGTTATATACGCTCTATATAATGTGTAGAAACTAATGAGGTTAAAGCATGCATTTCTGGATACCTTAGTCGTGCGTGAGAGGATGTTCTCCCAGTCTTTATCTTCCAATGGTTTGTCAATATCTGCCACCCACTGATTCCTCAGCCTTTCCAGCGGTTGTATAGAGTCCCGCCCCATGGCTCTATACAGGCAAGTAACGACTTTTATAGTTCCCCCTGCCAATCCTATATACTCGCAGGTGACATGCCGTGGCGGCTCCGATGTGCCCATGCCCCAGTGCCTCCTTTTTGCCCCCGTAACTGCTCCGTAGAGCAAAAAGTGTCCCCTCGGGATGTCCCAATCTGTACTGAACTCTTTGACGCCCCGGCCTGTTCCCAGTCTTCAATTCCCCTCCAATTTCCCCCATGTGGGAGTGCACCTAGGAGGGCTATTGGCAATTCTGGTGAGTAGGGACGATGTGTCCTAGTTTTTTGTAAGCACCTGCCCCAGCATCGGCATATCACTCTATGCTCATTGCTTTGAACCTGCCGGGCCCTCGCAGTCCCTAACAGAGTACGAAGCACTATCATTTTCTCTGGGAAAAAAGGGGGGGTCCCCCTGTCTGGCATTACCCTTCCCGCCACCCACTGTGTAAATCTCTGCAATTGTCCCGCCAAGTAATACGCTTCCATGTCCGGCACGGCAAGTCCCCCCTCCCGCTGTGGCCTCTTGAGCATGGTGAGGGCTATCCTGCATCAGCCCGTTCCCCATATAAATGCAGAGATGCAGGAGTCCAACTCTCAGAACCAAGCCCCCGGTATCCACAGCGGCAGCGTGGTAAAAAAGTAAAGCAGCCTGGGGAGAGCCACCATCTTTAGTAGAGAAAGCTGGTCTGCCACCAATAAGGGGAGCCCCCCCAAAATGCCATGCGGTCCTTGAGAGTCCGCAGCGCCCCCCTATATTTCCTTTCTGTACATCTGTCATGGAATGGAAGACCCTCACCTCCAGGTATCCAAAACATCTGGGCTCCCACTGTAGCCCTCCCAGGTCCTCCGGCGGTGGAGTGTCCACCACCATTGGAAACAGCAGAGACTTCTGCCAATTAACTCGGAGACCCAACAACCTCCCGAACCTCTCCATCATTCCCCACGCCCCCCGCAACTCCTCTCCCGTATTGCTAAGGAAAAGCAGGAGGTCATCCGCATTCAGCGCTATGTGGTGCCTTTGCCTTCCTAACTGGAGGCCTCCATATGCTTCTCCGGACCGTGCCCTGCACGCCAGTGGCTCCACCACCAGCGCAAACAAAAATGGGGAGAGGCGGCACCCTTGACGTGTGCCCCTTTCCACCCCATACTGGGCCGATATCGTACGTCCCGTACGCACCCTTGCCACTGAGCTAGCATATAACAGTCGCACCAATCGCAGGAAGCCTTGTCCGTCCCCCATTTTCTCTAGGACTGCATAGAGAAACTCCCACTCAAGGCTATCAAAGGCCTTCTCTATGTCTATTTCGAATATCGCACCCTCCCGCTCCTCCAGCGCCCCCAGATCCAAGATAGAGAATAACTGACGTATGTTCAGGGTCGTATTTCTGGGTGGGATAAATCCCGCTTGGTCCCGGTGTACCAGAGCCGTCATGTGTGGTAGCAGCCTCGTTGCTAATAACTTGCTCAATATTTTGAAGTTGAGGTTCAGCATCGACAGGGGCCTGTACGCCGCACATTCCAGGGGAGACTTGTCAGGCTTAAGCAAGGGGACTATCACCGCTTCCCGAGTGGTGTTTGGCAGCTGGCCTCCCCCTCTAGCTTCTGTATACATCTCTACTAACCATGGAACCAGTTCATCTGCATATGCTGCATAGAACTCTTTAGGGAGCCCGTCTGTGCCCGGAGTCTCCCCCTCGCCAATTCCTTAATGGCCACTCTGATCTCATGCTCTGATATTTCCGCCCCTAGTTGGTCTGCATCCTCCTCAGATAGGACATTGAGGGGAAGCTCTGGCAAGTACTCCTCTATCTCCCCTTCACCTCTAAGCCCCGAGCTCTTTTACAGCTGCTCGTAGTAGCCCTAAAATCTGTTATTTATATCGTCTTGCCTGAGCAGTGGGCGCCCTTCCGGGTTTGCTATTTCAAATATAGTGTTCCCCCTGTGAGTGGGGTTGGCAAGCCATGCCAATAGCCTGCTCGCCTTATCCCTCTCCGCATGCGTCCTAACCGTATATGCTTTGTAATCAAAGCACCTTAGTCATTCCTCCTGAGCAGCTACCTCCTCCTTTGCCTTTAGGAGCTCCTGTTTTAATTCGGGGTGGTTCGGGCTCCTAAGTTCAACCTATCTCAGCGCTCGGTCTGCCCTTTCCACGTCTGTAATCAGTGTTCGCCTCACTCCAATGGACGCCGCCATACATGGTCCCCTGATTACTGCCTTGAAGGCGTCCCACTCCATCACCCTGGAGTCAGTGGTGTGAGCGTTATCTGCAAAGTAGGTTGTAATGTGACCCCTGACTTCGTGTACAAACACTTGATCTTCTAAGGCCTTGGGCTTTAAATGCCAGGTAGGGTTGGGCTGCTGCTGCATCCCCCAATGAATTCTAGTTAATATCGGGTTGTAGTCGGACACAGTGCGTGTGAGGTATTCTGTGCCATAGAGCCATGCATTCATGTCCGGTGAGCACAGGAAGGTATTTAGCTGCACATGTAAGTTGTAAACGTGTGAGAGGTGGGAGAACTCCTTCTCCATCGGGTGGGTGCGTCTCCATGTGTCCGCTAAGCCCCATTGGGCCTGCCAGTCCCTAAATACCCTGGCTGTTCTATGGACAAAGGAGTCCCGAAGGGGTGGGTGGGAGCGATCAAGGTCCGGGTCTGCAATGCAATTGAAATCTCCCCCCATAATGATCGAACCGGTCATGTATGGTGCCAGAATCCCAGACATCCGCTCTAGGAAAGCCCCCTGGTCTGCATTTGGTCCGTATATATTTACTAATGTTATGTCCTGCCCATCTAGCCTTCCTGTCACTATAACATACCGGCAATCTGGATCTACTTTGTGTCCCGTGTGCTGAAAGGGAACCCCCGCCCGCACCCAGATCAATGCTCCCGTTGCAAACCCTGAAAAGGAGGTGTAATATGCCTGTCCCCTCCATCGCCTGTGTAATGCCGCCCCTTCCGATGCCAAAGTGTGAGTCTCCTGCAGCATGGCTATATAGATTCCCCGCCTATTTAAGTGGGAGAAGATTTTATAACGCTTATGCATCGAGTGCATGCCCCAGACGTTCCAGGATAGAAGGATATATGTCATTGGTTTTGGCATTGCAATTTATTTCCTCCCCTCTCATCTGTCCTTCCCCTGTTCGGTCCGCTTCCGGTGGCCTACCCTGCATGGTGCGGTCAGGGCCACAGTAGTTCTTGGCTCTTCTTGGTAGATAGCAGTGCCCCCCCTTGCAACTAAGTAAACACCACAACGCCCCCACCCCAGGACAAGCGAGAATCTCCCTCTCATCCAAACCACGCACAACTAAACAAGTGTCCAATGTCCGGGCAACGACGAAGCTAGCGCTTGTTGGAGGAGAGCCCTTCCCCCCACCCCCGGGTTCCCCCCAATGCATAGTGCATAGAGGCATCAAGTCCGGCTCCCGCACTTTGGCACATATGAGATCGTGTTCGGAGTGGCTGTTCCCCCCTCCCGTTCAAGCTCCCCATTTGCTACTTCCGTGTCTTGTGTCCCTCAGATGATGTAGTCTGCCACTCTGGGAGTCAGCTCAGGCAGGGTCTGACTGGCCTGCCCCACCGTGCTCTGGCTGGTGTCTGAGTCCGAGTCTCTCGGGTCCTCTCCAGACAAGGAGGAGGTACCTCGTGTCCCATGGGCACCCAACGATGCCACGACCGCCACCGCTCTTTCCCTGTCCCGTCGGGTTTCTTCAGCAGTTGGTAGGCTCTTAGGCTTCTCCCCCTTACCTAGGGGTCTCGATGGGTCTCGCTCCGATCCTTCCGAGTCCTCGCCTCTACTGTCCAGTGGGCCTTGCTCCGCGATCCAATCCCATACTTCCTGCGGCGCACCAAAAAACGAGTTCCTCCTTTAGAGATTACCCGCAGCTTGGCCGGGAACACCATAGAATATGCTATCCCCATTTGTCTGAACTTTCACTTAGCTGTGATGTAGGATGCTCTCTGTCTTTGTACTTCTCGAGAGAAGTCGGGGAAGATCCGAACAGTGCTGTTGTCAATCTTGAGGTGTCCTTTGATCCGCGATTGGCTCAATATCTGATCTCTATCCTTGTAGAAGAGCAGCCGCACCACCACAGGTCTCGGTGGCCTTCCCAGGTGGAGGCGCTCTTGTGGGGACTCTGTGCGCCCGTTCCAAGGCAAAGTATGGGGACAAGCCTTCCTCCGCCACCTCAGTGCAGATCCAATTTTCCAGATAGGCGACCATATTGTCCCTTCTATCTGTTCCGGCAGACCTATGACATGGATATTATTGCGGCGTGCCCTGTTTTCAGCGTCCTCGGCTCTCATCTCTATCATGTGCACCCTTTTTTCAATGTCTGTGAGTTTGTGGGTAACCGTGCCCACTTGTGGCTTCAGTTCTCTGATGTCTCCTTCCGTTGTTGTGACCCGGTCTGAGAGCTTCCTGTGGTCTGCTCTCAGGAGTCCTAGGTCTTCCCTAAGCGTATCGATCTTAGATTCGACCGCCGATCTGGATGCTTCTATGGCCTGAAGGATATCAGAAAGGGACAGGTTGTCGTGGGCTTCTTTCCTCTCACCCTGTGTCCCTGCCCGTAGCCTTGAATCGCCAGCCTCTTCTCCCGACTGTTCCTGCTGTTCAGCTTCCTGTCTTTTGGAGACTTTGCTCATGATGATTAGTGTCTGCTAGTCGAGGGTTCTCTCCCGCCCCTACTATCTTTTATCCAGGCTTTGCTCAGGGATCCACCCACCTTCAGCGTTGTCCGCATGGCCTCTGCAGGCGTCTTCCTACATCTGCGACGCTGGCCAGGGGTCTTTAATCTGGGTCATTGCATGCGTCCTGTTAACCATGTGCCTTCGTCCTGGATGCCCCGCAGTTACTTTTCCCACTGTCCGTAAATTGCTCAGAGGCTACTCTCCTCGAAGCTCTCACTTGTAGAGCCCCGGGGCCTTAAGTGGCTCTTTTCCCGCTATAATTACTAATTCCTAGGGTCTCCCCTTTTCCGTGGCAGATCCCGTGGTCTCAATGAGCTGCGTGGTCCGTCGTGCGGCTGCTCGCTCTCTTTGGGCCCCTTATGGTAATTCTCATGGCACTCTTATGTTTTCTAAGGAGACAGGGTTCTCCGCATGTTTGCAGGTCCCCGAGCTTCCCAGTTCACCACCGCGGCCCTCCGGGTCTCTTCCGTCCCCTTCTGGCCTTCGTATCAGCCCGCGCGCTTCCTTCTCTCCACCTTATCAGCTCTCAGTGTTCTTGGTGGGTAATGGGCCATGAGCGCACTGGTTCTCCACCACCCCCGGTGGGTAGTACTACAGTGCCGCCCTCCTTGGAGTCTTCGGGTGCCCTGAGCCTGTTCCAGTTCAGGCCTTGTCCGCCAGCTTGCCCGGCCTTCAAGCTATTTGTCCTCGATTTGCCCTGGGCCCACTACATCAGCCCATGGAGGAGCTGTGGTATCTCCACAGCCGCCTGCTCCTTGCTTCCTCTCGTACCTCTCTTTATGATGCCCTGTTCTGGCTAGGGCTCTGCAAGAGAGTCTGTGGTCGCAATTGTCATTCTGCTCAGCCCGCAGCTTGCTTCCACTCCTCTGCTCCCAATCTGGACCGGGATAGGGTACCTGGAGCCGTACAGCAGCAGAGGAGTTCTTGGCTTCAGTACCTCCGATCGCTGCCCTCCACTCCCGCGTTACCGGGCTCAATCACTCAGCCGATGGGCTTCCTCAACTTCAGGGCTCTTTGCTGCTTTCGCCCGTACCCTCCTCCCTAGGGGCTCCTTACTGTTAGTTCCTGGAGGGTACCGGCTCCTCAGCCGTCCGTGTGCCTGCAGCAGCAACCTGCAGTGCCCCCTCGCAGCAAGAGCCTTCTTGCTTCTTCCCGGGGTTGTCAGGCTGCGGCCGCCATTTTGCCCGGCCTCGCTGTCCTGCTTCTAACTCCGTGTTCCTCCCGGAGCTCGGCGTCCAGCAGTATTCTTTTCCGCACTGCCAGGCGCATTAGCGTTTTTAAGGTTGGGGGGAGATGTTGCCTGTATCTGGGCCCCCCTATATCTGGGAGGATGGCACTGGATGGGGGATCACCGGCGGGAGCTCCGGTCTGGGAGCTCCGGTCTAGGCTCCCAGCTCCATCGGCATCCAGCCACGCCCCCTCCCTCTTTTTCATCCCACTTAATTTCATTATCACTGTTTTTCCGTCTTTATCTTTCTCCTTCGTTCCCCACTTTTTTTTCATTTTCTTGCTTTTTGGCCAAAATCTGATAAGGAAAAACAAGTGTTGGTAGCCCCATAGACAGCCATTTGCTCTGATTAAACACTACCTTTTATCATCCTTGCTGTGAATGTTATGTTATAAAATTTATAGAGCGCATGGCTGCCCCAGCCAAGGGGCGTCCCACCGCTAAGCTCAGACAGAAGATAGGTGACAGGGCTGAAGAACGCCACAACCGATTATTCAGAGAACAGATTAGTTTTTATGGCCTTGCGGAAAGCAGCATGATTATGAATGCTTCTGATGTTCACCGGAAGGGAGTTCCAGAGTTTGGAGCTAAAGCTGGGAAAGAGCGTCCTCCGGCTCTGGCTCTCTTAACCCGCGGGATGGCTGCCAGATGCTGGTTGAAAGAGCGTAGGAGACGAGTGGGCGTATAAGGTATGAGAAGGTCTGCAAGGATTTCAGGGGATTGAGCTTTAAGGATACGGTGGGCAATGCACAGTGCACTGGGAGCCAATGGAGTCTATTAATGATCTCCGAGCGGCGGCCGCATTCTGTATTCTTTGGAGGCGCTGTGTCTCTGCTCTTTTAACCCCTAAGTACAGAGCACTGGCATAATCCAACCTAGATAGTATAGTGGCCTGGATGATAACCTGCCGAGTATTAGCCTCAAAGAAGCCCAACAAAGGTTTGAGACCACAAAGGAGCCCGAAGCAGACTCCAGCCACTGCCTTGGCTTGGGGCTGGAAGGAGAGTGCTGAGTCCATCCAGACGCCCAAATTTTTGACCGTCTGCTTGGGTATAGGTGGGGAGCCAAGGGCGGAAGCCCACCATTGCTCACTCCACAGATGAGTGTTTTCCCCACCAGCAGGATTTCCGATTTTGTTGCATTTAGTTGGAGTCAGTTAGATGTCATCCAGTCCGAGACCTCTGTTTAGTCTGGCATCCCGTGCGGGGTTATCAGAGAGGGCGATCACTAACTGCGTGTCGTCTGAGTGGGAGACCACAGTCAACCCCCTATCCTTTGCCACGGCTGCCAGAAGTCGAATGTAGATGTTAAAAAGGGTCGGGCTCAGGGCGGAACCCTGCGGGACCCCTTGGCGCACACTGTGCATCTGAGGGCAGAAAGGGGGGGTGATCACTTGAAAGGATCTTTCCGAAAGAAATGAAGAGAGCCACACCAGGGCCGAGCCACAGATGCCAATGTCCTCTAAGTGCTGCAAAAGAATCCGGTGGGACACAGTGTCAAATGCAGCACTTAAGTCCAATAGGATCAGGGCAGAAGTTCCTCCAGAATCCAATGAAAGTCGCAGATGTTCCGTGACCGCCAGAAAGGCAGATTCCGTACTGTGACGCAGACAGAAACCGTTCTGAGAGGGGTCAAGCAAGTTATTAGTGTCAATATAGCTGGAGAGGATGGAATTAATGTGGGCTTCGGTGATCTTGGCTGTCAAAGGGAGAAGGGAGATGGGACGGAAGTTTGCTAGCTTAGACTCATCCAATGTGAGTTTCTTGAGAAGTGGAATCACTTTAGCATGTTTCCAGGCTACGCGGACCACAGCAGAGGATAGGGACAGATTTATAAGATGACAGAACACATGCAATAGCTGGAGTAAGAAAATCTTAAACTGGTCGGATTTGAGGGGATCGGCCGGAGATCCGGATTTAAGTTTGTTACAGATAAGCCGCATGGCTTCCTGAGAGAGCATAGGGAAGGTGAAAAGTGATGGGCTGGTGATGGGCAAGGTGGATAGGCCGTCCTATTGGAGGCACCGTATGAGGAAAAGTATTGTAGATATCGTCCACCTTTTTAATAAAAAAGGCAGCAAGGATCTGACATTGCTCGTTGGGAGTGAGAGGGGATAACATGGGTTGCCCAGAAGTTTTAAGATCCTTAAGTAAGGAGAATATACATTTAGTGGGATGGCTGTTGTTCTTAATTTTCTCCCAAAAAAAGTCCGCCCTCACCTTCAGAACAGACTTGTGGTATTGTTTAATGGCTGCTCGATATTGTAGTTTCAGGGAAGGGTCATACTGTCTTCTCCAAGCCCTTTCCAGGGCTTTGCACGCTCTCCTAGCCTGAGCCAATTAGTCATTAAACCATGGGCCAGATTGTGTTCTACAGCTATGGGACATCTTAGCAGGAATGTCGAGAGTATGCGAGATCCAGTCTGACAGGATACTGTTGGCCCTATCTGGGTTGTTAGGGAGGTTAGGCCTATGAGAGAGGAGGATGTCGCGGAAGCGGACAACGTCCAACTTATGCCAGGGGCGTTTTAGAATGGATTTCCGGGGAAAGCCAGTAAATTCGAAAAAAATGGATCTAGCAGATGGCCAGCAGAATGAGTACTGTTAGGGACATATTGTATAAGTTGGAAGGCTGCAAGGTCTGCTAAAAAATTACTAATCTCCCTATCTTGACTAGCTTCCAAGTGCAGGTTGAGGTCCCCAACAATGTTAAAGTTGGCCGACCTAGTAGCCAACAGACCCGATGTAGTGACAAGGGCTTCCATAAAACCTTTTGAAGACCCTGGGGGGTGATAAATCAGGAGGCCCGAAAGGGTAAAATTAGCATTAACACAGATTTTGAACAGAGCACATTCAGAGTCTGCAATGCTTTCTTTGGTCAGGGTACAGGTGAATCCAGGTTTGAAGACAACCGCAATGCCACCGCCCCTGCCTTCTCTGTTGAGAGTTTCAATGGCATATCCCTGGGGCAGTGCCAGGTTGGGCTCCGCCTCTGTGTTAGCAGTGAGCCAAGTCTCAGTTAGGAAAAGAATGTCAGGGGATTCATCCTGAATTAGGTCAAACACTTCAGCGAAGTGTTTAACCAGCAAGCGACAGCTAAGGCTAAGAAGTTTAATAGCAGGCGAGGGAGCACATACAGGACCAGCAATTGCCAAAGAATTGAAACCACAGGAATTGCAGACAAATGGACCTACCCAAGGAGCGTCCGGCTGATGTGTACAATGGTGGATGCCCTTGCCGATGTCAATGAGAGTGCTCCGTCAATAAAGCCGCTGCTGGGCGGCCAAACCAGCAGCATGTCTGGTGTCAGGCGACGTCCAGGCACGGACAGGCGCAGACGGGCCTGCCTTAGGCGTGCCAGCGGCGCGCCCACACCAGCATGATCTTAAGTAGGCAGGGGAGTCTGAACAGTTAGACCGCTGCCTGCCCGCCCACCCGGAAGTGCCTGCCAGGAAGGGGGAGGGGCGCGAGTCCTCTGCTCTCCGCACAATCGGCAGCTAACGCCGTGGCGGACCGGAGCAGGGGGCTGACCAAGTGCAGATGAAGCGGCTGCCCAGGGGCCCAACACACGACCAGGCAAAGTGCAAATGGCTCACTATTACCTTTCCAGGGAAATTCAGTCTGAAGATGCAGGAAGGGAGAAGGAGCATGTTGCCACTGAAAGGGTCCGGTAGTCAACAATTGTAAACCACTAATTGCAGTAAAAGTGCCCCATTCCAAATTCAAATTTATTGCTATTCCTTAGAACTCTGCTAAACTGCAGTTCTGTAGCTGACACCGTTTCCAAAATCAATCTGTGAAGGTATGAAGTTGACTACTTTGCACCTTTCCTCACTCCTAACTTAATATAGGGATGATGTGAAGTCTAACTCTAAAGTTTTTTATAACATTTCTTGGAGTGTAATGATAATATTTTATCATCTGTGCTACACACATGTGAGTTTCACATTCCATACGTATGGCCAAATGTTTTAAAACGATCCTTCACATGGGATTTCAAGTTCAACAAAGAAAGTGTTCATTAAAACAGAAACATTCAGCCTAGGAGTAAACCAGTATAACTGTAGGCAATCACATAGGAAACAAAACAGAACAGAAATGGATCTGAATCAACACTGTATTGTAAGATGTGGGACAACAGGAATATAACACATAGACTAAATAATATTACATCGCACATTCTTTTCTGATCCTGCTGAGTGGGAGGAAGTGGTGTTCTGTGCTGATCATTTCCTTATCTTATAAAAACACTCAGGAACAGAAGTCTCCAACAAGAGTTTGGATTCAATCTCAACCTTCTGCAGGAATCTTCTCACATCTCTTGTATCAGCCTTTAAGAACGGTATATACCCCCATCTATGTTTACCATCCTTTCCTTATATCAGAAACTCCCTCTTTTACTCAATACCCTCCTCATGTTTACTGATGTCTGTTCTGGTATTGGTTATTATATTGTCCCATGTTTTTTTTTTTTTCTCAAGAGGGCATCCCTTCTTCCCAGTCCATGACATGGAAATGGTTCAGGATGATTTTTGTGACGGTCTGTTGTATGACGGTGACCTCTCTTGGCTAAATATTGATATCATGCCAGTTTTCAGTTTTTAGTCTTCAGATGTCCTCCTGTTACTCATTATCAGAAGCTCCCACTCCCATCAGGAGCTGAGGCTAAGCACTGATCACTACTCACTGTGCTTTTATCTCTCTCTCTCTCTCTCTCTCTCTCTCTCTCTCTCTTTGAGGCACAAGTGTCTGGAACTCAAATTCATACATTGTCACCATTTTGCATGATCAGGATGTTCATCAGCCTGGTTATTCACAGCAGCATCCCTTGCAACAAGTAATAGGTGCATCAATCATTGATCATGACACCCTATACTGTGTAAAGTACCTGCTGTAGTACATTATAAGTGTTAGACCTGAAAGGCTTAGGGTGGTCTTCCCGCAAACGTACTGCCTTCGTCCTCCCCTTTTCTGAGCTTGTATTTGCTTGTATTAGTACGCTGCTCACTTTACAACTGCTAACCATTGCTAAAGTGCTTCTGCTCTCTCCCCTTAACATGGTAATATTGGTTTATCTCCAATTGGCATATTTAATTTACTTATATGTGCCTAGTAAAGTGGTAATACCTTTACCCGGGGCCTGTAAATTAAATGCTACCAGTGGGACTGAAGCACTGATTGTGCCACCCATTTAAGTAGCCCTTTAACCATGTCCAGGCCTGCCATTGCACAGCCTGTCTGTGCAGTTTACACATGACAAAATAGTCTTTTTGCTTCCCTTTTTATATATATATGTCACCCCTAAGGTAGGCCATGGACAAACCAGAGGACAGAGTCAAATGTATTTAAAAGACGGGACATGTACTTTTCGGTTTTACGTGTCCTGGAGTGAAAAACTCTTACATTCGTTATTCACTACAGCAAGGCCTATATATCTCACAGGATAACATTGGGTTTAACTTGTTCCATTTTATAAGAGTAATTTTCAAATGGGAAGATATACCTGATTCAACTTTGGTGTCTCTGAAATCACATTTAAAATCCAAACTCATGATGAAGTCACGTTCTAAATTGCAGTTCTGGAAATGCCATTTTTGAAAGTTGGCTTTTTCTTGCTTTAGCCAGTTGGTGCCTGTAGCCTGTCTCTAATCACATGACCGGGTGTAGTTGGCAGTTGGGCTTTGTTTATTCCTCCTAGACAGCAACACACAATGGGAGCAAGGTGTGACTTGATGGGTCACCCTGGCAGGATAGGAGGGAGGAGCTAGGCACAGCCTAACTTACAACAGAATAGGCTGTGTCCTGTCCCCACACAAAGGTCTGCATACCACTCTGTAGTGAGTCTGGAGCCAGGGCAGGAAGGGAGGGCATCTGTGCAATTCAAATGCATGTCTTTGAAGTCTCCACCACTTCAAAGGCATCACTGGGTATAAGTACTGGTCCTCAGATAGCACCATTTCAGTACACTTCCGGATACTCTGCCAGGAAGAAGGACTCCTGTACTGACACTCTGCTGGACTCCTGCTTTACTGTGCTGATCTGCTGCCTGCTGCCCACTTGCCTGGGTGAGAAGGACTGGACTTGCATTTCTTGACCCCAGAACCCAGAGTGACTCCAAGGGCTAGCGGGCTGGCCTCCTGATCTGAAGTCACAGGGACATAAGAGGCTTCAAACCCCTGGACTCTGCCATCTGCAAGTCTACCCTGCCTAGTGGTGCCACCTCAGTCCTGGACCCTTGGAAGTGGGACTAAGGTGCTTGCCAGCGGAACTGATCCATCTTCTCTGCTGAGCGATGCATCCCTTAGCAGAATCGATGCATCTCCTTGGCTGATCGGCTCATCCCCGAGCAGAACTAATGCATTACCATTGCTGCATGAATTGGACACATTGCAAAAGGCTCACATCACCACCACCTCCCACATCTTGGGACCGATGGATTGCCTTTGGAACCGCATTACACTTTACCTGGAACAAGCGCATCGCAACACTTGTCTATGGCAGCATCGACGAATATGTTGAAACTCCACATCGCAGCTTCGCTGCTCATCGGAATTCAAACATCACCTCTGCTGCACCTTGCATCCTTGACAGCACACTTTGCAAGACATGCCCTGTTGACAGGATCCTCGATGCATCAGGACCCCCCACCACAGCCTTGTTGCATCTCAGTACTGACACATTGCCTCTGCTGCGTGATGCATCTTCAACACAGATCCAGGCAATGCTCCACAACCAGGATTTAAGGTACTTTGTTCCACGGACCTAATTGGGTCCCTGTAGCCGGCACGCTCTCCATCGTGCTCGGCCTGAACATGTGATTTTTCTCGGTCCTTCGTGACCAGATATCCCCGATAGCACTTTGTGCTTTTTGGCACTATATTTCACTATAAACTTTAAAAAATAAATATCTCTAGTTCTACTAATTGGATTTTTTGTGTTTTGGTCTTGTTTTATATATTAAAATCAGAGTTATTTTTCTACCGTGGCATGGAATCTTCTGTGTGGTGTTTTCACTGATTTACTGTTTGAAGGGTTGCACAAATACTTCACACACAAACTCTGAATTTAAGCCTGACTGTTCTGTGCCAAGCTACCAGAGGGTGAATACGGGTTAATTTAGAGTTTGCCTGCCTCTTACCGTGAATAGGATTGTGGTTGCTGCTTGACCAGAGCACATACATTAGTCAACCAACAACCCAATTTCTAACCGTAAGGATGTTGCAGCTGACAGAGGAGTTCAATGATGTGCAGGTAAAGAGCCATCATAAAGCCAAAACTTTGAGAAGACTTGAAATATCTTTGTCAATGTACAGTTAGGGAGTTTTTAATCCCTCATTGTATATGGGCCATTCAAATTTTCAAATGGACCTTTTCATTTCTATGTGAGGAAATCTCCAACATTTTCAAGGTTCATGTGTCAGCAACTCACCCAATTTAGATTTTTTCTCAGCATTCTGGCACTTATAGTCTTGATTATCCAAAACTGCAACTCCCAAAATAAAAAGTAAAAACCTGGAATGGCAGTTTAATTCACCATTACATCTGAAAAACTTGAGAGCTATGTGAACAGGCTGCCTAGTTCTCTTCTATCCTCCTTCTTTAGACACAACCTGCAGTGTTGTGTAAATAAATAATGACAAAACTCTTTTGGTTCCCGATGGGCTCTGCAGACCTGTGACATAGGGGTTGGATGCTAATGAAGTGAATGCAGGTTTAGAATGTTGAGTTCTTGCTTACAGGCTGAAGAATAAAGTCTTGTATAACTACTTTCAATGTGTGGCTTAGTCATTGGTGAGTGCCCAGGCGAGGTAGGATGCTTCAACTGGTGATGAGTAGTGGATAAATAACCCTGGAGTTTGACAGTGCTCTCCCCGAGAGTTTGCCGTGGTCCAGCAAACTGCTCGTGCATGCCTCATGGGCAGCAGTTAAAGTGCAGAATCAATGCTGGCACCTGTGGAGTCTTAGCGCAATGCCGGCGTGTGCAAAGCTTACAATGATAAAGAGAACATCACTAAAAATCTACACATAGGTGGCCGAGAATCAAACAAAAAACCCGCAAACAGAGGCACCATCCTAATAAGCAAATTAATTATAAATTATACGGAGTGATAATGCTAAAGGTGGATGCAATCAGGTTTTGAAAGACGGTATATGGTGATAATCCAGTGCAAGATGAACTGTAATCTAATGTGCTCTGAAGCAGAGATTAACCAGGTGTTTACGAAGACACATTTAAGCTAAAAGCCAATTGAATATCATAAAATTATGTGTTTATCAAGGTATTTGAATACGAAAAAGATTTGTCTACTTACCGAAGCAACTCAAGAGAGTCACCATACCATGGTCTGCAGTGAAGGAGACCCAAAGGCCATACCGGGATTGTGCTTGCGGAGCTGTCCATAAATGAAGCGGCCCAACACCAAAGCTGCAGTGTGGGGGCTCAGAACATCTCCACAGATGATCATCAAAATAAAGAGCCTCAATGGAGAGAAAGGGCGAGGTCAAAGTTTCTACAACTGTCAAGGTTGACCCTGAAGCCAGCATGTCACAAAGCTCTAGAGATGGGTTGTGTGAGCAAGCTCCTCAAGAAGCATGATAGAGACCACTGCTATCCGCCAAAGGTTATACGGCTGCTGCTTTCTTAAAATCGCCATCATCATTTGATTCTGCCAAAAAACACAATATTGACAATAGATGGACTGTGTGAATAGAGAATTTTGAGGATTTTATAGACACATTCTATGAAACAGATGACAAAAAGATTATCAAGTCCCTTAAGATCATGAGTGGTTAGGGTGTAAAAGAGGCCATAAAAAGATACAACAGGATGGTGAAGTGACATACAATCACATCAAAGCAGTCTTGAATGTCAAGTTCAATCCAGTGCCAAATGTAAATTCTGAACGATACATCTTCAGTTAAGAACGCCAGAGAATAGGAGAAACTATTGATGAATTTGTTGAGAAACTGGATCTCCTCATAAACTACTGTAAGATTAATTAATTTAATGATGAGGAAGATACACATCTCAGAGTGATAGATGATGTCTGTCAGATTCCTTTTGTGATGAATGCTGAAGGAAACTTTGAGCTTAGAGCAAGTCCTCACGGCTTCCTGAGCTGAGAAGCTTGCTAATCAACAAGTGACTGACATGGAGGCCGGAGGTACTAGAGTGTGTACGTCATGAACCTGAAAAGTAGGCCGAAGCCTTAACGCTGAGGGATGCAAAGCGATGTCTCCACAAAAAAAGAAAATGTGTTTCAGATGTCGATTGTCATTTCCATACGATGGTAGATGTCCCGCTAATGGACAGATTTGCAATGGCTGTGGCAAAGCGCACCATTTTGTGATGGCTTGCAAGGTAAAGGGAAAAGTAAGTGCGTCACAGTGTGAAGACAAAATGGCCAACCGAGCGTTGCATCAAAGATATTCGACACGCTCCCACAAGGACAAGCGGTAACACCAACTGTGGCAGATCTACACCAAACGAAGTCGATCCTCATCAAAATCATTGCCAAAGAGTTCCTCAGTGTCAGTTTCAAGTGAAAGTGACAATGATAACTGTGCAATGTCGATGTTTACTTCAGAGAGGCATGCACATGTGGGACTAGTCGAATGTGAGAGAAAACACAGAAGAAAGAAATATCGACATGAAAAAGTACCAAAGACTTACAAACACTGTCAGAAGATTACCCTGAAGATAAATGGGTGTTCGATACTTTTCATTGTTGATAGCGGTGGGTCGATCAATGTTATGCCTGAGGAGAAATATCGTGAATTGTCTCCATTACCACAACTTACGCAATCAAAAGCTAAAGTATGTACTTGGGCTGCGTCAACACCTTTAAAAAGTCAAGGTTCCGTTGTAGCCATAATGAAACACAGGAAAACTGTGGTAAGAGCGCCTATTCATTTACTTCCAAGCACAGTCTCAAGTGCCTGTTTTCTCAGTTTCAACACCGCTACTGCAATGGGACTGATATCAGTGCTCTACAATATGAGTGCTCATCATCAAATAGTAAGTCATTTTCCTTAAATATTTCATGGGTTAAGAAAGCTCAAGACGATGAAAGTACAGTTACATATAAATGAGGATGTTCGTCCTGTTGCCCAAAGACACAGATGAATTGCATTTCAAGAATATGTTGAAAAAGAACTTAATTAATTGCTCAAACATTATATCATTGAATGCCCCGCTAGTCCGACACCATGGGTTTCTCCCATTGTAGTAGTGCCTAAAAGAGACAGTGAAGGAGCTTTACGCCTTTGCGTTGACATGTGTCAGGCCAAAAAGGCAATTGAGAGAGAATGACATCCAGGTCTACTCTGCACATTGCTGATATGATAGCTCAATTGAATGGTGCAAAGTTTTTCTCTCATCTGGACTTAAACAAACAATATCCCCAGTTGGAACTTGAAGAAAATTGTAGGTACATTACAAGCTTTTCTACACACATTGGTGTGTTTCACTATAAGTGACTGAGTTTTGGTGTATCCTGTGCTGCAGAACTTTTCCAAGACGCCATTTCACATCTCATACGACCTGTTTTGAATGCCCTCAATTATAGTGATGATGTATTGGTTTTCAGAGCTACTCTCATATACTCATATATCATGACAAAGCTCCCATTCAGGTATGCTGTTTGCTAAATGATGCTGGATTAACTTGAATGCTGACAAATGTGAATTTCATAAGACCAGTTTGAAATTCTTTGGTCACATCTTTTCTGATGGAGGTGTGACACCTGATCCAGCTAAAGTACAAGCACTATCTACTGCTAATCCCCGACAGGACATTTCCATGTTACATTCATTCCTTGGGATGGTCAGTTAATGTTCTAGATACATACAAGACTTTGCCACGGCCAGTGCACCATTATCGAAACTGACGAAAAAGAATGTTGTGCTTTGTTGGTCATGTGAGTGTGAGGAGAGTTTCCAGAGAATCAAGCAAGCCATCAAGAATGCCACTGAAATGGTCTACTTTGATTCCAAGTTTCATACTGAGGTTGTAGTTGATGCTAGCCCTGTTGGGCTAGGCGCAAACCTTGCACGGCACAATGGACAGCCAAATGCTTGGAGGCCTATTGTAGCATGGGCCAGTAAAAGCTTGACACAAACTGAACATACTTATTCACAACCCGAGAAAGAAAGCTTGCCAGTGGTGTGGGATTGTGAATATTTCCATGTGGTCTTATATGGTATACCTCTCACAGTAGTGACTGATCATCAAGCACTATTGACAATATTTGGCAATCCAAAAGCCAAGATGTGTCCTCGTATTGAACAATCGACTTTGATATTGCAGGAATATAACTACACCATCGCTCACCTTCCAGGGAAAGATCGAAATCCTGCTGATTGTTTTTCAAAAGTGCCCATACAATGCCCGGGTACCCCATCCAAGACAGCTGAAGCCTAGATAAATCTAATTGTAAAATCGAACACACCAGCTGCCATGTCATTAGAACAAATTGTCACTGTGACAAGTCAAGACGGTGACATGCTGAAGTTGAAAGACATTATTGCTCACCAATCATGGAACCAGTACTCTCAACCTCTCACCAGAGACAGTGAACACTTAGGGGCCGATTCCGATCTCGGCCGGTAGTGCTCCGAATCGGATTCGGATTTACCGGTTCCGATTCGGAGCCCTGTTTCCCGACCGAATCGTACACGGGTCCGGCCGAGCGAGTACGATGCAGGCACCCGCGAAAACTCCGACCGACTCGAACGCGGCTTCAACACGCTCCGACCGACTCGCATGGACACGACTCGCACCGCGCTATGGAGACGTTTCCCGGCCGGGTAAGTACGATGCGCGCCGCGAGCAGTTCGATCGACTCGCGCCGTCCGGCTCCAAAAAGCTGTCGGAGCCGGACTTTGGGAGTCCGCGTCGGACCCCTGTACGCGTAGGCGCGCGAGTCGCACACAGGGGGACCCATGGGTCCCCTCTACCTGTGCGTGTACGGCGCGAATCGCTTCGCCGCGTACACGCTATAGGGGGCGCCCTTGTCCGCCTCGCACCCATTGAGTCAATGGGAGCCCGCGTTGTACGACAGGCTCCCATTGACTTCAATGGGAGTCCGACCGACTCGAGTCCGATGGCATGCGTGCGCATCGTACTCGATCGGTCGGACTGCCCGAGTCCGATTCGGTCGGAAATCTCTCCGGGTCCGGCTCGGTCGGAGAGATTTCCGGCCCGAATCGGAATCGACCCCTTAATATTCAGAAATGTCATAGATGAACTGTCTGTGACTCAGGGAGGCCTCATCTTGCGAGGGACACGTATTGTCATTCAGGAGAGTGTACAACAACAAATAATTGAAGTGGCTCATGAGGGACAACGAGGAATAGTTGCCACAAAGAGAGCTCTTCAAGACAGAGTCTGGTTTCTTTATCTCATTGAAAGGGTTGAAAGAGAGTTAAAGGCATGTTAATTATGCAACTGTCTCTCATCTCATATTACTCAGCAGCCTTTGTCAGAATTGCCTAACCATGCTTGGGAGATAATTGCTGTTTATTTCTTTGGTCCTCTTGAGAATGGACATCATTGTTGATGAGTACTCCTGTTTTTCATTGGTAGATCTTTCATCCATCACTCATGAAACAATTATTGAAAGATTAGATGGCATCTTTGAAATATGGGGTGTCCCTGTGATCTTGAAATCTGACAATGGCCCATCCTTCAATGGTCGAGAGTTTAGAGACTTTCTCAGCCATCTCTATGTAAAGCATCAGAAATGTACTTTGTGTTGGCTCCTGGCCAATGGCCTGGTAGAACGATTTATGAGTCCTCTTAACCCCTTCGCTGCTTCTGTTGGCCAACGGCCGTCGCGAGCACTACCTCCGTAGTGCTGCCCACGTCCGTTGGCCGACGCGGCCCCGCCCACTCCGCTAAACCGCCGCACCGCGGCGGAATTGCCGCCGCGGTTAAGGGGTTAAGAAAGCTGTGCAGCGTGCTGCACTAGAGAAACTCAACCTCAAGGTCGTTCTGAACACCACTCTTCGAGCTTACTGATCAACCCCTCACTAAACTACAGGGGAAAGCCCTGCAACAATAATGTTTGGGAGAGGCATGATGACCAAGATACCCCAATGGACCAATCTCAGATCAAAGACTGAGAAAGACTTTTACACAGAGGATTCTGGTCGCAAATGAAAAATGAAAAATTAGAATCTATGCTGTCAAGCGACATCGTGTGAAAGATATCACTTTCAAGAGAGGAGATTGGGTACTAGTTTTAAAATCCAGAAAGCAAAATTCTGATGTCCCTTTCAAGGCTGAGCCCTTTACTGTCACAACCACAAAAGGACACATGGTGACTACCCAAACTCCTCAGAAGTCCTTACGAGAGATTCTTCTCACTTCAGACATGTGGCTCATCACTCACCCAGCATCGATGTCACTGTAGAGATTGGATCTGGACAGACAGTGGATGATCCTGTGACTGTATTTGTTTCCACCTCACCTGTGCAGATCATTGACACTTTGACTGCCAGCTCCCGGTTTCCAAAAACTCGATCACGCCGTGTGATCCTAGCACCACGAAGGCTCGTTGAAGAGTTATGTGTATATGTATTTGTAAATATTTGTGTATTTATTCATTCATTTATTTATTTAAAAAAACTTGAAACTTTTTTATTTAACCAAGGGGGAGATAGATGTATTGTTGTGTAAATAAAGAAGGATGGAACTCTTTTGGTTTCCGATAGACTTGGTAGACCTGTGAAGTAGGAGTTGGAGGGTAATGAAGTGAATGCAGGTTTAGAACGCTGAGTTCTTGCTTATATGCTGAAGAATAAAGACGTGTATAACTACTCTCCATATGTGGCGTAGTGCCCGGGCTGGGTAGGATGCTACACAACCTTTCACTAGAAATCTGTCCAGCACTGCCCTTTTATTTTCCTTGCAGCTCGCTCGCCCATCTCTCTCTGTTTCCTCTACCTCTACTTTTCTTTCCTGAAAGGTTTTTTTTATTTTCCACAGAGTCAATGCTGCTGGATTATTTCATACAACACCATTGCTCCAAGTACTGTGTAGCGGCAGACGAGAGACTTTCTTTCTTGAACAGAAAATGAGAGAAATTTTGACACATGAGAATTTGATCACTGCATTAACAGTGCTTTAAACAGCGTTCCACAGTGACAGAAACAGTACTAGAGCGACGACGCTCCAACCTCCTCCGCTGAGTGAGGGTGGTCTTTGTGTGGTACAGCTGCCTGATGACGTCAATAGTCAATCACTTGCAATTATGTGTTACAAGTGACTAGGTGCATCCTTTTCTTATTATAGGAGTATGCTGACGTTAGAATGCACCTATAATAGCAATGAAACACAAAATATTGTAAAGGGATTGCAGTCTATAGCTAGCTACTCCCATGCAGCATTATTTGAAGCATTGAAGGTTTCAATCCTACTGCTGTTGAACTACAAAAAAAAAATATTAAATAGGAAAATGAGTCAGCACATTACAAGTTTGTGACCACCCGGTAAAACCATCCTACAGCCTTATAAACTGTAGAATATTAGGAGCTGAGCTTGGTTACTCCTGGACTAACAGGCGGATCACCAGCTCGGACATTAATAAGATCACCACCTGACATTGTACGTGATTAGCAATTGGAGACCGAAGCTGGAAACGATGTTTGATTTATTGGTTTCTGGATTTCACAAAGACAGGGCTGCGATTCATTTTGTCCACGGTAATCATAATATTGTATGGAACCAAAGCACACTAACATTTATGTCCTCTGGTGCTTGATGCAATAAGTAAATAACCACGATAAAATAAATACAAATAGGAAAATAGGTGGTTGCCCTGCCACCCTGCATGAATATTTCACAAGAGGATCTCATCCCGTGCAAACACTTTTTGGGTTTGGCTTTCAGTGTGTTTACCTTCAGCGAGAAAATGTTATTCATCCCACATCAAGTTTATGACCACTATTGCTTTACTAAAGAGAAGTTGCATATGGGCAATATGCCAGAACTGCATCACTGATAACACAGAGGGGCAGGGCCGGCTTCAGCGCTGGTGGCGCCCTGTGCAACAATGTCTGTTGGCGCCCCCCCAATGACCACCTCTGCCACGGAATCCCTCACCACCGCCCTTCAACAGTGCCCCTCAAGTCTCCAGAACCAGTGGGCCTGATTCACAGAACTAACTTACGTCAAAAACGTAAAGTTAGTACTTTTTGGTATTCACAGAATACACTTACTCATTTTGGTATTCACAGAATGAACTTACTCATTTCGGTATTCACAGAAGTTAGTAGTCCTAACTTTAGGACTCCTAAATGCCTTCTGTGAATACCGAAAGTCTTAAAGTTAGAATTTTTCACAGTTTAGGAGTAGTAAAGTTAGGACTCCTAACTTTAGGACTCCTAAATGCCTTCTGTGAATACCGAAACTCTTAAAGTTAGGATTTTTCCAACCAAACGACCGGCAACTGTAACCACACCATCAACGACATCGCCATGACATCGGATATGACCGGGACATGCACACTGTTCCCCATCACATCCAGGAACACCGCATGCATCGTGGGAGGCAGTGGCATGGGCTCTGTGTATCGCACCCACATGGACGGAACTGCACGAACAACCAGGACACGACATGGATCCAGCGCCCATGGACACACACACCGCTCAGTGGACATGAATAGGTCGCCTGGAGTCTGTGGGTGCTGCACCCCTCCCACCCCTGCCCCGGGAATCCCATACCAGGACCTTTGCATGGACGACAAGTGCATACAACAACAACACGACCCCAGTGACTGTGACATGTCCAGTAACCACCACAGTGCAACAACAAGTGGCACGCCGCTGCATGCACGCAAGCACATGCCCTGATGTCATCTCACATGCACGCGTGCATGAGGAACAACCGCAGCAAACCTGTCACATGGAACTGAGATGGACTGTGCCCATGATGCCAAGCGGTCTGGTAGGCTACATGTATACCGTCTGTGTCAAAGTCCGCAGCTCCGCAGCTATACGTAAATGTACATTAGCACAGCCTTGGCCAAGCAGATGTCACTCTGAAGCCCACATCCCACATGCAACAGCCAATCACATGTAACCCCACACCCTATCCCATTTGCAATCATGCTCAGTATATCCTCAACATGTATTCCGCTGCCAGTAGTGTCCACTATACTGCATCACAGAGGACAGAAGACTCAATATAATGTTTGAAACCAAAACTGTCTCCGCTGACTCATTTCACAAGTACGAATGAGAGAGGATGAGAGTATGTGAAGTACACGGCAGTCGTGACATGACCATGTAGTCCACTGGTATTGGATGTCAACGCAAATGAGTAGCACTACTGTGGAAGACACACATGTGTCGTGTGAAGTCGTATGGACGCAGTGCTCAGGTGGGTGGGTGCGACGGGTAGATGCGCACATGCCAAGTTGGAGCACGCCGTGTTGGGAGGGGTCATGAACAGTACACCACCGCTTCCCTGGGCATTGTGAGAGGACACCTGTCGGGGGAGTGAACACGTGTGTGCACAGCAGCCGGGCACACATACAAAGCGGTACCAGGCGCACCTCAGCCCACCCTCTGTGGACAAGCTGGATCCTGTTGTGCGCCCGCCATGCCCCTTGACAAGGCACACACAGCCCCAGTCGACCAGGTGTAACCCCAACATAGTCAATCCACACAGGCGATACAGGGCACGGGATGGCAGTGGAGCATGGTGTGTGAGAGGTCTCCTCGCGCTCCTCCTGGTCATATCACGCAGGCAATAGAACCTCAACGTCTAGCATGGCACAAGTCAGATGGAAGTGTAGGGGGACGCACCACAGCACGAGCAGCACTGACGTCACGGGAGGTGGCTCGCACCATCCCATCCATTGCCCATCATACCAACCACGCCACATGCCATTGCGACTAAGTGCAAGCGCGTGCGCCACCACCCCGAGCCCTCCCCAGAGAGGCCAAAGAGTGAATGTGTGGGCCATCAGCCACAGACGGACGCGGCCTGGCCGCAAGGGCAGCCACAGCCACTGGGTGTCGCAGGTGGCGGATCCGGAAGGCGAAGACTGTGATGCATAGTCCATGCAGGCCGGGTCTCCATTTGGGGCACCACGCAGGTGGACGGCGTCCCGCAACACATCATACCCTGAGACAGCCCACTCGTGCAACTGGACCCACACATACACTCCTTGCCCTCTCTGGTGCGAGCTTGGGGCTGCCTGTGCAAGCGCTAGCCTCGCAGGTGAGCATGCATATTGGGGAGCGAGGGGAGGACATGAGGGCTGGGGCGAAGATGACTGTATCACTGTCAGTTAGTACAAGGGATGACCCAGATGTGGAAAGGAAGAGACGTGTCCCGTGTGTACTGCAACTAGTCGCCAATCCAACTACCCCCATGTCCGGAATGTAAGCCCGCACCTAGGCCCGCCCATCCGCCACATCGAACATACCACCAGCACGACAACCTTCCCATTCGAAACACTGACTGGGGGTGGCGACCAGTGTACAATCATGTGTAGCCTACCCACGCGTACATGTGGGCCCTCCATGATCCATGTCACCTGCGGCAAAGTCATGACATGCGCAATGAGGGAAGTGAGGAGAGCTGTCCGCCCCACGCGCAGAAGGTGCATGAGCTCCACAGACCCAGCAGCGAGTCCAGCAGGGGTCACATGTGCAGGGGCAGCTGTGCCTGGTGTGAAGGCACATGCATATAGACAGCACATCGACCAATGTGTAGTCTGCCCACATCTACAGTCCATCATCATGCGGACATAGGAATTGAACACAGGGCAACACATCTTAGTTGGTGCACCCACCGTGACCAACAATGCGCAATCATCGACGTACCCGCCCTGTGCATGGCCCCCACCCAACGGAGGCACATCCAGTGCCACCATCCCACACACACAAGCCTTCCACGGAACATGCTGTGTCCAATGGTCAGTACAGAGTCAGCGCCCATCTGGTGGATCCTGAACAGGAGACACATGCACACACATGCCAGCTCCCACTATGTACGTCTGCCACCTGGCACGTGCAATGTAACCTCTCACCTGTGACGTGTGACTGCAAGCACACAGCCGTCTTGGCATGGGGCTGTCAATGTGGACACCTGTCAATGTTTCGGGAGGTGTGATCCGTACAGTGCTGTACATAGGGTGCAGTGCTGACACCTACTACTGTCTCATATCCCCTCGTGCCACAGGTCCCACTTGTTTTGGCCGCTCAGCCTGTGCCCACATCGTCGTCGTCGTGTGCCATACTCATCCAGCCGCGGAAGCAGTTCCATGCTCAGCAGACATTCATGTTGCCGTGGCGTTGCCGCTTGACGGATATGCAGTCAGTCCCCATCAGCACGCCCCGCAAGTCATTGGGGCCTAGATCCCCATGTGCATGCACATGGCAGTGGTTTGTATCACTAGCCATTGCCATTGTTGGGAGACCTGTGTAAGTGTATTGTGGCCGTGCCGTCCCAGCTTGACAGCTGGGCTGTGGCTCATGTGCTTGCTCAGTCATGTCAGTGATGTGTATGCGAAATTGCTATGTGTCGTGTTGCTTTGACATGTGTCCTCTGCCATTGTCCCTAGGCGGAGACCGAACATTGACCGCCCATACCAATTGCTGGCGGACATGGACGATACAGAGGTTATTAGGAAGTTTCGGCTGGACAGGCCAACCCTGCATCGACTGTGTGCCATGTTAGAACCCCATCTCCGTCCCCGCAGGGTGTATCCGACTGCTGTCACCCCCACGGCTAAGGTGATGGCCGCCATGCATTTCTTCGCCACTGGGTCATTCCAGCACACAGTGGGCATTGGAGGAGGGATGTCCCAGCCCATGTTCAGCAAGGTGCTGAGGGATGTAATGGCAGCCATGATGCTGTACCGAAACAGGTACATCCGCTTCCCCAGGGCTCGTGAATTGGCGGCAGTGAAGGGTGCATTCTATGCCCTTGGCAGAATCCCACACGTCGTTGGAGCCATTGACTGCACACATGTCGGCCTTGTTCCACCACAGGCCACTGAGCACCTGTACCGCAACAGGAAGCACACGCACTCCCTGAATGTGCAAGTGGTGTGCCTTGCGGACATGGTGATCACCCACGTGTGTGCAAAGTTCCCAGGCTCGGCCCATGACGCACACATAATGCGCAACAGCATCTTGCCACGACTGATGTCCAATATGCAACAGGATCGTGCCTGTATTGTCGGTGAGTATGTGGAGTGGTGTAGCGTGCTGGTTGTGCGATGCTGTCCCCTGTCCAGTTGGAATTGCAACGGTTCTCTGTGTCCCTCACACCCAGGTGACTCTGCGTACCCGAATGGGGCATGGCTGCTCAGTCCATTGAGGAATCCTCGCACCCCAGCAGACGATCGCTACAATGAGGCACATGGGAGGACCAGACGTGTGGTCGAGCGTACCTTTGGCCTCCTCAAGTCCAGGTTCAGGTGCATGGACCGCACCGGGGTGCGCTGGCGTACTCCCCACAGAAGGTGTGCCGGATAGTGGTGGCGTGCTGCATGCTGCACAATCTGGCCATTCGGAAGCAGATCCCCCTCATCGTGGATGACGGAGATCAACCAGGGCCCCAGCCCGCAGACCAGGACAGCTCGAGTGAGGAGGACAGCGGAGAGGAGGAAGCTGGTAATGTGCGGCAGCAGCTCATCGCCCGCTACTTCACTTGACGGTGAGTGTCCATGTACGACGGCTGATGTGGCTGTATCTGTGCAGGTGTGTGTGTGCTGTGTCAGGGTGGCCGTTTGTTCACTGCGTGCTGTGTGTCAACGCTCCATGGCCAGGGTAGTATGCCACTGTTGGTGGCTGTGGCATTGTGCCCTATTGCTCTGTGCGATGTGTGTACATTGCTTGTAGTTGTTGACATGTACTGTGTGATGGGTGTGTGACACACTCATTGAATGTGCTCCTGTTCTGTCTCCCACCCCTAGGTCCCTACAGGCCCGACGGATTCAATTGCCATGCCACGCATCAGGTGCCTTTCCGCCCAAGGTGGCCGTTGTATTCCGTACAAATAAAACACAGGGCACAAACAGCAGTTAGTGAAAAAGGTGCATTTATTACAAACTGTGACATGTGATTGTGTGTAAGGTGATGACAAAAGTGGTGCGTGCAGTGACAATGAGCTGTCGGTCATGGCTGCGTGATGATCAGGGTGTACCCACTGGTTCTATGTCCATAGTCCAACACACACATGCCATCCAGATGGCTGTGTGGAGTGGGATCGTAGTCCAAGTCAATGCAGTGGCTGGTCAAGGAAGGCTGGCGGAAGGCTGGCTGGCTGCCTCACTTGCGTTTGGAGCGTGCGAAGTCCTCCCGGGAGATCTGTTTCCACTTCGGACGGCCCCTTCCACGTTTGCGAGGGGGTGCCTGCTTGCGACATGCTGGTGGTTGAGGTGTGCTCACTGGCTGTGGACGCAGGGGAACTGGACACTGCTGCTCCACCCTGCGCCCCGGCAGGTTGTGGCGGAGGGGGAGCTGCTGTCCCTGGCAGTGACCTCACCGCCACCACCAGCTGGCCCATGAGGTCCACGAGTTGGCCCATACGGGCGTCCATGGACCTCAGCACCCCCAGCACCTCACGCGTGTCTGAAGCAGACCGGACCCATTGTCCTTGGGCCTCTTCATAGGCCCCAAGGACTCTGGCCATTTGAGGCAGGGCATGGCTCCCAGGGGAGGCTGGCGTTTCCCTGACCCTGCTCCTCCTACCAGTCCTGCTGCCACCGGCCTGCCCACTAGCCACATTGCTCACCACGGTCCTCGCTGTGGCTCCCAGGGTGGATCCAGTCGGCCGGGCCAACACCTGCGCTGGGGCTGGTGCCAGCGAAGACGTGGTGGTGGTGGCGGCGGTGGTGGTCGGTGCGGCGATGGTGGCGGTTGCGGCAGTGGTAGTGGCCACAATGACCGTGGGTGTGGCCGCAACGACAGTGGCAGCAGGGGGCTGGGAATGTTCAGCAGCCCTGGATGATGGGTTGGTGGGTAGGAGGGGTCCTGGGGAGCGGCTGGGCCCTGCCACACCAGATGGGCCTGCTTGGTGGTCCGTGTCCGAAGAGGAGGACAGATCCTCCAGATCCGTGTGTCCTCATTGGGGGCTTGTAGGCTGGCTGTGCTGGCTGCTGGCTCCATCCCCAGCATCCAGCAGTTCGTCACCTGTGGAGAGAATGAGATTTGTTATTGTGTTGCACCTGGCGAAGTATGTATTTGTCGTCTGACATTAACAGTTCGTGCAATCTCGTACATGGGTTTCCCGGAGGCGTGTGTGTGGCTGTAGCATCTGTAGTTGTGTGTGCTTGGCAATGGGACTGTGTGCTGTGCACATGTGGCATGGGACGGATTGGCCATGCCGATGGGTGTGTTGCTGTGCCCCTACTTATTGTGACTCTGGTGTATGCGGGCTCCTGGCCCATCCTGGGTCTGGTTTGTACTTTGCTTTTGGGGTTCAAATGGAACGCTTAGGAACGCATATGGCAACATGGGGGCCATGCCCCAGATTCGCATTTGGGTGGGAATATGCTTTTGGGGTTCAAATGGAACGCTTAGGAACGCATATGGCAACATGGGGGCCATGCCCCAGATTCGCATTTGGGAGGGGATATGCTTTTGGGGTTCAAATGGAACGCTTAGGAACGCATATGGCAACATGGGGGCCATGCCCCAGATTCGCATTTGGGAGGGGATATGCTTTTGGGGTTCAAATGGAACGCTTAGGAACGCATATGGCAACATGGGGGCCATGCCCCAGATTCGCATTTGGGATGGAATATGCTTTTGGGGTTCAAATGGAACGCTTAGGAACGCATATGGCAACATGGGGGCCATGCCCCAGATTCGCATTTGGGATGGAATATGCTTTTGGGGTTCAAATGGAACGCTTAGGAACGCATATGGCAACATGGGGGCCATGCCCCAGATTCGCATTTGGGATGGAATATGCTTTTGGGGTTCAAATGGAACGCTTAGGAACGCATATGGCAACATGGGGGCCATGCCCCAGATTCGCATTTGGGATGGAATATGCTTTTGGGGTTCAAATGGAACGCTTAGGAACGCATATGGCAACATGGGGGCCATGCCCCAGATTCGCATTTGGGATGGAATATGCTTTTGGGGTTCAAATGGAACGCTTAGGAACGCATATGGCAACATGGGGGCCATGCCCCAGATTCGCATTTGGGAGGGGATATGCTTTTGGGGTACATGCTGTGAGCCATGGGTGCCGAACGTGACATGTGTTGTGGCAGCATGACAGTGCATGGTTTGAGGTGTGTGCATGCTTGACATGGCCTGCATATTTGCTGTCTGTTGTGATTACTGGACATGGCATTGGACGCATCGTTATGAGTGAGTGATGGTTGTGTGCCAGCCAACGTATTGCAGTTGTCCCATCTCCTTGGTGTGCGTGCTGCCCTGTGCCATGTGCATCACTGCAGTGCTCGGGGGGTGTGGCCCATGTTGTGTGCTGTTGCTCACAGTGTGTCGTGCGCTTCATTGACTTCTGGCACATGGTTGGTCATGGGCATGTATCTTAGCGTGACTGCTGTATGTGTGGCAGCTGTGCGGATGACATGCCTTTCATGAGACTGGGGCTGACGGATGGGATGGATGGTATGTTGTATGTGCATGGTGTGTCTGTGTGTTTGATGGGTTCAGTGGTGTTCGTGTGCATTTATGTTGTTCCGCTCTGTTGCGTCTAGTGTTGTTTGTCTTACATAGGCGTAGTCGTGGGGTGTGTGGTTGACAGGCAGTAGGGGCTACATGGACAGGACTTCAATGGTGTTTCGGTTGTGTGTGATGAGTTGCACAGTGGCTGCCGTGTGGTACTATATTCAGTGTGGCTTGTGCATGCAGACGTGGCTCCTTGGGTGTTGCTATGTCTGTGATGGGTCATGTGGGGTGTGAGTCTGTTGTTCATGTCCGTGTGCACATTGTTCACTTGTTCGTGACGGTGGGCGGTGCTGCGTGTTCGTCTGCTACGTGACATGTCCCATGTGTTGGTCGTGTTATGGTCCTCATGCCTCCAGTAATCCAGCCCTGTCCAGTTTCCCACCTGCAAGTTGTTCGTGCGTGCACTGTACTGGATGCCACATGGCTCTAAGCGGGGGTGCTCCATGTTGCAGGTCTGTGGGGGTGGGGGGGTGTTGTGGGTCGTGGGGGTGGCTGGACACCCACTGACACCGATTGCTGTGGACCGTGATGTCTGCCTTTCGGCTGTCGTTGTGCACTGCGGTGGCTGACACGTGGCTGTGGGGTGTGGGGGATGCTCCTCCTTGCTGTGCTGTGGGACTGGGGCCTGGTGTGTGTTGTACTTGGGCTGTACACCCTCCCACCCACTGCACTTTGTGTTCCTGCCACTTACCTGTTACTTGTCGGTTAGTGCAGCTGTGGCGGACACATGGGTGTGGTGGGTGCTCGTTGTGGCGCTTCTGGCATATTTGGGGACCTGTTGGTGGTTACGTGGCTGGCTGAGTGTACACATGTCCCCACGTATGTTACAGTTGTTCGGTTTGGGCTGTGTGTGGTGGTGTCTGTTGCATGTGTGTGTGATGTGTTGTGTATTGTGTGCTGGACATGGGGGTGTTTGTCCCTGGGAGCTGTGGCATGGTAGTTGCGCATGTGAGTACATAGCGGTGTGCTGGTATACATTAGTTTGTACTTACCAGCCTCCACTCCCCTGCTAATCCGGCGAGGATCTCCGGATGTATTACGACTCGCACCTTCTCCTCCCACGCTTTGAAGGTCTTAAAGAGCGCGGGATTCCCTCCGCCAGTGACGGCAGCCAGCTCTCTGTTTTTGCCCTCCTTCTTCTTGACCAGGCTCTTTACGTCATTCCAACGTTTGTTTATTTCACCTCTGTTCCTGGGCAGGGTCCCGACTGCATTGACCTGGTCTACGATCCGGTTCCACATTCTGTTTCTGGTGGCTAGTGGTGTGTGCTGGACCATGTTCCCATAGATTTGTGGGTACACCTTGATGATCTCGTCGACCATGACCGTCAGCTCAATGGGCGTGTACTTGGGCATCCTTTGTGGTGCCATGGTGTTTGTGGTGCTGGTGCGGTGTGTGTTGTGTAATGTGCAGGGGGTTTGTGGTGCAGGTGTATGGATGGTGGTGGTGGTGGTGGTGGTGGTGGTTGTGATGTGTGCGTTTCTGTGGTGTGCTGCTGTCCTTGCTGTGTCACTGTGTCCTCTCCTCTCCTCTCTGGTTTGCAATGTAGCAAGGGGTTGTGGTCTGTGGGAGTGCTGCTTTTGTACTCACCTATGTGGGTGTGTCCTCATGGTCTGTTGTTTTCAGGTGTGTTGTGTCTGGGGTTCTGGCCTTTGTATTTTTTGTTTGTCCGGGGGTGTTTTCGGGATGTGTACTGTGCTTGTGTATTTGTGCGTGCCTTGCTGTGTGGACTTGTTGGCCATGTTGTGTGCTATTGGTTTTGTGTGTGGATGGTTTCTGTGCAGGTACGTGGGCGCCATGGCTTCTGCCGTGTCGATTCTCATCGGCGTTGTTTGCGCTGGCGGGCGGTATATTTGTGGTTTTTCCGCGCTCATGTCGGTGCGATCGTAATTTCACGTGCGGTGTGTCGGCCATGAGGGCGGGCGGTTTTGTGTTGTCGTGCGTGTTTCCGTCTGTGGCGGGCGGTTTGACTCCGACTCGGACGTTGGCGGGCGGTATTTTGTGTGATTTTTCCGCCGATGGCGGTTTTCGGTTTGTGTAATCGTAATGGCGTGGTCGGTGTTCAGGCGGTGTGTGCGGGCGGATTTTTGCCGCTTCCATGCCTGGCGGATTTTTTTACGCCGGGTATCGTAATGGGCCCCTTAATAATCAGTTTTAATAATTATTTTAATAAATTAGAAATTATTAAAAAATATTATACATTACAAATACATCTATACACATAAAACAATAACATAAATAAAAGTTAAATAATTATGTATAACAAATTTAAAATTTTTTTTACTTTTAATATTTTTAAAATTAATTATATACTACATTAACTAAAATAATACAAAAATATTAAATAGCGGAGGGAATAAAACTACTATTCCAACTCCCAAAAAAACAACAGTAAGAAAAATGTTGGATAGCGTAGAGCTTAAAATTACTATTCCCACTCCAGAGAGTGCAACAGTAGAGAAAGTGTTGGATAGCGTAGGGGTAAAAATTACTATTCCCACTACAGGGAGTGCAACAGTAGGGAAAGCGTTGGATAGCGGGAGGGTAAAAATTACTATTCCCACGCCAGTGAGTGCAACAGTAGGGAAAGCGTTGGATAGCGTAAGGGTAAAAATTACTATTCCCACTCCAGTGAGTGCAACAGTAGGGAAAGTGTTGGATAGCGTAGGGGTAAAAATTACTATTCCAACTCCAGAGAGTGCAACAGTAGGGAAAGTGTTGGATAGCGTAGAAGTTAAAAATAACATACTTATAAATAAAATAATTTTTTAAAATAATTATTGAATTAATTATTAAATAACTCTAAACTATTTACAAATACCAATACATAATTATTAAAAACATAATTACCAATGAAAAATGTATTAACAATAAATTAATAATATATACCAATAAATAATAATTAATAAATATTAATTACCAAATAATAAATATCGAACAATAAAATATTTTTAATAACACAAAACATATTAATTATTAAAACGTAATTACCAATTAACAAATATTGAACAATTAAATGCTTTTTTATACCAATAGTAATAATTAACATTAATTACCAATTAATAATTACTTATTAATATATTAATTACATTTATCAATAAATAATATTTGATAATATTTAATTACCAATTAATGATAAAACAACAAACAAATTATTTTCATAACAAAAAAATTAAAATTTACAAAAATTACCAATTAATAATTGATGTCCAATAAATTAATTATCAATACCCAACAATAAATTTAATAATTACTTAATTAGATTTCAATTACTTTCAACACTATTCACCTATAAACGCACAACACACTCCAATAATAAAATAATACACTTAACATATTGATCAATTAATCAATTAATAAAAATTAATAACCAATTAATAAAAATTAATTACCAATTATTAATTAATTAACAATAATATAATTATCAATACCAATTAATTAAAATAAATTATTACTTAATTACAATTAAATTACTTCCCACCCTATTCCCCTATAAACCCACAACCCGCTACAGAACTTAAACGCAAAAAATAATTAAAATTAATTTATAATTCCTAAAAATTTATAATTAATTTAGTATAATTAAATTACTTCCCACCCTATTCCCCTATAAACCCACAACCCGCTACAGTACTAAAAAACAAAAATAACTTATAAAAAAATTATTAACATATAAAAATTCATACATATATTTTTAGACAAGTAGAACACTTAACAAAAACACATATAACACATACATATTAAATACATAACAAAATACATAACAATAATATAAATATCGATATTAGTAACATCGATATTAGTAACATCGATATATTTGATATCGATATTACTAACTTCGATATTACTTACATCGATATAAAAAAATCGATATTACTTACCTTAGAGTTCGATATTCTGTCCATTGATATTCTTAACATCGATATTCTGTCCCTTCGATATTGTCACCTCGATATTAGTGTAGGTCGATATTTAATTTTCGATATTTTGACTGCTCACCCAACCCGCATACCCAAAAACTGAAAGGAAAACCATTTGTTTTCGAAAATAAATAAGGTGTTTGTTACAAATGGAGTGGTGTGTATGGAAGTGGGATCTGATAAACAAGGCTCAAACAAGTGAATTCATTTGTACGCTTGTTTTTTCGGGTCGACATATCAAGGCTTACTACAGAAGGTGGCAGCAGATTTGAAACGGAGATGTAGTATGACATAGTAAAGAGACAATACAATAAAAGTTCATTCGAGGTATTAGTTGTACAAAGAAAATGAATTTGTTCTTTAGTTTGTAAAGTCGGGATGGCATAATTAGGTGTCCGAAAGATAACCAAACTGTATCTTCTGAATGTAATAATATATGACTCGCGAGAGGGCTTAATTGCTACAATGCCCTACTATAAGCAAAATAAATTATACTGAAATCAAAATTCCAATGTTGAGTGATCGTCATCGTGGTCAGGGAGTATGTCAATGGTTTGCATTCTTGTCTGCAAGTAAGTTGTTATCTTTAAAAGTTAACTCACTTCATTGCTGAAATATATATATTTTGGTTCGACATGTATTGGGTTGTGTTTCAGGCATTCGGACAGCCCTGAGTTTATGTGGGATAAAATCAGCGATCCTGATCTTGTGCTGTACAGACCTCCTCAAAAACAAAGGTGTGCGAAATTACACTTGTGCAACAGTTATCACTCCTAGGGGCATATTCACAAGGATTCAACTCCGATTTATCGCCACCTTAATGCAACAAAAGTGGAGATAGATTTAACACCCCATTCACAAGCTGGTGCAAACTGCAGACAATGCCAGTATTCCCGCGATAACTGCCCCAAAATCTAACACCACGGCGGACACCACCAACTAACCCTAATGAGATGCAGAGTAGGCGTTCCCGTGCAAAAACACACGAAAAAACAACAACACCACCTTCACAATGAACTGACAGAACTGCGAAGCGAACCAAAAACAGGCGATAAGCTGCGGTAGCCGCAGGTATTTAACATCTGCCTCAAGCAGGTGTAAAGACGGACATCTACCTGCAGTAGGCAACGGAGTACCAGACACAGCCACACCCGAAGAACAAACGACGCCATGGAGCTACTCTACATGCAGCTCGGAGCCCCAACAGGGCCACAACACCCACCACCACCACCCCCAGGACCGCCACCACCCCCAGGACCCGGACCCGCACCCCCCGGACCACCATAGAGGCAGCGTAGAGTAAGACAGCTTACCTACCAAAAACGCACTACTCTCACAGACCTAACGCCCGCGGAAGTCATTGCCCACTATAGGCTCAAAAGGACAACCATCCTACGCATCATGACCCACATCGCCCACAGGCTGACGGTCTCAACACAGCGGAGAACAAACATCCCTCCGCAGACAAAGCTGCTGGCAGTGCTGCACCTGTTGTCCTCTGGGACCTTCCAACCAACAACTGCCAGAGTCGGAGGGGTCTTACAGCCAGCCCTATCAAAGTTAATCACACCTGTCCTGGATGCCATCATCAGCTTCATACCCCAGTACCTTCACTTCCCCAACACTGCGCAGGAACAGCTGGAGACTAAGCAAGGCTTCTACGCCATAGCCGGATTCCCGGCCGTGTTGGGGGCAATCGACTGCACACATGTCCCACTTGTGCCCCCTGCGGATACTGCACACCACTACCGCAACAGGAAGCACACGCATTCCATCAATGTGCAGGCAATAGTGGACCACCAGGGACTCTTCACCAATGTTGTCGCCAACTACCCAGGCAGTGTGCATGATTCCTTCATCTTCCGACAGTCCATTATCATACAGCGCTTCCAGGATGGCACATATGGAATGGGACTGCTCGTTGGTAAGTACCAAATCAACACACCACACATCCCACAGCCACCAACGCACAAAGCACAACTGTGGGGATGCACACGTGACCAAACCACATCCGACATGTCAAACTACACGACCACCTACCAGACACGACTACACCACTCCATGGTCACCCTGGGCTACCCCTGCACCCAATACAGACTTCACATGGCACCACAGCCACACAACAGCTGAACGTGTGGAGATGCAGAATGCAGCCATGACACATGTGAGGCACTGCTCTGCACTCATGACCCTACCCCAGTCTCCCGCAGGTCAGCGTCCCGTGGCGGTGGGCCCGTGTCGGCCGCTGTGCATCCGTGGCGACTAGCCCTGTGCGACTCGAGTCATCCCCCCTTGTAGTTCTGACATTGCATGTCTGTGTGCCTGATGACTGTTGGTGTAGTTGCCAGCACCAGCTACTCCCTGAGGGCTGGCTTACACTCACCCAACACACAGCCAGCACAGGCATCACTGAATTGGTGGGCCTGCCATCACATCCTGCCGAACCAAGTATTGACTCTTTTCTACCTGCACTGTCACAGGTGATCAAGGATATGCACTCTGCCCTTGGATGACGACACCCCTCCGGGACCCGAACACACCCGCCCAGAGGCAGCACAATGCGGCCCACATACGCACCAGGGGCATCGTTGAACGCACATTTGGCGTGTTGAAGTCACGTTTCAGGTGCCTGGACGGCACTGGTGGGAAGCTCCTGTACAGCCCGGACGTCGTGTGCAAGATGATCATTGCATGTTGTGTGTTGCACAACATCTGTGTTCGCACCAAGGCCCCATGGATCTCAGTTCCAGAGGTACCGGACGATGATGGTGGTGATGGGGCAGGTGGCCCACATCCCACTGCAGCTGTGGCAGGAATGACCCGTAGGGACTCCATCATTGACACTTACTTCTCATGAGCACGTCACATTGTGACCGTCCGTGGCATTCATGGGACAGTAGTAGATGTCCAATTGCACTGCATGTGTGAATAAAACATATTTGCAGGTTACAGGTTGGAATTGTACATTGTCATGTTAAATATCCCTGGGGTTTCAGATGTGATTTGCGAGGTTGTGCACATTTTCCGAACCAGTTGTGTCCTGTGTTCAGTTGTGGAGGTGTTGCTGTTTGTACCGGGATGTTGCCAATGTCGAGGTGCACTTCTGCTTATGTGCGTATGCTGCACGGTGGGTGTGTCACTCCTGCAGCTCTGATTTGTCTGCCACTGGTCTCTTGCATGAGGTGTGCCTGTAGGTTCTGTTCTTCCACGGTGCTTGGATGTTGTGGTGTGCTTGTTGTCCTCTGCAGTTGGCCAGGGTGCATCCGTGGAACTCCGCTGTTGATGTATTTTGTTCTGTGGCATTTTCCGTATGCTGTTCTTGTGCTTTTTCCCGCAGTGCGCGTGAGTATCGCTGCCCTCGCGCTGGTTGTCACTGTTTTCTTATCGCACTTTGGCCCATCGCAGCTTTTTTCGCGTTGTGGTTTGTGTTTTTATCTCCGTCGAGGTGGTTGTATCGCGAGCATTGGCCGCGGTGTCGGCCAACTATCGCATGCTACCGCCGTGTTGTGAATTCCACGTTGTCACGTGGTTATTTTCCCACGATAGGCTGCGATGCTGAAAGTTGCGTTGGGCTACTCTTGCGGTAATTATCACACGTTCTTGTGAATATACCCCTTAGAGTTGTGCCAAATGTGCCATATTAATATCACTGGTGATATTTTGTATACAAAAAGCGCACATCAGTTCTGGGCAGAACTCAGAATACAGAACCCTGGGCTGTCCTTCAATTACCAATGAGGGCTCATTTGATATTCTCTCACAGCCAAGACACCATGAAGTTGGACCAGTGGTGGCCGGCACAGGTAAGAGCGGTGGGCGGGGTGAGGGAGGGGCAGAGTGGGGGGGGGAGTGGACAGACGACGGGTTAGTTCAAATTAAATGAACAAATAAATAAAAAAACACTTACCTTGCGCTCGCCGCATCCCGAGTCAAATTCGAGGCTGAACTTAGATAAAAACAGGAAATGGTTGGATTTTTAGTGTATCACTTGTATAGTAATTTTGCATGGTGATGGATATGTATAATGCTATACTCTATGAAAAATTAGATATACGATGTAGGAGCTGTTGAAATAGGAATACAAAAGTTTTTTCTCCCAATTTGAATCTAGAGAAGACGGTAATGGCCAATGTAAACTATACATCAATTGTTGAAGTGAAACATTTAGTAGAAATGTACATGCAATGATTTCGTTCATATTGAAATTGCACATGACATAACTTGATTGTGACAACTCTAATCATTATATCTTTTGATTGAGTCCTGTCCTGATGATGAAAGAAAAATGCACTAAATTTGGAATAAAGTTAATAACTAATAGATTATTTTCAATGTATGTATATTGTTTTCAAACACGTTTTTAATCATGTTTTCTAAAACATTTTGATTGTAACCCTGAACAAGTTCATGTTGAACAAATTGTGTTGGTTACATGCAATTGTATGAATATAAGCAAATATATACAACATTAATAAAGGATAATTTATGATATAAATCTAGATCTATTGTTAAGTGAACTGCGTTTGTGGAATCATATATCACCTTTGACGAATGTGTTGAGCACAAGTTTGTTACAGTCGTCAGTGCTTGCAGGGTTGAAAGCTCTGACTGGGTCACAGGTCAGAGCTCTAGCAGGCCTGGGTTGCAATCTCCTGGGCCTGAGATGACTTTTCTGGCCTGCGATGTCAGAAAGTGACCAGAACAGGTTTCTAAAAGCCCAGAGAGGATTTCTGTGCTCTGGAAGGGTTGAAAGCTCTGGATAGGTTCCTGATCAGAGCTCCAGCAGTCTGAGGTGAGGTCCCCTAGACCTGGGCTCTATTTTGCTGCCTCTGGTGTACAAAAGTACACATGAGGTAATTCCATAGGTCCAGTGAGGGTCCCTCACTTCAGCAGGGTTGAAAGCTCTGACTAGATCTCCTGTCAGAGCTCTGGTAGGCCTATGATGCAGTCCCCGGGGCTGCCAGGCTAACCTGTCACAAAGTGCTCATGCTCGGGGATGATTGCCTTTCTCTAGGACGGTTTAAAGCTCTGACCGGGGTCCAGATCTGAGGTTCTCCAGTCTCAGGGTGTGTTTCCCTTGGCCTGGGATCCATTTGCTAGCCTGTGGTGTCACAAAGTGTTTTATGCAAGGTTTTTCAGGCCCGGGGAGAGTTCCCATGCTCTGGCAGCGAGTAATGCTCTAACCAGTTTCCAGTGAGAGATGTGTGAGGCACTGTCTGCTGGCCTGGGGTGGGACACTTGGTCTGGGCTCCTTCTGCCAGCCCAGGGTGCCCTTTGCCCACTTGCAGCCTTATAGAATACTAGAATGGACTCCTGGGATCCTCTAAAGCAGAAACACTTTATCAGATACCAATCAGAGGTCCAGCTGGTGCCCGGTACCTTGCCTATAGGGTATCGCCCAGTGCCCAGCCTGCATCCTCAGTGCCAGCAGACAGTTCCATCCATTTCCCATTGGGATGCATGAAACAATCAAATGTCCAGACTTTATGGTCCGCTATCTCGTCATGTACCATAAGAAACAAATGGAATGACTAGATGACTGAGCTGCTCCTAAAGTGCTGATGAGGGCTTCAGAAGGCCAGATAAATGAGCCCAAATGTCCCTCTCTATCTTGCAGGGTACACAGATTAAAAATAATCTAGTTACATTCCTTGAGAATATTATAGGTGGCCTTAGAGAGGCCTCCTGACTGACCAGGCAAGCCAGTGCAAAAAGGATGGCATTGGGATTCATGAGGCCTGTAGGGCCTGCCAATCCCTTCAGGTGAACAGCTCTAAAGATAAGTGACTGAGAGCTCAGTAGTTTGCATGCTGCAGATATTTAGTCATGGTCCTCAAACAGCAACATGTGGTATCAAAAAGTGCCCAAGATAGGGATCCATGGATCCAGAGATATATCCCTTCCTTAGACAAGGATAACCATCTGGCAGGTCCTAGTCAGTGTTCCAGGAGGCCTCAGGTGCATTCCCCTGGACCTCAGCTTAATCTGCCATGCCACCTGTGGGTACACAAAGTGCCCAGGATAAGATTCCACATGAACTTGAAGGGGTAAGTTTCTCCGTTAAGAGCTCTGACAGATCACAGACAGATCTCCAGCTGGGGAACCGGGTTTGAGTCTCGGCAGGGAAGCTCAGCATGCTGTGATTCTGGGCAAATCACTTAACCTCCCCATGCCTAACAAAATGCATGTGTCCATCTGTAACTGAACTGGTGCTCGTGTAAAGCGCTCTGATACCCTCAGGTCAAGTTCTGCTATACAAAACTCCCCCCAAAAAATCCTCTGGACCTGGGTACTATTTGCCAGCCTGTGGTGTCACAAAGTGACCAGGATGTGGTTTCATAGGCCAGGTAGGAGCCCTCCAGTTCAGGCAGGGTTGAAATTCTAACCCTGACGAAGACATAGTTTAGTTAGGCTCTGCCTTCTGGCCCGGGCAGGGGCCCTGGACTTGTCCTCCATCTGCTGGCCTGGGGTCGTCCTTGCACTCATTAAAGTCTTCAAGAAGGTAGGCATGGGCTCCAATTCTGGGGCAAAAGCTTTTACCGTGTTCCAGACAGAGCTCTAGCTGGCCTCTGGGGCTTGGCCCCCATGGCCCAGGCTCCAGCCTCCAGAATGTGGTATCCCTTCATGCCCAAACTGCCTAATAATGCAAGCAGAAAGCCAGATCCATCCATGGCCGGGATGTCTGGACTTTTTGGGACAGCCATCTGGTCCTGCACCATAGGAAATGAATAGTACAACCAGATGACTGACCTACTCTGAAAGTATGGATAAGGGTTTCTTTGAAGCTGTAAAGTGGAAGGTATATATAGCACAGCAGAAGGTGACCGTTGAGAAGGAAAAAACATGGTCTAAAGTTAATGTTCACTCAGCAACTTGTGATCGGAAATGGATTAGCACACCATGGTCTAATGTGCATTGGCACCTACTGTATTCGGAGCAACACTGGATTCACTGATTCCTACAAGTATCTGACCGAAGCACTAGTTAAGGGTTAGGTCAGCTGAAGCTACACATTCCTTTATATATCCAGATCTGTACATCTTAGAGTGATGGTTCAAATGTTTACGTCATTAGGAAATATCCTCAACTTATAGAACAATGCTGAAGTACCTAGCATGAAAGAGGAAAACTTTGTGTCCCTCGGGCTGAAGAAAGAGTGATCTAAGTAAGACAGATTCTAGGAGAGGTGCAGTCACATCAAAAGGAGTAGTGCTTTGATGGTGCCAATACTTCTACGACCATTAAGTGGTTCAGATGTTAGCAAATTCACCATAGACAGCTGGGATGCACATCCTTTTAACTTCTAGGCAGTCTCTCTTTCTCAAGTCATCATCTCCTGCACATTTCAGCTCATGGGGCCTTGCCTTAGTACTGTGGTGAGGACAGCTCATTACCTCTTTTGGACAGTCCAAGATACACCAACATAGCTTCTGCAATGTCAAAGATGTAGTGTTAACATTGAGGGGAATGGGAACTCCTCTCCTAATCCTGCTGAAACATGTCACAAAGGAAAAATCTCAAGGTATGTCATCTTCAATAAACCTCTTTCCAGACAACACAGTGCATGGCATGTCTTTCTCACTAGAGGATGAGGATCTTACAAAATAGGCTTGTGATTTCCTGGTAGACCAGCTGAGCATTGGTAAGTGGCATATAAACCAGTCAGGGGGCAGAGCTATCCAGGCAGCCACACTAGTTTTGGGCAGTATTGTGTTCTGAAACTGAGCCAGGCAGAATCATAATGTGGATTGCCACAATCCACCTAAATGGCCTAGAGGGCATTCTGGGAAGAAGTCACATGTAGGTCATCAGTTACAAAAAGATACTGTTAGACATGTCAGCCTTAGGGTAGTCTTCCCGAAACATTTTGCCTCACCTCCTCCATTTTTGCTGAACTTATTTTTATTGGCTTCTGGACTCTGTGTACTTTACCACAGCTAACCAGTGCTAAAGTGCTCATGCTCACTCTCCTCAAACATGGTCACATTGGCTTATTCCCAATGGTAAATTTAATTTACTTGTTAGTCTCTTGTAGAGTGGTATGCCATAAATCCAGTGTCTGAAAATGAAATGCCACTAGTGGACCTGAAGAACATATTGTGCCACCCACTTAAGCAGCCCTCCAAAACATGTTCCTTACTCAGAAAAGATTCATGGGTAAGGTAAGGTGGTGAAGGGTGTGCACTACCCAACGCAATGGAGGGAATGCAGCTGATATTCCTCCTGCCTAAGGGGGCAGTGATAAACAAAGAGCCCACGGTGTAAGAATTATCAAGTAGCCTGCTGGGAGGGCATTGCTTAAGTGGCAGACAATGCAGTTTCAGAATTCTAAGTAGCACACCGGGGAGAGAACCCTCCCTTGACACTTGTTTGCAGAAACCGTCACTTAGGATTCCACATACACGCTTCAAGGGAGGAACCTCTCCCTGACGGCTCCTTAGAATTCTGAAGCTGTACTCCAGTGGCTCTTTGTATATCATCACCCCCTAGGCAATAAGGTATACATATATATATTCTTTACATTGCAATTAGCATGCTACACAAGTACTCTTTTACCTCCAGGATGTCCCTGCAATTCTAAAGTCTTGATGGGACCCCTTTACCTTCACCAGGGGTCAAAATGTCATCAACATATTATTGTAAAAGACAAACAGGAAATGTGTTTTTCCTCACCTGTCAAAGAGATTTATTTGTAAAAATAAAATGTGAGTTGTCTGTTACTATGACTGAGGCCTTGCACATTTTTATGATTGTAGTAACACAGAATACTGTGGCTTTGACACACTGGGGACATATTTAACTTAGTTAATTGCTGTAATTCCTTTGTGTTTGTTCATTGTTCTTTGGGATTGGTGTCATGTTTGAGCAAATACAGATAAAACATTATAATTTTTCTACAAGTGGTGGTTTGTCATGTCCTAATCATTTAATCTGCAATGTTTACTTTTGCATACATAAGACTATTCAGTCCATTTATTATCTAATTTACTATTATTTACTGTTTCTGTAAATGATACCACTGCGAACCATTGTTGCCTGATATTTATTAATAGCCAAGTTCCTGGGGATTTAAGGGTTGCTCTTGTAGGCTGATACAACTTTTAGAAAATTGGCATTTGTCTGCCATTGCCCTTTTGTGCCTGTAGCCTGCCTGGAGTCCCATGGCTGGGTGTAATTGACAGACTTTGTGAATTCTTCCCAGATAATCACACAATAGAGGAATTGGGTGCGCCTGAATGGGCCGCCTGCTGGCAGGATGGGGCTGAGCTGAGCACAGCCCTTCTTGCAACTAAATAGCCTGTGCTCTGCCTTTCCACAAAGGTCCTAACAACCCCACATATTCACTGCAACCAACTATGCAACAGAGCAGAGGAGACAGGAATTCCATGCACTTCAAAGTGACTGTCTAGAAGCTTACCCCAACTTCAAGTACCAGTGCTCAGACATCAACACTCCAGTACACTTCTGGACCTATGGATTCTCTGCCAGTAAGAAGGACTGCTATGCTGCTAAAAGGAATGGCGCTTTTCTGGACTGCTGACCTGCTGCTGCCTTGCTGAATTGCAACCTTTCTCATCTGTTGCCCTCTTCCCCGGAGAAGATGAACTGGGCCTGCAACTTCATCTTGATCCCAGGGCTATTAGAGTGACTCCAAGGGGTAATCGGCTGGCCTCCTGATCTGAGCCTCAGGGACATAAATGCTCCCCAACGATCTTTCACCAGCACCTGGACACAGCTGAAGTGAATTCCTGACCCCAAAGTGATGCCCCTCAGGTCCTGGACCCATGGTGTGACTCAGAGAGATGTATTCAAGCTTTTTAGGATCTTGACAGCCTGTTCACACCGAAACCTTGCTGCTCACACCATGATTCAACTCACGGTGCCGTCAGTCCGACCCTTCACGCTACAGCATTGACCACTCATGTGGACTGCCAATGCATGGCTCCAGCAATGCCCATCCACAACTCCTGGCCTAATCTTTGTGCTGCTCTAGCAGGCCTCCGCAATGCTCTCCCTGATCCTCACAGCCCTTTCCACTGTGAATGGGACTATTAGCGCAAATTTGAGAAGGTAAACTTTAGTAGGCATAACCTGGTGACTGTAGCCAACCGGCGCTCCTCGCAGTTGCCTGAACTTGGGACTGTGACACGGTCCAATGCGACCAGTTATCCATATTTTGGGCTTTGGGCTTTTTGATGCTATTTTCACTAAAATATTCAAAGATTAATAATTCCGGTTCTACTGATTGGATTTTTGTTGTTTTGGTTTCAAATTATTTATTAAAATGTAGTCAATTTGTCTAAATTGGTTTGGGATTTTTCCTGTGTTGGGTTTGCACTTTATTACTGTTTGTGTGCTGCAAAAATACTTTATACATTGCTTCAAAGACTGCTATTTGTGCCAAGATACCCAGGGTTAAGCATAGGTTAATTGAGTAACTTTTTTTGTTCACTATTCAGGGATGACTGTTGCTTGACCAGGGCTCATACCCAAGTAAACCACCAACCCAATGTTTAAAATATACCATGAAGGGAAACCAACATCTTATACTGCAATCATTGTGACCTCACACAAAACATGGTTACCTAAGCATGTAACAAGAATACCACATACATAGCAGGTAGCTCATCCAAGCCATACACTCACGGAGGACAAAGCAGTCTTTTCACAAGTTGACCAGGAGATCCTCCCTCAGGGGTAAGGGCATTGTATAATTTCATTATTATCCTTGCTGCCTGGTGAGGGGCACTGGGAGAAAGTGGAGTATTAGTTGAGGTGGTTGGCAGTCTACCACAAGTAATTATATGACTATTCTTGTTAGGTCCTGTAAAGGTTTCAGTATATTAAACCTGAGCTTAACCCCTGGTAGTTATGGCCAGAGAAGAAAGGTTTAATTTAAAAAAAAGATGTGAGTCATTTAGAAGTACCAAACTAGTGAAAAAGTGAATAAAAACAGAACAATAAAATATATTTTCTATTTATAAAAATAAAGAACAATTCCAGGAACAAAATGACACTGAGGTACCAAAAATTCAATAAGAGAAAACGGAGATACAAATTTTAAAAGTTTCAAATAAAAATAGCACATAAAACAGCTAAGTGCCAATCGCAGTCATGTGATTGCACTTGACAGGCACCTAGGCATGATGTAAGGCTAACCCCAATGGAGTATGGGTCGGAAACAGAAAATAATTTGATCCGGTCAAAAGTTTTACATTCAGTCTCTGTAATGAAAGTCAAAAGTCTTCAGCAGGGCAAAGAAGCACTCTGTGGCCAAAATGTTCTCCATGAGGCTAGAAAGCCACTTGAAGAGGCCCCTGTGATGCCTTTGACTTTTGGCTGGAAAGCTTAGATAAGGAAATTCAAAATTCCCTTCCAAGGAAGGTCCCTCGCAGGCTGCATAATTTTGGGACCTTTGCATTATGTAGATTTTGACATTCAGACTTAGTCACTTTATTGGAGTTCAGATTCCTCCAGTGGACAAGGATGCAAGCTGTACAAAACAGAGCTCCATAAGGCCAGAAAAGTTCCAAGCGGAAGCAACTTAAATCTTTGGCCCAGCAGCAACACACCTTCGTTGGATTGACTTGGCAGGCTTGCCACAGTCTTCTGATGGTCTTTGGAGCCAGAAAGTTTTTAAGCTATGTGTTTTTCAAATTGTTAGGAGGAGTACACTTTGACCCAGGCAGGAGAACAGTAACTTTCAAAAAGTACCTTTTCCCTTAACAGTTATTAAAAAATGATTTTGCCATTAAATTGTATTTGTAATAATGTTTAAAAAAGTATCTCTGAATTACATTTCCAGTTGTGTCCTGAGAGAAATTAGCATTATTAAATATAATAATGTAATCCAGTGTTTTCCTATAGAACAGCCATCCTTGCTACAGTAAAAATAGCTTTTGTGACGTTTTCTTCATAAGGACATGTGTAACATTATATTTCTTTATACACAGAAGAGGAGTGAGAAGTGTATGAAGGGTATACCCTTGGCTTCCCTATTTTACTATGCAATAAACACAAGGAGAGGGGAGACCCAGGTATTTGTGACAGTGTCTGTCTTGCCTGTATCCGAGACAAGTGAGCGTAATGCACCCTGGCAAATCGGTGCTTGCTTCACAATTTCTCAGACAGTAAATGTTCTCTGAGATGGTGTGAAAAATGAAACTATTTATATATATATATATATATATATATATTACCTACGGTCGCCAGTAGGTAGTTATAGTTAGGACCTTGTTTCTATTCAAAAAGCGTTTATTCTTTTGCCAATATCTTTGGCGCCGTTTGATGAATCTTCACGAAATTTTCAAAACTAATGGCCCGCTCAGGTTAGCTCCTGTCTTGAAAGTTTCGAGGTGATTTGTCAAGCGGGGGCCAAGAAAAAAGGGGGGTCCCAAAACGCGTTTCCCCATGTTAATTTCCATAGGAAACTTTAGACAAGGCTACAGCCCGAACTGCTGAACGGAATTACACCAAATTTGGCAAAAAGGTAGCTCTTGGTTCAGGAAGTGCCCTTTTTTTTAAATGGTGTAAATCCGTTCAGTAGTTTTTTAAATATTAAAGGAAAAAGACATTTATATATCTGGGCGGAGCCTAACCACACATCTCATCGTAAGATCTGATTGGCTGTCAGCACTTCATCCAAGAAGTGTTGGCAGCCATCTTGGGACCAAAAACACCCCATTTAAATGCATTGTAGTGAATGGAATATTTTGAGGGTCACAAAAAGGAGAACGTATAAAGGGTGATAAGACTTTAGTTACATTATAAATCATTTGTTGATGGTACCATACTAATTTTAGGAATTGTGTTGTGTTCTAAGGTGAGTTTACCCTGTGAAAAAGCCTTCTGCTGGGATATCATGAATCATGTTTGAGAGAAACTATTTTCTCATACTTTTCCCATAGAGGTTTGGAAGGTGATCTAGAAGCTAAAATGAGAGCATATTTTCTGTAAATTCACATTATCTTTCTCAGTCATGTGAGAATGAAGTCTGACATTCTCAGTAAAACATGTACATCCAACAAGTGCAGAGACTGTCAGTTGATTCCTTTGTGTTCTACTGCAGCTTCCCAGAGTGTTCTAAAGAACAACTAGAGCGCTAACAGTCTTACATATGACAAAAGTATGGCACACCTGAAGCCATCTTGATTGGAATAAAGTGGTAACACTTGAACATTTAATTTAAAAGGGAGCAAAATGAGGGGTTCATTTTGCCATAGAAATTATGATTAGTGCTGCAGAAAGAAAAATTAGGGCACATTTTGAGTGACTTCTCAAATCCTCTTCTATTTCATGAAAAATTCTGACATGCAGACTGAAACATGCACTTTCAATACCAGCAGCAGACTTCCCTGGTGAGCAATAGCTTTACTACAGTGATCTAATGAGCAACTAGAGTGCTACCATTCTGAATTTATGGCAAATGTGTGACACATCTGAATGCCTTCTTGATGGAATCAAAGTAAAAAACTGAAAGTTTTTTCTACTGAGGTGACTATAGTAAATGAGGACATTAGGAAACTTCATAACAAATACGTCTCCAAAGATGGCCACCAGAGACAAAAGAGCCCAAATGTAGCACAAATATCACCCAGAAGTAGCCCACGTATAGCCCAATGACAGAATGTCCCAGAGGGTTCTAAAGAACAACTAGAGCGCTAAAAGTCTTACTTATGACAAAAGTATGGCACACCTGAAGCCATCTTGATTGGAATAAAGTAGTAACACTTAAAACATTTAATTTAAAAAGGAATAAAATGAGGGGGTTCATTTTGCCATAGAAATTATGATTAGTGCTGCAGAAAGAAAAAATAGGGCACATTTTGAGTGACTTCTCAAATCCTCTTCTATTTCATTAAAAAATTCTGACATGTAGACTGAAACATGCACTTTCAAAACCAGCAGCAGACTTACCTGGTGAGCAGTAGCTTTACTACAGTGATCTAATGAGCAACTAGAGTGCTAACATTCTGAATTTATGGCAAATATGTGACACGTCTGAAAGCCTTCTTGATGGAATCAAAGTAAAAAACTGAAAGTATTTCCTACTGAGGAGACTGCAGTAAATGAGGAAATTAGGAAACTTCATAACAAATAAGTCTCCCAAGATAGCCACCAGAGACAAAAGAGCCCAAATGTAGCACAAATATCACCCAGATGTAGCCCACGTATAGCCCAATGACAGAATGTCCCAGAGTGTTCTAAAGAACAACTAGAGCGCTAACAGTCTTACTTATGACAAAAGTCTGGCATACCTGAAGCCATCTTGATTGGAATAAACTGGTAACACTTAAAACATTTAATTTAAAAAGGAACAAAATGAGGGGGTTCATTTTGCCATAGAAATTATGATTAGTGCTGAAGAAAGAAAAATTGGGGCACATTTCGAGTGACTTCTCAAATCCTCTTCTATTTCATTAAAAAATTCTGACATACAGACTGAAACATGCACTTTCAATATCAGCAGCAGACTTCCCTGGTGAGCAGTAGCTTTACTACAGTGATCTAATGAGCAACTAGAGTGCTAACATTCTGAATCTATGGCAAATATGTGACACGTCTGAAAGCCTTCTTGATGGAATCAAAGTAAAAAACTGAAAGTATTTCCTACTGAGGAGACTGCAGTAAATGAGGAAATTAGGAAACTTCATAACAAATAAGTCTCCCAAGATAGCCACCAGAGACAAAAGAGCCCAAATGTAGCACAAATATCACCCAGATGTAGCCCACGTATAGCCCAATGACAGAATGTCCCAGAGTGTTCTAAAGAACAACTAGAGCGCTAACAGTCTTACTTATGACAAAAGTCTGGCATACCTGAAGCCATCTTGATTGGAATAAACTGGTAACACTTAAAACATTTAATTTAAAAAGGAACAAAATGAGGGGGTTCATTTTGCCATAGAAATTATGATTAGTCCTGAAGAAAGAAAAATCGGGGCACATTTCGAGTGACTTCTCAAATCCTCTTCTATTTCATTAAAAAATTCTGACATATAGACTGAAACATGCACTTTCAATATCAGCAGCAGACTTCCCTGGTGAGCAGTAGCTTTACTACAGTGATCTCATGAGCAACTAGAGTGCTAACATTCTGAATTTATGGCAAATGTGTGACACATCTGAATGCCTTCTTGATGGAATCAAAGTAAAAAACTGAAAGTATTTCCTACTGAGGAGACTGCAGTAAATGAGGAAATTAGGAAACTTTGTAACAAATAAATCTCCCAAGATGGCCACCAGAGACAAAAGAGCCCAAATGTAGAACAAATATCACCCAGATGTAGCCCACGTATAGCCCAATGACAGAAGTGTGCAAAGCACTTTTTATTTTTTGTTTTTTTGCAGTTTTATATAGTGCAGACTGGTCAGGTATTGGAGTGCTTTACATGAGCATTGGTTACATCACACAAGGACAAATTCATTTTGTTTGTAGACATGAGGAGATTAAGTGATTTGACCAGAATTACAGAATGTCGAGCTGAAGCAGAAACTCCAACCTGGTTCCCCAGTTGCAAAGTCTGCAGCTCTGGAAGTAACACCACATCCTCTCCCATAAGTGCAACATTTAATCAAGTGGTCAACTGGATAAAAAAACATAAAGATAAAAAATAATTTAAAAGTGCTTTGTCGCTATTTGAAAACTCAGAAAATATGTCCTCATTTTAGTTTTTTAGAGCACTAACCATAATTTCGATGCAAATAAGACCCTCTCATTTCTGTAATTTCTAAAGGAAATGCTCTTGGTATTACAGTTTTGATTACATCAAGATGACGTTAGGCGTGCCATACTTTTGTAATAAATATAGAATGTTAGCAATCTAGTTGTTCATTAGGATACTGTTGAGAGGCAGAGGCCAGGGGCACGGACTCAGAAAATTGAAGGCAGGTAGGAGGGTGCAGAGGCAACAATTTGACCACACTGGGCAGGAAGAAGGGCAGTGGCAGCACAATAGACTATGGAGGGCAGTGGAAAGGGGGGCAGAGGCAACAAACCAACAATGCAGGACAGGCAAGAGAGGCTGTGGCAATATAATAGACCATTGTGGGCAGAAGGAAGAGGCAGTGGTAGTACAACCATACATGCCAACAGACCCGATTCAGCCAGGAAATGCCCAATGTTTTTAAGCCCAAATGGGCTTTATTTGATCTGTCTCCTGTCTACAATCTCCTCTTTTTCAATGTAAGTCAGTGGGGAAAATCAATACCCCAGTTTTTTTTTTCAAAATCTCCCTCTTACCAAGTTTAAAATGTTAGCAAGCATGATACATTGGATCATGGAAGGCAGGAGGAATTGGGGTAGGGACATGGACTCGGATAACAGAGGACAGGAGGGATATGGACAGGTGCACCAAACTGACCTTACAGGGCAGGCATCAGGGTTTGCAGCAGCACAATACACCACACAGGGCATGCGGGACGGGAGTGCAGCACAACAATCCATGGAAAGCAATAGGGAGGGGACAGGACCATGCACATGGACAACAGAGAACAGAGGGGAAAGAGGCAATGGCAGCTAGCTGACCATAATGGACAGACAGGAGAGAAATCTGCAGCATAACGGACCATAAAGGGCAGGAGGTAGGGATCAGGGGCATTACAATGGAACCGACAAGCCAGGAGGGAGAGAATAGGGGTCTGCACATGGAAAACAGAGGGGAGGGGGCAAGGGGGCAGGGCAGGAACAGCAAGCTGACAATGGAGGTCAGACAGGATGGGCACTAGAAGCAAGACACACCATGGAGAGCAACAGTGAGACTATAATGGCATACACACAGACCATGGAGGGAAGGTGGGAGGGGGTCAGGGGCAGCTAGCTGACCACACAGGGAAGGTGGGAGGGGCCGTGGCAGCACAATGGCCATGATGGGCAAGAAGGAGGGGGCAGGGGCATGCACAAAGGACCATGGAGGATAGAAGGGAGGGGTAGGAGCTGAGCACAGACAAGAGAGTTCAGGGGAAGGGGCCTCACAACAGACCACGCGGGGCAGGAAGGAGGAGCAGTTGCAACACAACAGACCAGGGAGGGCAGAAGGGTGTGGCAGTAAAATGGACCATGGAGGACAGGAGAAAGGGGATAGGGGCATGGAACGTGGACAGGCAGGGTGGAGGTGGCAGGGACAGGTTACAGTCATCTGACAATGCTAGGCAGGTGGGAGGGGAGTGGCAGCTCAACAGAACACTCAGAGTAGATAGGAGGGGCAGGTCCATGGAACATGGTGGGCAAAAAGGATGGAGCAGGGGCATGCACAAAGACATCGGAGGGCAGGGGGAAGGAGAGTAGGGGCAGCAAGCTAAGCACAGAGGCTAAGCAGGAGGTCAATGATGGGGCATAGAATTGGGCAATGGAGGGCAGGAGGAGTGGACTGGGACATCATGCTAAATGGAGGGCAGTGGCAGCACATCAGACCATGCATGGCAGGAGGGAGGAGGCTAGTGGATGGATTCAGACAACAGAGGATAGGGAGGAGGTGGATGGGGCAGCAAGCTAACTGTTCAGAGAAAGCGGGAAGGCCAGTAGCAGAACAATGGCCACACAGGGCTGTAATGAGGGAGCAGGGGCATGGACTTGGACAATGGATGGCAAGGAGGAGGGGAGGCAGGAGCAGCAAGCTTGGGTGGGGGCAGCACAATGCCAGGCCAGGCCCTGCTTCCAACCCCCACCATCCATTGTGATAGGCATCTTACTTAACGTTAAAAAAACCCTAGAAATTCGCTGAAAAAAACAAAGATTACAGGGACGTTATAGTTAGACTCAGATTTTACTCGTACAAAACCAGTGAAATTCAGCAGTTATAGTTACCTGAGCTAACTATAACTTACGCCCCTGCAATGCACTGCTTATGACCTCAGACATTACATCATTCATGACATGATCAGTGACATCACTCATGACATCTCAAATGAGCTGTGAATGGAATGGAACTATAATCGCTAGAACTTTATTTAGGGATAGTGTGTGTATATTAACACCCCTTTTTTTCTTTTATTTCGTGTAAGAACCATTATAATACGCAATGTGCCCAGATCAATATGGCTGATAGCCTTTTACTTTAAAGTAATGGGTAGTCCATTGTTTATGTTGATGTTTGCAATCCTAAGTATGTTTATTATGAACAAGTCACGTTGACGAACATACAGGTATGGCGGTCACGGGGCAAGATATGCTGAAATGACATTGTGTGCATATTAACACTTGTTTTCTTTTCTTTATTGTATCAATTCCTGAATTTTCACATCGTGATCAGGCCAATATGGCCGCCATCTTTTTGGATTAAAGTAATATGTAGTCCTTTGTTAATGTTGGCAACTGGAGGCATTTTTACATTTAAATAAGGAAGCTACAATGACGTCTTGTATCGTTATCAAGGTTCGGACGAGCCGAAACGCGTGGATCGTGTCCTTTGCAGATTAAATACTTCGAAACTACAACCTGAGTGCTGATTCCTTCCTTTTAAGAGTGAGAGGAGATTGAATACATATATATAAAATTCACTGAAAAAAACACATGTTTCAGGGACGTTATAGTTAGAAATTAGCATTTAATAAACCTTAGATATTCACTGAAAAAAACACAGGTTTCAGGGACGTTATAGTTAGTCTGACATTTCACTCGTACAAAACCACAGAAATTCAGCCGTTATAGTTAGCTGAGCTAACTAGAACTCACTCCCCCGCAATGCACTGCTGAGGACGTCACATATTACATCACTCATGACATGGTCAGTGACATCACTGATGACATCTCAAATGACATCACTGATGATATCACTGATGACATCATCCAGTGACTGTTTCTAAAAAGTTGAAGAATGTGATATATATATATGATGATTCAGTCAGTGTGTGACTGACTGTATAAGTGAGTGATTATATGTGTCTGGGTGAATGTATGGGTGAGTGACTAATCTGTGTGAATGTCTGTATCAGTCTGTCAGTTGGTGTGTAAGTGGCTGCATGTGTTGGTGAATAGGTACATGAGTGTCTATATGGGTTATTGATTGGTTGTCTGAGTACCTGTATGGGTGCCTGATTGTCTGTGTGTTGTGTGACTACCTGCATGGATGTGTGAGTGGGTGATTCACTGGGTGTATGGGTTCATGAGTGCATCTGCGAGTGGCTGTATGGGTGAGTGAGTGTGCATATGGCTGTGTTGGTGAATGAATGGATATCTCAGTGGTATATGTGTGAGTAACTGCATATGTGAATGGCAGTATATGTGAGTGTTGGAGTATATAAGTGACCGTATGTGAAAGTGAGTGATTGTGAGAGTGGATGTATGGATGAGTATGTGCTTGTGTCAGTGATTGTATAAGAGGGTAAGTATGTGTTAGTATCTGTGAATAAGTGAGGTGGTGTGTGTATAACTGTATAGGTGAGTAAATGGCATTGTGATTGACTCTTTGGGTGACTGACTAGGTGTGTGAGTAACTCTATGGGTGAGTGGTGATGTGTGAGTGTCTGTATGCGTGTATGAGTGCATATAATAGTGGCTGTATTGATGAGTGACCTCATGTATGAGTGACTGTATGGGTGAGTGAGTGGATGTGTGTGTAGACCTATGAATCAGTGAGTGGGTATGTACTAACTGGTATTGGTGTGTCAATGGTTTCAAGAATGGCAGTCTGTATTTTAGAGTGGGTGTATGAAAGGTTATTTTAGGGTGTGAGTAGGTTCATCAGAGATTAAGTGGATGATGCCATCAGTGATGTCATCAGTGATGTCATTTGAGATGTCATGAGTGATGTCATCAGTGATGTCACTGACCATGTCATGAGTGATGTAATATGTGACATCATCAGCAGTGCATTGCGGGGGCGTGAGTTATATATATACTATGTAGTGGACGCCATCCCTAAACTGAGAAGAGGAGGGAATAGGGAAAAGTTTTTGAGAGAAGCAGAAACACGTATGATTCTAGAGCTAGACAGCAAAACACCAAACGGGCTGAACACGACGGAAGACATGCATACTTTCCTGTAATTTGCCAGATTTAACAAATGAAAAATTAACCAATTATCTTCAATGAATTGTTTCCACTATGAGATATGAACCATATATGTGCAGTAGCAATGCGAGTTAGAAAACAGATATTGATTGGGAAAAAAAAAAAAATTAAGCTGCCGGGACCCCAATATATCATTTTTATCACTGTAATTTTTTATTCAGGTGTGATTAGGGAATATTAGAGGCTTTGTAAGCACTAGCACTTTTAGTAACGTTTGGTTTTATGTAGCACCGGAGCACTATATGGGAGAATATGGCTTAAATAGAATATATAATGGCAACATACATAGAATTACTTTTAGTACCAAAACCTAGACGTAAAAGACTTTATTGAGTTTTTAAAGGTTTCTTTTTACAAAAAAAGCATGTAGGCTGGTATCAAAGTTTCAGCTGGGTGTTAAGAATTAGGCAATATTAAATATATAAATGACATTTTTTAGAAAGTTTTTAATACACAATTATCATCAGGATGTGGTATTGATGATTTCTATGCATTTATGCAGTCATTGAGTATTATAATAACAAGATACACATCATGTTTATATTTTTTATTGTCACATGCCATTATCTATGTGTCAGTTTAACTATTTATTAACAACTATTTATATTTCTATATGTTTATTTATGTATTTATATATTTATTTATATATTTATACATTGGTGTGGTATTAGATACATTTTTTATCTTTTTACACCCACATATTTATTGTACTGATTTACAAATAATAACAAAACTGAATACTGATCTAACCTGCAAAAGCAGTCTGCTATCCATAATTGTAAAGTGGTATAGTGATGTATATTAAGTAGTATTTTTTCAATGTTGTTGACCATGTGCACCTGGGTGGAGCAAAGTAATTTAAAAAAGAGAATGGCGGACAGCGCTCCATTAGTGAACAAGGGCACTGAGTTGCTCGAAACGTGTCTGACGGAGGTGTGTGAAGAATAAAATCTTGCCAAATCTGCTAAAGGAGTCCGTTTCCTCTCTATTTCGCCGGATGGAGGTTGGAGAGGTGCTGTGTTTAGTATATATATATATATATATATATATATATATATATATAAAATGCAAGAAACTCCTTCCTCGTAAGTAAGGATACCAGACTCTCCAAAGTACTGCAAAATGTAGGTTTAATGGCACAATAGCATTGTAATCCGTCAATCAGACAAAGGCGGAAATGTTGTTGTATTAGATAAAAAGAAATACTTGATTGAAGGATTACGTCAATTGAATGATAAAAACTGTTATGGTATATCTAATCTACAAGAGGCAATGAATTCTAACAAGAAATTTGGTGAAATGTTGGTAGATTGGAGGGAAAAGGGGCTTTTGGAGTGGGAAGAATTTAATTTTCTCAAATGTAGTCTTCCAAAGTTACCCGTTTTATATCTTTTACCCAAATTACATAAGAATGCCTTGGATCCCCCGGGGAGGCCCATTGTTTCATCTATTGGGTCTCTGTTGGAACATGCATCTATGTTCATTGATCATTACCTTAGGTCATTTGTAATGGGGTTACCTGCACACCTCCGTGATACTACCCATTTTCTGACAGTCATAGATGGCATCCATTGGGAGGAGGATTATACCCTACTAACGCTGGATGTCCAAAGTTTATACACTAGCATTCAGCATGACCAGGGCATCAAAGCAGTACGACATTTTTTGAGAACTCGTTCACTATCATTGCTCTGTCACTCAGAAATGTTAGTGGATATGATTTATTTTGCCTTACTAATAATTTTTTCATTTTTGATGCGTCAGTTTATAAGCAGTCACAGGGCACAGCGATGGGCACCTGCTTCGCCCCCAGTTACGCTAATTTATTTGTGGGCTGGTGGGAGGAGCAGGTGGCCGCCTAGTGGAGGATTTTGAGAATGGAGTTGTCCTGTGGCTGCGATTTATTGATGACATTTTTTGTATTTGGAGAGGAGATATTGTCTCCGCCAAGGAGTTTGTCAGGAAATTAAATATCAATTCCTGCAACTTGATTTTTACTGAAAAGATAAGCAAAAATAATATTGAGTTTCTTGATGTTCTGTTAGAGGTGGAGGATGGTAAACTCCATACGAGACTTTTTAGAAAAACTACAGCGGGCAATAGTCTTTTAAATGCCAAGAGTGCCCATCCATCCAGCCTCATTTACAGTATTCCATATGGGGAATTATTGCGTGCTAAGAGAAACTGTAGCACAGACACAGCATTTGTTCAGGAAGAGATCAACATGTGCAAAAGTTTTGCAGAAAGAGGCTATAGTACTAAGACTATAATGCAAGCTAAAGAGAGAGTCAGTAGGGTAACTAGAATTGAGTTGTTACATCAGAGTAAGTGAAAAGAAGACTGTAATAACCTTAGATTCATTACACAATTTTCAGCACAGGCACCAGATATTCGCAAAATATTGAAGAAACATTGGCATGTCCTGAAAACAGATGAAAATCTGACAAAACATCTTGACAATAATCCCCAAATCACCTTCAAGAAATGTAAATCGTTACGAGATGTCCTCAGTATTAGTATGGTGACTGAAGGAGATAAATCTATAGGTACAGGCTATACTGGTTTTTACTGTTGTGGATGCTGTAAAGCATGTAGGAACAGTACTAACTGTGCGACATTTCAGATACCTAATTCGAAGAGGATGTTTAACATCAAGAAACATTTGAATTGTAATACCACCTACTGTATTTATGTACTCATGTGTCCCTGCAAAAAAATGTACATAGGTAGCACGATTCATCGTGCAAAGAAACGTGTTTTAGAACACGTACGAGCCATCAGGCATCATGATAAACACTATCCGGTGGCTCGCCATTTTCATGATTGGCATTTTCAAAATGAAAATCTTTTACGTATGATGGTTATTGATGCAGTGACACCTAACATTAGAGGAGGCAATCGTGAATTGACTTTGAGGAAACTTGAATCTAAATACATAATTGATTTCGAAACATTGGGGCCACTAGGCCTTAATTCAAGTGAGGAACTGGCCATCCACCTACATGTATAAGGTGATTTTGTTGTTAATAGATTTTTCTGTTATTAGCTTCTTTGCGCTGAGTATCTCCATGTAAATAATGTGTTTTTAAATCATTTTTGAAATTATATTTTTTTGCAGATGCAGGGACACATTAATTGTTGATTAGTGAGTATTGATGCATCTATTGCAATTTGTCGTGCCTAAATTTCGCCCACTTGGGCGGGACGTTGGACTCTGGTTTCGTGGCAGTCTATGACTTTAATTGCCTTGTATTAGCATGAACTTTCGAACATTGCCCATTTGAGTATTCAAATATATGCAACTTTATGAACCTTATTGAGTTGCAAGTATACACAAAGTCATTGGCGTATATTGTGGATATAGCAAAATGAATTACTCAGGTTGCCTGTATTGCAATGGGTTCTTTTTAGGCAATATGATGACTGCCATTTTTGTTATTTGTTCCCTTGCGCTTATTTATAGCGTTTGAAGAGTCCGTTATATAATTTTCTATTGTTCGTATTTAGAGAATATTATTTAAATGTACGAGCAGGGGCATGATCCTTATTGCATTATATATTTATGATGTGTCGATTATGGTAATATTGTTCATTTGTTCATTTATTGTAAATATGTGACATAGAAAGCAACTGTTTATGGAATCTTGAATACCATTACAAAATGGCCGATTTATTTTCTTACTCACTATGATACTTGTATAGAACACAGTCCCTTTTCTGTTTTAATGAATTGTGCTTAAATTTCGTATGAACTTAATGGATGTGAGACCATGATGAAGGCGTAAGCCGAAACGCGTCGTTTGTGCCATTAAACCTACATTTTGCAGTAAAAAAAAAACAAAAAAAAGTTTGTGCCATTAAACCTACATTTTGCAGTACTTTGGAGAGTCTGGTATCCTTACTTACGAGGAAGGAGTTTCTTGCATTTTATTTTGGGTTATCCGGTAACCCGTACCAGACCGCCCTTTCGACAGCTTCGACATACCGGAAGTGGTTTTGCGATATATATATATATATATATATTCACTGAAAAAACCATAGGTTTCAAGCAAGTTATACTTAGAAATTAGCATTTAAAAAACCTTTGAAATTCACTGAAAAAACCATTGGTTTCAGGGACGTTATAGTTAGAAATTAACATTTAAAAAAACCATAGAAATTCACTGAAAAAACCATAGGTTTCAGGGACGTTATAGTTAGTTGGACATTTTACTCGTACAAAACCAGAGAAATTCGGCCGTTATAGTTAGTTGAGCTAACTATAACTCGCACCCCCGCAATGCACTGCTGATGACGTCACATATTACATCATTCATAACATGGTCAGTGACATCACTGATGACCTCTCAAATGACATCACTGATGACATCACTGATGACATCATCCAGTGACTGTGTGTTTCTGTAAAGTTTAAATATGTTTTATATATATATGCCAAGGTGTATTGAAGTATGAGTGGGTGTATGAATGTCTGAATGGATGATTTAGTAGGTGCGTGACTGACTGTATAAGTGAGTGATTAAACGTGTCTTACTGAATGCATGGGTTAGTGAGTAAACTGTGTAAATGTCTGTATAGTCTGTCAGTTGGTGTGTAAGCGGCTGCATGGGTTGGTGAGTAGCTACATGAGTGTCTATATGGGTTATTTATTGGTTGTCTGAGTATCTGTATGGGTGCCTGAGTGTCTGTGTGGGTGGGTGGGGGGTGTGTGACTCTGTGCATAGATGTGTGAGTGGGTGATTCAATGGGTGTATGGGTTCAAGACTGCATGTGTGAAGGGCTGTGTGGGTGGGTGAGTGTGTGTATGTGTGTGTTGGTGAGTGAATGGATGTCTCAGTGGTACATGTGGGAGTAACTACATATGTGAAAGGCAGTATATGTGAGTGTTGGAGATTATAAATGACTATCTGAGAGTGAGTGATTGTGAGAGTGGCTGTATGGATGAGTGTGTGCTTGTATCAGTGATTGTATAAGAGAGTAAGTATGTGTTAGTATCTGTATGAATAAGTCAGGTGGTGTGTGTATAACTGTATAGGTGAGTAAATGGGAGAGTGATTGATTCTTTGCATGGCTGACTAGGTGTGTGAGTAACTCTATGGATGAGTGGCGGTGTGTCAGTGTCTGTATAGGTGTATGAGTGCATATGATAGTTATGTATTGATGAGTGACTGCATGTATGAGTGACTGTATGGGTGAATGAGTGGACGTGTGTATAGACCTAGGAATCAGTGAATGGGTATGTAGTAACTGGTATTGGTGTGTTTATGGTTTCGAAAATGGTAGTCTGTATTTTAGAGTGGGTGTATCAAAGGTTATATTAGGGTGTGAGGAGGTGCATCAGACTAGCATGTGGATGATGTCATCAGTGATGTCATTTGAGATGTCATCAGTGATGTCATCAGTGATGTCACTGACCATGTCATGAATGATGTAATATGTGATGTCATCAGCAGTGCATTGCGGGGGCGTGAGTTATAGTTAGCTCAACTAACTATAACAGCTGAATTTCTCTGGTTTTGTACGAGTGAAATGTCCAACTAACTATAACGTCCCTGAAACCTATTGTTTTTTCAGTGAATTTCTATGTTTTTTTAAAATGCTAATTTCTAACTATAACGTCCCTGAAACCTATGTTTTTTTCAGTGAATTTATATATATATTTAATCAACAGATTTACCAACAAGTAGGGGGGGTAGCTATGGGGGCGAGCTTTTCCCCAAGCTATGCCTGCCTCCACATGGGGTGGTGGGAGGAAATCATATTGAATACCAAATATGCTGATCTAGTGGCGAAACATGTGGTGAAATGGATCCGGTATATAGATGATTTATTTATTATTTGGCAAGGCACATTGCAAAGTGTGGAGGATTTTGTTAAACAGATAAATGAAAATGATCTTAATTTACAATTTACTAGCAATGTTAGCAAGGAATCAATCTGTTTTTTAGATGTGGAGGTGTATGTTGCGCAGAAACAGTTACACACTAAATTATACCGAAAACCGACCTCAGGGAACACAACACTACATTCAACCAGCTTCCTCCCCAGACATACCATTTGTAGCATCCCATATGGGGAGATGCTCAGGATCCGACGCGTCTGCAGTAATGAGAAAGACCTCTTAGAAGCACAACAAAACAGTAAAATGCGCTTCCTAGAGAGAGGGTATGCAGAGCAAACGGTAAATAAGGCAATACAAAAGACTAGGACATTATCCCGAGAGGATTTATTGTTTAAATCATCACATAACAATGCAAAAAAGCGAAGAAAAACAGGATCCAATACAGAGGATAAAAATGATCTTAGACTGATTCTAACATATAATAATCAAAAGCACAGTCTCAGTAAGATCATAAGGGAAAACTGGCATTTGATATTGAGTGATCCTCAAATGCGGAATGCAATGCCTCACAGACCTTCTATCACATACAGAAAGGCCCCCTCAACCAGAGATTTCCTAGTCATCAGTAGCCCCGAAGTAAGAACTGGGTCCAGTTGGTTGTCAGAAAGAAAGGGGTTTGTGAGATGCTCCTCATGTAAGGCCTGTAAACACGGCATTAATAAGACAACGTTCCAGACAGCTTTTGGGGACAGACTTACCAAAATCAACAAGTTGATAACATGCAAAACGGAGTTTGCCATCTACGTGCTGGAGTGCTCTTGTGGACTGCAGTATGTGGGAAGCACAAAACTGCAGCTCCACAAGAGAATTCTCCAGCACTTACGGGCCATCACTAATGTAGATATAACTTATCCGGTGGCCCGACATTTCAGGGAGAGTCATGGCAATAATATAAAACACCTAAAATATTATGCCATAGACACAATTCCCCCGCTAAGATGCGGCAGAGATAGAGAGGCACTCCTAAGAAAACTCGAAACCAAATACATCTTGGAGCTGGACAGCAAGAGTCCTCATGGGTTAAACACCACAGAGGATTTGTACACATGGTTGTAATGAGGTATCTAGTGGATAATTAGTATCCATTAATATCAGTATTATGCAGTAATGTATACCAAGTGAACCATATTTATTTAAGCATGGACAGCAAAAATGAAATATACAGCTTCCATTAGATCTGCCTTATCACTTTCCTTTTTTAGAAAAGCAGTTGTAATATAAGATTTTTTATTGAGTAAACTGCACAAAGCACTGTCATTTTCAAACATATTGAGACTCTGCGAGTATTACAAATAGCTTTCGTTGCACAGGGAACACATTTGAGTTATTTTGCACAAATATCATTTTGCACTTCAACTATCAGGTAGCGGTAGAATTTCAAATTGAGCAGATAGGGATGAGATATTAACATTGTTATAAATATTAGCCCCCAAAAATCTTTTCAACATCAACAAATTATGGTGTATTGAAATAGCAAAGGAAATTATACCTTTTTATTGTGTTTATGATATTACAATTCTATGTATTTATACAAATTAATATGATACGCTATTTTGCACAGTAGGCTATGCCAATATGGGGCATATTATCAGGGATCCTTTTATAATGTTAATGGATGCACTGAGATTTTTAACAATGTTTTAAACTTAAGTGCTATTTGTTATTTATTGTATTTATACAGTTATGTCTAAGCAAATTTGCACATAAGTTATTGAAACTTACAATAACAATGTAAAGTTGACATTCCCTTTCTGCTAAATGTTTTTAAACAGTTGCAATATGTGACAGTCTGTTGTTGCTATCTATTGTAAGCACGGGCACTTTAAAAATGGGGAAGTGTTGTCAGCGCGTCATGTGATCAAGGCCCGCACGGGCCGAAACGCGTCATGGCGGCACAGCGCAAAGAAAACTAAAATAAACATTTTCCACAACAGAAAGAGGATCCGTTCCGTTTTTCCGATTCTGGGAGCATAGAATCACTGTGGAAAAAGGTTACTTGCCATATATATATATATTCCAAACGAAAAATCATCCACAATTGGAGTCACACACAAATAGCGTGTCTTCATTATTTATTCCGCCAAGCAGCATCGCAAAACAATCTCGTGGACACAGCAAGGTTCAGCCATTAAATTCCCCTACATGTTTCTGACATCCTTTTGCCCTTGTTCACAGGAATGGCGCATTGGGAGAAGCAGCGAACAGGTGAGTTGTTTAAGTGTTTTTCAGAGTTCCGCCTCATGGGCGTGTCAGCTCAATGTCTCCCGGTATTAGTAGTCTTTGGACACATGATCCTTTCGTGGATGCTGCTGCCAATTCTCCTAAGATTTTGGAAAAAACCCTCAGTGGGTTGCCCTGTCCACCGGGCATTGCTGCCATACTGTTCTTTCCCTGGCAGAACCACACGTTGTTCCATCCGCGCCGTTCTAGTGTCAGCGCCGGACCCGCCCTTCCACATGGGGGGTTCTCTGCAACCTGGATAGGCCGCCATATATTCCAAAAGAAAAAGCATCCACAATTGGAGACCCACACACAGCGTGTCTTCACTATTTATTCCGCCAGGCAGCATCGCAAAACAATCTCGTGGACACAGCAAGGTTTAGCCATTAAATTCCCCTACATGTTTCTGGTGTCCTTTCGACCTTGTTCACAGGAATGGCGCATTGGGAGAAGCAGCGAACAGGTGAGTTGTTTAAGTGTTTTCAGAGACCCGCCTCATGGGCATGTCAGCTCAGTGCCTCCTGGTATTAGTAGTCTTTGGACACATGATCCTTTTGTGGATGCCGTTGCCAATTCTCCTAAGATTTTGGAAAAAACCCTCAGTGGGTTGCCCTGTCCACCGGGCATTGCTGCCATACTGTTCTTTCCCTGGCAGAACCACATGTTGTTCCATCACCGCCATTCTAGTGTCGGTGCCGGACCCACTCTTCCGCAGGGGGGGGGTTCTCCGTGACCTGGATAGGCCGCCATATATTCCAAACGAAAAAGCATCTACAAATGGAGACCCACACATAGCGTGTCTTCATTATTAATTCCGCCAGGCAGCATCGCAAAACAATCTCGTGGACACAGCAAGGTTCAGCCATTAAATATATATATATATATATAGGGTCCTCACCCACAGGTACCACCTGTGGCATGCTTCATCATTGGACCCTCACCCAGACACTGAATGTGAATGGGTGGGTGTTGGACTTGGCCCTTTTTGCAGGGTCATCCCTAAACTTTTTGCCTTCCTCCTATATTTTTTCTGACCTGTTGTTGGCTGTTTTATGACTCTGGGCACTTTACCACTGCTGATCAGTGCTAAAGTGCATATGCTCTCCCTATTGTAAATTGTGTTATGTATTAGTGACTCCATGATTGGATGATTGGTTTACTTGTCAGTCCCTAGTACAGTGCACGGAGTGTGCCCAGGGCTTGTAAATCCAATACCGCTGGTGGGCTTGCAGCACTGGTTGTGCCACCCACAGAAGCGGCTTGTAAAATGTGTCTCAGGCCTGCCATCGCAGAGCCTGTGTGCAGCCTAGGGCTGCCATGTCGACTTGGTGAGTACACCCACTTACCAGTCCCTAAACCTTCCCTTTACTGCATGTTGGTCACCCCTAAAGTAGGCCCTAGGGCAGGGTGCATTGTAAGTATAAGGTAGGACATGCCCTGGTGTGTGTGGCATGTCCTAATAGTGAATTACAGCCATTTTCGTTTTTCACTATTGCAAGGCTACCTGCTCCCCATAGGCCAGAATGGGCAGACTGACTATTACACCTTATAGTCAGAACTGACCCAGGGAACATGGTAGAAAAACGAATTTAGTATGCCTGAACTCAGAATGATAAAATACATCTTTTAGTGAAGTTGGTTTTAACATTCTGTGTTTGAAAATACCACTTTTAGAAAGTGGGTATTTTCTTGCCTAAACTTCCAAGCCTGCCTCTGCTAGGTTGTGTATTCCTTGTCTGGAGATTGAGTGACAGGGGCTGGGGGTGGCTACAGGAGACAGGGTGAGTCAGCACAGGGCTGAATAGAAAGATCTGCATCCAGAGTGGAGGGAGGAGTTGCACCTGGGTCTGAATAGGGCTGTGCCTGCCTTCCACAATGCTGGCTCCACCTCCTGCCGGGCGGCTGAGCACCCTGCCCCACATTCTGAAAGGAAAGAAGGAGACAGAAAAACAAAGTGCTCCAGGACTGACCAGAACTGGTTTTGGGCTGGGCAGAGGCCTCTCTGCCTTCAGAGAACAAAGGAAAGCTGTGTATAAAAGGGGACCCAGACCCCTAGGAAATTAGATCACTTTGGGAAAACAAGAAGAAACCTTTGCTGAGGAGCGGAACCAAGAAGGAACTGAGGAGAAGACTATCCCTAAGCTAGAGGGATCTGCCTGCAGTGGTTGCCTGACTGCCAAAGGAAGGAGAAAGGACTTTGTGTGCACTTTTATTCAACTTGTAAAGTATCTCCAAGGGCTTGAGAAAAGAGCTTGCCTCCTGCTGAAGTCTCAGGGACAACAGACTTCAACCACCAGCTCCCCAAGAATCCTTTGGAAGTGCCTGCTGCTGTTTTGGGCCTTCTGAAGGGACTGCGTGTCGCAAGGAGCTGGAAGCGCGACTCAAGAGGAAGAAGCGTGTCGCCGTCGCTGCTGCTGCCGTCGCAACTCCGAAGGAGGGTGTCGCCGCTGTAGCTGTCGTATTGCACCGCATCGAGAGAAGCGTCCCGCAACGAAGAGGAAGCGTGTCGCCGTCGCTGCTGCTGCCGTCGCAACTCCGAAGGAGGGTGTCGCCGCTGTAGCTGTCGCATTGCACCGCATCAAGAGAAGCGCCTCGCATCCACGGAGAAGCGTGCCGCCGTCGGAGCTGCTGCCGTCGCATCACGAAACAAGGGTGTCGCCGCTGCAGTTGTCGCATCGAGCGGAAGCGTCTCGCAACGTCGGAGAAGAGGGTCGCCGCCAAAGCCGCTGTCGTCGCATCGCTGAACAAGGGTGTCGCCGCTGTAGCTGACGCATCGAGTCGAGACTTCTCGCAACCTCGGAGAAGCGTGCCGCATCAGGAAGAACTTGACGTCTTTATTTCTTTGCACCAGAACTTTGTCGCATTTCCATCGCTGCAACATTGCTTGTTGTGGAAGCGTCCCGCATCGTAAGGTACATTGACTTAAAGTGTCGCATCTTAAGAACTGAACTGAACTAAGCTAAACCTACCATTTTAAGTACAGTATTGTGGATTTTTGTCGTTTATGGTCTTGTGTTAAAACTATATAAAGAATACTTATTTTTGATATAAAACCCTGTGTGGTGTCCATCTGTAGTGTGTCACTAGATTACTGTATGTGTTCACAAATGCTTTACACACTGCCTCTGAGATAAGCCTGTCTGCTCGTGCCAAGCTACCAAGGGGGTGAGCAGGGGTTATTTTAGGAGTGTACCCCTTTACCCTGACTAGAGGCGAGGGTCCCTATTTGTCACAAGTACCTACCTGTGCCAACTAGAGACCCCCAATTCTAACATTGGTGGCAGCGGTGGGATTCTGGACTTGCATTTGTGACTCATGTACAGTGATTGGTGAACACTACTAGTGAGTGCAGACCAAAACGCGACCACATACTGTTTGTCTGTTTTATGGTGTCCTCCTGGAGGTATTTTTTGATACCATGACTCTGGTTAGTTGTTGCAAAATGGAACTCAACTTCTGGCACATGTTTGTCTACACAATGAAGGAGCTACGTGTGTTTTGCAAGGAAAGGGGGCTGCCTGTGAAGAGAAGGTCAGGGAGGATCTAGAGGCATCCCTATTTCAGTATGAGTTACCCAGCTGGAAGGCAACACTACCAGTTGAGTCTGAGAAGGAGGAATTCCCTAGAAGTGAGGGAGAAACAGAAAAAGATAGCTGGCTTCTGGCTTATGAGCAGAAGCTGAGAGAAATTGACGAAGAGCTGAGAGAGCTTGATGAGGCTCAGAGGGCCTTAGCCCAAGAAAAAGAAATTTGGGCAGCTCAGGAAGTGAGCTTTGCTGAGTTGGAGGTGGAGTCCAGCTCAGATGGTGGCAGCAAAATTAAGTTATTCAGTGCTGAGAGAGTAGTGCACACACCCAGAGATGTGGCGCCTGACTTGGAGGGGTTAACATACACCAGGAGGTTCAAGGACACGAGGTAGCTCCAGTAGTGCGCAGTGTCCCTGAGAGGAATAGGGAAACTGACGCAGGGATTCATGGTCCTAGTGGTGGGAGGGACACTCTACTGACTCTAGATGAGAGGTACAGGGAGAGGGGTTCCCCCATGGTTGAAGTCCTGGTGGGTCAGTGTGAAGACCGCCCAGAAGAGTGTGGGTTGAGTGACAGAGACAGTCAGATACTGTCTTGCCAATCTCAGAAGAGTGGTGTGGGGTACGTGTGCGAGGCACTGGATGGTGAGGTGAAGGATAGTTTGGTTAACCCCTGTGGGAGACTGTGTGATCCAATTTTGGGAGAGCATATTGTAAGTCCCTGTTTTCCAGAGCTATGCCAACACCTGTTGGAGCGTGAGTTCTCTGACCTCAGGGAGCTCACATTGGAGGCAGACCTTTTGGTGGATTCCAGAGGGTCTGAAGAGGCATTGGGGAGTGACCCTAAAGGGAGTGGCTCAGGTATCTTCCAACCCAGCGTGGTGGAAGTGGCTCAGAGTAGCCCAGCTAGGTCCTGTTGTAGTGAGAGAGGTGTAGGGACTCACGTCCTGTCTCAGTGGAGAAGGAGTGAGTGTGGGGCTGCGTGTCCCAAGGTGCCCGAAACCCAGTCTCAGAGCCTGGATGGTTCTTTAAGGGAACACCAGGTAGGGAGCCCAGGCTGTCCTGAGGGGCCGCCTGTTGAGGAGGATCTCCTAGTGTCTAGAGAACCTGGAGCGTCTGTAAATGGAGCTCCAGTGTTTCTGGTATCTGGCAGTGCCGCTCCACTTGGGAGGGTGCAGAAGTCCAGAGTGAGGGGTGAGAGGGGGAGAGAGTCCCCAGTGGAAGAACCAGTGGGTCAGGGACCAGCCAGAAGGGCTGAGTCCCCAGTGAATGACCATGGTGACACCACTTCTGTCCTGGGGGATCTTCCCGCGCTGTCAGATGGACAGGGGTCGGGAGATCTGCGCCAGGCGGACTGTCACACAACACATGAGAGATGTGTTACCCTCTGGGGGGGCATGCTTGCTCCCCAGGAAGTCCTGGTGCACCAGGCAGATTATTACACAACTCTAGAGGAGTGTTTTTCCCTTGGGGGGGGTTGGTGTACCCTCCCGGAAGTCCTGGGTTGCCAGGCACAGGTCCAGCCTAAGGGTACAGACCCTAGGTTGGAGGGCCAGGTTCAGGGTGTCCCCCCTGACCTGGAGAAAGGGGCAGCTGCTAACAGTGCCCCTACCAGTTTGTCTTCTGGGGGCACCGCTCCAGGTGGGAGGGTGCAGGACCCCAGTAAGGGGGCGGGGAGAGGACAGCCTCACCCCTGGCCTCTGCCCAGTCTAAGGGTACAGACCCTATGCTGGAATCCCAGTTGCAGGATAGAACCCCTGAACTGGTGGGCGGGTGTGCAGGACACCTGCCGCAGGTGCCCTGACAATTCTGGAAGGGGGTACCGCTCCAGGTGGGAGGGTACAGAGCCCCAAGGAGGAGGACCGGGTGTGGGAAAGCCCACCCCAGTCTCCAGTCCAGCCGCCGGGTATAGGCCCGGGGCTGGTGGGTCAGCACCAGGATGTCATACCTGACCTGACAGGAGGGAGAGTGGACAAAGGGTGCCAAGCACCTGGGGCTACTGCCCCCCGCTCTCTGACGCCACAGAGGTTTGAGAGCCCTGAGAGGCATAAGGCCTGGGTCTCATCCCTGACCACTGTCAGTGGCCACTGTGGCTTGCTGGCTGTCTGTTGGGACACACCTGTGAGCAAGTTAAGGTTAGGTGTTGCACAGGTGGTGTCCACAGGTGAGGAGAAGGGTTCCCCATGGATTAGCTTGGTGGGCCCTGAGAGTATGGACAGAGGGATCCAAATAGGTTCAGATTGGCGTAGAACTGGAGTATGCCCCTGCTGTTGTGGGCCAGGGTCCAGGTTCTATCGCCCAAAGCAGGAAGCCCATCAAGGTAGTGATTGGTCTACCCTGCGTTTTGGCTGGAAGGGGTTGTGTTGGACTTGGCCCTTTTTGCAGGGTCATCCCTAAACTTTTGCCTTCCTCCTATATTTTTCTGACCTGTTGTTGGCTGTTTTATGACTCTGGGCACTTTACCACTGCTGATCAGTGCTAAAGTGCATATGCTCTCCCTATTGTAAATTGTGTTATGTATTAGTGACTCCATGATTGGATGATTGGTTTACTTGTCAGTCCCTAGTACAGTGCACGGAGTGTGCCCAGGGCTTGTAAATCCAATACCGCTGGTGGGCTTGCAGCACTGGTTGTGCCACCCACAGAAGCGGCTTGTAAAATGTGTCTCAGGCCTGCCATCGCAGAGCCTGTGTGCAGCCTAGGGCTGCCATGTCGACTTGGTGAGTACACCCACTTACCAGTCCCTAAACCTTCCCTTTACTGCATGTTGGTCACCCCTAAAGTAGGCCCTAGGGCAGGGTGCATTGTAAGTATAAGGTAGGACATGCCCTGGTGTGTGTGGCATGTCCTAATAGTGAATTACAGCCATTTTCGTTTTTCACTATTGCAAGGCTACCTGCTCCCCATAGGCCAGAATGGGCAGACTGACTATTACACCTTATAGTCAGAACTGACCCAGGGAACATGGTAGAAAAACGAATTTAGTATGCCTGAACTCAGAATGATAAAATACATCTTTTAGTGAAGTTGGTTTTAACATTCTGTGTTTGAAAATACCACTTTTAGAAAGTGGGTATTTTCTTGCCTAAACTTCCAAGCCTGCCTCTGCTAGGTTGTGTATTCCTTGTCTGGAGATTGAGTGACAGGGGCTGGGGGTGGCTACAGGAGACAGGGTGAGTCAGCACAGGGCTGAATAGAAAGATCTGCATCCAGAGTGGAGGGAGGAGTTGCACCTGGGTCTGAATAGGGCTGTGCCTGCCTTCCACAATGCTGGCTCCACCTCCTGCCGGGCGGCTGAGCACCCTGCCCCACATTCTGAAAGGAAAGAAGGAGACAGAAAAACAAAGTGCTCCAGGACTGACCAGAACTGGTTTTGGGCTGGGCAGAGGCCTCTCTGCCTTCAGAGAACAAAGGAAAGCTGTGTATAAAAGGGGACCCAGACCCCTAGGAAATTAGATCACTTTGGGAAAACAAGAAGAAACCTTTGCTGAGGAGCGGAACCAAGAAGGAACTGAGGAGAAGACTATCCCTAAGCTAGAGGGATCTGCCTGCAGTGGTTGCCTGACTGCCAAAGGAAGGAGAAAGGACTTTGTGTGCACTTTTATTCAACTTGTAAAGTATCTCCAAGGGCTTGAGAAAAGAGCTTGCCTCCTGCTGAAGTCTCAGGGACAACAGACTTCAACCACCAGCTCCCCAAGAATCCTTTGGAAGTGCCTGCTGCTGTTTTGGGCCTTCTGAAGGGACTGCGTGTCGCAAGGAGCTGGAAGCGCGACTCAAGAGGAAGAAGCGTGTCGCCGTCGCTGCTGCTGCCGTCGCAACTCCGAAGGAGGGTGTCGCCGCTGTAGCTGTCGTATTGCACCGCATCGAGAGAAGCGTCCCGCAACGAAGAGGAAGCGTGTCGCCGTCGCTGCTGCTGCCGTCGCAACTCCGAAGGAGGGTGTCGCCGCTGTAGCTGTCGCATTGCACCGCATCAAGAGAAGCGCCTCGCATCCACGGAGAAGCGTGCCGCCGTCGGAGCTGCTGCCGTCGCATCACGAAACAAGGGTGTCGCCGCTGCAGTTGTCGCATCGAGCGGAAGCGTCTCGCAACGTCGGAGAAGAGGGTCGCCGCCAAAGCCGCTGTCGTCGCATCGCTGAACAAGGGTGTCGCCGCTGTAGCTGACGCATCGAGTCGAGACTTCTCGCAACCTCGGAGAAGCGTGCCGCATCAGGAAGAACTTGACGTCTTTATTTCTTTGCACCAGAACTTTGTCGCATTTCCATCGCTGCAACATTGCTTGTTGTGGAAGCGTCCCGCATCGTAAGGTACATTGACTTAAAGTGTCGCATCTTAAGAACTGAACTGAACTAAGCTAAACCTACCATTTTAAGTACAGTATTGTGGATTTTTGTCGTTTATGGTCTTGTGTTAAAACTATATAAAGAATACTTATTTTTGATATAAAACCCTGTGTGGTGTCCATCTGTAGTGTGTCACTAGATTACTGTATGTGTTCACAAATGCTTTACACACTGCCTCTGAGATAAGCCTGTCTGCTCGTGCCAAGCTACCAAGGGGGTGAGCAGGGGTTATTTTAGGAGTGTACCCCTTTACCCTGACTAGAGGCGAGGGTCCCTATTTGTCACAAGTACCTACCTGTGCCAACTAGAGACCCCCAATTCTAACAGTGGGCTTGACACGTTTGTAAAGTGGAGCTCTTTGAGTGGTAGCAGTGAGTGAAGGCAGGGTTGAGGGAGTGTGTTAAAATAGCCTTTAAATCCATTGTAACAAATGTATTATTCTGGGATCTAGGGCTAGGTTAAAATAGATCAGTGTGATGCTTTTTGGAATTAATGTTCCCAGGCAATTGATAAGTCGACATATTTCAGCCTTTATATAGCCTGTGAAGGGTCAGTAGGCTCTCCTCAGGACCTCCTTTTTACCCTGCCTTTTGTGATTGCTAATTTTCTGTGCAATTAAATAGTAACAAACATGCACGTTACCTTACAGACCATATTTATAGGACCTTTTCCTTGTATGTTTGTAAATTACTTTTTTTTCAACAGACATCATAGGGGTGCCAGAGAAGGACGGACTCATTAGTCACACATTCATCAAGAGTACGCGTCTGCTCGCACTCGTAGCGTCTCCCTGTGTCCTTGCTTGTTGACTGTCGGAGAAATTGTGAAGCAAGCACCGATTTACCTGGGTGCATTATGCTCACTTGTCTCGGATACAGGCAAGACAGACACTGTAACAAATAACTGGGTCCCCCCTCCCCTTGTGTTTATTGCATAACATTATATTTCTACATGTCCTACTTTCAAGTACCATGCACCCTGCCTAAGGGCTTATAAGTGATACATAGTGGTTACATTATTATTTAAAAGGAAGGGTTTGACCTGTCCAAAGGGTTTATTTTGACAGGTCAAATTGCAGTTAAAAACTGCCATAACCACAATGGCAGGCCTGCAGTCATGTTTGCATTGTTACTGTAGAGGGTGCCACAATGAGTGCTGCACTGAGGTAAGTTAAATATGCCAATTAGGAGTAAAACCAGTTTCACCATGTTTTGGAGGCTAGATCACATGCACGGGGCCGGTCTCAGTGCACAAAGCCAAAACATCAGCAACCTCAGTCCACAAACATTGGGGGTAAAAATGCTAAAAGAGGCATTTTCCTACAGGCACTTTGGGGCTTATTTACAAGCCCCTTCCACCGACAGTACGTCACTTTTCCCCATATTAAAAGTGACGCACCGGTGGTGTAAGGGGCTTGTAAATAAGCCCTTTGTGTTTAACCCTATCTATCACAGCCTTGTGTTGTTGGGTAGAGTGAACTAAAAAGTGAGCACCATCAGTGGACTTAAAAATGTTGACTTAACCAGGGCAAATATCATGAAAGATGCAAAAAATTAAAACTAGGCAGCTGGCACAAATAATTACCCCACTGCACTTCTGCATATTCAATGCTACCTAGTAAAGAAGATAAACCAAGCAATCTCCCTTTTAAACACAATTGAATTTACCTGCAATTAATTGTATTTGTTGCTTACAGGACAATCTACACCTGTACATGCAATGAATCTCATGATGCTAGTAAAATTCAAATGATTTAACAATAACGATGTGTCTTTCTCCTACAAAACCTCGCCCATGCGCTTGATGTTGGCCAGCTATGTTAGGCTTATAAGATTTTAAAATAAAATGACTTACAGAAATATTGCAAAAAAGCAGGTGGCGAATCAAAGAAAAATCTGCTGGATACATTCACACTTAAAATGTGCCGCGGACATGACGTGTGCAAGAAAATCAACAAGCTGGTAAAATAGAGGAGCAACAAGTTGATAGTAGAGACGATTATCTGGAGGGAGTGTAGGAGGATCCCATGGTGTATATGGGCAGAGGATATTAGGTAATCCCCTACTTCTGTGCTTCTGGTCTAGCAATCAGGGGAATAGAGCCTACCATGTGTCACCTTCCCACTCCTCTGGAGAGAGAACCCTATGATGGCAAGTAAGTGGAAGAGGAAAGGCGGTGGGGGTCTGTGAGGCAGCACCCAGATGCAGGAACAAAAAGGCCAGTGGGCCCAACAGTGCAGAAAATAAATAAAACTAATAAGCAGTTCCCCAGCTGTGCAGAGAATGAAACAGTTCTGTCATATGCTAAAAGACAAGAGGGACGGAGGGGAGAGGAAATGGGGGGAGACATGCCGAAGGGGGCTAGGGCCACCTCCATCACACAGTTGGCCAATGTAAGAGGTGCCACTGTGTTACTGTGTGAAGCATTTAATCAAAAAAGTGGAGAGCAAAGTCTGGCCAGGAGGAAACAGAAATATTCCATCCAGGAGTTAGGACATGTAGTCAATCACAGGCTGCCAGAAGCGTGTGAATTTCTTATTCGAGAATGAAAGCTTGTGGGACAGTTGTTCCATAGCTAGGGTGTACCAAAACCCTGTGAACCAGGTCAATGCAGGAGGGGTAACAGAGGTTTCCAGGCTATGGCTATGAGCTGTTTCACTGCTCCCGCCGTATGCTGGGTGAGGTACCAGTCTACATGTGTCAGTGCCTTGAGTGCTACAGGGTGTAATCCTAGGATAACTGTGCAGTAATCTGCTGGTATCGAGAACCCCAGGGTGTTCTTGTTGTGGCCTAGGATTTCTTTCCAGAAGATGGTGATGAGAGGACACAACCACTACACACAACGCGCTTCCATTACAATGCAGTCGTTACAACGACTGCGTTATTTCTACGCAATCCATTACATCACAAGTCGTTTCAACCACTTGCTGTAGGGGGCGCGCTAACCTAAGGAGTAGTATAATTTACTATTCCAACACCTTCCCTACTGTTGAACACGCTGGAGTTGGAATAGTAAATTATACTATTCCTAAGTCCAGCACGCCCCCTACAGCAAGTCATTGAAATGACTTGGGATGTAATGGATCGCGTAGAAACAACGCGGTCGTTGTAATGACCGCGTTGTAATGGAATGCGTTGTTAAAGCATTCGTTATAAAGACCCATATTCCTACATATGTTGGAAATCTCCCACCTGCGTTCTGCATTTCCATTAGATAGCTCTGGCTAGGGAGCACATGGAATGTAAATATACAGGGGTGTAGTACAATTGTAGCATCATCTTGTATGTTGTATCTTGCTGAGGGATGCTCTTGTGGGTTTTGGAGATTTCGCACCACAGAAGTTCCCACTGTTTCTGTGAAATGCCCGATGTACTGTCAAGCTCCCATTTTGTTTGATATGGATGGTTTGGGAGTAGGTGGGGCTGCTGTAAAATGTAATACATTTTAGAGATAAGTCTTCGAGATCCATCAAAGATGCAGACTAAGGTTTCAAAGGGTGTACAGGGCCAAGTGTCCCCTAAAGTGTTGAGGGAACACATAGCCCAATGGCACAGTTGGAAATATTGGTGTTGTAGATTGTCAGTGATATTGAATTCAGTTTTACACTGCTCAAAAGTTTTGATTGTCAGTCCTTAAAAAAGGTCCTGCAGGATCCTACATTTACACCTCTCCCAATCTGGGAAGGAACCTGGGCAGAGTGCAAGCATGAAATTGAGATTGCATACTATCGGGGTGTTTGGGGAGGGGAATGTATTCAGGCCTCTGCCTATCGCCAACCTGTCCCATATATCAGGGACCGCCTTGGTCGGGTTGCAACATATGTGCTATGAGGGCGATGTTGTTTCGGGAGCCAGACCAGGTTCCATAGTGGTCTACAGGCAACCGCCTAGGCCATTTTTAGCCAGTGTTTTTCACTTTCTCTTACCACTGACTTGGGGATGTAGCACAAATGGGCAGCCCAGTAATAATCTAGAAGGTTTGCACTGGCAAGGCCCCTGCGGTTCTTGGGGAGCATGGGCAGGGCAAAAGAAATGTGGGCTTGTTTCCGTTTCCAAATAAAAGATCAGAGATCTCTTTGCATATGTTTAATGTTGTCTGCAGGTTGGCCCTGCGGTAGGACGGTCAGTTGGCCTGAGTCCATGTCTTTAAGGAGTTGGTGATAGTAAGGCCAAGGTACTGGATTGAATGACTCACCCAACTAAAGGGGGCTAGCCCGTGCAGTCGCAAACGCTGTTGCTGCAGTATGGTTAGGTTAACTACTTGTCAGTTGGCCATGTTAATTCTGTATCAGACACTGCTTCAAACACTTTCAGGATTTGAACCACTGCAGGAAGGGAGGACTCCAGCTCCATCAAGGCAAGCAGTAGGTCATCGGCAAAGGGTAATACTTTATGATCTTGCCCCCCAAAGGGAATGCTAGTGATGGTCCATGCCTACCTTGGACTGATAGCCAAGGGCTCCACCACAAGTGCGAAGAGCCAGGGGGATAGGGGAAAAAACTCATGGGTGCCTCGAAGGAGTACGAAAGGTTGGGTAGCCTGGCTGTTTACTCGGATGGTTGTAGTAGGCTCTGCATAGGAGGCCATAACTTTGTTGATCATGTTGAGGTTCAGACCTATCTTGTGAAGGACCACACTTAGGAAGGCCCAGCTAACGCTGTTGAATAGCTTCTCAGCATCCAGGGATAGAAGGAAGGCATGGATAATGTGCATTTGAAACTTTTCCAGTAAATGGGTGAGATGTCTAATATTGTCAGGACCTTGCCTGTACTTAATGAATCAACTTGGTCATGGTCTATCAAACCCGGCAGAAGGTACTCTAGCCGGTTACCCATCATTTCACTGTAAATTTTAGCGTCTGTGTTCAACAATGCTATTGGTCAATAGTAGGAGCAGAAAGCATGATCTTTCCCAGGTTTGGAAAGAAGTGTGATTTCAGCAGCAAACATCATTGACTTAAGGCCAGTGGTATGGGAAAAGGAATTGTAGAACCCGAGCAGGTGGTCTTTCAGGTAAGGGAGAAAGACTTTGTGGAAAGTAACCGGAAGTAGTCAGGGCCCGGTGCCTTCCCCACTAGAAGCTCCCTGAGTGCTCCACTAAGTTTCCCTATTGTGAATGGTGCTTCTAGGTTCTGAGAAGTCTGACAATCTAAGCAAGGCCAAGGGCAGTCCCGGAGGTAGAAGTCAATGGCGGCTCGATCCTCTCCACCGCTATTGTAAAGGAACTTATAATAGGCCTGGAAGGCCTCCTGCTAGTGTGACTCTCAAATAGCCCAGCCGGAGTACTCTGTGTGTATTTTAGAAATGTGGGAGCAGGCATATTGATGTCACAATCTGCAGGCCAAGAGGGTGCCTACCTTATCGCCCCTGTCATAATACTTTTGTTTAAGTGCTAAAAGAAACTGTTCTGCTTTGTTGACCTGGTGATCCTGCAGTTGAACCCGCACCACAACCAGCTGTTGGCTGTTGTTTGTTATGTGCCAAGGGCCCTGCTTGTCTGTGCATTCCAAGGAGCAGATCTCCTCGGTGAGAATAGTTTCCAACAGGCACGCCTCTGGTGCCCTAGCTACAGAGATGGAGAAGACACCACTTATAGTCGCCTTGAAGCCATCCCAGAGCATATGGGGGATGTCTGGCAGGGCATTGAGCTCAAAGTATTCAGCTATTGCCTCCCTAATGGAAACCTTGTCTACTGGGTCATGTAAAAGTTGAGCGGAGGCACCAGTGGGGGGGGCACATGAAGGATATACGTATCGTGTCCAGGTAATTTCAATGTGGGTGTGAACTGAGATGTTGCATATCCTAGTAGAGTAAAGACCACTCAGGAGGGAGTGCATGAGGTATATGTGATTGAGGGAGAAGGACAGGTGTACGTGAGAGTAAAAAGAGTAGTCTCTTGCATCCGGTGCAAGTAGTGCTATGCATTGACCAGGCCTGTTTCAGAAAGTTCCTTCCGAAGCAGTCCAGCCATAGCTCCATACCCTGGATTTGTGTTGTGTTCCTGTCCAGCGTGGGGTCCCACACTACATTAAGATCTCCTTCCACTATGAGATCCCCCTTAGCAATATCTAGTTGGTCCTTGAGCACCTTTCAAAGAAACATGTCTTTTGCCTGATTTGGGGTGAATAGGTTAAGGAAGGACAGAATGGTCCTATCCCCCTCAACCGTCAATGTCAGAAACCGCTCCCAGGGTCCCTAGAAACATTTATTAGCTTGGAATAAAAGCCCTTTTTGAATAGGATAGCAACTTCCAGTGTTTTGAAATCAATGTATGCCCAATACTGGCAAGGGTATCGGGAGTGGGTCATGGGCTGACAGTCATCCCTAAGTAGGCGCATCTCTTGCAGAAAAAGGATATCAGGATCTTGCTGGAGAAGATAATACCATACTTGCCCTTGCTTACTAGGGAAGTTGAGCCCTTAGACACTCAGGGACAAGAGCTTAATGCTGGTCATGGTCCCCGTGACCTGCAAGGGGTGGGTATTGCAGTGTAGTAGCAACTCTGACCTCAACAAGGCATAACAAGTGGGGTGTGGGGCCTGCGCTTCTTCCTCCAGTCCCCAGTGCCAATAAGGCACACAGCTGGGAGAATGAACAGGAATGATCAAAACCTAGACAAAGTGAAGGAGTCAACAAGCCCCAACGCAGTGGACTTTTCTATCAACAGACAGATGAGAGGGCCCATCAGTACTTAAAGAGGGGTCACCGTTGATGGAGTAAAGACCTGTAGGGGGAGACCAACAGCAGCGCTAAGGTCGAGATCTGTGAATTGGGAGGCAAAAGTGTGTAGGAACAATGAAAGCAAACAAGAAAAGGTAAATGAAACAGACTGGCCCCAGGTAAGTGGGCCCTGCTGTAAAGGAAGAAAGTTCAATATGCCAATGTACTTCAAGATTGCCATATGATCCAATGAGAATGGTGCTCAGTGTTGGTCATGTTTTATCAACGGAGGATTGCGAGGATTCCTGCTTCATAATGTGCAAATGAGATATAATGTCCTCTTTAGCTGCATATAGGTCTTTAGCTTTGGTGTTGCAAACAGGGCTGCAGCCCGGACAGTGTGCCAAACAGGGCGCCAACCATCAGGTCTCTCAGGTAAAGGGGCAAGGATTCCTGACCTGGGGTCCCTTCAGGTAAGCCCAGCATGCGTTTGGTTTCTGCCAGAGACCTCACCGGTCTTTGCTTGCCATTCCACTGGAAGAGAATCCGAAAGGGGTGAGACCATTGATACTTGAACCCATGGTCGTGCAGCTTCTCTGTGACCAGCTTGAAATCTCTCCCCTTCTTGAGCGTCCGTGAGGAAAGGTCCTGAAAAATTTGTACCGTGCAGCCTCAGTGAGAGCTGTCTTTCCCCCGGCTGCCCTCAAGATAGCTTCCTTGTCCTGGAAAATATGGATCTGGTTAGAATGTTTGGGGTGCGATCAGGGCAGCCAGCCATGGCTCTGATGTGGTGCGCCCTATCAAGGAATAAGGGTTGCGCGTCCAAGCCACCCTGAATGTCCTGGAGCAGGTCTCTAATAAATGTCATAATGTCCTACCTCTCTGCTCCCTGGGGGCCCCGTTTGCATTTGTTGTTTCTGTGGCTGTGATTCTCCAGGTCCTCCTGCTAGGCTTGAAGTTCAATCTTTTTTAAAAAAACCTTTATTTACTTGATTTTCCTTAATACAATCCAGCATAATTACGGTACATCTTTAACATCTCGCATTATGCCCCCTTCATCATACAAAGCATAGCCTACAATGTAATGTCTCTGAGTAGGCTTGTCCCCCGCAGTATTCCAACAGATATTCCTGCCCCTCCCAGCGGCTGCCTTTCGATCCTGCATGGATACTGGCTGGAGGCATGTCCTATTTCCTACGGTGACCCATTACCACTCTGTCCCACCAGTATGTTCAAGGTGGGTGCGTCAGCAGGTACTCTTTTAGGGGGTCCCATATGTCCTTAGGTCTGGAGGTGGGGGGGAGGAGTTCTGCATATGTCATGGTTTGTTCCTGCCACAATATTAAGTCTTGCAACCAAACTTTAAATTTAGGGGCCCTGCACCTTCCGCATTGGCAAGCTACTCTTCTGTTGGCCAGTAGGAGTCCCAATGCTGTGTATTTCGTGTGGGTCGGCTCTATGTCTGCAGTGTAACCAGTGCTATAACAGGTGACACAGGGATAGGGGTGCCTATCATATCTCCCAGCACCCTCAGGACTTCCTGCCAGTATGCCCGTATAGTTTCCCATTCCCACGCCAAATATAAAAATTCTGCGTCAGTCTACCTGCATCTGTCGCATTCGCTATTTATTCGCAGTTTAAATCTGAGTAGTTTCGCTGGCTTATAGTATATGCGGTGGAGGAATTTATAATGTATAATACACAAACAGCTGTTAGCCACTATGTTCCCCGTCTGTTCGCTACAGTATTTCCACTGGTGATCCGTGAGGGGTTCTCCCAGATCTGCCTCGCATCTTTTCCGTGTGTCACTTGGGACCTCTGTCATGGAGGTCTGTGTTAGGTGATATATAAGAGATACCCCATGTGATGGGGGGCTGCTCTGTAATATGGCGTGTAGCGGGGAAAGCGTGCATGGCTCTTGTGGGAATGGTGGTTTGGTGTGTTGGACACTCTGGCGGAGTCTCACATATAAAAAATAGTTCCAGTGTCATGAGTTTGCCCCCATGAGAGAAAAAACGCTCCTTGTCTTTGAACGTGCCGTTTTCGTAGAGATCTCCCCAGGTGTGTGCCTTGACCCTCTTCAACATCGTGCGGCATCCTTGCCCTTGTGTGATATTGAGGTCTGGGTGTTGTGGTAGGTGTAAACGAGGAGAGTAGAGCATAGGTGTCCCTGTTCTTCCAGCAATCTCCCTCCAGGCTGCTGTGGTTCAGTCCACGGTTGTGGGAGCTGGGGCTCTAATTTTGGGTTTGCAAGCAATAAAGTCCGTTAAGGGTGGGGTCCATATATCCCTGCTCAATAGCGAGGTGCGGCATGTAGGGGGGGTAAAACCAGTAAATGGCATAGTGGACCTGTTCACACAGGTAGTATAGTTTCATGTTCGGGGCTTTAAATCCCCCCTGCGAGAAGGGCCGCGTCAGGGTTTCCCATTTAAGCCTGGGGGTCTTCCCTCCCCACGCCAGTCTGATCAATTGTGTTTGGAGCGCTTTGAAAAAATGACGGCCCGGATTGTATGGTATGTTAATGAATAGATATAAAAGTTTGGAGAGGATCACCATTTTCCTTAGCGAGATCCTACCTGCCATCGAGAGGGGCATAGCTATCCATCTCATAACCATGTCAGTGAGGGACGCCAATGCCCTCCCATAATTAGTCCATAGTAGTTCTGCTCTGTCCCTAGACACCATTATCCCCAGATATTTAACCTCATCATGACACCAGACTATGGGATAGTCGAGAGCGTATTCCCGGGTTACTCCGGTCAAGGGAAACATCTGCGTTTTGCTCCAGTTAATGTTGATATCTGAAATTCCTCCAAACGCTACGATTTCTCTTAATATGGGATTTAGGCTTACCTGCGGGTCTCGTACATAGAGGGTTATGTCATCCGCGTATAAGGATATTAGAATGTGTTTACTAGGATATGGCATGGCATAGTCTCTGTGGAGTTGGCGTAATTTGGCGGCTAGTGCCTCAACTGCTAGTGCGAACAACAGGGGTGAAAGTGGGCACCCCTGACTAGTTCCGCGCGACACCGCAAACGGTTCTGAACATATCCCATTTATTGAAACCCTCGCCTGTGGCTGTTGATACAGCAATCTGACCCATGACAAGAAACTGGATGGCATTCCCATGCGTTCTAAAACCTTCCAGAGATACCCCCATTCCACAAAATCAAATGCCTTGGTACCCTGTCTGATCTGGGAGCACCAGAGCACTCATCAACAGGGTTAACCTATTTGCCAACACCTTTGCTAATATTTCAATATCGCAGTTAATTATAGAGAGCGGTCTATATGATTCGCACCTATTCCTAGGTTTCCCTGGTTTCAGTAGGGAGACAATGGGCACCTCCCTCATCGTGGAGGGGAGAATACCCTCCTCCTTGGCCTCCTTGTATACCATTTTAAGTATCAGGGTCAAGATGTCCACATATGCTTTATAAAAGTCAGCGGGTAGGCCGTTCGACCCAGGAGCTTTACCGGAGCGTAACTGCATCACCGCTGCCCTAACTTCATACTCCTCAACTTCGGCAGAGAGAGACTCCCTCTGTGCATCTCCCAGCCACCCCAGCGCCACCTCCTCCAGATATGTTTCTAGTGAAGGGGGTCGTGTTGCTGCGGCTGTGTACAGTTCCCTGTAATAACTACTAAACGCTTGCAGGATATGAGCAGTATCTTTGTGCGTGGTGTCTTGTGCTTCTTGTATCTCCAGTGCATAGTTCAAGAAGCAGGGTGGTCTGATTTGCTTTGCTAGGGCCTCATCTGGTCTCTCCCCCTCCCCATATTTGTGGGCCCTGTTGTATTTTCCCCGGAACCGGGACTCTCTCTCTACAGTCTCACCGTATTCAGTTATTTATCCCTGATGTTCTTCTTGGTTCCCCCTCTAACATTTTGATTTCTGTTTCCAGGCGGTCAAGGGAATTCCGTATGTCTCTTAACACACCTCCTCCCTTCGCCATACATATGCCTCGAACGGTGACCTTAAAGGCCTCCCAAACAGTTGTCATACAGGGGACCGACTTAATATTCCTTTGGAAGAAGCCTCCTATTTCTTGTCCCACCTCCTCTCTTAGGCTTGAAGTTCAATCTGCTGGTCCTCTAGGGTGGCCATGCGGCACCAGAGTATCTCCTGGTCTTATGTGCATGAGCCCATTGTTCATTCCAGATCGTCCACTCCCGTGCCCACAGCAGTACAAGTTTTGCAAAGATCCTGCATGCAGCTCTTAAAGTCTGTTTTGAGAGAGCCAATCTTAAGGCAAATGTGGTTCAGAAATGTCCCCATGTAGTTCTAAGTGATGGGGTGCATGATGGGAGCCCGAGGGCCTATGAGGACAATTTCCCCTTGTTGCTCATGTCCACCGAGGAGGATTTAGACTAAAGGGATATGACAGAACTGTCTCTTGTAGCTTTGCCCCATGGCATAGTAAGGAGGGGAGGCGCTGGAACGGACTTGTTATATATCTTTGGAAGGGGGTAAGCAGCTCCAGCAAGTTCAGGCTATACCCACCCCAGGCAGAGCCCTGAGTTTATCCTATGGGCCGTGATCTCAGCAGCGAGAAGGTATTGGGGCAGGGGAGCACCCAGAAGTCTATATCTCCTTGAAAGGGGGCTCGGGTCTCCCCAGGTAGGCCCCTTCAGGATATTTCCAAGTTCCATGGGGCAGTGACCGTCTTGTCTCACAGTGTGGAGAGAGGGAGGCTGGGTGGGTGTGAGCACACAGAGTCCCATTGACAGGTAGGCCCATGTTCACCCGGTGTTTTGCCCGCTGGAGGCAGTTTTCACCAGACAGCACCTGATGATGAGATCTCTGTGTTCAAGCCATGCCATTCAGCTTAAGGGCAGGGGAGAGGATTTCTCCAGGGGTGCCACTTCCAGCTTGGCAATCGCAATGTCCCGCCAAGTCTCCAAAGGTTATGAGGAATAGTATCAGGGGTGGGGTCCTGCTAAAGTTCCAGGTTATATCCATGCTCCACGACAGTCCCCAGGGTCCGGCCATCAACTGGCTCAATCCTCCACACAAAGAGGGCGATTGCACTCTTGCTCACCTCACCAGTCCAGGAAGGGCCACTGTAGATCACATCCTCAGTGTTCCAGGATGCCGCCTCACATGATTCTCACTCCTGCCACACACCTCACCACTTCTCACAGTTGGCAACTGCCGGTGTCAGTAAGGAGGAAGTCAGGCGACCACCTCCAAGGCCAGTCACGTGAGGCCAAGGAAGAGGGCCCAAGGGCACGGACTGCGCAGCTGTCAAGATGGTGGCTTGCTCCTCCGGCAGCCTGGCAGCCCACTCTGCTCCAGGAGGTAGGCTCCCCTTCGCACATCCGCTGGTACTGGCTGGAGGGCACAACCCAGCCATCGCAGTCACCGGGCTTTCCTCTGTGCCCCCTGAGCTTGTCCTCTTACCATTCTGAGGACCCTCTGCTTTCACTCCGGCCTGGGAGAAAGTCGGTTGGCACTACCCCTGCTGAGCAGGTACATGGCGGAGATCACCAGGGCTCCACAGGATCTGGCCCTCTAGAGTGTGGAGGCCACACGGCTGGGCACTAGTGGAGCCACTGAGACAGGCAGAAAACAGGTTTGAAGGCCCATGGGAACCCATAGCTTAGACGAGCAGCGCCCTACTCCATTCCCTGTCAAGCCTCGCCACCGACGTATGTCGTATTCAAAGGTATTCTGTGGAGAGGCATTTTTAAAATGCTCCAGACACTTGGTGGCACATGGTGGCAGCCTGCTGTATTGGATTTGAATAACCTGAAGGTTAGCCTACCTGTTTTGACTTTTCTGATTGTTCTATGTTGTGTTTAACCTGCGTAATAGTATACAGTCTGAAGCCTAATATTATATGCTTAACTTGTGAAACTGATGTGTTACTTGAGTGCTACCCGAGGTTTAAAGAAAAAAGTTACATAATGGGTAGTTTGAGCTGAAAACCACCAGAGCCAAAGTGATCTGTGTATTCTGATATATTGTATCAACCTGTAGGACTGTGCAATCAAAGGAATAAGGGGCACATGCATCAAGGTAGGCTTTTGCGATTCCTTAATTGCGATTATTAAGGAATCGCAATTATGGAATCGCAAAAGCCTGTGCATGTAGGAATGGCTAAAAAAATAGTGATTCCTACACATTCCTTAATTGTGACTCGCAAATTGCGAGTCGCAATTAAGGAATAGCCAATAGGTACCCAATAGGTTCTCGCAAATTGCGCATGCAATTTCCAGGGTGCAAGGGTACCAAAAGGACACCCTGTTGCACCCCTGAAATATGCATGTGTGCAGATGTTGCACACACACATGCCCCAAGGGCATGTGTGTGTGTAACATGCAATTAAAGTATTCGCTATTTAAGCGATTACTTAAAATGCGATTTTTGCATTTGGGATGATGCATCCCAAATGCAAAAATACGGGTCGCAAAGGAGCAGATTCTGCGAATCTGCCCGTTTGCGACCGGTTTTTCGGTTGATGCATGGGGCCCTAAGTCTTTTAAAACCTGGCTCTGTAAAGTATGTGTACTGTATGTTTTTGCTCTACTGTTTGAGAGTGGTTGATATAAGTTCACAGTAAACTGACGAAAAGCTCTATTGTCAGAGGATTGACTTATATATATAGTCTCTATACAATGCTAGCTCTGCTGCCTAAGCCTGTAAATTGATTTGGCTTCATGAAGAGGTCTATTAAATCTTGGACTTGCTATATCTGTGTAACTTTATGGACTGCTCGCTTTCCTGATAATTGGGGATGTAAAAACTAGGTAACCTGAAGGATAGTTGTGCTCTCAGACATCCGAGATTGTACGATCTGAATACTGTGTGGCTACTGTTGGTAACTTGAATAATATTTCTGCTGTCTAAAATCTGTTCCTGTACAAATTGTGTTATCTGAATGGTAGGTCTCCTGTATGAGACTGTAAGATAGCTTCAGACAATTTACTATCCAAGGTTTCAAACATTATGATCCACAGAGCCTAATAGGTAGAACTGTTGTGTGAGACAAGAAGATATGTGTTGCCTAAAGAATAGTTCTGCTTTGTGAAAACAATTACGGACACCACAACAATACCTGTGCAGTTTAAAGCTGCAGACTCTAAAATCTTCACACTCTAAATACCAACACTGTTGCCAACATGCCTGTGACTGCAAGATAAAGTTGCTTGATGCATAACTTTGCCTTCTGAGGCCAGGTTATACCAGGTCATCATTATATTCACCAAGAATGCTCTAGTATACTGTCTAATGTGAACCACGATCTAATATCAGGAATGAAAGATAGGAACATATTCTTTTCTGAGAGTGTTTAAGCCATTCCCCAAACTAAAGGTGTTGCTGTGTGCATGTCTCCTGCCCTTTTGAATAATGATACTGAGGTATGTTAGAATAGAAACTGTTTATGCTTACGCAGTGCTCCATGTAAGTTAGCATTCGCTGCACCATTTTCTTTTCAGGCGCCATTTTAGGCTGTTCGAAACTGATCTCGTCCAATTCCGAGAAATGCTCCCCTCTGAGTTTCGTTTCTTCACTTAGGTTTTGTTTCAGTAATGTGTGCACTGTTCATATTAGCGTATAACTTTCCCACTAGATAGAGGCCCTTTCCCACTTGTCTGGTGGCGGGTCCAGGATGGAACGACCTTGGATTATGTTAGTTTGTGTCAGATACGAGAAGTTGAAACCATTTGTTTTGTATTTTACTGTTTAGCTGCACCTGCTTGGAAAATACCACTGTGGGCGTGTTTCTGCTTGACTATGAAACGTACATAATGTATCTTTATGCTTGTCGATTTCAGTTCCCTCTGTAGCACTCCTAGCGACTGGGCAGATGGGGCTTCACTCTGAGTGCACATAAATAAACAGTTACTGGCTTGTATTCTCTATTGTCTGACCGACTCTTCATTTAGTATGGAAGGCTGAGAGGTGGCCCTAAATGGGTTACTTCCTTCAGTTAGCGCCCGAACAGGGACCCCTTTGGTTGATTGATCCATCCCCTTTCTGCAGATGGTGGGGGGAGGCCGAGGACATCGTCGGTCAGACTGACGGCTCAGGGATGCCTGCAAGAAGAGCGTCTGTTACTCGCAGCTGCTCCTTCTGTCCTGCCGGACGGTGCCTCGTCAAGTGCTCATCCCGACTGGAGTCCTGAACGGCGAAACCCTTAAATCTGACCGTTTGGTCTGAAGAATCGGCAGTGGAGAACCAGTTCGTTTGTACTATTGATATCAGGTGAGTTGGTTTCGGTTCTATGTGGATATGGTACCATTGTGGTTTGAGTTTGTTACAGTCTAAAGACTCTCTTGGTAAAAAGTGCTTGCAAACACTTTGCCAGGTAAAATAACGACCTTGTTTCATAATGCCGGGTCTAAGTAAGTTTTGGAATTTGTGTTTTCGTTGCTGTTCTGCAGATGCTCGATTAGAAGATGCTCAACCTGCGCCTCCTGAAGGCAGCGCTAATTTTGATATGTATGTGAAACATGATCTTGGCCCTATAATGTTTAGTACATTGTGGCACAAATATACAAGACAATGCTGAGTTACAGTGGCCTTTGACAGGTTCTTTTGATGAGCAAAAGATTGGGTTTTTACAAGGACAGTTGTTTAAGAGATAAAGTAGACAGTCGATGTTTGATTCTCTTAGAACTATGCAGAAGGAGGCTAAACAAAGGTGATTATAAATGGAGAAAGACGCACAGAAAGGCAGGATGCAGGCACTCTTACACAGAAGGCTGTGGCGGAATAGAATGCGCAGATAGGAGATTTCGGTTGCAAATTGATAAGTCCTATGTGGCCAAAGAGGATGATGCTACCTTTGTAGAGGAGTTGTTAGATACTCGACCTCCACCTCCTTATGCCATGCAGAGGATATACCCCGTTGTCTCTTTGCAGACACAGCAGCCTGTCTCGTCTGCTGAGTTCGCCCCTGTATCTGTGACTGTTGTACCTACTTCTCCGGTTTTCATGCCTTCTTCTCTTTCTCTCCCTTCGCCATCCTTGACGACTGTGACCTCTATTACATCCACCGCCCCGACTCTGGTGCCCTCTGTTCTTTCTCCTCCTGTGCAACCATTGGCTACATTTCTACCTACTACTCCCATTACCCCTCCTCCTGCAGTTATACATCCCCTGAGGTTTTTGTATACTGATACTCCTGTACGTGGGTTTGACAATAGGGATTTGGTGCGATTTAGGGAACGCATGGGTCCATTGAAGTGGTCTGAAATAGGGGAGGAAGAGAAGAGGACAATAGCGAATCAGGCCATGCAGTAGGCTCATAATGCAGTTTATAGTGTAGAGGATATTTGGCGAGTTATATGGGATTTTGAGCTCTTTTTACAACAGCATGCTCTTCAACATATGTCTGCTACATTGATTGATTTGTGGCGTACACACATTGGGTCAGAGGCTCCCCAAATATTATTTGATATTAGAGATCGTGTGTATGTTACTGACTTGGAACCATTACAAGTGTTCGGTAATGTTACCACCATAGTTTCTTATAGAGGTCAGTTGTATGATAAGAGTCCTACTCAAATAACGCAGTTCGTTAAGCGTGAAGTCCACCCGATTTATCATCCAGAAATACCTGCATTGACGGATCAGCATGGTGTGACCACTAGGCCAACCATAGCTGCCCGCTTTCAGGAACAATGGGTTTATACTCCACGGAAAAGAAGTGAGGTTTTAGCCCTTAAGACTACTTTGCCCGATCCTAGGAAAAATCCCACCGCCTATTATAAGGAATTAACAGAGACTGCTTCTTCTACTGTAATGACTCTTGCTGATATTAAAATGTTTTTTGGTCTTCTTGTTCCGGTTGATATTTGAAGACAGGTACATACTCAAGATCATGTTACAGAATTAGGCGGTATGTGGGATGTAATTAAAGGATGGGATCAGGAAAGGAAGCCAGGTGATAAACCCGTGCTGAGATACTTGCTTTGCCTGGTCGTATTATTACATATATGCACACACTTATTCCACCTAAGAAGGTAAATTGGGACAGATTGACAGCTTGTCGACAGAAGAAGGATGAGAGTGTGTCTGATTTCTTCACTCGGTTTGAAGACACATTTTTAGATTATAGTGGACAGGATATGTCCACTGAGGGAGGAGTTTGTTTGTTTGTTGATAGGTTTGTTACCAATCTCCTTCCTGAAATAATGACTCGTTTGGAGGCATCTGAGAGCACTTGGTCTACGTCTTCTTCCTCTGTTATTTTGAATATGGCCCAATATTATGAACATTGAGATCAGGAGGAAAAGGATAAAACTGATAAGAAACATAAGGATCTAAAGTCGAAGGTATTGTTGCAGCTAGCATTTAGGGGAAATAATAGGGGACGAGGAGGTCCTTCTCGACAACTGCTACGTACTAGGTAGCCTTGAATGACACCTTTGGGGCAAAATCAGTGTGCGTATTGTAAGGAGGAAGGACATTGGCGTAGCCAGTGCCCTGTGCTTTTACAGAAGGTTGCGTCCCCAGAGGACGGGGTTTTGGTGGTAGGGGCAGTGGGACAGATAGAAATTAGAATGTTGCGGTTCCGGTAGGCCGTTCTGATAATAATTATTTTGATGACCCGAGAGATGGACAGTATTATCATGATGATTATGATATGGATGATGTGACAGGTATGTCTTACAGTTACGACAGCCAGGGACAGGGTGAGGGACCAGTTCAGATATCTGTGGATCAACGTGGTCCTTATGTCACAGCGGATTTGCAAGGCTCGACTAAGGAATTTTTGGTGGACACAGGTGCAACAAACAGTTCTGTTTATCGACATATGGTCCCTGGGGCAGCTCTGTCTGGCCACAATAATGTTTCGGTAGGTTTTTCAGGTGTATCGGTTGTAAGCCCCATTTCACGACCCCTTGGATTGACTGTTGGTCCTTTCACTGTGGAATTTCCGTTCTTGTTAACATCTAATTGTGGTGAAAATTTGTTGGGTTTGGATCTGTTAAAGAAATTGCATGCTACTATTTATTGTTCCCCTGCAGGTGTTTATATTACTATGGGTCCGGATGGGAGTACTAGGCAGTGTTTGTTTCAGGATGCGCCTCTTCCAGCTGAATTTGCTCAGGTACCACCCACACTATGGGCCACAGGTGATACAGATGTGGGTCTGTTGCATATACCACCAGTTTCTATACAAGTTAAAGATAATGCTGTTCTACCCTCCATTCCTCAGTATAAGATACCGCAGGCAGGAGAACGAGCCCTTCTTCAGATTATTCAGGATTTGATACGAAAGGGAGTAGTTGAAGAAATGTCTACCAACATTTGTAATAGTCCTAGTCTCCCAGTCCTTAAGAGGACACCTTCGGGTTCCCCTGATGCTGTTGATGATGTTTACCATTTTGTGATAGATTTGCGAGAGGTTAATAAAATTGTAGTTCTGCAGTTTCCGGTGGTTTCTGATATCACTACGCTTTTAACGATGATTCTATCTACTGCTAAGTTCTTTTCTGTCATTGATCTGAAAAACACATGTTTTAGTATTCTATCCACCCAGACAGTAGGTATTTGTTTGGATTTACACTAGCCGGCAGAAGCTTTAGATTCTGATGTGCTCCTCAAGGCTATACGGAGAGTCCTAGTATCTATAGTCAGGCATTAAAAAGTCAGTTAGATTCACTATCGCTTTCTCCAGGTAATGTATTAGTGCAGTATGTCGATGACTTGTTAATTGCTTCTGATACGGAACAGGGTTGCAATGACAGTACAGTGAAATTGCTGCTGCATTTGGCACGTCATGGACATAAGGTCTCTCTTTCGAAATTTCAATATTGTCGACAGGAGGTCACCTATCTTGGTCACCTACTGTCGAAGGAGGTTAGTAGGTTGACCCCTGAGCATATTAGTACTATTGTTAAAATGCCCATTCCACAAACTCAGAAAGATGTACATGCTTTTATAGGTATTACTTCCTACTGTTGCCAGTGGATCCCAAACTATTCATTACTAATCAATCCTTTGCTTGCATTAACAACTAAAGCAGTGCATGAGCCTTTGCCTTGGATGCCAGAATGTCAGCAGTCTTTTGAGCAATTAAAAACTGCGCTTTGTTCGGCTCCAGTGCTTGGCACACCGAATTATAGCAATCCGTTTGTGCTCTATGTTCATGAGATGGCTGGCTGTGTACTTTCTGTCTTAACACAAAAGTTTGGGGACAAACAGAGGCCTTGCGCTTATTTTTCCGCTGTGCTTGATCCTGTCGCACCAGCCCTCCCGAGTTGTCTGAGAGCGGTCGCGGCAGTGGCCACTTCGATCAGGCAATCGGCTGGACTCGTACTTGATACTGACCTCACAGTTATGGTACCCCATGCTGTGGAAATAATTTTGAATAAGACAAAAGACACAACACCTCACCAGTGCACGTCTTACTGGCTATGAATTGACATTGTTTGCTAAGCATATTACAATCAAAAGATGTGACAGTCTGAATCGAGCCACGTTACTAATTTCCCTTCTGAGAATGATGCAGTCGACAAACATGACTGTATTTTCCGGACGGAAGAAGAGACGAAAGGACGGGTAGACCTGACTGGTGTTCCCTTATCTGACCCACAAGGGGAACTATAAGTCGATGGCTCTTGTTTTAAATTACCAGATGGCACCACTACTGCAGCTTATGCTATCACTATGTTGTGTACGGTGGTAGAGACATCACGGGTCCCCTATCAGTCGGCTCAAGCTGCTGAGCTTGCTGACCTTATTCGAGCTTTCGAATTGAGTGAAGGGTTGGTTGTCAATATTTATACTGACAGCCAGTACACAGGGTCAGGGTCGCGCATAATTTTGGACGACTCTGGGCAGAGAGAGGGTTTCTTACCTCCTGTGGTACCAAGATTCAACATGGGCACCCTAATATTGCGGCTTTTGTCAGCTTTAACGCTCCCCAAGAAATTGGCAATAATCAAGTGCAGCGCCCATAGAAAGGTTAATGATGAGGTGGGTAGAGGAAATGCTTTTGCAGATCAGGTAGCTAAGGAAACGGCCCGAAGTAAAATGAAAAAAATGTTGTCGTAGGTCCAGCTAGATGGGTTCCCGAGGTTGTTATGTTTTAAAATACCCTTGAGAGTGTAAAGGAGATACAAAGTGAAGCCACGATAGAGGAATTAGCGAAATGGCAGGAGAGTACAGCACAGTTGAATGAGGAAGGGTGTTTGATTGATAAATCTGGAGAACAGAAATGGATGTTGCCGGATGAATACGTTCTTCCCGTGGTTACTATGTCACATGGTCCAGCTCATATTAGTGCAAAAGGCATTTGTAAATTGTTAGCCCCTGTACGGCATAATGATAACATCTCCAAGACAACTGCGCATTTGGTGAAACACTGTATGGTCTGTATGATGCATAATCCAGGAAAGGGTACCCCTACACCACCTGGTAATTTTGTACCACCTACTTTTCCTTTTGAAGTCCTCCAAATGGACTATATTTAATTAGAGAGATGTAGCAATCTTAAGTATGTTTTGGTGGTTGCATGTGTGTTCGGTAAATGGGTTGAGGCCTACCCCACTAAAGATAATACGGCCATTACGACTGCGTAGGTACTCCTTAAAGAGTACTTTCCTCATTTCGGCTTGCCCCGAATTATCTGGAGTGACAACATAAGTCATTTTAATGGGAAAGTGATTAAATTGATTTGTGATGGTTTGCATGTTAAACAGAAATTTCATGCTGCCAATCATCCACATTCAACGGGTTTGGTTGAGAAGTACAATGGTACACTCAAACTGAAATTAGCAAAAATTCAGGAGACAACAGGGTTGAACTGGCCAGATGCTCTACCGTTAGCTCTTCTGTCAACAAGAACCACAGCTCATTCTAGAACAGGATTGTCACCTTATGAGGTCGTGTTCGGATGCCCGGCGAATGTCTGGGGTTTACCACGTCCTCGTAAATACTCAGATATTGAATATCCTGTGTTGCTTGAGTATCTTGGCCAGTTAACAGAAAGTTTACGTTCTATCTACCAACAGGTGTGGGAGTCCCTACCTTCTGTACCAGAGGGGCCCGGCCACGACATTCAACCTGGAGATTTTATTCTGAACAGGAACTTTCAGCAGAAGAAAAGTTTGGAGCTGCGCTGGAAAGGTCCTGAGCAGGTTCTGTTGGTGACACGGACGGCTGTAAAGGTTGCTGGTCAAAAGAACTAGGTGCATGCAACCCACTGCTGGAGGATTCCTTTGCCATTGCCATATGATCAGTGGGTCAAGGAGGGCATTGGCGACACCAAGTGTGAGCAGGTGCCCAGGTTTGTACCCTTTGGTGACACCCAGCTGACCTGGACACAGACGGATAAGGAGAACGATGATGTTTTGAATGAGGCTGTTCCCCCAGAAATACGAGCTATTCAGGAGCCTTTGTTTATTGATCACACAGTGCCTGGGGCTACAAGGGTACAATTTCCAAGGAGAAGAAAGATTAGGGATGGACTGCGCAAGATAGGTAGTACTGAGTCACAGTACCAACGGAATTAACTGAAATTAGTGGAGAATTTTGTGCTCACTTTGTCTTTATTGTTTGAACATTAACTAGGGAGAGCAGAAGTACACCTTGAAGGTATACCATCTTTATCGACGTGGGATAGATTAAAAGAGCTTAGGACAGAGGAAGCTCCACCGCCGGTGCTCAAGAGCGCCAACTTATTGATGAACAATAGGAGCCTGTACCAGTGAGGCTCTGACGGACACAAGGAACTTGTATATTTTCTTGAATTTTCTTTTTGTTTTGATTCATTATGCATCCCTTTTGTAGGAAGGTTGCTGAAGAGGAACAGCCAATGGTTCTTGTTACACAGCATAATGTGGTGTGGACATGGAAATGCAGAATAATATGTGTTGTTCTTTTGGTCTTGCTGATAATAATACTGTGTGGGGTGTCATGGATTTTGGAAAATGATCAAAGTGTGCCTTTGAGCAGCAGGGGTAAGGTTATCTCCCCGAAAAGAAATAAGAGAACAGCTCTGAGTAATATATTTTTAGAAACACATAAGAGGGTTTTCGGGGAGGGGACAGCTTGTTACCCCACCCAATCTGTTACTGGTTTGTGGACTGCATATCTATTGTCACTTGTAAATTACACATATAATCGACCACCTCAATTTACAGAAGTGAAAGGAGTGTTTGGTTTTGGTTATCCGGGGCCATGTCTATACCATAGGAAGCCACTTTGAATTGGTTATCCAGGTTGTGATAACAATACACATTGTGAACATTTTTATATGGAAGAACAGAATGTCACATTAGTGGGTTGGCATTACAAGGAATTGATAGTTACCCGGGAGGCCGGTTATTACCTTGCCTGTTGCCCTATCGTGAATAGCACTGATACCTCACTATATATAAATTGCTCGGTAAAAGTGTTGTATAAAAATACGATCCCCTTAGTAAATGATGAAGATCCAAGTACTTTCGGAATGAACTCCAGGGATGCAGCAGTGGATTATGAGGGACAGATTTATGCACACCCAGGGTTTTTCTTTTTGTCTAATGGGACATATTCTAATGTTCATAATGATACAGATGATGTAGCTCTTGGAATGGTATTGCCCTTGGGTGTACCTTATAAATATGCTAAGCCTAACATACGATGGGTAAAAAGGACTCTAAAAAAATAATTCTGTGAGGGAGTGACCTATATAGAGGTCAATAATTATAGTAATGGGATCACTTTTGGATACATCCTTTCTTCTATTTTCACGTTGAGTGGTACCTCTATGGCCAGGGGTGAAAAGACTAGAGAATATTTTGGGTGTAAGCTGCAAATTTTATCTAATACCACAGTAGCAGCTTTGCGTGACATCACCACTCAGTTGGAGAGTATGCGAATATATTCGGAACAGACAAGATATGCAGTTGATTTTATTCTAGCTAAGAGTGGTGGTGAATGTGTCGTAGTGGACGATCAGTGTGTGGTCGGGATCAAGAATATGGAAAAGAATATTACCAAACACATTTTAGAAATCAAACTAAAGCGCAAAGGTGCACCACTTCGTAACAAGAAACGACAGACACATTACAAATTATCAGATCCGTGTCCATAATATTTTCCATATGTTTTCTTCTTTTATTTTTCAAAAATTCCTGATACGTAAAAAAACCACAGCCGACGCGTTTCGTCCAATAATGGACTTCTTCAGGGCTGTAAATTTGACAAACATATATATGTACATAAATATATATATATATATACACAGAATATCACCAACATCAATATTCACATTCAAACAATATATATATGTACAATTTATACACAAAAGAATAAAAAACCATGAAGACAGGACAAAAAAATCACATAACTATTATGCTTAACGTATACCAATTTCACAACATATCTAGACTAACACAACCTTCTATCTAACAAACACCTAATTTTAACATTTATATACAATATTTACATAACTATAAAAAACTTACGATTTTTATAAAACCATAAACAAAATTACATTTATGTAAATGAGTTTAAAAAAAGAGGATAAAAAGAGAGATCGCAGAGAAAATGTTTACGGGAAAAACCTTGAGAAAAAGTGCCGAGAAATTTATAGAGAGAATTCATAGAAAAGATTCATAAGAAAGAAACTATAAAAAATGTATATATATATCATATTTTCTCCTCCTGTGATTGAGCAATCAATACTATGATTTAGAACAATAACCCTGTATACCCCAAGATTAATAATCAAAACAAAGTGAACAGGAAAGAACAGGGGAGAAAAGGGCTACCAAAAGACTCAGAGAGACCAAGAGAGAGCAGGGGGGGTATAGCCATCACTCATATAGAGGTACCCACCATTGAAGTCAGAAGGGCGGACACTCCTGGAGATAAATCAACATCCAAGTTCCACCCCCTGGGTGTATATTGGTTCTTGTCCTTCGTATACTGTACCAAAAAGGAAATATATAATATAATATCATCATGTAGTCCTTCTAAACTAATCCTTCTATCTGTAATAAATGATATGTAACAATTACTTACTCAATAAAATCAGGGTGACTATTCCTTGATTAAAAAAAGAGAAATAGGACGTTTTTACAGGGATGGTACCCTCCACACAAATCCTTCCGGCGTGCGCCTCACTATAGTATAGTGGGCCAACAGTTGAAGCGGGCAATCTCCCAAAACAGCCTACAAAAGAAACCATGGGCAATGTGTCGATCAATTGACAGGATGATTACCCTGTTATAACAGACGACGCAATATCACCCCGTACACATTGAATCAAAAAAACACAACATAAATTCAACCACGGGCTCACCTCAGGCTATAAACCATGTTAGTTCTAACAGAATTCCCACCATTATCTGCTATAAGTCCATGAAGGCACTCCCGTTAGTGTTTGCTCAATGCCAGAAACAACATCTTTTAGTCCCTCAACAGTTCTTACATATTATGAATGAACCCAGTCATAACTGCTCGGTACCAAAAACAACAACTCCAATCCCTCAGCGGTTCCTATATAATATATATGAACCTTATATATTCAGGGACATGTCCATGAGAGTCAATAATAATATTCAATATGTTTAAAAACAGATGCAAGAGGTTTAAACATACTTAACTCCCACCCGAAAGCGCACACCCTTACACCACAAGCAGAGTATGATCATTCTTCGATCCTACCCAAGAGGAGTTTACATATGATAAGAATTAGACCCCCCCACTCACGAACAGCTACCGAATCCCATGGCAGATGTCTCCTTACCTTGATATGGCCAAAGAAGTATATACAGCGACCTCGACCGATCTCCTCCGAGGACAAAGACGGTGCATTGTGTGTTCACGCGCCGCTTTATTTATACAGCCCATACTAAGGTCTAAATTGAACACAGCTGTAATTTCCTTCAGCATGCCGGAAGTCAAATGTTATCGACTCACGGAAATGCCGAATATGGCCGCCATCTTGTAATGGCCAATAAATCAGGAAAAGAGGAAAGAAGAGTATAGTTTCCAAGTGCTGCTTGCCGGAAGTCAAATGTTATCGACTCACGGGAATGCCGAATATGGCCGCCATCTTGTAATGGCCAATAAATCAGAAAAAAAGGGAAAAGAGAGTATAGTTTCCAAATGCTGCTTGCCATGCATGTTTATTCCATGAACTGCAGTCAGATACAGCATACATCTACTAGATTAGATCTTCAATAAAAGAAAATTCCAAGCTATTTATTCCGCACGCTGAGAGTCAAAGATACTGACTCACGGGATCGCCATAAATAGCCACCGTCTTGTAGAGGCCAATAATTGGAAAACGGAGATACGATTCTGTCATCTATTTGTATAAGCGTTCTTATTGAGAGCTGTGTTTAGAGAGCAGCATACATCTAATATATTGTGTATTATATTCACATTGAAATTTGGTAAAACAAATGTATATATCCAAAATAAACGTTTTAACCAACTAAACAAATTTACCAAATACCAACCTTTCAAAATAAATATATTCCATTTGCCCGATCTAAAATTGGTATAAGAAAACAAATGCCGATCCCATAGTTAAACATCTTAATAGACTCAAGTCAGTAATGGCTTCGTTTTATATCATGATCTCTAAAGAGTTTTCACCCTACTCTCTGCTGGTAGTTAAGACACCTAACATCATATATCAGAGCCAAAAATAAAAATAAAAATAAAAAAATATATAGAAAAAAATATATATAGAAAAAAAGGGATTTTTTTGAAAGGAAAATTGAACAAATAGCGGAAAAAGAAAAACAAAGAAAAGTAGAGAAGAGATGGAAAAATATCCATTATAACAATCCAATATACCATTTAGATATATGTCTCAAACAATCATCCAATTGTAAATCGATATAGCTATGACCGATCCATATTAGAATACACAAACAGAATCATAAATTTACATGTGCATGAAAGCCCTATTATTCGCATACAACCCCTATCCAGAGAATAATAATGATTACCATCCCCTCTACAATTTTTAAAGGAAGTAATGCATTTCCTCATCGCTATTATGGCCCAGTTCGACACAACGTAATTTGCATATCCATCCTGCCTCGTTTTTCTTAGGGCTAATTCCTATTTCCCCTCTCGTGTGAGCTGGTATATGATCAATACCCATAAACCATAATGCGCTATCGTCTGGATGATTCTTTTGCATGTGGAATGTCATGGGGTATTTATAATCACCATTCCGTATTGCGCGTAGGTGCTCCTGTATTCTCAATTTGAGAGGTCTTATGGTGCTACCCACGTAGATTTTATTACAGGGCAGCCCAGAATATATGTAACATACCTCGTGTTGCAATTAATCAGATGGTTGACGTAATAGACCCGCTCAGTATTAAATTTAAAAAACTTTGTTTTATCTTTTCCAAACATGCAAATATTACAACTTTTACAGGTGAAAAAACCCTTGATTGAATGTGACAACCAAGTCACTGTTCTTGGCATCGTGATGTAACTGGGGCACAACAGATCTCTCAAATTCTTGCCCCTCCTATATGTTATCTTAGGTTTTATGGCCAGTATCTCCTGTAAAGTGGGTACTTCAGTTAATAAATGCCAATGTTTACGTAATACGTTATAAATCCTATCACTATTGCTATTGAACTGTGTGATAAAAGATGTAGGGGCCCTACTAGCTTTAGCTGAATCCTTCGTTCTCAAAGTGGTGTCCCTAGAGATTTTAGCAATCTTATTTTCAGCTTTATCCAACTTATCTCGAGGGTAGCCACGTGCTAGAAAGCGCAGTTTAGTTTGTTTAATGTTTTCGGTGAAAGCCTCCTCCGTGCTGCAATTTCTCCTCATGCGTGTCATCTCCCCATACGGGATGTTGTTAATTACGTGTTGGGGATGTGCACTGCCTGAATGTAAGGTGCTATTACAAGCTGTATTTTTCCGATGAGTTGAACTTTGTATATGATTATTCTCGATGAAAAAAAGAATATCCAAAAATTCAATTTGTTCTCCACTAAAATTAATAGTGAATTGCACATGGAAGGGGTTATCATTGAGGAAGGCATGATACTCCAATAACTCCGAGGCAGGTCCATCCCAAAGCATGATAACATCATCGATGTACCTGCCCCAGAATAAAATGTGTCCTGTCCAGTTTGCAGAGCGACGGCCCCAGGCATGCTCCCGCTCATACCAACCCATAAAGAGTCCGGCATAAGCGGGAGCAAACCTGGAGCCCATCGCCGTGCCCTGTATCTGGTGATACCATTGTGCATCATGTAAAAAGAAATTTTTGGACAGAATGATATTTGTCATTTCCAATAAAACCTCATTATGTCTATAGTGGTCCGCAGTTCTTTGCCCCAGGAAGAATTCTAGAGCTTTAATACCGAATTCCTTCCTGATGCAAGTATATAGACTAGCCACATCCATCGTTACTGAACAATAAAGTTTCAGACCAAGCAAGACCATCAAACTTATTTAAAATGTCTTTGCTGTCTTTAATATACGCTGGTAAATTGCAGACCAATGGTTGTAAAAATTGGTCTACATATTCTGACAGCTTCTCTGTTGGGGAATTAACACCTGAAATAATTGGGCGTCCCGGTGGGAATTGACCCCCCTTGTGTACTTTGGGAAGTACATAAATACATGGAAAAGAGGGTTCATTCACCATCAGATATTTATATTCCTCATCACTTAAAAGACCAATCTCCCTCCATTCCACCAGTCTCATGTTAATATGAGCACTCAGAGTGTTAATGGGGTTCCCTGGAACCTTCATGTAACACGCGGTGTCTGACAGCTGGCGGTCAATTTCCTTCATGTAGCTCTCCTTATCCATTATCACCACATTTCCCCCCTTATCCGCTTCTCGGATAACGATTGAGGGATCTGATCTTAGATGTTTCAATGCCTTGTTTTCTTCTACTGAGAGGTTAAATTTTACTTTGTTCTTGGGCAATGGGTGCTCCAAAATTTTATGAAAACCCTCAGTGACTCTCTCCCTAAACAAGTCTATATTGGGATGAGTCCCTGTTGGAATAAATTTGGATCGTGATTTTAACCCACTATCAATCTGTATGTTTTCTGAGATGTCCAATTCCGCTCTCAACACATCTACCTCAATTGGTGTGTCATCCTGTAACGACATCATCAGCTGTAATGTATGTAAATCTGAAACAGTATGGGTAGGTGGTACATATTCCCCCATATTCTTAGTACATATAACAGGATTCCGGATGAAATGATCTTTCAATTTTAATAATCTGGTAAATTTGTACAAGTCCACAAAAAAATCCATGTCATTACCAAATTGTGTGGGACAAAACCCCAAGCCCTTACTCAATACAGTTATCTCAATTTCTGACAACACTCTGGAGGAGAGATTTACAATCATAAGTTCCTGTGTGGAACCCCCCTCCCCTTGTCTTGTAATATTTTCTAAGTTGTCTTTGACCTGGTTGACATGGCAATTGTGTCGTTCCGCACCCTTTTGTTTCTGCCTGTGTTCCTGCCATCTCCTCCCCCCCTTCTTGTTTTTGTTCTTTTCTGATGGTTTTCACCCCTAGTCTCAATCGCTCCATTTCTACTAAAAAAGTGGATCGATTTTCAGTGTCAGATACGCCTGGTGTCTCTTCCGTGTTTACTGAGCTGGCCACAGAGGAAATAGAACTGGTGCTGTCAATGGATTCTAATTCAGATGTTTCTTCTCTTTGTCTTTTTCCTTCCCCCGCTACTTTCAAATTATCATATCTGTGGGAGAATGTATAAATTCTCCCATCATTATAGTCCTTATCATCTCTCTTAATTTTCTTGACCTTTTATCCCTTAAGTAAATTTGATATTCATCAAGTATTTTATCTAAAATATCATAATTCTTTTTATTACATCTTTTAAATTAAAAATTGCAATCTCCTTCTCAAGTTCCTCTATTTCAGATTGTAACTTACAGCCTTTCATCTCTGCGTTTTAATCAATATACGCATCATATTAAATGATGCGTTATGAAGATTTTCCTCCCATTCCTTTAAAGACTCTGGGTCAAGGTCCTCAAACGTCGGGAAGATTAAGATTCTAAGACCTCGTGGGATTTTATCATTCTCAATATATTTCGCCAAAGTGGTGCCGTCCCACCACCTGGACATTTCTTGTTTTTTAGTTTTTCCAACCTCTGAAACTTTATTTTAAACCCTCTGTTTTTTCAACATTGCTTGGCGTACTTCCCACATGTTGTTTTGAGGGAAAGAGGTCCTGAGCTAGTTCCTGTCTTCTATCCTTGAAATTGGGCATATCTGTGGTAAATCTTAATAAAAATAATAGTAATAATAGGGCAGGCCAGTGCTTACACAGGAGTAAATTTTATAAGAAACACACAGGTTTGGCAGTGTACCCCGTAAAGACCTAGCACCTGACCCACTATCCCTAATTAGTGTAATTGGATTTCTCCCATAATAACGTGTGCACACCGTTAATACACCCACTGCCGCGGTGCAATCCAAAACAGGATTATAACAAACAAACTAAAGCGCAAAGGTGCACCACTTCGTAACAAGAAACGACAGACACATTACAAATTATCAGATCCGTGTCCATAATATTTTCCATATGTTTTCTTCTTTTATTTTTCAAAAAATTCCTGATACGTAAAAAACCACAGCCGACGCGTTTCGTCCAATAATGGACTTCTTCAGGGCTGTAAATTTGACAAACATATATATGTACATAAATATATATATATATATACACAGAACATCACCAACATCAATATTCACATTCAAACAATATATATATGTACAATTTATACACAAAAGAATAAAAAAACCATGAAGACAGGACAAAAAAATCACATGTGCCCCCAGGTCCACTTTGATGTGGCCTACGAGGGATGGGGGCCCTGTTTCCAACAGCCTTATCATGGCAGTCTATCCGACATGGTAGGACTGTCAGAAAAGGGTATCATAATGCCGACGGTGTTGCCTGCCTTGGTACCCGCTCTTGTTGGAACTACCATTCCAACCGTCGCCCCGTTGGGATCCAGGAATCTGCCGGAGACAACGGTCTTCCCTCCCACAGCTTGTGGTCTGACCACCGGTATTGTAATCCAGCGATTGGACCAAAGGGCTATTGGTCAGTCAGACCACCACTGATAGCCTGCCAGTGGCAGTCCGACCGACATCGAAATCAGCCCCTGTGTTTTTTCTCTTTCAAAATGATTACTGTCCCCCTCCTTTCAGAATTAGCTCATATGGCTGACACTACATGGTTTCCGGCTTCTACCACAACCTATCCTGTCCCTTGGCTATCTAACCCACAAAGGACTCTGGGTTCATGATTTTCCTTCCAGTGATTGTTAATTGTGTATGTTTTGCCGTCTGGGAATTTGGATAATACCAGTCACTTGGATAATACCATGTGTAGAACCTCCTAGTTCTCCCTCAGTGCAGATCAGTGAAGTCCTGGTATTGATTCCATACGTCATGGCTGCACTATAACTAGCTTTGAGAATGTGTAGGGTCTCCTGGGAAGAATGATAGACAGCTCCCATACTTATACACCAAAAAAACAGGTTAGACCCAGCCAGTAAAAAAGTTAGGATGAGAGTGTCTTCCTTCAGAGACGTCACTCCTACAGAACTCAAAGCTTCAGCTAGGATAGAGCATTATCTCATGTAGCAGGATCCATTCCTACTATTCTTGAAAAGGACACTCGGGGCATATTTAATCAAATATATCAAAAGGCAGGGCATAATGTGTTTAGCAGCACCTAGATTCTAACATTCCATTTTGTACTTAACTTGTGTTATTAAAAATGGGTTACGAATGGATGAAAGTTTACAATTACTATCATGCTTATTAAGAATTAGGGCTATTAGTTAAGGGAGGTAACTGCCCACCTTAGGCAATAACCACAATCTTTGTCAGGGTGAATCTCTAATGTCACTAAATTAGCATGAGCTTAACCCACTGGTTTGTGTGCTAGGCAGGCTTAACATAGAGGCAATCTGTAAAGTATTGATTCAGTACCAAAACAGTGAAGAAGTTCAAACGCAACACAATAAGAATCCCAAACCAGTTTAAAAAGCTAGAGTAAATTTTCATAAATAAAAGAACACCAAAATGCCAAAACTGCATTAAGGGGAACCAGAGACAATAATTTTTTTAATTTAAATGAAGAGATTGCCAAAAAGAGCTAAGTGCTAGTTGTGGTAAACTGGTCACGATAGACCAGGGCCTAGAAGCGATTTGTGACTGACCACAATGGATCATAGGTCTGATACAAGGGTCTGATCTGTACATAATATAAATGTTTAAAGTTCTATTTTTTGTGACTAATTAATAGTTAAAACACAACTTCAAAATGTAGGATCTGCTACAATTCTATCTCGTGAAAATTAATTCATGTGATGATGACATTGTGTACCTTACTTTCTAACCACCATATTTTCTCTATAATGGGAATCAGAATACACAATTATTGAACATTTGTGAAAATATTTCAAAGAAAATATAGGGGATAATTCTTTAGAATTATTTGTTCCCTTGTACAAATACACTCTAATCTCAGACAGGCAATGTGTTTAAGATGTTGACAAACATCTTTTTCCTATTCACACACAGGATTAAGCAACAAAAAAAAACTCTTTACACAAGCTTTTCACCTCCTTTAAATGTTTGATTCCAAAAATGTTTTGCAAAATAAAATTTCTTACTATTTGGAAGTTCAGAAAAATCAGTAAATAAACATTGGAGTGCGACACATTTGGTTAAGCTAGCACATTGTCTGTTCTTGTATTTAGGTATATAATATCCCTTTTAAAGGACACATCAATCAAAATGTCTCTCTTTTTTCACATTGATATTCCTTTTCAGGAAACCAGGCTAGCCAAGGATTATCCCAGAAGGACCTGTCGCAGGTAAGAAAATCCTCAATTGCAAGATGGGCTCAGCCATTTGACACCATCAGAGAGGATTAAGGGTTACCACATGCAAGGTGAGTATGCACGCAGGGAGACAAACCACGTCTGTCAACAAAAGAGTCCGGACGGAGGCTAAAGAATCAATTTGGGAAGTGGAGAATGTGGATATTACCAAAAAGTAGGAAGCAGATTTTGGGGCTCATCCTGGTATTTAGCAAGACCATCCAGTGGTGTGTGAAGAGCAGGCCCCACCATCCTCTAGGCCTTCACTCGGCTCCTTTTTAACTCCAGAGGAACAATAACATCTTTGTGTTACCTTCTTGCTATGGGGTGTCTGACCCTGCCAAAGCCAGCCATTTAATGTTTGTGTTGAAAAACAACTTCGCGATACCAAAGGGGATGATGGACGGAGCGCTAGAGCAAATCAAACACTCACCCCAGTCAACTGATCTGGGTTTAATCCATCATCATTCTTTAGCTCACTCCACCACCCCAGTTCAGACATGGCCATATGCAAATCAGTCTGACCCTGTGCCTCATGGGAACAGTCCAGCCCGAACTGCCAAGCCATGTCTTCCCTGGACCGGAAACAAGCATCCTGGGACCGGTTTCGGGTTCAAAACCCTCATCAGCCAGGCTATCTTGAATCCAGTGGCAAAGTGAGCAAGGGACCCACGTCTGGGCATACCCTGCCAACTTAGGGCGAACAAAGCGATACCAAAGGGGATGATGGACGGAGCGCTAGAGCAAATCAAACACTCACCCCCAGTCAACTGATCTGGGTTTAATCCATCATCATTCTTTAGCTCACTCCACCACCCCAGTTCAGACATGGCCATATGCAAATCAGTCTGACCCTGACAACTTCGGCATCATTGTGGTGAAGAAAGAGAGCAGGGATGGCTCAGAACTTTTGCCTCCAAGCCAGAAACTTGACTCATACATCACCTTTTGCTTTGGGTTGATTTTTCTATATTTTAGGACAGTGGACTGTTATTTTTGAACTATTTATGGACGTGTTTTTAAACTGATCCCATTTGTATATAGACTACTTCCCTTGACATTTCCAGGTGTGCTTTTAATATTTTCCCACCCCTTACATATTTAGATTTAACCTCTGCATTAAGACTAGATTTTCTTTATATTTGCCCATTCCCAAGCACAGTTTATATTTCTCAGCAAATTTTGTTTTATCAAAAAAATATCTACTTTGAGTTACATATAAACCGAGTAAATATTTTAAATCATTAACGTATTGCTAGAGTTTTACAATATTTGCAGGTTGGTGCATTGTATGTCAGTCCAAATACATTTTTAGTTATTGAAAATATGCATTCAATCTAATAATGACATTTTTATATCCAATACACTACGCAAATACCAGAACATAAATAACACTATCCTAAATGGCACATCAAACATTCAAAACATTTGAAAGATATGCGCAGGTTTTATGTGAAAAATGTTACAGTAATTTATTTTGCAAAATAGTTTTCAATGAGTATGATTCACTCATGTAATTATTATACCTCAACAACGTCAACTCACCAGCTGCAGCATCAGATATTTAATTTCTGGATAACCTGCATGTGGTCAACTGGCGAATTTGTGTACTTGCAGTTAGTATTGCCAAGGTATATCCTGCTATAGAAAAAAGATTTAGGGGCATATTAGCAAGACCCACGTTAAAATTATCGCCGTTTTAGCGGCAGGAAACTGCCGCTAAAACGGCGATAATGGCCTTGCTAATATGCGTTATAGAATTCAATAGAAGCCCAGGTTAGATGTGCAGGACATCTAACCTGGGCTTCTATGAATTCCATAACGCATATTAGCAAGCCCATTATCGCCGTTTTAGCGGCAGTTTCCTGCTGCTAAAACGGCGATAATTTTAACGTGGGTCTTGCTAATATGCCCCCATGTTCAATATAGATTTTGAATCTTTAAGAATAATCATGACCAACAATGCTTCCACATTAGAGATACATAAACAACAAAAAATAAAAATTAATACAAATAATTCTAACCTTTTATATACTAAAAAAGTGGATAAATAGTTATTGAAAAGACTATTAATGAGATGCAGCAATTAAAACCTGACAGGAGAGAGAGACATAAATAAGGGTGTAAGCCATCCTACGTCATACAAGAAGATGCTATTTAGGTGTTGTTAGAAATTGGGGGGCATATCTACAAGGGCTGGTGATAATTATCGCTCAGCGCTCTTAGCGTGAGGATAATTATCGCCGGACAACTCTGAATTTTATTGCGGAGATAGCGTGCTATCAGCAACGCTTATTTCCAAAGCGATAAAATTCAGAGCGCAAGCTGCAAACTGTGCGATCATCGCTGGAAATCCAGCGATAATCGCACAACTTTTGGCGATAGCTTGCTGATAGGGCTACACATACTTAGCCATGATATCCACCTTCCATAGGATATCATGGCTAAGTCAGTGTCAAAGCAGGCGTAAGGGAAGTAGCGATAACAGAGGTTATCGCTACTTTTCTTGTCGCCATGCTTCAGTAGCGTGAGGCTTGATAATAGGAGAAATGTCGCTCAGCGACATTTCTCCCGTTATTCTGGGGAGGAACGCCCACTTTGCATCTCATTAGAGATGCAAAGCTGGGCGATATGTGAAAGGGCGAAAAGCATGGATTCACGCGTTAGCGTGTCCTTGCTAATAGGGCGTTAAAATTATCGCCGCTTTTCGTCCGAAAACGGACGCTAAAGCGGCGATAATTTTATCGCCAGCCCTTGTAGATATGCCCCAAAGTTACTGATTGACTCGGGTGTGAGCCCTAGAAAAGCAGCAAGCACAATTCTAGTCAAGGTAAGTCACAAGCAAACTCCAAATGAACCTGTGCTCAACACTCTGCAGCTTGGCACAGAACAATCAGGCTTAATTTAGAGGCAATATGTAAAGTATTTGTGCAACACTTCCAACAGTAAAACAGTAACAACGCCACACAAAAAGATCCGACACCAGGTTAGAAACATAGAGCTTAATTTAATAAATAAAACAATACCAACAAAAGAACCTTCCAATCAGTAGAACCAGAGTTATGAATTTATTCACCTTCAACAATGCCTCCATAGATACCGCAAATGTGACCGCATCCACCACATCATCCGAGACCACAGGGGCAAAACTCCAATGCATCCTACTGGAAGCATGTTCTCTTTGCAAACATGCCACAGAGATCTTGGACACAATCTAATCCCTCATCCCTGACGTAATCATAATCACAGAAACCTGACTGAAGCCCCCCTCCCCTACAGACATCGCCATCTGTAAAGGCTGTAAAATAACCCACCAGGACAAGCCAACAAATAAGGAAGTGAAAATGACATCATCTACAAGAACACCATACACTGCAAGTTGGAAAAAGCCCCATCAGAGGCACCCTTGCCTATAGACCACCAGGACAACACGCCACCTTCTGCAATGTCATCCCGGACATCATTGCACTGATCACTATTGACTCCGAGCACTACATCTTCTTAGGGGACCTCAACTTTCACCTTGACGACCCCAGTGACGCCAATACCACTAATGTCCTGGAGAGCATGAATGACATGGGCCTCAAGTAGCTGGTCACCGACCCTACCCACATCGCAGGACACATACTTGATGCCATATTCACCTGCAGCGACAGAGACAAGTATATTCACTCCAAACAAATCACCTGGTCCGACTACTCCATGCCCCCCAGATCAATGTGCAAAGACTGGAAAAAGATATCAGAAGACTAGTGAATCAACGTTCTCTGCTCACCCCTCCCAACCTCTAGACCCAACCCAGAATAAGCAGAAAATAAATTCTCTCAGTGGATCACAGAATGCACCAACATTATTGCTTCCACCAAGACAGTCAAGTCCAAAGAGCCAACCAAAAGAGCCAGCTGGTTCACTGAGGAACTGCAATCTACCAGGTGCATCTGCCGGCAGCTAGAAAGAAAATGGTGCATCAGTAAAAAGGACAAAGATCGCACCACTTTCAAGGCAGCACTCAACCAGTACCCCCACCTCCTGAAAGAAACTAAGAAGAATGCCCTAGTTAACTGCATCAAAGCCAGCACAAACCACAGCAAGAAACTCTTCACCATGGTGAAGCAGTTCTCCAATCCTACCGCCACCGATAATGACATTACACCCTCCCAGGAACTGTGCAACAACCTTGCTGACTTCTTCCACAACAAGATCTCGACCATCTATGAAGACTTTGAATGCCAACCCTCCACTGCTGACAGCATCAACCAGCTCACACCCATGAACACTAACCCCAAACACCTGCTCACCCACCATTACCTCCTAACCACGCAAGACTCTAGCTCCATCATGAACTCTGTGCACTCGGGAGCACCCACAGACCCTTGCCCCCACCAAGTATTCAACCTCGGAAGCAAGACAATTGGCGACGAGCTCAGGAAAGTCCTGAACACCTCCATCAACTCAGCCTCCTTCCGTGAGAATTGGAAACACACCAAGTGAACCCCCTACTGAAAATACCATCACCCGACCCAGCCAAACTGCAGAACTACCGGCTCATCTCTCTTCTCCCATATCCTCAAAGGTCCTCGAGAAAGTGATCAACCAGCAACTCACCCAACACCTGGAATGCCACAACCTCCTGGAACACTCGCAATCCAGATTATGAGCCAACCACAGCACCAATACAGCCATGATCGCACCCTCTGATGACATTAGAGCCCTCCTGGACCATGGAGAAACAGCAGCCTTCATCCTCCTGGACCTGTCAGCCAGATTTGACACCATCTCCCACCACATCCTGATCAACAGACTCCTCCACATTGGAATCCAGGGAATTGCCCTCTCATACCTCACAGGTAGAACCCAAAGGATCTGCCTCCCACTGTTCACCACATAGCCCAAGAAGATCATCTGCAGCGGAAAGGCTGCGTAGAGCTCCTGTCATGCTCTGTGGCTGAGCTCTTCCAGGGGGGAGGTGCAAGATAGCCAATGCATGATTACCAATTGAGATGCAGATGCAGTATTTCATGGTGTTTGCTGCCAGATAAGCAAAATTACAGCCACCCGCAACAGGATTTTTGCAGCCAGAGTCGGTCTTTGGTTTTACTGCCCGAGTGTGGGCAGATATAAAGCTTTCTAGCTGTCACGCGGTCCCGTGCTCCCAGGGACACAGTTCACAGCCAAGAGAGCAACCGTCTGGGGCCATGGCAAGGTGAAAGTAAAGGCGCAATATTACAGTGGCAGGCTGACAAGGACTGCACCCAGGAGCTGACGGAGAGTCGACTCCCTGATCCTGTAAGATCTACGTGAAGTGGAGTCTAGCTCAGCTGATACTGGGAAAAGGTGGACAAGACCTACGGTGGTGGATGTTTCATTCCTGGGGGAGACTTCAAGGACTACCTGAGGAGCGCGGCCAGATTGTAGTGTAAATCCAAGAGATTTTTCCAACAATTATTTTCAACTCACTCCACGTATTATAACCAGTGCAAACTTTAAGGGTAACAGGGGGGTCTATGGTCACAGTTGTCAATGGTCACAGCAAGCGGACCCCAGTGCGAGAACCAAGCCCAGGATCCCCCATTTCCTCAGATTTGGGCCTCTACTTGACCTCTATTGCTAGAACTTTTTTGGGAAACAGTACCGAAGCTACTCACTACACAGAGCGCCCAGACGCTCCGCACTCAAATGCAACGGATACCGATCACCCAGTGGTCCTGCCCAGCCCTGTCTACCACCAATCAGAAGGGGCAGAATCGGGGGTTGAAGCAGCTTCAGGGGGAGCTCTAGGCCCTGCTGAAAGAGGAGGAAGAGCAGGTCTGTTGCAGAAGCTGTCCGTGTAGCATCGATGCAGCTTGCGTTTGACCTGCGATAATTCCTGCATCTCCCTGCAACAGTGTCCGGAGTACTGAGGCATATACCTTCAGAATAACCAATGAAGCGCATATCATGAGATTGTCTTGTGGATTGTTACCTGCCTTGTTATGTTGGCCTAGGCCTGGCTGCCATGCTGCTTTTCTTTGCGCACGTTACACTGAGCCGGGCCTTCCTCGCCCTTTGCTGGTGCCAAGTTCTTTTGCACTGTCTGCATTTTCTGTTGTTCACCTTTTTGGGCTCAGTCTGCACAAACATGTACAAGGTCGCATAACAATGTATTTTGGTTCTTCCTGATATGGCCAGTCTCGCGCACCCAGACATAACATTATGTGCAATTGCCATGAAGAATTTGGTATGCTTTTAATACTGTGGTTTTACTAGCGCTTAACACACTTGGAGAAATCCCTTTCAGTGAGAAGAGCTATGATGTCCTGCTGATGTAATTCTGCATCTAGAGACTGAGGTATGGGGGTTCGCTAGTCAAAGCCCAGAGGTTTTCTATTACTATAATAAACTATCTTATTGCAAGGGGAGGGTGGTAATGTTATTTAAACGTTTATCCACTGAGCTCTGAGATGCTTTCCCGTTTGTATTCTATGGAATTATAACCATGCTGCTTATATTAGTCATATGCATTATGCTATTAGTACTGACACGTGTACTGTACATTAGAGCACGTAAGTTGGAATAAACATTTTAACCTATCCAGTGTCTCTTACTACGCACCTTGTGGACAAGTACGAGTGAGTGACGAAAGAGTGTTCTTGCTTCTGTGAGTCCTGAGATAAAGATACCGTGTTCTGGGTTGTCCAAACATTAGTACTTGGGTGCTAATGGGATGCTAAGCTAGTTGGGTTGGGGTTTTTGGGTGCTACGGTATATGGTGGCAAACCACTGTATTCCGGGGTCCCATTTTCCTGTGCATAGCTCTGTGTATGTGCAGAAACCTTATGACATGGTGCGACCACCGTGGGGCAGCTTATCTGCGAGACGCTTGAGTAGTACTTGTGCTTGTCCACAAACCCCTCGCGTACGCTTCCGGAGGCGTATGTGACGGTGATACCTCCTATATTGAATGTTTTATAGGTTCTTTCAAGCTTGATATTATTAAAAAAGGTTAGTTAATATACCCATTTTTGTGCTCCCTGTTAGGTTGTCGATTATATCTGTTTAGTCATGGCTGGTGTGGCGATAGCTGCACATAGTCGAGGAGCACTCCGAGACCACTTAGTTGTGTATGGAGTGCCCGATACAGGGGTCGAGTTGGTCTTTGTGGTTCAAGCCGATCCGGCTTATCACTTTGAAGTGTTTTACACTTGGATCACTTTTGAAGCGGTGGATGCAGGTGATAAGCTGTTTCATGAATATAAGCCCACCGCTGTTCCTGCTGCCTATCGACCCTATACTGCTCTTGAAGTGCCTCTCACGGCTTGGCAGCACCGTGTTTGGTTCAATGGCGCCCTACCACAACCAACTACCGCAGTTCGTTTAGGCCCCTTATCAATTCAGGGGGCCACTTGGCCTGTATTGGCCGGGTATACCCCGCATCCAAATTATCTGGCATTATCGCTATGCGAACTGCGCACTATGCATACCGAATTGGTGCGAGTGCATCGAGCCTTAGTAACATACGTTACAGGTAGCCTCCATGGAGCTGCTCCTGTAGTTGCAGGCCAACCAGCTATTGCAGCTGGAGTGACCATAAGTCCTGTCATGGTAAATTCTGTGATGGGCAAACGTCCACAAAATAAGGACGAATATCCTTACTGGCTTGCTGAAAAGTTCGATCAGATAGAAGCAGTGTTTCCACATACATCCCCAGTAGATAAACACCGCATCCTCACGATAAGTTTGCCAAAAGACATAATCCCCGATTTGACATCATGTGAAAACTGGGGTAAGGTATTCGCAGCAGTTTATTCAAAATGTTTTGGAACTCCTTCCATGACGGTTCTACCCTCTGTAATTAAAAAAGTACAGGATGAACATGGCCCTGAAGCGGCTGTGGAATTAGGGATGAGACTAGTGGGAGTGTTTGATGTAGTAGCTGAGCTGATCCTTGGAAATGTCAAGGGCGATGCTATGAACTTTCAAGTAGCGAATGCTTTGGCTTTGGTCCCAGAGTTGGACAGGCCTCGCGAATTACCGAAAATTATTGCCCGGGCTTATAAAACAATTGGAAGAAATAGCCTGGGCAACAAGCCTTTTGTAAAAATGCAAACTCAATCGCAAACACAAGTTACACAAACAAAAAGTGCATCTGAGAAAGATGATAAACCAGTCTTCACTAAAAAGAGTTGGAGACAGAAAAAACAGGGTAAGCAACAAAAGAAGCCGGGGTCGAGAGGCGCTTCCCAGTTTCGGTTTCTTCTGAACGTACTTATGATTTACGTGATAGGTCAAGGATTAAATCACCAGAAAGGTTTCAGAGCTCTGATACGCGTTCTCCTCGTTCTTCACAGGCCCAGACGTCGTCACAGGCTGGTGGAGGAGGACGGCAAGATAGAGGAAGGGGCCGAGAGGCTCCCCAGGAGCGAGACCAACCTCGACAACAAGTCAGAGGTAAAGCAGAAGACTTTCATCTTCCTCGACCGCAATTTCAGAAGAAAAAGGTTGCCGCTGTCACAGCGAAATATGCCTCAGACCGTGAGAACGAGACTCCAGAATTGGACGTGGGCAGTGACCCTCCTAGACAGCGCCGCGGAAGTTACCATAGTGCGGGAGGCGCTACGTCCTCATATGGAGGCGACAGCAACTGAAACATTCGTTACTGTAGAGACAGCTGACACGAGAGTGGCACCCCTGACAGACTTTATAACATAGTCATCCAAATTGAAGGTGATATACCGCGTGAAATAAAAGGGATTTTTGGGAAAATCTAACCTCTTCATATGACATTTTGTTAGCAGAGGTGGATTGGCCACCCCCATTCGTTTTAGCTGCATATAAAGGAGAGGAGGTAATCCTTCCAAGCTTCTCACGGCAAGTCCCAAAAGACAAAGCTGAAGCACTTGCAGCTGAGTGGGCTGTGTACCTGGCACCAGCGTTATACCGCAACCATGTGGGATGGGATGAAGAATCACCTCCTCATGCAATACCTTTGCGGTCACTACCGCAGACACAACCCCAATATCCCATCAAACGGCAGGCAAAAGGCCCCGTCTCCGAAATTCTGACACAGTTGGAATATCAGGGAGTAATTGAACCGTGCGTATCACCTATGAACAATCCCCTTTTCGTGGTTTCTAAACCCGATGGATCGTACCGCTTAGTTTTGGATTACCGGCATTTAAATACTCATTGTCGGAACTTTGCGGTGCAAAATACACACAGTTCTGCGCTTGTAGACAGTCTTGTTCGTAAAAAATACAAAACGACACTTGACCTTTCAAACGGTTTCTACACGCACAACCTAGCCCCGGAGAGTGGTCAATGGACCGCATTCACTTCCGGTGGTAAATTATTCCAGTTCCGGCGATTACCCATGGGCTATAAAAATAGTCCGGGTATATTCGCCGCCCGTGTTGTTTCTTTGTTAAATGACATTGATCAAGACGCATGTTCGTACGTAGATGACATCTATCTGACGGACGACGAATTATTTCAGCATTTGTCCCGTGTGGACCGCATTATTCTTGAATTTGCGGAGCAGGGTTACAAATTTAACTTTGCTAAATCACACATTGCTGAATTTACAGTTCTGTTCTTGGGCTATGAGCTCAACAACGAAGGTAAGGGCTTAGCCCCCATTTCTTGGAAAAATGTGCACATTTGTGCCCCCAAATACTCTGAAGAAACTTCAGTCTTTGCTGGGTTTCTTGAATTTCGGGCGTACTTACATTCCCGAATATGCCCAGCGTATCAAGCCTTTGTATGCTTTGATACAACCTACTTATTCAAGGTCTTGCTGGCTGCCTGAGCATACCTCAATTCTGCAGTCTTTGCAGACAGACCTTTTGGAGTCTAAATATCTTTTGACTCGTGATAACCACACAAACCTGGTGATTAGAATAATTCCGGGGGCGGTGGGATTCACCTACTTAACCTTTAATGAAGGTGATACAGTACCCATCGCATACAAGTCGCATCTGTACACTTCCGCTGAATTGCGCTTTACATCTGTTGAAAAAGTTCTAACTGCAGTGCAAATGGCGATTCTAAAAGAACGCGCACTTGCACAGGGAAAGCGAATTCTGGTGGTAACACCCTGTCCTGCCCTAGAGGCAGTAACAAAGGCAAGTGTACCAAACTCTAAAGCAATGCATCCCCGTTGGATACAATGGGCTACATCCTTGACGTCATCAGACGTCACCTTTATTTTCGATTCTTCTCTTCAGACTCAGGAGTTCTTACAGTATGAATTCGTTCATCCTCCTCCTTTGTTTTTACTACCGCTTGAGGATTACAAATGTGTGATCTACACCGATGGTTCGGCGCAACCGACCACTGGGTCCAAGCACGCTTATTCAGCTGCATGTGCTATTGTTGCGGGTTCCTTTGTAGATGGAAAGTTCAAATCCTCTGTAGTGCATACTCGCACACTTGGAGATAGTACCGCACAATTGGCCGAGCTGCATGCATTGCTACTTGCGCTTGAGTTCGCTTCACAGGATGAGACCACTCTTATTGTATGTGATTCTTTTTACTGTGTACAATCTTACAATGACAATCTGTTTTTCTGGTCGAAAAACGACTACAAGGACGCAAAAGGGAGCACAATTAAGCATAAAATGCTTTGGGTTCGAGTGGCAGAATTGCAACAACGTCTGCCTCTCACACAGGTGGTTCACACCTTAGGCCATCAGCGGGTGGGCGCACACGCTATTGGTAACGATCTGTCAGATGAAGCTGCCCGTTCAGCAGTAGTCACGTGTTCAGTAGCAGCGGTTACCAGGTCCATGTCTAAAATAGACCCTGTTATATTAGCAGCTATTGCTGCAACCAAGGAAGGTAATAATTACCCTACAGGTTTCCCTTCCAAGTATTCTTACACATTAAGTCCCGATCAGGTTCCTTATGTAACTATACCTGACGTTGGAGATCGGCTGATCCCCAACGCGGACCGCAGGAGTGCCTTGATATCAGCTGCACACGAAGGCATGGCTTCGGCTCATGCAGGTGTGTCAGCTACGGTTTCCATCTTGCAGCAGCGTTATTGGTGGCGTGGGTTATATAAAGACACCCGTGCTTTTGTGCTTTCTTGCGACGTTTGTCAACAGATTAAGCCTTCCACGGTAACACGTCCACCACAAACCCCGCTCTGCATTGCTAACAGACCCTTTGGGTGTGTTTACTTGGATCACTGCGGTCCATTCTCATCAGACACTGCCTATAAATACATCTTAGTGGCAGTGGACTCGTGCACACGGTTTCTCTGGGTCTGGCCACAACGGAGTGCTGACGCCCGAAATGTAATCAGGGATTTGCGTGTCTTTGTGGGAATTTTCGCATGCGGCACCTTCCATTCGGACCAAGGTCCAGCGTTTGCCTCTAGGGCTTACAAGGATGCAATGGCTTCGCTTGGGGTGCGGGTGAAATTTTCGTCTCCGTATAGGCCTGAGGGCAACTCTATCGTTGAACGAATGAACCGTGACTTAAAGCAATCCTTAACAGCTAGGGTTATAGGTACTGGCAGGAACTGGCTGGCCCATTTGTATACCATTCAGCGTGCACTTAATAATCTCCCTAGAAGACCTCTGGGTGGGCGGACCCCATACGAAATGCTCTTTGGCATAAGAATGTTTGTGCCTGACCTTGAGGGTCCAGACATCGCAGCGCAATCCGCCAAGTTTGATGTAGATAACCATTCTGCTATGTTACAGGACTTACAAGAAGCCCGAGACAAACTTGCAACTACACATTTGCCTTCAGCCACAGATCCTGCGTTGCAGATTCCGGTAGCCGGCTGGCTTCTGAAAATTGGAGAACTGGTTCGAGAGAAGGTTGAAAACAAAAAAGAATTTGGCCCCTCTTTTCGTGCACCGGTTCCAGTTCTTGGCCTGAAGGGAACACGTACAGTCATTTTACCACCGCTTCCTGGTCGCAAAGAGAACAGATACATCTCAGTTGAAAATGTCAAGCTACAGCGCCTGGCCGATCCTGAATAGTGTCACACCAGCGGTCTCTTGTCCTGCCATTTATCGGACATATGTTCATAGTCCATCTGCACGAACGATCGCTGATGCTGTAATTGAGATGGTTGATTTGCCTGAAACTACGATTGATCCCCAACTCTCCACCAATATCGACGAGGACGAGTATACTTATCCTGCATCAGAATCGGTGGCACATCAACCAACAACGCCACTAAGCCCGACTCGTTATTCCTTTGATTCGGATTCCACATCTTCAAAAGTTCCATCCAAGTTCAGTATTTTTATATCCTGGTTTAGAGACAATTTTTTGATTCCCCCTGGACATACATCTGGTTGGTACTTTTCTTGATATTTTTGTTCATGTCCATTGGCTTTGTCACAGTGTTTTTTCTACTAATTAATGGTCACTATTTACCTGAACGCTCTGCTGTAGACTATGTTTCTGGAACTTTGGCTCCTCATTCCTCGTCTCACATCATGAAGCGTGACCACACATTTGTGAACATTTCAGCTTTCCCAGTTGCTGATGGCATCGTATGGGATGCAGTGAACTATCAAATCCATGGTCCGACGGAAATTATTAATGTACCTAATGTCCTTCGTGTTTCGATGGGAGATGTAGTACAAAATAATATTCATTCTGATGATTGGGATGTGCATGCCGTTGAAGCATTGTTTGCCGATTTAAAATATTATGCATCTTTTAATGCTGAAGATTTATATATGAATTCTGCTAATTATGCCGATTTGTATTGTTACCAACATTGGGGTAATCATTTTCTCCATAAGCCCAGTGCCCTGCGTAGTTCTGTTAACTACACCCAATGGGAACATTGTCCAAACCCCTTGCCAGGTAGCTCTCAAACTCTTCGAAATAAGTTTAATTATTTTACTGATTTTAATCGGTCGAACCCTGCATCCTATTATTTTAGACTTAATAACATATCAACTCAGAAAATTATGTTGACACACACCAAATTGCTTTATTCAGGTTCCTTTCTAAGTGCCCTAGCTGTGGGTGGTTATGAGTACTGGGATAATACAGTGGATTTAAAATCTATTTGGGGCTCCAAGCCATGGCAGGTACAGGGAACCGAGGCATTACACCGTGCTTGCCTCATCCCTACACAAATTATGTTCCTCAATGTCTCCATCTATCAGACTACATGTTGGGGCTTAGCAACCACTAAACAATTGAATACTCCATCAATACCATCCCTGTCGAGTTTTCCCAATGAAAGCTCACGATTCAATATGTCCCTCGTGTCCCTGCAGGCTCTGTTACAGAATAATTCGTTTAATGTTTCTGAGCTAGTGCAGTCACCCTGGTTGGTATGGCCTACATCATCTAATGCATGTCAAATGCGTTTTCACGATTCTGGTGCTAGCTACACACAGAATAGGCCTGATCCGAGGTTTACTGATGCCCGTACTGTCACTACATACTCTGTTGGTAAATTATGCAAACAATGGCTGCAACATTCGTCCCTTGATTCTGTTAAACAACATTTGTCCCTCCTTACAGGCAATATTGATCTGTCCGACTTTGTTTTGGGACCTCGTGGTCCCCGACCTAAGAGATTCATTTATGAAACGTATAATGAACTCTGGAAGCTATCACAAATGGAAGCTGCTTCCCGTCTTCGGGAAATAGATCAAGCAAATATGGAAAAGGTGCTTGCTGTTGTTGACAATAGTATTAATACCCTGTCTTCTCGCATTTACACTTTAGAGAATATTGTGTCCTCTGTTGTCGATATTGTACAAGATGATGTTTCTGTGTTATATCATGGTCAGAATCAATTGCGCTCAGTTATGCAGTTTGCATGGACTTTACAAACACTTAAGTTAGGTAAAGTGCCTTGGCATTTTTTGAACACCTCTGCCTTGTTTCTACCTTTTAACTTAACTGACAAACAGCAATTTATGTCCATGAAAGATGCAACTTACACTCTATTACATATCGAGAAGATGGATCCTTTGCCGTTCTCTGTTGCAGAACTCGATTCTGCTGTATGGCTAGTTCATGGGGTTATCGTTTTACCTTTTTCCTTGTTTGAATTTGACTCGTGCATGAAACATTATCCTGTGGGCCGTTACCGGCCATTGGGCAGTGCTTTCCTGCATGAACTCTGGTCCTTGCCTTTCATGTATAAATGCCTTCGGGACGGCAAGGAAGTCTTTCTCACGGGGGAGTACTGCGACTCGACTATGGGTCATTCGCTTATTTGTAAACACATTAAATTGCATGGCTCATGTAGCGTTTCCTCTCCTAATCTTGCTTGTGTGCTGAAAGGTATTCCTGCTCCTGTTATTTCACCTACTTTCACTCTCCTTTCCAATGGTAGTTATTTACTTTTAAATAACGAAAACTGTTGTGGCCTGCAGGCTGGCATTCCTTACATTGTAACAGTTTCGCACAGGGTTGTCTGCTGCAAAAATGTGCTTTTTCCTCCCCCTCATGGCAAGGTTGATATCTCTATTTGGCCTTCCATCCCTACCATGGAAGCAGATTTCAATAGACTGAGCAGAATAAAGGCACTATTATTAAACGAGGAAGTTATGCTCACGTCCGCCCGGGAGACATTCATTCTCCAGGTGGCGAGTACCCACAGGGAAATACAGGCCCTTTTAAACACTAATCTCCCCCAACATTTTGGGGAGTTAATTCATCGTATTTTTAACGCATCTAACACTGAAGGCCTAGTACACTTTTTTAAGGTCGTGGGGTCGGGCTTGGTGTCCTCCTTCCAAACTATTTTTGGTGTCATCCCGGCTTTCATACATTCTATTTTTTCCAGTGTCTTTGGCGGTTTCCCGTTGATCCTCGCTTTAGCGGCTGGTGTCTTGCTCTTAATTTGCTTTCTGCGCAATGGCTGCTCCCCGATGGGACCTGCTCGATCCAGAACGCCTCCAGCTGCTCCGTGAGCGCCTTTTGGCTGGTTTTGGTGTCTTGCCATTGGCGACACTGAGTGTGTCATATACTCTTTCATTTCGCTTTGCTTATTTCACTTGCGTGCAACCTGTGATGACTTGTGTCCGCTGTCCTTTCACCTGGACTCTGGATTATTGCCTCTCCAATTCGTCATTGTCTGTTCCGGATTTTGTTCAGTTGATGGGTCCCTTAGAGGCCCATGAGCAGGACTGTTCCGTTGCTGGCTGTATGGCGCGTGCGGCTGCACTGGGGATTTTGGCGCAATGGGATATCTGGGCGGCTGCCCAGGATCTCCTACAACGAAGCTGTTTCAATTATCATGCAAGCTGTCCCGCATTGCTTCTGGATGCTCCCTTTGCTGAGGAGCATTCCTGCTCTTTTGATCTCATGGATTGGATGGCATCTATGTTTTTTGACGATTCCAATGATGAACTCTTGGAGGGTATGGCATTTTTCTGCACTTACACTTTCATGGAGTGACCTGCCCTTCGCCGTTTGGGCGCTCCCTGTGCTCCAACAGCTGTGTTTTTCCTCTGATGGGCCTCTGTCCTGGCCGCCGGACTGTCCAGGGGAGGGTGTCTTGTGGATTGTTACCTGCCTTGTTATGTTGGCCTAGGCCTGGCTGCAATGCTGCTTTTCTTTGCGCACGTTACACTGAGCCGGGCCTTCCTCGCCCTTTGCTGGTGCCAAGTTCTTTTGCACTGTCTGCATTTTCTGTTGTTCACCTTTTTGGGCTCAGTCTGCACAAACATGTACAAGGTCGCATAACAATGTATTTTGGTTCTTCCTGATATGGCCAGTCTCGCGCACCCAGACATAACATTATGTGCAATTGCCATGAAGAATTTGGTATGCTTTTAATACTGTGGTTTTACTAGCGCTTAACACACTTGGAGAAATCCCTTTCAGTGAGAAGAGCTATGATGTCCTGCTGATGTAATTCTGCATCTAGAGACTGAGGTATGGGGGTTCGCTAGTCAAAGCCCAGAGGTTTTCTATTACTATAATAAACTATCTTACTGCAAGGGGAGGGTGGTAATGTTATTTAAACGTTTATCCACTGAGCTCTGAGATGCTTTCCCCGTTTGTATTCTATGGAATTGTAACCATGCTGCTTATATTAGTCATATGCATTATGCTATTAGTACTGACACGTGTACTGTACATTAGAGCACGTAAGTTGGAATAAACATTTTAACCTATCCAGTGTCTCTTACTACGCACCTTGTGGACAAGTACGAGTGAGTGACGAAAGAGTGTTCTTGCTTCTGTGAGTCCTGAGATAAAGATACCGTGTTCTGGGTTGTCCAAACATTAGTACTTGGGTGCTAATGGGATGCTAAGCTAGTTGGGTTGGGGTTTTTGGGTGCTACGGTATATGGTGGCAAACCACTGTATTCCGGGGTCCCATTTTCCTGTGCATAGCTCTGTGTATGTGCAGAAACCTTATGACAAGATCCAGCAGCAAAAAAGTGCGTTACAGGGAAGAAACCCCAGACGAAAAAGCGTGGGGAGCATGGGACATCGGATCATTCAAGTTCATCTTCATCACCAGATAGAGCTGGATTTAACTTCTCCTGAGGGTTCAAAGGGAGGATGGATCCTACAAAAAATGCAAACAATGTCTACGCCCCCCCTCAGCCATGACAGAAGCAAGTCCCACTAGAATGCCTACAAAAATCACTGTTACACGCTCGGAGGGGACATTTCAAGAAAGAGGGAAGTTGGTATATCCCTTGTTTTCCTTGGGGACGCAAAGAGAAAACCCGCTCAAGCCAACTTGCATCCAGTCGATGCACAATGTTGATGCGCCTACTCCCACTCAAACAGCAGCGGAAAGATTTTCTTTGTCCAACAAGGATCCAAGTGAAATAGAAGTAGAAGTGCCATCTCACTTAATCGCCGAATCAGCGTCGTTTTTCACCACTGAGATGACCTTAAGCCAGATTCTAAGTGAATTGTGCAAGATGAAACTTTCACAAGAGGCAGCACATCACAAGACGAATGAACAGCTGGACCAGATCAATGAGAACCTACATCAGCTTTCAACACGCATGACGCAGGTAGAGCAGAAGGTTTCTTCTTTAGAAGTCAACAGCAATAATCAAGAGACCAATCTGGCCAAACTGCAAACGGAGCTGGAAGATTCTAACTCAAGCAATTCAAAATAAGTCTTTTGCTGCTCTGGATAACTTTTCATTTTGAATATATTAGGACATCTCGATCCTAGCAGCACGAAGACCCATAGATTTCATTGGACTGATAGATGATTTTAAACGTAATAATGCTCCAGCTGGTATAACTCAACAATCCAAGTTAAAAGTTTTGTAAAAAGGTTGATCCCATATATTCCAGTCAGTAGCACGGGCCAAAGAGTTCCTGCTTACAATTAAAGGAGAGGGGGTGGGTAGGAAATAGTCTTTAAAAGGAGTAGGATAACTGCAGGTATAAGGACTGCCCAAAATGAAATTCAATTCAAATCAAGACAAATTGAGAAGTTACTTACCCCCAAAAAATATTTCTTAGGCTCATTATTTTAATTTGTTAGCAGGGGGTTACTTGAAGACTGGCTTTTTGTGCACCACTCTCTCCGGAAGGAGCCTTAAGTACTATTCCAAGGTACCATCATAGGGGGACGGGGGGAGGTGGGGTGGTGGTTAAGGGCACGGGGTGGGCCAGTGATGGGAAGGGCCATGATTAAAGGGAGGGGTGAGGATTTGGGGTCATGTAGAGGTGGAGGGCTAAAAAAAAAGAAAATGATAATCACAGACAAGGGAGGGGTAATAAGTAAAGAAGTAAAGCAGGACATAGTCAAACCAATCACAGCAGTAGAGCAAATTATACTAATTGGAGGCAGAATACACAGAGCGAGGCCGACCACATAGAGACAACTAGCATAAAATGGCTGATAATCTGATATTTTGAGTTGCCTCATGTAATATAAATGGGGCTAACAATCAAATCAAATTGAAAGCCACATTCCAGTGGCTAATGACAAGCCAGCCGCAAGTCATTCTGTTACAGGAGTCTCATTTTAAAAATCACTCGCCCCCACCCGAATGGCCAAATTTCATCGCTCAGGCCTTCCAAGCTTCAGCTGACACAGCCGATCGGGGTGTCGCAATTTTACTTACATGTTACTTTCAAGGGGAAGGTCTCAGGACTATGAGTGACCCACTTGCCAGATGGGTGATGGCAAGTCTTAAAATCGGGTAACAGGTGTTCCAGTTAGTTAGCTATTATGGTTCTATTGAGGACAAGGCGTCAGCACTGGAAAAAGTGGGCAATATATTAATGCCATTGCAGGGGCTAGTAATCATAGGAGGAGATTTCAACTTTATTCAGAATCCAGGTCTAGATTCTTGTCATAAAAATAAGGCACAAAAAAAAAATCACAAACTTCTAGACAATTGGGGAGAATGATTTGAGATTAAGCGTTGGTTGTCCCCTGGAGAGCTCAATTCCCAATTAGAAGCGAATTCACTTTGTTTTTGAAAAAAAAACAATACGGCATCTAGAATCAATTTTTTTCTAATCTCCAATTAATGGGAAAAGGGTAAGTCCTGGATTATTCCCAACCCCTTTTCAGATCACATGTTCCCCGTGACTGAGATTAAAATAAAGGCTAGCTCAGATGAGCGGCCGAGGTGGACATTTGATAAAACTCTGTTGACGGATGAGGGCTAGGTCACAAATATGAAAGTACTGTTTACTGATTTCTCCCAGTGGAATGTGGGATCAGCCCCTTCCTTCCCCATTTAGGATTCCTGTAAGGCCTTTATTAGAGGGGAGGCAATATCTTGTAAAGCAAATATCATTCAAAAAAGAAAAGAAATGGCCAGACAATTACAACAAGAGCTATGTCAGGCAAGCCAACTCCACTCAGGAGTCTATTCGGAAATGACGGGAGCTAGATTAATAAAAGCTAGACAGAGTATTTGAGCATTTTACGAGCAGCAGGCAATTGCGAACCAGAACGGTTGTCTACAAAAGTTGTATGAGGAAAGTGAACACACGGGTACATTTTTGGCTTGGTCCTAAAAAATGTTTTATCATGCCGCCATTAAATCGATTTTTGACGAGGAAAAAGGTCAAATAGTTCAACATTTGCCTGAAATCGATAAAGTTTTCCTGTCGCACTACAAGAAGCTGTACTCTGCGCCAGCCTCGATATCTCCTGAATTGATCAATAATTACCTCAATTCAATTGAGCTGCCCATTTTAACTAACACCCAAAAACGCAAGATTTTGGAGCCAATCTCCAAAACCTAGGTCGAGGAGGGTGTCAAAAACACTACTAGCGGAAAAGCTTGCGGTAGCGATGGATTACCCATTGAGTTCTATAAAATATTTATGCCACAGATAATAAATCTATTGGTAGCATTATTCAATGCGATATTGAAAGGGTGCCAGATTACTAAAACCTTCTCTGAAGCAGTTGTCGTCAGCGTTGTAATGAAGGGTAAGCCCTCTGGCAATCCCAGGTCATCCCGCCCAATAAGTTTATTGAATAATGATTACAAAATATTTACTAAGATAATAGCGGCCAGACTAACTTCACCGGCGCAAAAATTGATTAATGAAGAGCAATGTGTTTTTTGCCAGGGAGGATCCTCGCCAATAATTTAAAAAAAAATTGTCCAGGCAATCGATTATTTTTCAAACAACGATGTCAAAGCGCCAATCAATATGATCGACGTGGAAAAAGCATTTGATCTAGTTAATTGGGACATTTTGTTCACTATTCTAATTAAATTTAAGTTTTCCCTGGAATTTGTGAATATGTTAAAGAATCTATATGACAAAGCAGAGGCTACAATTATAATCAATGCAAATACCGCTGGTATAATCAAGATTCGAAGAGGCACTCGCCAGGGGAGTCCGATGTCCCCGGTTTTATTTGCTTAACCCCTTCCATGCTCATGACGAGCTCAACTCGTCATGCTGCGCAGTGCTCGTGTGCGCATGACGAGCTGAGCTCGTCATGAACCCGTCCGCTTAATGAAACGCCTCGCACAGGGCGAAAATCGGCCGCGCATGGAAGGGGTTAATTCATCGAACCACTAGCCTCAGCAATACGCCAGACTACCTCAATTAAAGCGCCTGTAGCTGGGGCTCCAAAACTCAAGCTTTTTGTGGATTACCTTATTCTTTATTTGGCGGCAGATCCTTTAAACATCAAGAAATCTTCGACACAATTGGAAGCTTTTCTGATCTAGGGGAGGTATAAGATCAACGATAATAAGGCAGCAATTTTATTATTCAATTGCCCAGATCAGGTTTTACCCAGCCACCTTCGAATGCAGGTTTTCAAAACTAAATAAATTCGCTATTTGGGCATTTGGGTCTCCCATGACTTTCTACAGCTTTTTTCACTCAACCATGTATCAACTTTAAACAAAGTAAAGAATATTTTAAGGATCTGGCAAGCTGATACTCCCGCTATCTATTTTTATTTTTTCAAATGTTTGAATCAAGGTCCCTGAAAGCTATTTTTGGGAAATAGACCAAATGTTTAATACATTTCATTGGTCAGGCAAGAAACCCCGCACTAAATTAGAAACCCTACAGCTTAGATCGGAACAAGGCAAGCTCGGGCTGTCCCATATAAAAAAATATTTTCAGGCTGCATTTATGGATTGGTGTGGATACGCAGCTGTGCTTCACTACTTTTGATTTAATTTTTATATGCAGTGAATGTCAATCGAGAACAACATACAGTTAGTTCCCTTTATCAAGATACCCAGACTACCCAAACACAATAGTTATAAGAGTCCGAATATAATTTTAGATAGATTTACTCAAATCAAGAAAGAGTTTCAATTTTCCACAATGCACCCGGATGTCAAGTTAAGGCACTGTAAGGATCTGGGATTACAGGTGAACCTGCAGACTATTAAGAACTGGGAAAGGTTAGGAGTCTATCAAATAAAAGACCTAGGGATCGAGGGAATGTTGAAGATCTGGCAGCAAGTCAAAAGGGGCAGATCAGAACACTTTCCGGCTCTATCATTCTCCTATATACAGATATGTAGTCTGGTAAGACAATTACAACTTTCTGAGGGCCCACTCCGCAAGGCAAACAGCTATGCTTTATATGTAAGGGACATGGTGGGGGTAGGGAACTGGTATTGAATTCTCCAGGGGCAAATCTATGATGGGATAGTCCCCACTACCCTGCAAAAAGCGCAGGAGTCCACGGGGTGTCAGATAGATGCATCATTATAGAAAGCTTATAATGAATGGTTCAATAAGGCCGTATGCAGGGCCAACATTAAGCGCATGGCCCTTTATTGTAAATGCGATACAAAAGGGGATGATGGATGGAACGTTTGAGCCAATCAAACACTCACCCCCAGTCAACTGATCTGGGTTTAATCCATCATCATTCTTTAGCTCACTCCACCACCCCAGTTCAGACATGGCCACATGCAAATCAGTCTGACCCTGTGCCTCATGGGAACAGTCCAGCCCGAACTGCCAAGCCATGTCTTCCCTGGACCAGAAACAAGCATCCTAGGACCGGTTTCTGGCATTCCAGCCGTCATCAGCCAGGCTTGCTTGAATCCAGTGGCAAAGTGAGCAAGGGACCCACGTCTGGGCATACCCCCGCCAACTTAGGGCGAACAAAGCGATACGAAAGGGGATGATGGACGGAACGTTTGAGCCAATCAAACACTCACCCCCAGTCAACTGATCTGGGTTTAATCCATCATCATTCTTTAGCTCACTCCACCACCCCAGTTCAGACATGGCCATATGCAAATCAGTCTGACCCTGTGCCTCATGGGAACAGTCCAGCCCGAACTGCCAAGCCATGTCTTCCCTGGACCGGAAACAAGCATCCTAGGACCGGTTTCTGGCATTCCAGCCGTCATCAGCCAGGCTTGCTTGAATCCAGTGGCAAAGTGAGCAAGGGACCCACGTCTGGGCATACCCCGCCAACTTAGGGCGAACAAAGCGATACGTAAAGGGGATGATGGACGGAACGCTTGAGCCAATCAAACACTCACCCCCAATCAACTGATCTGGGTTTAATCCATCATCATTCTTTAGCTCACTCCACCACCCCAGTTCAGACATGGCCATATGCAAATCAGTCTGACCCTGTGCCTCATGGGAACAGTCCAGCCCGAACTGCCAAGCCATGTCTTCCCTGGACCGGAAACAAGCATCCTAGGACCGGTTTCTGGCATTCCAGCCGTCATCAGCCAGGCTTGCTTGAATCCAGTGGCAAAGTGAGCAAGGGACCCACGTCTGGGCATACCCCGCCAACTTAGGGCGAACAAAGCGATACAAAAGGGGATGATGGACGGAACGTTTGAGCCAATCAAACACTCACCCCCAGTCAACTGATCTGGGTTTAATCCATCATCATTCTTTAGCTCACTCCACCACCCCAGTTCAGACATGGCCATATGCAAATCAGTCTGACCCTGTGCCTCATGGGAACAGTCCAGCCCGAACTGCCAATCCATGTCTTCCCTGGACCGGAAACAAGCATCCTAGGACCGGTTTCTGGCATTCCAGCCGTCATCAGCCAGGCTTGCTTGAATCCAGTGGCAAAGTGAGCAAGGGACCCACGTCTGGGCATACCCCGCCAACTTAGGGCGAACAAAGCGATACAAAAGGGGATGATGGACGGAACGCTTGAGCCAATCAAACACTCACCCCCAGTCAACTGATCTGGGTTTAATCCATCATCATTCTTTAGCTCACTCCACCACCCCAGTTCAGACATGGCCATATGCAAATCAGTCTGACCCTGTGCCTCATGGGAACAGTCCAGCCCAAACTGCCAAGCCATGTCTTCCCTGGACCGGAAACAAGCATCCTAGGACCGGTTTCTGGCATTCCAGCCGTCATCAGCCAGGCTTGCTTGAATCCAGTGGCAAAGTGAGCAAGGGACCCACGTCTGGGCATACCCCCGCCAACTTAGGGTGAACAAAGCGATACAAAAGGGGATGATGGACGGAACGCTTGAGCCAATCAAACACTCACCCCCAGTCAACTGATCTGGGTTTAATCCATCATCATTCTTTAGCTCACTCCACCACCCCAGTTCAGACATGGCCATATGCAAATCAGTCTGACCCTGTGCCTCATGGGAACAGTCCAGCCCGAACTGCCAAGCCATGTCTTCCCTGGACCGGAAACAAGCATCCTAGGACCGGTTTCTGGCATTGCAGCCATCATCAGCCAGGCTTGCTTGAATCCAGTGGCAAAGTGAGCAAGGGACCCACGTCTGGGCATACCCCCGCCAACTTAGGGCGAACAAAGCGATACAAAAGGGGATGATGGACGGAACGTTTGAGCCAATCAAACACTCACCCCCAGTCAACTGATCTGGGTTTAATCCATCATCATTCTTTAGCTCACTCCACCACCCCAGTTCAGACATGGACATATACAAATCAGTCTGACCCTGTGCCTCATGGGAACAGTCCAGCCCGAACTGCCAAGCCATGTCTTCCCTGGACCGGAAACAAGCATCCTAGGACCAGTTTCTGGCATTCCAGCCGTCATCAGCCAGGCTTGCTTGAATCCAGTGGCAAAGTGAGCAAGGGTCCCATGTCTGGGCATACCCCGCCAACTTAGGGCGAACAAAGCGATACAAAAGGGGATGATGGACGGAACGCTTGAGCCAATCAAACACTCACCCCCAGTCAACTGATCTGGGTTTAATCCATCATCATTCTTTAGCTCACTCCACCACCCCAGTTCAGACATGGCCATATGCAAATCAGTCTGACCCTGTGCCTCATGGGAACAGTCCAGCCCGAACTGCCAAGCCATGTCTTCCCTGGACCGGAAACAAGCATCCTAGGACCGGTTTCTGGCATTCCAGCCGTCATCAGCCAGGCTTGCTTGAATCCAGTGGCAAAGTGAGCAAGGGACCCACCTCTTGGCATACCCCCGCCAACTTAGGGCGAACAAAGCGATACAAAAGGGGATGATGGACGGAACGTTTGACCCAATCAAACACTCACCCCCAGTCAACTGATCTGGGTTTAATCCATCATCATTCTTTAGCTCACTCCACCACCCCAGTTCAGACATGGCCATATGCAAATCAGTCTGACCCTGTGCCTCATGGGATCAGTCCAGCCCGAACTGCCAAGCCATGTCTTCCCTGGACCGGAAACAAGCATCATAGGACCGGTTTCTGGCATTCCAGCCATCATCAGCCAGGCTTGCTTGAATCCAGTGGCAAAGTGAGCAAGGGACCCACGTCTGGGCATACCCCGCCAACTTAGGGCGAACAAAGCAATACAAAAGGGGATGATGGACGGAACGCTTGAGCCAATTAAACACTCACCCCCAGTCAACTGATCTGGGTTTAATCCATCATCATTCTTTAGCTCACTCCACCACCCCAGTTCAGACATGGCCATATGCAAATCAGTCTGACCCTGTGCCTCATGGGAACAGTCCAGCCCGAACTGCCAAGCCATGTCTTCCCTGGAAAGGAAACAAGCATCCTAGGACCGGTTTCTGGCATTCCAGCCGTCATCAGCCAGGCTTGCTTGAATCCAGTGGCAAAGTGAGCAAGGGACCCACGTCTGGGCATACCCCCGCCAACTTAGGGCGAACAAAGCGATACAAAAGGGGATGATGGACGGAACGTTTGAGCCAATCAAACACTCACCCCCAGTCAACTGATCTGGGTTTAATCCATCATCATTCTTTAGCTCACTCCACCACCCCAGTTCAGACATGGCCATATGCAAATCAGTCTGACCCTGTGCCTCATGGGAACAGTCCAGCCCGAACTGCCAAGCCATGTCTTCCCTGGACCGGAAACAAGCATCCTAGGACCGGTTTCTGGCATTCCAGCCGTCATCAGCCAGGCTTGCTTGAATCCAGTGGCAAAGTGAGCAAGGGACCCACGTCTGGGCATACCCCGCCAACTTAGGGCGAACAAAGCGATACAAAAGGGGATGATGGACGGAACGCTTGAGCCAATCAAACACTCACCCCCAGGTCAACTGATCTGGGTTTAATCCATCATCATTCTTTAGCTCACTCCACCACCCCAGTTCAGACATGGCCATATGCAAATCAGTCTGACCCTGTGCCTCATGGGAACAGTCCAGCCCGAACTGCCAAGCCATGTCTTCCCTGGACCGGAAACAAGCATCCTAGGACTGGTTTCTGGCATTCCAGCCGTCATCAGCCAGGCTTGCTTGAATCCAGTGGCAAAGTGAGCAAGGGACCCACGTCTGGGCATACCCCCGCCAACTTAGGGCGAACAAAGCGATACAAAAGGGGATGATGGACGGAACGCTTGAGCCAATCAAACACTCACCCCCAGTCAACTGATCTGGGTTTAATCCATCATCATTCTTTAGCTCACTCCACCACCCCAGTTCAGACATGGCCATATGCAAATCAGTCTGACCCTGTGCCTCATGGGAACAGTCCTGCCCGAACTGCCAAGCCATGTCTTCCCTGGAAAGGAAACAAGCATCCTAGGACCGGTTTCTGGCATTCCAGCCGTCATCAGCCAGGCTTGCTTGAATCCAGTGGCAAAGTGAGCAAGGGACCCCCGTCTGGGCATACCCCCGCCAACTTAGGGCAAACAAAGCGATCCAAAGGGGATGATGGACGGAACGCTTGAGCCAATCAAACACTCACCCCCAGTCAACTGATCTGGGTTTAATCCATCATCATTCTTTAGCTCACTCCACCACCCCAGTTCAGACATGGCCATATGCAAATCAGTCTGACCCTGTGCCTCATGGGAACAGTCCAGCCCGAACTGCCAAGCCATGTCTTCCCTGGACCGGAAACAAGCATCCTAGGACCGGTTTCTGGCATTCCAGCCGTCATCAGGCAGGCTTGCTTGAATCCAGTGGCAAAGTGAGCAAGGGACTCACGTCTGGGCATACCCCCGCCAACTTAGGGCGAACAAAGCGATACAAAAGGGGATGATGGACGGAACGCTTGAGCCAATCAAACACTCACCCCCAGTCAACTGATCTGGGTTTAATCCATCATCATTCTTTAGCTCACTCCACCACCCCAGTTCAGACATGGCCATATGCAAATCAGTCTGACCCTGTGCCTCATGGGAACAGTCCAGCCCGAACTGCCAAGCCATGTCTTCCCTGGACCGGAAACAAGCATCCTAGGACCGGTTTCTGGCATTCCAGCCGTCATCAGCCAGGCTTGCTTGAATCCAGTGGCAAAGTGAGCAAGGGACCCACGTCTGGGCATACCCCCGCCAACTTAGGGCGAACAAAGCGATACAAAAGGGGATGATGGACGGAACGCTTGAGCCAATCAAACACTCACCCCCAGGTCAACTGATCTGGGTTTAATCCATCATCATTCTTTAGCTCACTCCACCACCCCAGTTCAGACATGGCCATATGCAAATCAGTCTGACCCTGTGCCTCATGGGAACAGTCCAGCCCGAACTGCCAAGCCATGTCTTCCCTGGACCGGAAACAAGCATCCTAGGACTGGTTTCTGGCATTCCAGCCGTCATCAGCCAGGCTTGCTTGAATCCAGTGGCAAAGTGAGCAAGGGACCCACGTCTGGGCATACCCCCGCCAACTTAGGGCGAACAAAGCGATACAAAAGGGGATGATGGACGGAACGTTTGAGCCAATCAAACACTCACCCCCAGTCAACTGATCTGGGTTTAATCCATCATCATTCTTTAGCTCACTCCACCACCCCAGTTCAGACATGGCCATATGCAAATCAGTCTGACCCTGTGCCTCATGGGAACAGTCCTGCCCGAACTGCCAAGCCATGTCTTCCCTGGAAAGGAAACAAGCATCCTAGGACCGGTTTCTGGCATTCCAGCCGTCATCAGCCAGGCTTGCTTGAATCCAGTGGCAAAGTGAGCAAGGGACCCCCGTCTGGGCATACCCCCGCCAACTTAGGGCAAACAAAGCGATCCAAAGGGGATGATGGACGGAACGCTTGAGCCAATCAAACACTCACCCCCAGTCAACTGATCTGGGTTTAATCCATCATCATTCTTTAGCTCACTTCCACCACCCCAGTTCAGACATGGCCATATGCAAATCAGTCTGACCCTGTGCCTCATGGGAACAGTCCAGCCCGAACTGCCAAGCCATGTCTTCCCTGGACCGGAAACAAGCATCCTAGGACCGGTTTCTGGCATTCCAGCCGTCATCAGGCAGGCTTGCTTGAATCCAGTGGCAAAGTGAGCAAGGGACTCACGTCTGGGCATACCCCCGCCAACTTAGGGCGAACAAAGCGATACAAAAGGGGATGATGGACGGAACGCTTGAGCCAATCAAACACTCACCCCCAGTCAACTGATCTGGGTTTAATCCATCATCATTCTTTAGCTCACTCCACCACCCCAGTTCAGACATGGCCATATGCAAATCAGTCTGACCCTGTGCCTCATGGGAACAGTCCAGCCCGAACTGCCAAGCCATGTCTTCCCTGGACCGGAAACAAGCATCCTAGGATCGGTTTCTGGCATTCCAGCCGTCATCAGCCAGGCTTGCTTGAATCCAGTGGCAAAGTGAGCAAGGGACCCACGTCTGGGCATACCCCCGCCAACTTAGGGCGAACAAAGCGATACAAAAGGGGATGATGGACGGAACGCTTGAGCCAATCAAACACTCACCCCCAGTCAACTGATCTGGGTTTAATCCATCATCATTCTTTAGCTCACTCCACCACCCCAGTTCAGACATGGCCATATGCAAATCAGTCTGACCCTGTGCCTCATGGGAACAGTCCAGCCCGAACTGCCAAGCCATGTCTTCCCTGGACCGGAAACAAGCATCCTAGGACCGGTTTCTGGCATTCCAGCCGTCATCAGCCAGGCTTGCTTGAATCCAGTGGCAAAGTGAGCAAGGGACCCACGTCTGGGCATACCCCCGCCAACTTAGGGCGAACAAAGCGATACAAAAGGGGATGATGGACGGAACGTTTGAGCCAATCAAACACTCACCCCCAGTCAACTGATCTGGGTTTAATCCATCATCATTATTTAGCTCACTCCACCACCCCAGTTCAGACATGGCCATATGCAAATCAGTCTGACCCTGTGCCTCATGGGAACAGTCCAGCCCGAACTGCCAAGCCATGTCTTCCCTGGACCGGAAACAAGCATCCTAGGACCGGTTTCTGGCATTCCAGCCGTCATCAGCCAGGCTTGCTTGAATCCAGTGGCAAAGTGAGCAAGGGACCCACGTCTGGGCATACCCCCGCCAACTTAGGGCGAACAAAGCGATACAAAAGGGGATGATGGACGGAACGCTTGAGCCAATCAAACACTCACCCCCAGTCAACTGATCTGGGTTTAATCTATCATCATTCTTTAGCTCACTCCACCACCCCAGTTCAGACATGGCCATATGCAAATCAGTCTGACCCTGTGCCTCATGGAAACAGTCCAGCCCGAACTGCCAAGCCATGTCTTCCCTGGACCGGAAACAAGCATCCTAGGACCAGTTTCTGGCATTCCAGCCGTCATCAGCCAGGCTTGCTTGAATCCAGTGGCAAAGTGAGCAAGGGACCCACGTCTGGGCATACCCCCGCCAACTTAGGGCGAACAAAGCGATACAAAAGGGGATGATGGACGGAACGTTTGAGCCAATCAAACACTCACCCCCAGTCAACTGATCTGGGTTTAATCCATCATCATTCTTTAGCTCACTCCACCACCCCAGTTCAGACATGGCCATATGCAAATCAGTCTGACCCTGTGCCTCATGGGAACAGTCCAGCCCGAACTGCCAAGCCATGTCTTCCCTGGACCGGACACAAGCATCCTAGGTCCGGTTTCTGGCATTCCAGCCGTCATCAGCCAGGCTTGCTTGAATCCAGTGGCAAAGTGAGCAAGGGACAAACGTCTGGGCATACCCCCGCCAACTTAGGGCGAACAAAGCGATACAAAAGGGGATGATGGACGGAACGCTTGAGCCAATCAAACACTCACCCCCAGTCAACTGATCTGGGTTTAATCCATCATCATTCTTTAGCTCACTCCACCACCCCAGTTCAGACATGGCCATATGCAAATCAGTCTGACCCTGTGCCTCATGGGAACAGTCCAGCCCGAACTGCCAAGCCATGTCTTCCCTGGACCGGAAACAAGCATCTTAGGACCGGTTTCTGGCATTCCAGCCGTCATCAGCCAGGCTTGCTTGAATCCAGTGGCAAAGTGAGCAAGGGACCCACGTCTGGGCATACCCCCGCCAACTTAGGGCGAACAAAGCGATACAAAAGGGGATGATGGACGGAACGCTTGAGCCAATCAAACACTCACCCCCAGTCAACTGATCTGGGTTTAATCCATCATCATTCTTTAGCTCACTCCACCACCCCAGTTCAGACATGGCCATATGCAAATCAGTCTGACCCTGTGCCTCATGGGAACAGTCCAGCCCGAACTGCCAAGCCATGTCTTCCTGGACCGGAAACAAGCATCCTAGGACCGGTTTCTGGCATTCCAGCCGTCATCAGCCAGGCTTGTTTGAATCCAGTGGCAAAGTGAGCAAGGGACCCACGTCTGGGCATACCCCCGCCAACTTAGGGCGAACAAAGCGATACAAAAGGGGATGATGGACGGAACGTTTGAGCCAATCAAACACTCACCCCCAGTCAACTGATCTGGGTTTAATCCATCATCATTCTTTAGCTCACTCCACCACCCCAGTTCAGACATGGCCATATGCAAATCAGTCTGACCCTGTGCCTCATGGGAACAGTCCAGCCCGAACTGCCAAGCCATGTCTTCCCTGGACCAGAAACAAGCATCCTAGGACCAGTTTCTGGCATTCCAGCCGTCATCAGCCAGGCTTGCTTGAATCCAGTGGCAAAGTGAGCAAGGGACCCACGTCTGGGCATACCCCCGCCAACTTAGGGCGAACAAAGCGATACAAAAGGGGATGATGGACGGAACGCTTGAGCCAATCAAACACTCACCCCCAGTCAACTGATCTGGGTTTAATCCATCATCATTCTTTAGCTCACTCCACCACCCCAGTTCAGACATGGCCATATGCAAATCAGTCTGACCCTGTGCCTCATGGGAACAGTCCAGCCCGAACTGCCAAGCCATGTCTTCCCTGGACCGGAAACAAGCATCCTAGGACCGGTTTCTGGCATTCCAGCCGTCATCAGCCAGGCTTGCTTGAATCCAGTGGCAAAGTGAGCAAGGGACCCACGTCTGGGCATACCCCCGCCAACTTAGGGCGAACAAAGCGATACAAAAGGGGATGATGGACGGAACGCTTGAGCCAATCAAACACTCACCCCCAGTCAATTGATCTGGGTTTAATCCATCATCATTCTTTAGCTCACTCCACCACCCCAGTTCAGACATGGCCATATGCAAATCAGTCTGACCCTGTGCCTCATGGGAACAGTCCAGCCCGAACTGCCAAGCCATGTCTTCCCTGGACCGGAAACAAGCATCCTAGGACCGGTTTCTGGCATTCCAGCCGTCATCAGCCAGGCTTGCTTGAATCCAGTGGCAAAGTGAGCAAGGGACCCACGTCTGGGCATACCCCCGCCAACTTAGGGCGAACAAAGCGATACAAAAGGGATGATGGACGGAACGCTTGAGCTAAATCAAACACTCACCCCCAGTCAACTGATCTGGGTTTAATCCATCATCATTCTTTAGCTCACTCCACCACCCCAGTTCAGACATGGCCATATGCAAATCAGTCTGACCCTGTGCCTCATGGGAACAGTCCAGCCCGAACTGCCAAGCCATGTCTTCCCTGGACCGGAAACAAGCATCCTAGGACCGGTTTCTGGCATTCCAGCCGTCATCAGCCAGGCTTGCTTGAATCCAGTGGCAAAGTGAGCAAGGGACCCACGTCTGGGCATACCCCGCCAACTTAGGGGCGAACAAAGCGATACAAAAGGGGATGATGGACGGAACGTTTGAGCCAATCAAACACTCACCCCCAATCAACTGATCTGGGTTTAATCCATCATCATTCTTTAGCTCACTCCACCACCCCAGTTCAGACATGGCCATATGCAAATCAGTCTGACCCTGTGCCTCATGGGAACAGTCCAGCCCGAACTGCCAAGCGATGTCTTCCCTGGACCGGAAACAAGCATCCTAGGACCGGTTTCTGGCATTCCAGCCGTCATCAGCCAGGCTTGCTTGAATCCAGTGGCAAAGTGAGCAAGGGACCCATGTCTGGGCATACCCCCGCCAACTTAGGGCGAACAAGGCGATACAAAAGGGGATGATGGACGGAACGTTTGAGCCAATCAAACACTCACCCCCAGTCAACTGATCTGGGTTTAATCCATCATCATTCTTTAGCTCACTCCACCACCCCAGTTCAGACATGGCCATATGCAAATCAGTCTGACCCTGTGCCTCATGGGAACAGTCCAGCCCGAACTGCCAAGCCATGTCTTCCCTGGACCGGAAACAAGCATCCTAGGACCGGTTTCTGGCATTCCAGCCGTCATCAGCCAGGCTTGCTTGAATCCAGTGGCAAAGTGAGCAAGGGACCCACGTCTGGGCATACCCCCGCCAACTTAGGGCGAACAAAGCGATACAAAAGGGGATGATGGACGGAACGCTTGAGCCAATCAAACACTCACCCCCAGTCAACTGATCTGGGTTTAATCCATCATCATTCTTTAGCTCACTCCACCACCCCAGTTCAGACATGGCCATATGCAAATCAGTCTGACCCTGTGCCTCATGGGAACAGTCCAGCCCGAACTGCCAAGCCATGTCTTCCCTGGACCGGAAACAAGCATCCTAGGACCGGTTTCTGGCATTCCAGCCGTCATCAGCCAGGCTTGCTTGAATCCAGTGGCAAAGTGAGCAAGGGACCCACGTCTGGGCATAGCCCCGCCAACTTAGGGCGAACAAAGCGATACAAAAGGGGATGATGGACGGAACGCTTGAGCCAATCAAACACTCACCCCCAGTCAACTGATCTGGGTTTAATCCATCATCATTCTTTAGCTCACTCCACCACCCCAGTTCAGACATGGCCATATGCAAATCAGTCTGACCCTGTGCCTCATGGGAACAGTCCAGCCCGAACTGCCAAGCCATGTCTTCCCTGGACCGGAAACAAGCATCCTAGGACCGGTTTCTGGCATTCCAGCCGTCATCAGCCAGGCTTGCTTGAATCCAGTGGCAAAGTGAGCAAGGGACCCACGTCTGGGCATACCCCCGCCAACTTAGGGCGAACAAAGCGATACAAAAGGGGATGATGGACGGAACGCTTGAGCCAATCAAACACTCACCCCCAGTCAACTGATCTGGGTTTAATCCATCATCATTCTTTAGCTCACTCCACCACCCCAGTTCAGACATGGCCATATGCAAATCAGTCTGACGCTGTGCCTCATGGGAACAGTCCAGCCCGAACTGCCAAGCCATGTCTTCCCTGGACCGGAAACAAGCATCCTAGGACCGGTTTCTGGCATTCCAGCCGTCATCAGCCAGGCTTGCTTGAATCCAGTGGCAAAGTGAGCAAGGGACCCACGTCTGGGCATACCCCCGCCAACTTAGGGCGAACAAGGCGATACAAAAGGGGATGATGGACGGAACGTTTGAGCCAATCAAACACTCACCCCCAGTCAACTGATCTGGGTTTAATCCATCATCATTCTTTAGCTCACTCCACCACCCCAGATCAGACATGGCCATATGCAAATCAGTCTGACCCTGTGCCTCATGGGAACAGTCCAGCCCGAACTGCCAAGCCATGTCTTCCCTGGACCGGAAACAAGCATCCTAGGACCGGTTTCTGGCATTCCAGCCGTCATCAGCCAGGCTTGCTTGAATCCAGTGGCAAAGTGAGCAAGGGACCCACGTCTGGGCATACCCCCGCCAACTTAGGGCGAACAAAGCGATACAAAAGGGGATGATGGACGGAACGTTTGAGCCAATCAAACACTCACCCCCAGTCAACTGATCTGGGTTTAATCCATCATCATTCTTTAGCTCACTCCACCACCCCAGTTCAGACATGGCCATATGCAAATCAGTCTGACCCTGTGCCTCATGGGAACAGTCCAGCCCGAACTGCCAAGCCATGTCTTCCCTGGACCGGTTTCTGGCATTCCAGCCGTCATCAGCCAGGCTTGCTTGAATCCAGTGGCAAAGTGAGCAAGGCACCCACGTCTGGCCATACCCCCGCCAACTTAGGGCGAACAAAGCGATACAAAAGGGGATGATGGACGGAACGTTTGAGCCAATCAAACACTCACCCCCAGTCAACTGATCTGGGTTTAATCCATCATCATTATTTAGCTCACTCCACCACCCCAGTTCAGACATGGCCATATGCAAATCAGTCTGACCCTGTGCCTCATGGGAACAGTCCAGCCCGAACTGCCAAGCCATGTCTTCCCTGGACCGGAAACAAGCATCCTAGGACCGGTTTCTGGCATTCCAGCCGTCATCAGCCAGGCTTGCTTGAATCCAGTGGCAAAGTGAGCAAGGGACCCACGTCTGGGCATACCCCCGCCAACTTAGGGCGAACAAAGCGATACAAAAGGGGATGATGGACGGAACGTTTGAGCCAATCAAACACTCACCCCCAGTCAACTGATCTGGGTTTAATCTATCATCATTCTTTAGCTCACTCCACCACCCCAGTTCAGACATGGCCATATGCAAATCAGTCTGACCCTGTGCCTCATGGAAACAGTCCAGCCCGAACTGCCAAGCCATGTCTTCCCTGGACCGGAAACAAGCATCCTAGGACCAGTTTCTGGCATTCCAGCCGTCATCAGCCAGGCTTGCTTGAATCCAGTGGCAAAGTGAGCAAGGGACCCACGTCTGGGCATACCCCCGCCAACTTAGGGCGAACAAAGCGATACAAAAGGGGATGATGGACGGAACGTTTGAGCCAATCAAACACTCACCCCCAGTCAACTGATCTGGGTTTAATCCATCATCATTCTTTAGCTCACTCCACCACCCCAGTTCAGACATGGCCATATGCAAATCAGTCTGACCCTGTGCCTCATGGAAACAGTCCAGCCCGAACTGCCAAGCCATGTCTTCCCTGGACCGGAAACAAGCATCCTAGGTCCGGTTTCTGGCATTCCAGCCGTCATCAGCCAGGCTTGCTTGAATCCAGTGGCAAAGTGAGCAAGGGACAAACGTCTGGGCATACCCCCGCCAACTTAGGGCGAACAAAGCGATACAAAAGGGGATGATGGACGGAACGTTTGAGCCAATCAAACACTCACCCCCAGTCAACTGATCTGGGTTTAATCCATCATCATTCTTTAGCTCACTCCACCACCCCAGTTCAGACATGGCCATATGCAAATCAGTCTGACCCTGTGCCTCATGGGAACAGTCCAGCCCGAACTGCCAAGCCATGTCTTCCCTGGACCGGAAACAAGCATCCTAGGACCGGTTTCTGGCATTCCAGCCGTCATCAGCCAGGCTTGCTTGAATCCAGTGGCAAAGTGAGCAAGGGACCCACGTCTGGGCATACCCCCGCCAACTTAGGGCGAACAAAGCGATACAAAAGGGGATGATGGACGGAACGCTTGAGCCAATCAAACACTCACCCCCAGTCAACTGATCTGGGTTTAATCCATCATCATTCTTTAGCTCACTCCACCACCCCAGTTCAGACATGGCCATATGCAAATCAGTCTGACCCTGTGCCTCATGGGAACAGTCCAGCCCGAACTGCCAAGCCATGTCTTCCCTGGACCGGAAACAAGCATCCTAGGACCGGTTTCTGGCATTCCAGCCGTCATCAGCCAGGCTTGCTTGAATCCAGTGGCAAAGTGAGCAAGGGACCCACGTCTGGGCATACCCCGCCAACTTAGGGCGAACAAAGCGATACAAAGGTGATGATGGACCGGAACGTTTGAGCCAATCAAACACTCACCCTCAGTCAACTGATCTGGGTTTAATCCATCATCATTCTTTAGCTCACTCCACCACCCCAGTTCAGACATGGCCATATGCAAATCAGTCTGACCCTGTGCCTCATGGGAACAGTCCAGCCCGAACTGCCAAGCCATGTCTTCCTGGACCGGAAACAAGCATCCTAGGACCGGTTTCTGGCATTCCAGCCGTCATCAGCCAGGCTTGTTTGAATCCAGTGGCAAAGTGAGCAAGGGACCCACGTCTGGGCATACCCCCGCCAACTTAGGGCGAACAAAGCGATACAAAAGGGGATGATGGACGGAACGTTTGAGCCAATCAAACACTCACCCCAGTCAACTGATCTGGGTTTAATCCATCATCATTCTTTAGCTCACTCCACCACCCCAGTTCAGACATGGCCATATGCAAATCAGTCTGACCCTGTGCCTCATGGGAACAGTCCAGCCCGAACTGCCAAGCCATGTCTTCCCTGGACCAGAAACAAGCATCCTAGGACCGGTTTCTGGCATTCCAGCCGTCATCAGCCAGGCTTGCTTGAATCCAGTGGCAAAGTGAGCAAGGGACCCACGTCTGGGCATACACCCGCCAACTTAGGGCGAACAAGCGATACAAAAGGGATGATGGACGGAACGTTTGAGCCAATCAAACACTCACCCCCAGTCAACTGATCTGGGTTTAATCCATCATCATTCTTTAGCTCACTCCACCACCCCAGTTCAGACATGGCCATATGCAAATCAGTCTGACCCTGTGCCTCATGGGAACAGTCCAGCCCGAACTGCCAAGCCATGTCTTCCCTGGACCGGAAACAAGCATCCTAGGACCGGTTTCTGGCATTCCAGCCGTCATCAGCCAGGCTTGCTTGAATCCAGTGGCAAAGTGAGCAAGGGACCCACGTCTGGGCATACCCCGCCAACTTAGGGCGAACAAAGCGATACAAAGGGGATGATGGACGGAACGCTTGAGCTAAATCAAACACTCACCCCAGTCAACTGATCTGGGTTTAATCCATCATCATTCTTTAGCTCACTCCACCACCCCAGTTCAGACATGGCCATATGCAAATCAGTCTGACCCTGTGCCTCATGGGAACAGTCCAGCCCGAACTGCCAAGCCATGTCTTCCCTGGACCGGAAACAAGCATCCTAGGACCGGTTTCTGGCATTCCAGCCATCATCAGCCAGGCTTGCTTGAATCCAGTGGCAAAGTGAGCAAGGGACCCACGTCTGGGCATACCCCGCCAACTTAGGGCGAACAAAGCGATACAAAGGGGATGATGGACGGAACGTTTGAGCCAATCAAACACTCACCCCCAGTCAACTGATCTGGGTTTAAACCATCATCATTCTTTAGCTCACTCCACCACCCCAGTTCAGACATGCCATATGCAAATCAGTCTGACCCTGTGCCTCATGGGAACAGTCCAGCCCGAACTGCCAAGCCATGTCTTCCCTGGACCGGAAACAAGCATCCTAGGACCGGTTTCTGGCATTCCAGCCGTCATCAGCCAGGCTTGCTTGAATCCAGTGGCAAAGTGAGCAAGGGACCCACGTCTGGGCATACCCCGCCAACTTAGGGCGAACAAGGCGATACAAAAGGGGATAATGGACGGAACGCTTGAGCCAATCAATCACTCACCCCCAGTCAACTGATCTGGGTTTAATCCATCATCATTCTTTAGCTCACTCCACCACCCCAGATCAGACATGGCCATATGCAAATCAGTCTGACCCTGTGCCTCATGGGAACAGTCCAGCCCGAACTGCCAAGCCATGTCTTCCTGGACCGAAACAAGCATCCTAGGACCGGTTTCTGGCATTCCAGCCGTCATCAGCCAGGCTTGCTTGAATCCAGTGGCAAAGTGAGCAAGGGACCCACGTCTGGGCATACCCCGCCAACTTAGGGCTAACAAAGCGATACAAGGGGATGATGGACGGAACGTTTGAGCCAATCAAACACTCACCCCAGTCAACTGATCTGGGTTTAATCCATCATCATTCTTTAGCTCACTCCACCACCCCAGTTCAGACATGGCCATATGCAAATCAGTCTGACCCTGTGCCTCATGGGAACAGTCCAGCCCGAACTGCCAAGCCATGTCTTCCCTGGACCGGAAACAAGCATCCTAGGACCGGTTTCTGGCATTCCAGCCGTCATCAGCCAGGCTTGCTTGAATCCAGTGGCAAAGTGAGCAAGGGACCCACGTCTGGGCATAGCCCCGCCAACTTAGGGCGAACAAAGCGATACAAAGGGATGATGGACGGAACGTTTGAGCCAATCAAACACTCACCCCCAGTCAACTGATCTGGGTTTAATCCATCATCATTCTTTAGCTCACTCCACCACCCCAGTTCAGACATGGCCATATGCAAATCAGTCTGACCCTGTGCCTCATGGGAACAGTCCAGCCCGAACTGCCAAGCCATGTCTTCCCTGGACCGGAAACAAGCATCCTAGGACCGGTTTCTGGCATTCCAGCCGTCATCAGCCACGCTTGCTTGAATCCAGTGGCAAAGTGAGCAAGGGACCCACGTCTGGGCATACCCCGCCAACTTAGGGCGAACAAAGCGATACAAAAGGGGATGATGGACGGAACGTTTGAGCCAATCAAACACTCACCCCCAGTCAACTGATCTGGGTTTAATCCATCATCATTCTTTAGCTCACTCCACCACCCCAGTTCAGACATGGCCATATGCAAATCAGTCTGACCCTGTGCCTCATGGGAACAGTCCAGCCCGAACTGCCAAGCCATGTCTTCCCTGGACCGGAAACAAGCATCCTAGGACCGGTTTCTGGCATTCCAGCCGTCATCAGCCAGGCTTGCTTGAATCCAGTGGCAAAGTGAGCAAGGGACCCACGTCTGGGCATACCCCCGCCAACTTAGGGCGAACAAATGAGGCACAGGGTCAGACTGATTTGCATATCGCCATGTCTGAACTGGGGTGGTGTAGTGAGCTAAAGAATGATGATGGATTAAACCCAGATCAGTTGACTGGGGGTGAGTGTTTGATTGGCTCAAACGTTCCGTCCATCATCCCCTTTGTATCGCTTTGGTCGCCCTAAGTTGGCGGGGGTATGCCCAGACGTGGGTCCCTTGCTCACTTTGCCACTGGATTCAAGCAAGCCTGGCTGATGACGGCTGAAATGCCAGAAACTGGTCCTAGGATGCTTGTTTCCGGTCCAGGGAAGACATGGCTTGGCAGTTCGAGCTGGACTGTTCCCATGAGGCACAGGGTCAGACTGATTTGCATATGGCCATGTCTGAACTGGGGTGGTGGAGTGAGCTAAAGAATGATGATGGATTAAACCCAGATCAGTTGACTGGGGTGAGTGTTTGATTGGCTCAAACGTTCCGTCCATCATCCCCTTTGTATCGCTTGGTCGCCCTAAGTTGGCGGGGTATGCCCAGACGTGGGTCCCTTGCTCACTTTGCCACTGGATTCAAGCAAGCCTGGCTGATGACGGCTGAAATGCCAGAAACCGGTCCTAGGATGCTTGTTTCCGGTCCAGGGAAGACATGGCTTGGCAGTTCGGGCTGGACTGTTCCCATGAGGCACAGGGTCAGACTGATTTGCATATTGCCTTGTCTGAACTGTGGTGGTGGAGTGAGCTAAAGAATGATGATGGATTAAACCCAGATCAGTTGACTGGGGGTGAGTGTTTGATTGGCTCAAACGTTCCGTCCATCATCCCCTTTTGTATCGCTTGTTCGCCCTAAGTTGGCGGGGGTATGCCCAGACGTGGGTCCCTTGCTCACTTTGCCACTGGATTCAAGCAAGCCTGGCTGATGACGGCTGAAATGCCAGAAACCGGTCCTAGGATGCTTGTTTCCGGTCCAGGGAAGACATGGCTTGGCAGTTCGGGCTGGACTGTTCCCATGAGGCACAGGGTCAGACTGATTTGCATATGGCCATGTCTGAACTGGGGTGGTGGAGTGAGCTAAAGAATGATGATGGATTAAACCCAGATCAGTTGACTGGGAGTGAGTGTTTGATTGACTCAAACGTTCCGTCCATCATCCCCTTTGTATCGCTTGGTCGCCCTGAGTTGGCGGGGTATGCCCAGACGTGGTTCCCTTGCTCACTTTGCCACTGGATCCAAGCAAGCCTGGCTGATGAGGGCTGAAATGCTAGAAACCGGTCCTAGGATGCTTGTTTCCGGTCCAGGGAAGACATGGCTTGGCAGTTCGGGCTGGACTGTTCCCATGAGGCACAGGGTCAGACTGATTTGCATATGGCCATGTCTGAACTGGGGTGGTGTAGTGAGCTAAAGAATGATGATGGATTAAACCCAGATCAGTTGACTGGGGGTGAGTGTTTGATTGGCTCAAACGTTCCGTCCATCATCCCCTTTGTATCGCTTGGTCGCCCTAAGTTGGCGGGGTATGCCCAGACGTGGGTCCCTTGCTCACTTTGCCACTGGATTCAAGCAAGCCTGGCTGATGACGGCTGAAATGCCAGAAACCGGTCCTAGGATGCTTGTTTCCGGTCCAGGGAAGACATGGCTTGGCAGTTCGGGCTGGATTGTTCCCATGAGGCACAGGGTCAGACTGATTTGCATATGGCCATGTCTGAACTGGGGTGGTGGAGTGAGCTAAAGAATGATGATGGATTAAACCCAGATCAGTTGACTGGGGGTGAGTGTTTGATTGACTCAAACGTTCCGTCCATCATCCCCTTTGTATCGCTTGGTCGCCCTGAGTTGGCGGGGTATGCCCAGACGTGGTTCCCTTGCTCACTTTGCCACTGGATCCAAGCAAGCCTGGCTGATGAGGGCTGAAATGCTAGAAACCGGTCCTAGGATGCTTGTTTCCGGTCCAGGGAAGACATGGCTTGGCAGTTCGGGCTGGACTGTTCCCATGAGGCACAGGGTCAGACTGATTTGCATATGGCCATGTCTGAACTGGGGTGGTGTAGTGAGCTAAAGAATGATGATGGATTAAACCCAGATCAGTTGACTGGGGGTGAGTGTTTGATTGGCTCAAACGTTCCGTCCATCATCCCCTTTGTATCGCTTGGTCGCCCTAAGTTGGCGGGGGTATGCCCAGACGTGGGTCCCTTGCTCACTTTGCCACTGGATTCAAGCAAGCCTGGCTGATGATGGCTGAAATGCCAGAAACCGGTCCTAGTATGCTTGTTTCCGGTCCAGGGAAGACATGGCTTGGCAGTTCGGGCTGGATTGTTCCCATGAGGCACAGGGTCAGACTGATTTGCATATGGCCATGTCTGAACTGGGGTGGTGGAGTGAGCTAAAGAATGATGATGGATTAAACCCAGATCAGTTGACTGGGGGTGAGTGTTTGATTGGCTCAAACGTTCCGTCCATCATCCCCTTTGTATCGCTTGGTCGCCCTAAGTTGGCGGGGTATGCCCAGACGTGGGTCCCTTGCTCACTTTGCCACTGGATTCAAGCAAGCCTGGCTGATGACGGCTGAAATGCCAGAAACCGGTCCTAGCATGCTTGTTTCCGGTCCAGGGAAGACATGGCTTGGCAGTTCGGGCTGGACTGTTCCCATGAGGCACAGGGTCAGACTGATTTGCATATGGCCATGTCTGAACTGGGGTGGTGGAGTGAGCTAAAGAATGATGATGGATTAAACCCAGATCAGTTGACTGGGGGTGAGTGTTTGATTGGCTCAAACGTTCCATCCATCATCCCCTTTTGTATCGCTTTGGTCGCCCTAACTTGGCGGGGGTATGCCCAGACGTGGGTCCTTTGCTCACTTTGCCACTGGATTCAAGCAAGCCTGGCTGATGACGGCTGAAATGCCAGAAACTGGTCCTAGGATGCTTGTTTCCGGTCCAGGGAAGACATGGCTTGGCAGTTCGGGCTGGACTGTTCCCATGAGGCACAGGGTCAGACTGATTTGCATATGGCCATGTCTGAACTGGGGTGGTGGAGTGAGCTAAAGAATGATGATGGATTAAACCCAGATCAGTTGACTGGGGTGAGTGTTTGATTGGCTCAAACGTTCCGTCCATCATCCCCTTTATATCGCTTTGGTCGCCCTAAGTTGGCGGGGTATGCCCAGACGTGGGTCCCTTGCTCACTTTGCCACTGGATTCAAGCAAGCCTGGCTGATGATGGCTGAAATGCCAGAAACCGGTCCTAGGATGCTTGTTTCCGGTCCAGGGAAGACATGGCTTGGCAGTTCGGGCTGGACTGTTCCCATGAGGCACAGGGTCAGACTGATTTGCATATGGCCATGTCTGAACTGGGGTGGTGGAGTGAGCTAAAGAATGATGATGGATTATACCCAGATCAGTTGACTGGGGGTGAGTGTTTGATTGGCTCAAACGTTCCGTCCATCATCCCCTTTTGTATCCCTTTATTGTAAATGGCAACTATACTATACCCCGTCCAAGCTTCATAATTTGTTCCCAGCGGTCCATCTCAATGTTTTAGATGCAACTACTCGATGGGAAACTGGTCTCATGTCTGCTTCACTTGCCCCAAGTTGACAGACTACTGGAGCCAGATTTTGCAATAGGTCAGCAAGAAACTTTCTATAAGATTAACCCCGATCCCCTGGTTGCCCTATTCGGGATTCCAAATTCAAATTCAACAATTCGTAAAAAGCAGTTTGTTTTTATTGCCTCTCTTGTAGCAAAATCCCTGATTCTACAAAACTGGAGAATGTCGGAACCACCCAGATTTGGACATTGGGTAGTATAGATGAGTCAAGTCAAAACAAGGAAAAACTGTGGGGCATATTAGCAAGGGCACTATCGCCGCTTTAGTGGCATTTTTTGCCGCTAAAGCGGCGATATTCATATCGCCCTATCAGCAAACTGTCTCTAACAGCAGTTAGCGACAGTTTGCGGGCATTAGCGCCCGTTTTTATCGCTTTGCATGTCAGCGATATTTATCGCTAATGACATGCAAAGTGGGCGTTCCCGACGAACAAACCTGGGAAACACCCGCTAACAGGCCTATCGCCTATTAGCAAGGTGGCCATGGCCCCAGTTAGCTGACGTGAAAAGTCGCGCTAACCGGGTAATCGCCATTTATTTAACACCTGCAATTAGCAGGTGTTAGCCATACCTAACATGGGGGTGGATTATGCTGATACGACCACAGGGTCGTATCAGCAAGGTGTTCTCCCTTCTCCATGCAACATTGCTGGTTTTTCAGCGATGTTGGCCTATTTCCCCCGCTATCGCTGGAATATTCATCGCCATAGCGCTAATCGTTGCTAATACAGCGTTAGCGTGGCGATATATTCCAGCGATAAAAAAAATCACGCTAAGCAGGGTTAGCGATGATTATCGCCTCTTCTTGCTAATATGCCCCTGTACTCCTTAAGAGTGGGGGCAGTTCATAAGTTTAGCCAAATCTGGGATTATATCACCCAAGAATACCAGCGACAAAGGAGAATATCTGGCATATATCAGGAGGGTAGTGGTGAGTGAGAAGTAACCAGAGAAAGACTCTATCGGGGTGACAATAAGCCTACCGGAAAATCTAGAGTCAAGCTTCCAAGATAAGGAAAACAGATTGCTCTAACTTCTCAACTTAATAATATCAAATGTTTTTGTGTCAAAAGATTTTTTAGTGTACCAATTAACAATTTTTGTACAAATGCTATTTATTGCTCTCAATCTTTTTGCTTCCTCATTTATTCTGTGATTATATTTATAAATAAAGCTTATAAAAAAAGATAATCTGCAGAATACCCTAACAATCGTCCCTCAGCACCACTCTCTTCAACACCTACATGACCCCCCTGGCTGACAGCATCAGATCGCACGGACTCAACATCATCTCCTACGCCAATGAAACCCTGCTCCTCCTCTCACTGTCCTAAGACGCATCCACCATCCAGGGCCAACTTTCACAGATGCATGATGAACGTCGCTTACTGGATGAAGATCAAATGCCTCAAACTCAACTCAGACGAGACTCATAGTTGGAACCAACACCTCACCATGAACAATGCATGGTGGCCCGCAGAGCTCGGCTTGACCCTGACCCAACAGACCTTGCCCGCAACCTTGGCATTATCCTGGACAGAAGGCTATCTATGAAGAAACAAGTCAATGCAGTCTCTGCTGCCTGCTTCTACACCCTTTGAATGCTATGTAAGATCTACTTATTGGCTCCTAGTCAATACTAGAAGGACCGGCTCGCAAGCATTTCTTCACCAGAAGACTGGGGTACGGAAACACACTCTACTGAGGAATCAGTGCACGCCTTCTGAAGAGATTCCAAACAATACAAGCAGCAAGACCAATCCTCGACCTCCCGAGAAGGACCCTCATCACATCCCTCCTCAAGAAACTACACTGGGCCCCTGATCCAGAAAAGATGCCAGTTCAAGACGCTGATCCACGCTTACATGGCCCAGAAATATTAGGGACCAGCATACATCAACAAATGCCTCACCTTCCACCAATCGACCAGACACCTTCGATCTGCTTCCCTCTGCCTCATAGACACCCCATGGATCTGACGAACCAAAAGGGGAGGACGCTCCTTCTTACTCCAGGCAGCCAAGGCATAGAACAACCTTCCCCGACACCACAGGATGGCACCTTCACTTCAACAATCCAGGAGAGAACTCAGGATCTGGATATTTGAATGAACAACTCACCATGCAGCAGCCAACATCCTCACAGGTGATTTGCCGAGCTTTACAAAAGTTGGTTGATTTAAAAAAAAAAAACTACAATATAGCATCTAAAAGCATAAAGTGCCAACTGCGGCTATCTGGTCGTGCTGGACCAGGTCAAAGTCAAAAGTTCAGACCGACCGCGATGGAGCGCGGAACAGATACTGTCCCAGATTAGTCCTACTGAAGTTTTACCATCTCAAGTTTTGTGCCAAGAATCCCGTTTACGTTAGAGAGAGTCTCGAGGAGCAAAGATAGCATCATGGGAGGCAGTCGGGATGGTGCAAAGAGTAGGCCAGGCGTCACCAATGGGTGGGCTGGAGCTTCACATTGGCAGGCCCTGCAGACTGTCAATGCTGCTATGTGAAGAGATGAGATGGCAGCTTCTCGCGCTTGATTTTGGTGCAATTGGCATGGATTCAGTGCAAGCTGGCCTGTTTGTGGTCACAAAGGGTCCAGAAGCTTGATTTTAAGATCCCCACCAAGGATCCAGAACCTGGAAGACACCACTTGGGGGTCAGGTACTTGCTGAAGATGGATCCAGGAGATGTGGGTGAGACTATTATGTCCACAGGCCCAGAAGTGTGCTGAAGAGGTGGGGTGAAGGCCCTATTTTTATACACTGGTGCCCTTCTCCTTGAAGATGGAAGAAGCTTCTGGAAATTTGAGAAGGCAGAGCACAGGCTATTCAGGTATAAGTGGGGCTGTACTCAGCACCGCCCACCCATCTTGCCAACAGATGGCCCAGTGACGCATACCTAATCCCTCCATTGTTTGACTGTCTGGGACAAATTCACAAAGTCTACCACCTGTCAGCTATACCCAGTCATGTGACCCAAGACAGACTGCAGGCACAAAGGGCTAAGGGCAGGAAAATGGCAACTTTCCAAAAGTGGCACTTTCAAAATTGCATTGAAAAATCTGACTTTACCATGAAAGAGAGTTTGTCATTACAATTTCATAAGTACTAAACATGATATGTCCACCTGATCCCCATTAGGAATTACAGCTTCTTAAATGTAAGAAGGAATCGCCAATATTATCCTATGGGAGAGGTGGGCCTCAGTAGTGACAAAAGATTTGGGAGTTTTCCACCACCAGGACATGTATAACTTAAAAGTACAAGTCAAACCTTTTAGTTGAACAGCACCCAGCCCTATGCACTAATTATGGCCTACCTTTGGGGTTACTTATATGTAACAAAAGGGGAGTTTAAGGCTTGGTAAGGGTGTTTAAATGCCAAGTAGACATAGCAGTGTGACATCCAGGCTGCAATGGCAAGCCTGGGACATGTTTTGGAGGACTGCTTAGGTGGCTGGCACAATAAGTGCTCGAGGCCCACTAGTAGCGTTTAATTTACAGGCCATGGGTATATGGAATGCCCCTCTACAAGGGACTTATAAGTAGATTAAATATGGCAATTAGGTATACGCCAATCAAACCATGTTTAAGGGAATGAGCACAAGCACTTTAGCACTGGTTAGCAGTGGTAACCTGCATAGAGTCTTCTGGCCAACAAAAACAAGATCCAGCAACAATTTGAGGTAAGTGGGCAAAACATTTTGGGGAAGATCACCCTAAAGCTGACAGGTCTAAAAGGTGAATTACATAACCATTTTGAGACCCATAATGGTTTCTCTCCTGCAAGTTAAGTCAAGGCTTAACAGCGATCTTATAGTGCTAATTGTACTGCTGAGGACAATTTTGTAAGGTAATATATAATTGAGCGAACCAATAGCTTTACATATTGACCAGGGTAAAAATAGGAATGTGTGACAAGAGACATACTGCTGCCTTGTCAATAACACATAAAGAGGTTAGTAACCAAAGTTAAAAGAACAAACATTTCACATCTGTCTGCTATGTGGTGGTAGTCTGGGTGTTGGTGCAGTGCTAGGAGCAGAAGTCAATGAGGTGGTGGAAAAACACAGGGCCTTAAGAGATAATAGATGTATGAGTATATATTAGTGTCACAATATAAAACTAAAGGTCAAATTTGACTACAATTCCAAGACATTTCAAAACATATTGTAAATTGTAGTGTTAAGGGTTAACAAACTAGGTGATAGAAATACCTTATAGTGCAATAGTGACATTGTTAGCATAAAAAAAGCAAACACAAGGAGATGATGAACGGAGTGCTGAAACTTTTCAAACACTCACCCCCAGTCACAGATCTGGGTTGAATCCATCATCATTCTTTAGCTCACTTTGCCACCCCAGTTCAGACATAGCCATATGCAAATCAGTCTTGACCCAGTGCCTCATGGGAACAGTCCAGACCGAACTGCCAAGCCATGTCTTCTCTGGACCGGAATCAAGCATCCTGGGACCGGTTTTGGGCTAACAGCCCTCATCAGCCAGGCTAGCTTGAATCCAGTGGCAAAGTGAGCAAGGGACCCACGTCTGGGCATACCCTGCCAACTTAGGGCGAACAAAGCAAACACAAGGAGATGATGGACGGAGTGCTGAAACTTTTCAAACACTCACCCCCAGTCACAGATCTGGGTTGAATCCATCATCATTCTTTAGCTCAGTTCGCCACCTCAGTTTAGACATAGCCATATGCAAATCAGTCTTGACCCTGTGCCTCATGGGAACAGTCCAGACCGAACTGCCAAGCCAGGTCTTCCCTGGACCGGAATCAAGCATCCTGGGACCGGTTTCGGAGTAACACCCCTCTTCAGCCAGGCTAGCTTGAATCCAGTGGCAAAGTGAGCAAGGGACCCACGTCTGGGCATACCCTGCCAACTTAGGGCGAACAAAGCAAACACAAGCACAGAGCAGTCAGGCTTAACTTAAGAGGCAACATGTAAAGTACTTGTGCAACACTTCAAACAGTAACACAGCGAAAATACCACAAAAAGACTCTAAACCAGATTAGAAAAATAGAGCTTAATTGTATAAAGAAAACAAGACTGAAACGACAAATACTCAACAAGTAGAAGTAGAGATATGACTTTTCAAAGAATAAATGTAAAATAGCGCTTAGAAGCAATAAGTGCTTAAATGAGCTATGTGGTCGCGCTGGACCAAGGTAAAGTCAAAAGTCCAGGCTGATTGCAATGGAACGCGGACTGGGTATAGCGACCCACTTGGGCCCACTGAACCAAAGCATCTTGATGCGGGCTTGCATAGACGTCAAAGAAGATGCGAGGTGCATCTGAAGCAATGCGTTGGTGTTGAATCACACAGTTGGCAAGATGTATCGAGATTCTCCATGCACTGGCGGCAATGCACCAGTTTTGAGTGTGAGGCACCAGCTCTGAAGGCGATGCATGGCTACTGCTCCCGCAGCAGGTAATGTGTTGATTCTGAAGGTGATGTGCTGATTTAGAGTGAGATGCTCCGGCTTCCTTCCACGCTTCAATAGAATGCACCGGTTCTGATCCACGCAAAGGAGAAGATGCACTAGTTCCGACCCATGCAAAGATAAAGATGCACCAGTTCCGGTGAGTATGCATGGGTTCTTGTTGTAGTAGCACCATAGGCCTCCCTTCCAAGGGTCTTGGACTAGGGTGGCACCACTTGGCAGGCAGACTTACAGCTTGTAGAGTCCAGATAGGATGCAGTTAGTTGAAGTCTTTGATGTCCCTGAACAGGAGGGAAGCCAGCACGCTCTTGGAGTCATGCTGAGTTCAAGTGATGCAGGTCCAATCCTTCTCACCCAGGCAAGAGAACAGCAGACAGCAGGGCAGCTCGACAAGGCAGGAGCACAGCAAGGCAGAAATCCAGCAAAGCACCAGTCCAGCAGATTGGTGGTCCTTTCAGCAGCACAGCAGCTCTTCAAACTGGCAGAGTAGTCACAGGTCTAGAAGTGCACTGAAGTTATGGGGTAAGGGGTTGAGAATATATACCCAGTTGTGCCTTTGAAGTGGGGGAGACTCAACAGAAAGCTTTGAAGTGGACAGAGAACCCCCCTTACTACCATGGCTCCAGACTCACTACAGGGGGATAAGCAGCCCTTTGTGTGTGAGCAGGACACATCCTATTCAGGTATAAGTGTGAGGTTGTGCCCAGCTCCACCCTCCCATCTCTGAGGAAGGCCCATCAAGACACACATCAGCTCCCTTTGTGTGAGTCTTTCTAGAGAGAAAACACAAAGCCCAGCTGTCATCCAAGCCAGACTGAACAGAGAGGCAGCAGACACCAAATGGCTACAGTAAGTAAATGCTAACTTTCAAAAAGTGGCATTTGCTAAACTGTAATTTAAAATCCAATCTCATCATAAGCTGTGATTTTAAATTGTGAGTCCAGTGACAACAAATTTGAAAAGTATATTTCTTCACAATTGGGAACTACACTTAAAAGATGCAATAAGGTAATCCCAATGTTATCCTATGGGAGAGACAGGCCTTGCAGTAGTGAAAAATGAAATTGGGACTGTTAGAAATGGGATTTCTGGTTGGCTAGGGCATGCGCCTAAGCCAGGCAGAAACCACCACTCTTGTCAGGGCAAGGGAGTTACACACCGAAGATAACCCCTGCTCACTCCCTTGGTAGCTTGGCAGAGCAGTCAGGCTTATCCCAAAGGCAATGTGTAAAGCATTTGCACAACACACTCACACAGCAGCGACACATTAAGCACACATCAAGCACACCACAAAAGAAACTCCACACAAGGTTATATAAAAAATAGCCTTTGTATTGCTCATAAAACACATTAGAACGCAATCACATATATACACTGTGCCACCTGGCACTAGGTATTACTTTACAGGGATTATATACACTTACAGGGCCAATTGGGCCACTGTCATAACCATCATATCATAGTTAGTGAAAACAACCAGTAACTACTGGCAATAGGGCACTTAGCATAAACCTCTGATAATTTCGCACAAGTACGCTGTGGGAGGCACGGGGAACTTACTTCTCGTTTTCCAGTTGAAAAGGGGGTACGGCAGGGATGTGTTTTAGCTCCTACCTTATTTTGTTTATATATTAATGGTCTTATTAACCATCTTAAACTAATTATGGGCAATGATGCTCCAAAGCTAGCTTCAGGGAAGGTTCCTGCGTTGATGTTTGCAGATGACACTTTGCTGCTTTCGAAAACGCCCATGGGCATTCAGCGCATTTTAGATGGTTTTGCAAATTTTTGTAAGTTAAGAGGGCTGGAGATCAACTTAGATAAAACTAAATACATGGTCTTCAACCCTCCTCTTAAAAACCGGCCAAATCCTTCTCTGCATGGTATCGCTCTGGAGAGAGTTAGGATATTTGATTACCTGGGAGTTACTCTAGCTGAGAAATTTGAATGGGGCCCTCAAATAGATAAAGCAAGGCTTAGACTAACCCAGACAGTTGGTGGTATCATGAAATTGTATAGATCTTCCGTTTTTAAACCAGCTGCTCCTGTGGTGGAAATCTATAAAGCCCAGGCGAGGGTGCTACACTCTACGGGGTAGAGCTGTGGGGACATTGTCCAACTGGAAACCTGACAAAGGTAGAGAACAATTTCATGAGACAAGTATTAGGTTTACCCCGCAGCACCCCTTTAATTCCCCTTCGTATGGATCTCGGATTGAGGCCACTGGATGAAGAAATTGCTATAAGACCCCTAGTTTTTTGGCGGAGGATGTGGGTGACTCCGGAGTTGTCTGTTTTCAGGGATGAACTCTTCGAGTTTTTATCCATGTGTAACACAAAGAAAATTATATGGCTCTGCCATATAAGGGACCTTGCCCTCAGGATGGGCAAACCGGACCTCTGGAGTACGCCTGAGACATCGTGTGCCAAGCTTTCAAGGTTGGACCTAGTCAACACCTACAGAGCAGTTATGCTAAGTGCCATTCGAGAAAGCACCTCGAGTGGTCGTTTAACTGCAGAATTTTTATTGATAAAGGATGTATACAGCAGGAAATCTTTTTGGATTCTATTGAACCCCCAATTGCAAGGAAACTGTATATGCAATTGAGATTGGGGACCCTCCCACTTGCAGCATTTTCCAGCAAATGGCAGAGAGACCAGTCTGACGAATGCCCTGCGTGTAAATATAAGGTGGAGTCTGAATTACATGTTTTGCTCTTCTGTCCCGCTTATCGGCTGCCGCGCAAGCGTTGGTTAATCCAACTATGTAAAAATCTAGGGTTTGTGCGCGCCATAGAGGCTTATAGAGTTTTAAAATATGATACTCGTCCCCCAATTGTCTTCGCTGTATCGCGTTTTTAAATTGTATGTGGCACACCCGTCGGGCTTATACAAAGTGATTGCCAGGGGTTTAGGGGAATTTGTGACCGGGTGAATAGGTCTCTCTTTGGGTTTTTGGCCCTGCACTGATGTCCCATAGTTTTATTTTATCATAAGATTCTAGTATAAGATCTTATTCTCTGGATATTTTTATACACTCAATGTGATTTTTTAAAAATCTTTGCTCATCTGGCTGGTTGCATTTTAATTGTTTTAAATACATACAATTTTCATCCCTGTCGTATCCTCGTAGTTTGCGTTATGTGTTTTTATCTCCACTTTCCTTCGTGGGTTGATCATTGTATATGAAATCTTTTGTGTGTATCCATTGTTTTTTAATACAGATGTATATATCGTTTGTTTTATTGATGCACTTTGATGGCCCCAGTGGCCGAAATAAAGTATTTATGATGATGATGATAAACCCATTATGCATTCACGTCATAGCATATTATGTAACACATAATCAACAGTAGTGCAGTGCATCATTCCTACAACACATTATGCCCATCTTAGGCATAGCCATACCGCACAATATGCCAACATACCCCTCATAGCCCACTGGACCCCCCATCGGCAGTCCCAGCGCCTCTATGCTCTCCACCTGGACTGCGCTGTAGTCCGGGGTAGTTCCTTTCCCCCTTGGGGACTATTCAAGTTACTCCCCTGCCTTAGTAGGGAGAGGGATCAAGAACAACGGGTTATGCCCTAATCCCCCAAGGATACATCTGGACAAAAGCTAAACAGCAAGGGAAATGATGTCCAGGGATAAATACACAAGTTACTAAAGCAAAAAGACAAATAAATTGATCCCTTGCACGGGAGCCTAGTCCCCAATAATAGCTTGTCAGAAATGTACTAACTCACGAGGGCGTCCTCAGTTCTTTAACATATCTTTACTTTATCTGCATCATTATGAATCTTACATAAAAAACATTATACATACAAAAACACATAATCACAACCATAAATTGCTCAAACCTTTTTAGTACCCATCCATTTAAACCTGGTTGCAAACAGCAATCCGAGAGGAGGTAATCCTTTTTACACACTGCATAAACAGAGAGATGCTGCCTCTATATTCTCCTCCTCGCCGTGTGGCCTCGTCGGTCTCCGCACTTCTGCTTTGCCGATCCCAGCAGGGATCTTCTTTTTTCCAGCATGTGTCTTCTTGCCGTGCAGCCTCGTCGGTCTCCGCACTTCTTCAAGGGAGCTCTGCCCACGGGCAGGCTTCTGACTCTGCTTGATTTCCGGCAGAGGAGGTCAGCGACCTCACTCTCAGTGGAGACGCAGCTGGTGGGAGGCCGCGAGGCTCGGCCCACAATCAGGCACAGTCCCTGCCTGGCTTCCGGCTTTCCCACCGCGGGGCTGGTTGCCAGGTTACAGATTACTAACGAACGGCCGCTCTCGGATAGCAGCTCCTTCCAGCCCAAATTTAGATGACTTCCCTCGCACTGAAGGGGAACTTGACGCGTTCGTCCTGTGCTTCTCCACAACTTCGAACCTCAAAACAGGGAGAGTGCCAACCACACTGGTTGGGGGGTGCCGACATTCACACCGGCTGCTCCCCCTTTTCCAAGAAACTCGATGCTTCTCCTGCGCTCCAGGTCATCAGGACAGAGCGCTCCGCCTGTCTCCAGCAGGGAGACCCAGAGAGGGGACTCAAAGGGCTCCTAAGCACGGAGCAGTCCCCAGGAGCGGAAATGTAGGCACAGGCATGCCATCACACAGGATTTTCCAGCAGAGGTGGAGTCCTTGCAGCTCCCCCAACAGGCAGCAGGTCAGTCCATGTGGCGGTTCCTCCTTGCACACTGCAGTCCACGCAGTGTCTTAGTCCCCAGCAGGTCCCAAGTAAGCACGCAGCACAAAATGGGGTCACAGCCCCAGTACTTATACCACTCATGTCTTTTTTCTCCCCTTGGCACAAGGCTCTGTGCCCGGGCCAAACCAGTTCTGGGGGGCACTTACACATTTTCTTACATGTGCACAACACCCTCCTTTCTCAGTGTAGGTCCTGGCCCCAGACACACCACAGGGGGCAGAGCCAGCATTGTGTAAGGTAGGCACAGTCCTATTCAGGTCCAGGTGCTCCTCCTCCCACTACTCCAAATGCAGTTCGGCCTATTCAGCCTTGCGCTGACTCATCAAGCCCATCTGGAGCAACTGCACCTCCCCAGCCCCTGTCACTCCAGAGCCAGACATTCAATACACAACAGGCAGGCACAAAGACACATAGCACACAGAAATGCCTACTTCTAAAAGTGGCATTTCTAAAATAGTGATAATAAATCTGCGAACACCATTACGCGGCATTTATTACCACTATTCCTAACCTACCAAACTTGACCACGCTACTCTTCTCATGTCAGGAATTACCACTGAAACACATATCAGGGAATCCCCAATGCATTCCTATGAGAGGGCAGCCTCAAAGTAGTGAGCAACCAAAATGGCTGTTTGTCACTACCAGGACATGCCACACAGTTAAGGCAAATGTCCTACCATTTTCCTACAGTGCACCCTGCCATAGGGCTAGCTAGGGCCTACTTTAGGGGTGACTGATATGTAGTAAAAGGGGAGTCACAGACGTGGCACCCACGTTATGTGCCATGTCACCGCAGCAGTGAACTGCGTGCACAGGCCCTGCAATGGCAGAGGCCTGAGACAGGTTTGAAAGGCTACTTTGGTGGGTGGCGCAAGCAGCGCTGCATGCCCACCAGTAGCATTTAATTTACTGGCCTCAGGTATATGAGATACCAGTTTACAAGGGACTGATAGGTAAATGAAATACACCAAACAGGTGTCGACCAATCTTACCACGTTTACCATAGAGAGCACATGCACTTTAACACTGGACAGCAGTGATAAAGTGCTCCGAGCCCTAAAACCACCAACACCAGGTCAGAAAAAATACCAGGAGGAAGGCAAAAAGACCAGGGATGATCCTGCAAATAGGGCCAAGTCCAACAGGAAGTTTTCCACTACCAAGACATGTAAAACTTAAAAGTACATATCCTGCCTTTTAAAGATATTGCACCCTGCCCTGTGGGTCAGAAAGGACCTATCTTGATGGTGACTTTTATGTATAAAAAGGCAATGTTTAGGCCTGGCAAGAGGTTCATCTTACCAGATCAAAGTGCCATTGTAAACTGCACATACAGACTCTTAAATAGTAGGCCTGAGCCATGGTTAGAGGGCTACTTAGGTGGGTGGCACAATGAGTGCTGCAGGCCCACTAGTGGCAATTAATTTACATGCCTTTGGCACATGTAGTACACTTTACAAGGGACTTTCAAGTAAATTAAATATGCCAATTGGGGTTAGGCCAAAGTTACCATGTTTAGGGGAGAGAGCACTTTAGCACTGATTAGCAGTGGTAAAGTGCACAGATTTCTAAAGCCAGCAAAAACGTGATCAGAAAAATGGAGGAAGACAGGCAAAAACTTGGAGGAAGACCAGCTTAAAACCTTCAGGTATAACAGCATACAAATTCTGCTGCAAATTTACTAAAATCTGCTACATATTATAATCCACATTGATACATGGGGGCATATTTAAGAGAAGGTTGCGTCATGCTTTCACCATTCAGTATGGTATAAGCGTTTTGCAAAGCTCTAAAGCAGATTTTTTAAGCAATGCAAATCCACTACGCATTTGTTAGACCTGGCATCATTGGCGTGGTTTCCCCTGTATTTTTGCCTTTGCCTCCTGTGTTTTTGCTGTGTGTTGGACTTTTTTTGCTAGTCTAGATGCTTTGGGCACTTTGCCACTGCTGTTCAGTGTCAAAGTGCAAGTGCTCCCTTTGTCAATTGTTGTTATGGATTGGTGATTCCATGATTGGCATATTTGATTTACAAGTCAGTCCCTAGTACAGTGCATTGTGTGTGCCCGGGGCCTGTAAATCAAATGCTGCTAGTGGGCCTGTAGCACCGATTGTGCCACCCACATAAGCAGCCTGTAAATGTAACTCAGGCCTGCCATTGCAGAGCCTGTGTGCAGTCTAGTACTGCCATGTCGACCTGGCAAGTGCACCCACTTGCCAGGCCCTAACCTTCACTTTCCTTAAATGTTAGTCACCCCTAAGGTAGGCCCAAGGTACCCCTGTGGGCAGGGTGCAGTGTATGTGAAAGGTAGGACATGCCCTGATGTGTGTGGCATGTCCTGATAGTGAAATACTGCCAATTTCGTTTTTCACTATTGTAAGGCTATCTGTCCCCATAGGGTAGAATTGGGAGTGTGCTCATAAACATCTTATGAGTATTACTGCCCATGGGAACAAGATAGGAAAATAAAGTTTGTAATGCCTGAGCTCAGAATGTTAAGATGCATCTTTTAGGGAGGGTTATTTTTACCTTCTGGGTTTGAAAATACCACTTTTAGAAAGTAGGTATTTTCTTGCCTAACCATCCAGTGTGTCTCTGCTAGGCTGTGTATTGGCTGTCTGGTTTTGGTGTGACAGGGGCTGGGGATGTGCATTCTGTTCAGACAGCCACTTGGGGGGTTGAGGTGGGTCCTGCCTTTCCAGGGTGAGTCAGGGCTGGGCTGAATAGACCTGGGCTGCATTCAGAGTAGAGGGAGGAGATTTCCTTCACACCTGAATGGGCCTGGTCTGCCAAGGACAATGCTGTCTCCACTTCCTGCCAGGACGCTGCACCAGAGAGGACAGAACTGCTTTTGACTGGGCACAGAGATTCTCTGCCACCAGAGAACAAAGGATTTTGGTGTATAAATATTGGGGCCCAGACCCCAGAACTTTAGACTACTTCTGGAAATCAAGAGGAACCTCTGCCAAGGAGAAGAGCTGGAAGAAACTGGAGGAGGAGTACTGCCCCTATGCTGTGTGCTGTCTGGGGTTGGCCTGCAGTGGCTGTTTCTGCCAAGGAGAGGAACTGTGTGTGTATCCTGCTTGCAAAGTGTCTCCAAGGGCTTGAAGTGAAGCTTGCCCCCTGTTCAAGAGGTCTCAGGAACAGCAAAGACCTCACCATCCTTCTGGTCACCGTCTCTGGAACTTCTGCCGCAGAAGAAAAGGGCAAGCGACTCTGTCATCGAGTCCGTCACAGGATTCCGTGTCCTGAAGACCCCGCAGAAGGCACGCCACACTTCGCACTGCGTCCTTGCTCTCTCCGACACCGTCTTGACGATCGTCACCGAGCCGTTGCTTGCACCGCGTCCTGTGGGCACCACAAACTGCACCGCCTCACTTCACTCTGCCTGAACATCACCGACACTGTCGCTGCCCGTCCGGTATATCGACCGGCTCCATCGCCTGCACGGCAGCCTACCAGCACCACATTGAGCACCGCCTCACCCTGCACCATAAGCCTTGGCCTCACCGACGACGTCTGGACGATCGTCACCGAGCCGGGGCCTGCACCGCTTTGAGAGGCCACCGCACCCTGCACTGCTTCCATTTTGCGATGCAACCGCGACGGTAGACCCGACAGGCTCGTACCAACGTGTCGGTCGTAACGAGAAGAGTACTGTCTTCGAGTCTGTCTTCACTTTAGCTGACCCCGCACCATACGGTCAGCTGGAATTGTTAGACTCTGTCGTTTTCAGCATCCCGGTAGCCCCGGACGGTGCTACGGACTCAGGAGAACTGTGTTTTTCAGCTATTTCTGCAATTTAAAGGTTATCTTGCAAAGTAACTATTGTTTCAGTATTGTATTGTGGATTTTTCTTGTTTGTGGTCTTGCTTGGTGTAGATAAAGTTTTACTTACTTTTCTAAAATGGTGTGGTGTCCATTTGTAATGTTTTCACTGGGTTACTGTATGCATGCACAAATGTTTTACACACTGCCTCTGAGATAAGCCTGTCTGCTCGTGCCAAGCTACCAAGGGGGTGAGCAGGGGTTATTTTTGAAGTGTATCCCCCTTTCCCTGACTAGGAATAAGGGTCCCTACTTGGACAAAGGTGAAAACCCTTGCCAAATAGAGACCCCCATTTCTAAAAGTGTTGCTTTGAGTTGCTCCAAAAATCTGGATTAACACAACGCAGCATTACTCTGCCCTGGGAAGGTTTTCCATAGGCACTGCATGGGTACTCCCATGCAACTCCCATGGTTTTTGATGCATTCCTAGATTTATAAAACTTTGTGAACCTGGGAATGCACCAAAAAGATACGCCATCCCAGGGGAGGTGTAACGAGGAGAAATATCTTTATTTCTCCTCAATTCTTCCTCTTTCTATGTGTGCTGCATTCTGCAGCACACATAGAAAGAGGAATATGCCTCGCAGGATTGTTTTTGTGCCGGAAGGTATCCCTTCCTGCACATAAACAATCCTGCATGCAATGCAGGCAACATTGGACTATGGTGCAAGGGTGCCTGCATTGGCACTAGGCAACCCATTGTGCATCAGCGCAGGAGGAAATGTCAAAAATGCACTGTATGCCTTAAATACAGCACATTTCTGCCCTTTTCCAGTGACGCAGTGCTGCGCAGCAAGGTGACTTGCTGTGGTACACTGCGCCGCTTTTTCATGAATTTGCCACCTGATACATATAAGGGATTGATGCACTATCAACATATAAGAAATCAAACGTTATATAATAAACATGCATAAATAATATTGAATGTAATATGTGTTTAGTGATGAAAAATCTGCATACAAATACATAAATAAATCCAATATAGTCTTGGCACATAAGCAGAAAGTGCAAAGTGAATGACAGAAATATACCCTTCTAGGACAAAATCTAATGCCTAGGCAATTTGTAAAACCATTTCTCCCACTCTGGATGTGTGCTGTACTTTGGAGATAGTAATATATTTCTCCAACTTTGTGTCTGCCTTAAGCAAGCATTATTTTTAATGTGAAAGCCTGGCCTGACAATTTTTGTAGATAGGGCTTTGTATCAAAAAGCATTGGTGCATGCACTGGAACATCCAAGTATCACCCATATATCACCCCTGGACATAAAGTGGTGAACTGCCACACACAGCATTATTTGTAGTGGAAAAGAGTACTTTTACGTTGCAAAAAAACTTTGCTCTTGAAAGTGAATACCATGTCAAGACTTTCTGCTGTTTTGTGTGAATTTGTGTGATTTTGGAGCAGTGGAAAGTCTTGATAAATTTGCCCCATAGTCCACTTTGAGTCCTTACTGGACCGACATCATTGTAAGAAATTGGATTATTTTTTGGGGTGGATGATTATGCAGCTCAAGGACTAATTACAAATCTGGTAAATGTTAACCTTTAATATCAATAAATTAACCTGAGTACAACCCCCTAGTACCTATTATAGAGAGCAAGCAAGCTTAACTTAGAGACACATGTATTTCTGCAGTACCAAAACAGAAAGAAAGTCAAAATGCTAAATATTAAAAATCCCAAACTTCATTAAAAAAATAGAGTACACTGTATTAAACATATGACACCAACATAACAAAAATCCAATACGGGGAACCTGAGATATGTTTTTTTAAATGCTTTAAGTAGAAATAGCACCAAGAAAATGTAAAGCACCAATGATAGTAAATGGGGGTAGTAGACAAACACCTAAGTGCAATTACCGGCCGATCGCGATGGAGCACCTGTTGGATGCACCAACCAAGTTCATCCCAGTCAAAGATTTTACCTTCAGACAAAGGGGCCGATTCCGATCTCGGCCGGTAGGGCTCCGAATCGGAATCGGCTTTACCGGATCTGATTCGGAGGCCTTTTTCCTGACCGATTCGTACAGTCGTCCCAGCGAGCAAGTACGATGCGAGCGCACGTGAAATCTCCGACCGACTCGTTCCCGGGTCCCAACCGCTCCGACTGACTCGTACGGACACGGCTCGCACCACGCAATGGAGACGTTTCCCGACCGAGCAAGTACGATGCGCGCTTCGAACAGCCCGACCGACTCGTAGCGTCCGGCTCCAAAGAGCTGTCGGAGCCGGGCTTCGGGGGTCCGTGTCGGACCCCCCTGCACGCGTAGCCACTCGAGTCACACACGGGGGGACCCAAGGGTCCCCCCTAAACATGCATTTATGGTGCGAGTCGCACCGACGCGTACCCACTGTAGGGGGCCCCCCTGTTCGCGATGTACCCATTCAGTCAATGGGAGCCCGTGTACGCGTTGTACAACCGGCTCCCATTGACTTCAATGGGAGTCCGACCGAATCGAGTCGGGCAGCATACGGCCGCATCGTACTCGCTCGGTCGGACTGCGGGAGTCCGGCTCGGTCGGAAATCTCTCCGGATCCGGCTCGGTCGGAGAGATTTCCGGCCCGAATCGGAATCGGCCCCTTAGTCTCTTAAGTGTAATTTAATCAAAGGATTCCATTTTTAAAGCCCCCAGAACCTCAGGAAGGCACATAGAGACCCACAGTCTGCTAGCCAGAGACCAACATCAGGGCCTTCCAAGGCCCAGCTGGACCTGGTCAGCTGAATATTTCCAGGAAAAGGCACCTTGCATGTTGTCTCCCTGTAGCTACACAGGATTAGCCAATCGACTCTTGGAATCCACTTCTTTTTCCGGGGTACAAGAGGGGACAGGTCTAGTCCTTCATGGCTCCTGTCAGGACATAGAGAGTAGGTCTATTCCTCTTCTGATCGTTTGCATGTCCAGAAAGTGTTCTGAAGAGGGTGACTGGTGGAACCATATTTATGCGTGACAGCAATTAGTGGGTAGGGTTGACTGCTAACTCCTCCCTAATCAATCGGGCAAACATTCCTGAGCAACCCTACCCACTTTTGCAGCAGTTCATGTTTATGTTTGACTTACTGCAACTAGGCCCAAAATGCCATGTGTAAGGGCATTTTCATGATAGTCAAAGTCTTCAGCCACACTAAACATGGGCACGGAGGGCTGGCTCTGTGCGTGGGATTGCCATAGGGAAATCACTACTGCCCTCCCACATCCAACACTAAAATCCTGTTTGAAGCAGGTATGTACCCACAAAAACCCGGAGACTGAAGTCTGATAGGACAAAAGCAGGGTCCTTCAGCAAACACACCAAGGATACACAAGAATTTTCTTGGCATCCTGCTCTCTCCCTTGTAACATGTGGCTGAACAGACCTATTCAAACAGGATTTGACACTTTAGTGTCAAATAGGATGCCCACAGCTCACCCTGCTTGTTGAGCTCGGAGGAGTCATCTTTATTGCTTGCTCCTGTGAGGCATTTCACATCTCAGTCACACCTGTTCGAGGCTGAGCACAGGCTGAGGGCCGGCCGAGGTTTTTTTTAATGAGCCTTCTAACAGTTCAAGCAGGCAAAGGGTATCTTTCGAAAAGTTACTTTTCCTTAATATTTATTACAAATCTGACCTCACCATTGAATTGGATAAATAACTACTAGAAATGGTAGTTTCATTATTATTTTAGCTGGTCCCATTCCTGAAATACAGCATAGTTTTTGTTATTAATCTTTGCTTTGGTTTCATACAAAGGCCAGTTAGTGCTTCTGTAATGGAAATAGCTTGTAGGGCCTTTTTCACTGTATGGACAGTGTAACATTAATTTTCTACATGTCCCACTTTTACATTCCATGCACTATACCTTGTGGACTATGATACTTACCTAGGGGTGACTTTTTTACCTGTCAAAAAAGGGTTATTTTAACATTTCACACAGCAGGTTTTACATTGCAGCAGTCAGGCTATAATGGTAGGTCTTAAGCCATGTTTCATTTTTCACCAGTGAGTGGCACAATAAGTGCTACAGTCCAGAGGAGACATTTATCTTTTCATGCCATCAGTGTATTTCTGCACAACATATTATGGCTTATAGGAAAGGTAAATGAGCCACTCAGGGATTAGCCTTTTTTATCCATGTTGCAGGGATCAAAGTCACACTAGTGGATGGCAAAATAAGTGCTGCTGTGCACCAGTGACAATTAACTTTTCATGCCATGGGTGTTTTTCTGCACAATATCTTATGACCTTATAGAAACGTTAAATAAGCCAATCAGAGATTAGCCTATTTCTCCTTGTTTTAGGGATCAGAGCCTGAGGACCCAACAGTGGAGCCCGGTGTGCAGAGTATAAAAACCAGCAATAAAGCAGGATCCAGCAAAAGGTAAAAAACTGGAATGACCATACAGTAATCAATGGTTCTTTAATAAGGTACAAGTCCAGAATGTCTAAAAATAGTTTTGTTAAAGAAATACACTATGGTCCTGTGGGTCCAATTTTCGCAAAGATCTACCGCCCCAAATGGTACCTTTTCCACTTTGAGTAAGGTAGTATATCAATAAATGAAATCATAGGCCAACAATATAATGCCAACATGATATATAATTTTTACAGCATCATGACATCATGAATTTGAACAATCAATGCAGGCGGTGCTAGGTGTAGAATGTACTCAGTGCATAATATATATATATATATATTACCTACTGGCGGTCGCCAGTAGGTAGTTATAGTTAGGACCACGTTTCCATAGGAAAAGCATTTTTTGATGTGCTTATAACTTTGGCGTTGTTTGATGAATCTTTACGAAATTTTCCAAAAAGTTCCTCTTTTCAGGTCAGCTGCTATCCTAAAAGTTTGGGGGGGATTCGTCAAGGGGGCTAAGAAAAAAGGGGGGTCCCAAAACGTGTTTTCTCCATGCAATTTCCATAGGAAACTTTAGACAAGGCTACAGGTCAAACTGCTGAACGGAATTATGCCAAATTCGGCACAGACAAAAGGTCTTGGTCCAGAAAGCACGCTTTTGTTCAAATCGGGTAAATCCGTTCAGTAGTTTTAGAGAAATATCAAATTTTCCAGATATCGATATTTAAGAATTCTGACATCTGATTGGCTGAAGCGTTACGTGCACAAGCTTGCGGCTGATTGGCTGCGAACTGTTGAAACTAGGAAGTGTTGGCAGCCATTTTGTGATTCAGTCCGTCAGCTCACAACTCTCCCTCTACAAGGCATCAGGTCCGTAGTTCTACCTCTGCGAGGCAACACTAAAAATATACCGCAGCTCTGTCTGTGCGAGATACCCCTTTCACGGTCCCTCTCCCCACATCACCAGCTCACGGCTATGCCTTTAGAAGCGAGTCCATCGGCTCGCAGCTCTGTGACTGCGACCTGTGAGCCATTTTGTGACTCAGTCCGTAGGCTCGCATCTCTCCCTCTAAAAGGCATCGGATCCGTAATTCTACCTCTGCGAGGCAATACTGAAAATATCCTGCAGGTCTGTCTCTGCGAGATACTCCTTTTACGCTCCCTCTCCCCACATCATCAGCTCGCGGCTATGCCTTTAGAAGCCAGTACGTCGGCTCGCAGCTCTGTGTCTGTGAGCCGTGGGGCCCGCAGCTCTACCTCTGTGAGCCACCTCGTTAGCTCGTAGCTGTGTCTGTGCTAGCAGGCCCGTCGGCCCGTTACTCTCCCTCTGCGAGTTAGCCCATCGGGTTGCAGCGCAGAGGGCTCGCAGCTGTATCTCTGCGAGCCAGCCCGTTAACTGATAGCTGTGTGTCTGCTAGCAGGCCTGTTGGCCCGTTGGTCTCCCTCTGCGAGTCAGGCCACAGCTCTCCCTCTGCGAGCCGGTACGGTGCTGTGCTTTTGCGAGCCATCGGCTCATAGGTCTCCCTCTGCGAGCTGAGCCCACGGGCCGCAGCTCTTCCTCTGCGAGCCTGCCCGACGGCCCGCAGGTGTCCCTCTGCTAGCCGAATCGCAGCTGACACTCTGCGAGCCGAAATTGGGAATATAAGGCGGCTCTAAAAAAAGCCCTTCTGTTTTTTAGTTGGAGCTACATGTAAGTGCGAATGCACAGCTTCAGGTTAATCAGGAAAAATTGGTTTCCCTCATCTGTGAAGTGTACTCCATCACTTCTGTAGATATCAGGGATATCAAAACATATGTTGTTGTTGTTGTAAATTGACCCCATTCTATGGTCTCTGAGGTATGCAGACACAGCTTTGTTGATATTCTTCCTAGATTTTTTTATCTTATAACAAAATTGGTTTTCACCATTTCCACTTCTGTCTTTGGCATATATTGAAATATACAAAGACAGTTTGAGGCAAAAGTAACATCAATTGTCCAAAGGTGTCCTTCATAAGCATTTCCAAACCTACCCAGTCAATGTGCCTAGGTCGTTACCACCACAGTGGACAATCATGAGATCAGGGTGTTGGAGATGCAAACAGGTTTTAACCAAAGGGAGCAATTGGTGCCACTTCAATCCTCTCTGTCCAAACCATTTAATGTGCACATTTTGTAAACCTAGGTCTAAGTCAATACGTCTCTGTTCTGCATACCTTTGCACCAGAAAACATAGCTATGTCCTACAATCCACAATAGCATTTTGAAGGTATGGCTAGAAGATATGGATAAATGTCTGTAGCTCATGCAGTCCGTTCGTAGAATAAGAGATATGTTTAAACATGGGGAACTACTTTTTTTTTTACATACAAAACGTTAACGGATTGGGAGATGAAATGTATTGTGTCCTAAAAAGTAGGGTGTATATTAGTTTTAATGAAAAGCATCTTTGTGATTGGTTAATAAAAAAGCAGTTTATACGTGGAGTACATATTATAGGATGAAATTTGCTCAGCTCAACCACACCTGCTAATTGTATTTGAAAGGTGCAGTTCAAACTTGAAAGAATGGTGAACTTTTGACCTCCACGTGCCGTTAAATGTTGGAGAAAATGTTGCAAAAAAATATCGGTAGGTTTAAAAAAATGATGAACTTTTAACCTGCACGTGTCGTAGAATGTTCTAGAAAGTGTTGATACAATACCTTGAACTTTTCACCTGTATGTGTCCTTAACAAAACAATTTATATGGAAAGTTCAAAAATAAGCAATAAATAGAGGTTTTGCAATCTAAAAAAAATAAGGAACTATTCTGATTTGTTCTTTACATGGATTTATGTGTGGAGCAACAGGGAAATTGTGCCATTACTGGTTCCATTCTTGATGAAAGCGGTGCATTACATGTACTGTGTGACAAGAAAAGAATTGCATGCGTTTGTGACATTTGAAATCTGCATACCAACTAGGAAGGTAAATTAGAAATTAAGAAGGTGTGTTATGTGTTTTGTAAGAGTGGTTAAGTATTTGAGACGAAATTTTTAACTTTGAAAGTATTTTTTATTTCTAAATAACATAGTGTTAGTAAAGTCTGGTGGTTTATTGGTTCTAAAATATGCATAATGTGTAACTAGTTGTTAAACAAGTACTTTATATATGTTTAGGAGTTTTTCACAAAGAAAAAGTGTAAGTTGTCATCTGTAAAAGACTGTGGGCCATATTCTCAAGACCAGCGATAACATTATCGCTGCTTTAGCGGCAGTTTCCTGCCGCTAAAGCGGCGATAATGTTATCGCCATTCTTGTGAATATGGCCCTGTATGGTTTTGAAAATTCGATATAGCGTTAATTTCCATTTGTATATCTATTCCGGCGAGATAAACAAAATGTGGCACGTTTGGAAATTATGCTCCGTCTGGAAATAGTGGAGAAGGGGTGACAGTAAAAAATTCATGTGTTATTAAGTTAACAGAGATGGAATGTGGATCAGTTACAGGCTCAGCTTCCACATTGCCCACGTCACCTGCGTCCAGCCCTGGTTCCACTGCCGAACATGCACATTGGAGTGTCCCATGGATGTCTGCCTATCCAACACAACTGCTGATGAATTGTACTATGACTTGTGTTTGCGCCCCCTGTTGGATAACGAACAGGAGTGTAACCGAGACAGCCGTGCATGGGATGCGTTGACATACTGCGTATGTATTGGTAGTTGTGCATGGGAGATGGCACAATCTCTCGTGTGCAGTGACCACATCGAGGCGCTCCCCTATTGGTCTGTGTTGCGGATCGGTGAGACAGCATGGGCGGAGCACACCTGCCCGGACCACCTAATGGATTGGCTCACCCTGGTGTTCCTTGAACACGACAACGACGTACTATTGGAACACATTGCACATGAAGCTGCACGGGCATTCATGGACGAGTAACTACGTACCTGCAGCCACATCCTAGTGCCACCCACAGCACATGGTCCAACAACTTGTTGCACAGTGGGGATTGCTCACATATCTCACCAAAACAGAGGACACGTCTCCCTTCAGTCGAGCTCTGGATGCATATGCGTGGAATAACGCGTGTGCACACACACCTGTCCAAGGCAACGCAGGTCCATGGTCCGAGCAACACAGCGTCGTTTGGGAACTTTGCCAATTCGGACACACTGCTCGGTGAGAGCACACACATGGCCATGTAGCACGACATGTGAACCTGTTGGACCCTCACACCTGATCACTGTCGGCAGAGCAGACAATTGCTGCACCCCGGAGTCAGAGCACCATGCAGACCCCACGTACAGTGAGTCGTGCCCCCTCACATGGGGCACTGTGCAGACGCCAAATAAACCATCCGACTTATCCACAGCCCACACATAGAAGCCCCTGCCTGTGGTACCCCCGCATGGGATGCCGTTGACACCCACGAAAACAGCAACCCATGTCCCACAACGTTGTACACACATTCAAATCATTGCTCAGAGCTGTGGCATATCCTCCACACAAAAAAGAAGAAATGTTATGTGCACACTTTGTGGTCTCATTTTTTACACTGAGAGGTAGATTTCAATGTCAGTCAAGGCTGGTGTGGTACTGCGAGGCTTTGCATTTGGGTGTTCTTAGGAAATCTAAGTTGTTGTGGAGCAAGGCAAGGTGGGCTGTGAGCATTGCTATATGTGATAAATCTTGTCCATTTCAGGCCCAACATCATCTGCCCCTCAACATGTACCCATGCTGCGTGTAAGTATCTTAAGCATGTCCATGCCTGTTGTGGCCGTTGCCTCGTCCGTACTCACACGCACATGCCAATAAAGCCTATGCCACTCCACTGGTGTCTAACTGGGAGGTGTGTTGTAAAGATTGTCCACTCGTGTGCCACAATGAGCCTCGTCCCAACACAGGGTAGAACTGACTGTTGCATGTGCAATGGGGGTGTATCCCTTTGGCAAGCTCCGCCTCTGTGAGCCAGACATTGTTTTTGCATAGGTGCTGGACGACATCTGAAGCAGCCCCATCACCTACGCAGTCTGATGTGTCAGGGGCACACAGCCATGCAGCCATCACCCCGCCACACACACCGGACACAGAACCCGTATGAGGGGAGTTTTGTACCACATTGCCTTCATTGCTGATGTTCTGTGATTGATATGTGTGTGGGCTGCATTGTGGGGGAATGGCCTGTGCACGGATGGCGATGCACACACACATGTTGGTATGTGGAGCCAGGTGCCCATGTGGCCTTGTGCTGCTTGTGCTATCTCACTCCGTCTCTCTCCCTCGCTCTCTCCCGCCCTGTCATAGCAAACTTGTGAAAGCGATGGGTGCGCGGCTCTCAGCGCGGCACTCGAGTCCATCTTAAGTCTTTCAAACACCGAGGGGTATATTCTCAAGGACATATCGCCGAGTTAACGGCACTTTATTGCAACTAAAATGGTGATAAATTTAACGCACCATTCACAAGCTGGAGCAAACAGCCCATATCACCAGTTTACCAGCAATAGCAGCCTCAAAAAGCATCGTCGCGGATGAGTCCGGCAAATATTGCTAATGAGATGTAGAGTAGGCGTTCTCGTGCAAAAAGCAGCAAACACATCACTTCGCAAGTGTCTCAACCACCAGCAAGATCGTCGAAGAGAGTACAAAACAGGCGATAAGGTGCGTTAGTAGCAGAAAGTTTACACCTGCTCTGAGCTGGTGTAAAGTCGGACTACAACCTGCAATATGAAAGGGAGCCCACCCAGAGCCATACGTGAATGACAACAGATGCAATGGAGCCAACGATCATGCAGCTCGGACACCCAACACTGCTCCGACCCCCCCTCGGCCACCAGCCCCTTGTCCGCCATCCCCCTCACCTCCCCCACACACAAACAAATGTGACAGCAACGTTAGGAAATCTGGAACGTAACAAATTGGCAGATGTCGCACAATTATAGTAAAGAAGATGCATGTGAGGTTGGACAAATAAGAATCTCAGTCATCTATGGATTTACATATAAAACATTTTATTTAAACAAAACAACAAAATAAAAGTAGGTACAGGTATGGCGTGTCATCCCTCGACAATTTGTGAATCACAGCCTGCAAGACAAAAAGAAAGATAAGATTGTGCGTCATGCGTCCATGAAAGGAGAGAGAGAGAGAGAAAGAGTGAGAGAGAGGAAGAGACAGAGAAAGAAAGAGTGAGACAGAGAGGAAGACAGAGAAAGAGAGAAAGAGTGAGAGAGAGAGGAAGAGATAAAGAGAGAAAGAGTGAGATACAAGGAAGTGAGAGAGAAAGAGAGAAACAGTGTGAGAGAGAGGTAGAGAGAGAAAGAGTGAGACAGAGAGGAAGAGAGAGAGAAAGAAAGAATGAGAGAGAGAGGAAGAGACATAGAAAGAGAGAAAGAGTGTGAGAGAGAGAAAGGAAGAGATACAGAGTGAGAGAGAGAGAAAGAGTGTGAGTGACAGAAAGGAAGAGATGGAGAGGGAGAGTGAGTGTTGACACTGTGGAGAAAATCCTTACAGCTCACCTTTCTGCCACCGGTGTGTCTCTAACCACGTGCCGGGACATAGTGGAGTCTTCAAGTTTAGTCATCTGAAACATAGTATAGAATCAGTAATGGCAGAGTACATACAACTGCACACGCCTAATTCTCTGTTTCGCCCCTGCGCACCCAGGCTGCTGCACCCCATCGACTCCCGCCGCCCAGAGGTGTCTGCCCGCCTCTGCGCACCTAGGCTGCTGTATCCCATCCACTCCCACTGCCCAGAGGTGTCTGCCTGCTGCTGTGCACCCAGGCTGGTGCACCCCATCCAGTCCCACTGCCCGGAGGTGACTGACCGTTCCTGCGCACCCAGAGTGCTGCATCCCATCCACTCCCACTGCCTAGAGGTGTCTGCCCGCTCCTGTTCACCCAGGCTGCTGCACCCCATCCACTTCCACTGCTCGGAGGTGTCTGCCCGCTCTTGTGCACCCAGGGTGCTGCACACTATCCACTCCCACCGCCCAGTGGTGACTGCTCGCTGCTGCGGAAACAAGGCTCTCTGCTCACCTTCCGTCACCGGCGTGTGTCTAAGAGGGTCCACCAGGTGCTGAAGCAACCTCCTCAGGCGTTGCGTACACGCGGTCAAGCTGAGCTCACAATTCAGAGCGGGTGTTGATTGCAGGATGGTCACGCATCATCGCAGGCTGCACACGCGCTTAGCTCTGGTGGCACTAACTCAGTGGAACTGAAGTCATCGCCTCGTGGCGGGAGGTCCGTGTCAGGGGGGGGTCGTCAATTTGTGAATCACAGCCTGCTAGACAAAAAGCAAGATAAGATTGTGCATCATACTTCCATCAAAGGAGAGAGAGAGAGAGGAAGAGAGAAAGAAAGAGTGAGAGGTAGACAGAGAGAAAGAGAGTAAGAGTGAGAGAGAGAGGAAGAGAGAGAGAAACAGTGAGAGAGAGGAAGAGAGAGAGAAAGAGAGACACAGAGTGAGAGAGAGAGAAAGAGAGAGAGAGGTAGAGAGAGAGAAAGAAAAAAAACAGTGTGAGAGAGAGGAAGAGATAGAGTGAGAGAGAGAGGAAGGGAGAGAGAGAGAAAGAGTGTGAGGGAGAGACAGGAAGCGATGGAGAGGGACAGTGAGTGCCCACACTGTGGACAAAACCCTCACAGCTCACCTTTCCGTCACCGGTGTGTCTCCAACCACGTGCCGGGACATAGTGGAGCCCTCAAGTTTACTCATCTGAAACGTAGTATGGAATCAGTAATGGCAGAGTACATACAACTGCACACGCCTAATTCTCTGTCCCGCCTTTGTGCATCAAGGCTGCTGCACCCCATCCACTTCCACTGCCCAGAGGTGTCTGCTCGCCGCTGCGCTCCAGGCTGCTGCACCCCATCCACTTCCACTGCCCAGAGGTGTCTGCCCGCTGCTGCGCACCCAGGCTGCTGCACCCCATCCACTCCCACTGCCCGGAGGTGACTGTCCACCGCTGCGGACCCAGGCTGCTGCACCCCATCCACTCCCACTGCCCGTAGGTGACTGCCCGCCGCTGCGCTAACAAGCCTCTCTGCTCACCTTTCGCAACCTGCGTGTAGAAAAGAGGGCCTACCACGTGCCGCTGCAAGCCCCAAGCCCTGGGCCCACGGACACCGCACCCTGCATGTCATGCAGCCCCCCTCCGCAGGCCACCAGGTCTCACATTTGGTGCTGGGTCTTGATTTCGCCATGGCAGAGGACATACCAGTGCACCGGGCTTTTCATCGCAGGCTGCACACCCGCTCAGCCCTTGTGGTGCCACTAGCTCTGTGACCAGCGAGGCGACGCCACGTGGCGGTAGGCCTGCGCTGTGTGATGGCTCAGGCCTACACTGCGGTCCAGCAGGGCACACAAAACCTGAGCTGTCCAGACCGCCGGGACGGGCCATCACCACAGGCTGCACACCCGCTCAGCAGTTACGGTACCCGTACCTCAGTGGACCGAAAGTCACCGTCCCGTGCCGGTGTGCCTGTGCCGGCCGGAGTGTATACGGTGCGAGCAAATCTGAAATGGCGTCGAGCATGTGCGCCCGGTCTTTTTTATTGGCAGGGTCACGTGTCCTGTGATGCGTGTGCTGGATGGGTGTGGTGTGGGTATATACTAGCCGTGAGGGAGTGGCTGTGGCGTACTGAGAACTAGGGTGTGACCAGCAGATCACTGCAATGAAAATCTGGGCCATGTAGCGTTATTGTCCTTCCCTGTAAGCGTAAGCGGAGTGGGCTGGCCTGGCGTATGCCAGTCCTGCGTGAGGCTGTGAAGAATGACTCCCAAGCTATAGGCGTGGCTCCGTCCTGGTCTGTATGAGGAATCAACTGATGCGGGTGTCCCTGTTGTAGTGCTGACGTCACCCGGGTCGCAAGCGCCAATGTGTCACTCTGTGAGCCAAGTCCCACAACATGGCCAACATGGAAGGTACGGGGAATCACTGACCCTACATTCATCCATAGTTCCACACATGCAAGATGGTGGACATGACACATCTGTGTGGATATGAATGTTTATTGCACATCCAGTGGAGTGTTGCAGCTGTAGCAATAGAGGGCCATGGAAAGTTTAAGTTTCAGTTTTTGGCACATGGAGGGCAGCCAATTAGAGCCAAGCTTGTGTTCGGGGTTAGGCTGCGCCAACATATGTACTTATAGAATTACTCCGCCAATCCCCAAGCACTTATAAATTCACTATACACTCTCCTTGCAGTACTCTAATGATCCAGTCTCCACGTACGTACTTGTACAATGACCGAGAGAAAGTTACATAACCGAAGTTTTCCCCACTGCCAGAGGTAACATGGTTGCATACGCTGTCCACAGCACAATGTAATGTGGTAGGGCCCAGGGGCGGCATCTTGCATACATAATGAACACACGGACACAGATAGATAGTGGAACTGGGTACGGGCACGTGCGCTCGACTCATTTTTATTACCAGGGTCACATGTCCAGTGACGTCTGTGCTGGATGCGTGTGGGGTGAGTGTAAGCCAGCCCTCCGGGAATGGTTGGTGCTGGCAACAAGTACAACAGTAATCATTGGATCAGACACATAGATTCAATGATTTGTGCTCCACTAAGGTAGGGGCAACAGATGTGAAATAATATACACAAGATTGTATCGTAAAGAGTCCATGACTTGTGGTACACTGAGGTAGGGGCAGCAGATGTGAAATTATACACAACACATTGTATCATAAAGGGTCCAAGAGTTGTGCTGCACTGAGATAGGGGCATCAGAAACATTCAGCGTGTGCGCAGCCAGTGATGATGCGTGGTGCGGGCGAGCCGCACTGGGACCAATGTCTGTTGCCTACTGGACTGAGTCATCTGCAATCGTGACTCGATGTGAATTGTGAGCCCTGCTATCCGCAGTGTAGATCGAAGGCAGTAGTCAGCACAGACATCGAAGAATGCTTTTAGTCACTTCCTGTTTACAAAATTCGAGGACATAGAGTACAATTCTGTCTGCAATAAATAAATCATGTCTCAATTTAAATTGTGAGCTCTGCTAACCGCAGTGTAGGTGTATGGAACAAAAGATGAAACATTTATGGAATACACTGTCGAAATATGTAGGTTTCAGGGACGTTATAGTTAGTTGCCTACTGGACTCTGAAATTAATGAATGAAGACTGAATTTGAATTGTGAGCCCTGCTGAGCACAGTGTAGGCCGGAGGCAGAAGTCAGGAAGGGCCTACAGCCACGTGGCATTGACTTGAGCTGCATACAGTTAGTGGTAGGTGTGGCGCTCAGCGTGTGCGCAGCCAGCGATGATGCAATGTCTCTTGCCTACTGGACTGCGTCATCTGCAATCGCGACTCGATCTGAATTGTGAGCCCTGCTGACCGCAGTGTAGGCCGGAGGCAGTGGTCAGGAAGAGTCCACAGCCACGTGGCGTTCACTTGAGCTGCTTAGAGTTAGTGGTAGGTGTGGCACTCAGCATGTGCGCAGCCAGCGATGATGCAATGTCTCTTGCCTACTGGACTGCGTCATCTGCAATCGCGACTCGATCTGAATTGTGAGCCCTGCTGACCGCAGTGTAGATCGAAGGCAGTAGTCAGCACAGACATCAAGGAATGCTTTTTGTCACTTCCTCTTGACAAAATTCGAGTGATCAGTGATGTCATCAGTTATGTCATTTGAGATGTCATCAGTGATGTCACTGACCATGCCATGAATGATGTAATATGTGACGTCATGAGCAGTACATTGCGGGGGCGCGAGTATAGTTAACTGAACTAACTATAACGGTGGAATTTCTATGGTTTTGTACGAGTGAAATGTCCACCTAACTATAACGTCCCTGAAACCTATGGTTTTTTCAGTGAATATATATATATATATTTATATATATATATATATATCCCAATCCAAGTTGCTCCTTCTGTCTCCCCCCGCCCATGGCAGGCTGATCGTCAAATGTCGGTGGAGCGCGCCGGCTTCGCAATTCTCCAAATTAGCAAGTAGACTATCACACCAAGGCTTGCTCTCACCACCAGGTTTTATTAATCTCAGTAACGCGTTTCGCCTGTCATGGCAGGCTTGCTCACACACGGAGGTGTGGGATAAGAATACGTATATACTGTTTAGTACATAACAGAGAAAAAGGACTTCATTTGGATAGTCCCACAGAACTAGTTTACATGGCGGCCATATTGGACTGGTACTCTTTATTTGAATTACATCACTCTGTAAGTACTGCCCGAATCGCAGGGGGTGCGTGCATTACCAGTCACATAAATAATGTAGTTTGTCTCGACATAATGTCTTAAGTACATCTTTTGATTGTATATGCATTTGACTGATGTACTCTCAAATTGCTTGTGAGTATGTGTATTCCTAGTACATACACCTGTTACAGTTTGCATTGTTGTCTGCTATCGACATAGTGCCTGTTGGTATCTGTATGCAATTTCTCTCACTGATTGGCTTGGACATGCCTAGTTCGTATTCTCATGTAAAAACTGTTATCCCGCAAAACTAAAGGCCAAACCCAAAAACTGTGAAGTCAACAAATCAAATATACATATACAATTTAGTGCTATCTATACCCCCTCAATAAAATTCTACACATAAATATACAGAATAGAACACAACTGTTTTGTTAGGAACAAAAGGGTTCTCTTATCTGTATTTAGCCACGTTTCTATACTTCATTTTGTGCATCCGTGACGTTTCTGAAGAAAAGGGTAGGGGAGAATCTCGATTCCCTCCCAGAGTCGGCCCCTTCCTTTCCTCCTGTAATTTAAAAGAAAATACAGAAAAAGAAGAAAAAGAAAAGAAACTATCAGTTGTCTAATAGTAAAGGTTAAAACACTACTTATATACATTTTCTCACATTACATTATTTTACCCAACACAAGTGTCTCCTGCTATGTATACTGGCCATCCTAAATTACAGCAATGGATCTGCAGAGATTGTGTGTCCGGATACATGTACTCATAATCCTCTTGAAGCACATCAAGGTTAACAATACTCGTCCCAAAGTTAATGACAGGGGATCTGTGTTCCCGGAGATGTACACTCAGTTCTTCGTCCTGGTTAAGGCCCCCAGGATATTTAGTTTGTAAATTAATGATATGCCAGGACTCAAGTTGCCTGAGCTGCAGCTCCCTATTGCCACCCCTTCTGTTGTGTTCTACCTGTTCTATTGCATAGAATGTCAATAGCGAGCTATTGGACAGATGGTATTTAGAAAAGTGCCTGGCTACTGGGTAATGCGGGTCTTTGTTAGTTATTGCCCTCATGTGTTCCATTACTCTCTTTTTGGCAGCTAGATTGGTACTCCCCACATATCTCAGTTTGCAAGGACATTCTAAGATATAGATGACATAGTTAGATCCACATGTCAGAAATTGTTCTATGTTTTTCTCAGATATAGGTGTGAGGAATTCTTTTTGCATATGGCTGTTGCGGCACGCCCTGCAATGGCCGCAAGGAAAAAAACCCTTCAGATTGAGACGTGTGTTGGCCTGTTGTTTGGATATATCTCCTTTTATGAGAATGTCTTTAAGATTCTTTCCTTTCCTATATGTTATTTGGGGGCGTCTAGATAGTTCATTTGTGAGAGTGGGTTCACATGTAAACGTATTCCAGTTTTTGTTAAGAATTTTGGCAATGTTGTTAGATTCTGCATTGAAGGTAAGAATGATTCTGGCTTGGTTCTCTTTCCCTACCACAGATCTTTCCTGTAGTGTGTGCTCTCTTGGAATAGTGCTCACTTTTTTTGGCTCTCTCCAACACCCACTTGGGATATCCTCTTTCTCTGAATCTGCTCAGCATGATTTCCTGTTCTGCTTGAAAATCTTCCAAGGTACTACAGTTTCTCCTTGCCCTAAGCAGTTCCCCAAATGGTATGCTCCATTTCAATGTTTCTGGGTGGCTGCTTAGGGCATGGAGAAGACTGTTCCCTGCCGTGTCCTTCCTGTGTAGTTTGGTGCAGATTTTATTCTGTCTTATTTCCACTACTACATCTAGGAATTCTACGGCTACCTTGCTGATGTTGTATGTCAGCTTGAGGTTGTAGTTGTTAACATTAAGTCTCTCAATGAATGTTTTAGCTGTTTCTTCGTCTCCTTTCCATACGATGAAAAGATCGTCAATGTATCTTAACCATTTGACGATCTTTCCTTCTGTTTCTGTTTGCTCATATATGGACCAACAAGAAGAATACGCCGCACTCCCAGAAGTGTAAATAATTCTTTTATATTTGTGAAACAGCCAGCTTTCATTCTTAAAATGCCACAAATGCCACTACTCGTTTCAACTTCCGTCTTCTTCAGGTGGCACTGGTTCAACACTCGCTTTCCTTTTGCTGCGCCTTAAGGCTAATACTAGCCATTCTGGGAATTGTAGTCCCGAAATTGAAACACGTAGGAATCCGTTTATTACAGTCATTATTATAGCTGAGTGCTTACTTTTCCCACATGTTTCTTGTTATTGCCTCGGCTTTTTATTAATGTCTTATATTGCTGCACACTTCTGCGCCCTTCCACCTCTTCTAACTCAGGCCGCATCGGTATTGTTTACTCATAAGGATCCTCCTCACCTTTTGACATCAGATGAGGCAGTCCTTCAACTCAGAGACACGGATAGCGGGATTTCGAAGTTGGATACCTCCGGTCTCCTAGCCTCCACGGCACCTGACCCAGCGCAGAGGAAAGCGGAAAGACATGAGACACTACGAATGTTGTGACGCTGGGAACTGCCACGCAGCACTCGGACTGTCAGCAGAGTCCATCCAGGTCCTCAGCCACTGGAGACACCACGCCATCCAGATTCGAAGACCCTGAGGAGTTCCAAATGCCGGAGGTTACGCCGCAAACGGCTGATGACATTATATGACTCTCTCCAAGGCCTCCTGTGAACTGTTGAGCACAGCCCACGCAAGTACCCGCCATGCCGGCAAATGTTGTGATACATGATATGTTGACCATGTTACTGTTTTTCTCTTTTTACACAGTGCGGCGCTGCCTCACGCATGCGTACACCCAATCCGCGCCTAACATCACATCAGGGGAACAGTGCGGCCCCCGCCTTTCTCCCTTGTGCCGCGGATAGGCAGTGGGGATATCTGACCGAAACGCGGCAATAAGGGGCACCCTACTATTTGCCGTCAACACATCACCCACATCCAGGCCACCCATCAGTTTGACAAACAGTTCTTAACCCTCAGCGGGGCAACATAGTTTGGACGAACCTCCACTTGGAGCTCACCCTTATGGTTAGACACAGTTTAGTTCACGTATGTCCCCTGTTTTTAGTAACACTGAGCTGGAACACATCTCTGCAGACCAGGAACTGTAACACATTAACCTCCCAACGCCGATCCCATAAACGTAGCAGAGGGGTATGACGCAGGTCAACATAGTCACATGGAACGTGCATGGTATACACACACCGTCGCGTAGATACTCGATCTATGCCTATCTACAACGCAGGGCCACTGACATAGAATTGCTCCAAGAAACACACTTGTCCCACGTGGAACTGGGGCACCTCCGCCGCCGTTGGAGGGGCCAAATACACAGCACCAGCTATTCTGCACACGCGCGAGGCACCCTTATCTGGGTGAGAGCAGGGGTACCGTTTACATGTGAACAGACGCTAATTGACCCCAAAGCCAGATATGCGCTTGCGAGCGAGAGGCTCAATGGTCAATGATCCTCATTGGATCCATTTATGCCCTGAATGTCAGTCAACCCACATTCCTCGAAAGCCTCACAAAAATCCTAGCAGGGTGGAGCGGAGTTCCCTGGCTCCTGGGGGGAGACTTTAACTCTGTGCTCAATGTAGACCTAGACAGATTGTTCCTGCCTTTGTCCAAGACCACCGCAACGTCCAACGCGCAAGCACTCACAGATTGGTTGGCACACTGGACACTATTGGACATTTAGCGCACTCTCAATCCTGTGACTCGGATCTACTCACACTACTCAGCGGTACATCACTTGCATGTGCGTCTAGATAGGATAGTGGGATCCCCCGCGCTGCTCCCTCTGGTCCATCATATAGACTATCTAGGTCAGACACACTCTGACCACAACCCCCAGCTACTGACACTCACCTGGGAACCTGAGCGCCCCCCTGCCCCCATGTGGAGACTCCAAACAGCCGCACTCGAAGATCCACCTTTTCGCTCCTCCCTGGGCACGGCGATCCTTACATATTTTTAACTTAATGAGGACACAGTAGGTGACATGCTAATAGAATGGGAAGCCCACAAAGTCACGATAAGGGGACACTGCATGGGCGCGACATGGAGCATACGCAAAACCCTCACCTCTAATCTAAATAAAATAGAATTAGAGCTGCTGCGCTATGAGACAGATTGAGAAGGCGAAGGCAGAGATAGTCTCCGGCTGGGTGAACTGCGCGCACAACACGTGGAGCTGATGGAACGCCTCCGCTACCACAACTCCACTGCGCACACGGCCCGCGCTCATGCCACCACTGACCGTGCAGGTCGCCTTCTGGCTTGGCTGATCTGCCAGGAACATGCCCGCACACCGATTACTGCGCTGTGCGATGACACAGGGCTTCTATTACACAAGAAACGGGACATTCACGAGGCCCTAATGCAACATTACCTGCGGCTGTACCAATCCCAAAGCCACCATGCTCCACACCTCCTCTCGTCCTTTCTAGAGCAGGTGAAACTACCTGAGGCGTCGCCAACACACAACAAGATACAGGACGCCCAGATCTCGGCAGAGGAGATTAGAGAAGCAATTATGTCCCTAGCCACAGGAAAGACCCCGGGACCAGACGGACTCCCGGCAGAATATTACAAGACATATCAAGTGTCACTGGTACCATACCTGTGCACCCTCTACGCAGCCGCGGTGGACGAAGGGCGACTCCCTCCCACGCTATGTGAAGCACATCTGATCTCGCTACCCAAACCCGATAGAGACCCAACAGACATAGGGTCATACCGACCCTAGCCCTACTCAACACAAACTATAAAATCTTAGAGAAACTCTTAGCGGACAGGTTAGCGCAGGTAGTCCCTGATCTGGTGCATGCTGACCAAAACGGCTTTGTGCCATCCCGGAGCACTTCACTTAATCTGCGTCTCCTTTTTCAAGTGGCCACCTACTCTGCACATGAATGGCCGAGAGCGGGCTGCCTTGTGCTTGATCTCGAGAAAGCATTCGATTCCCTCGAGTGGAATTATATGTTTGCAACACTCGAAAAATACAAATTAGGCTCTGATTTTTTACAGTTAACCCGCCTACTCTACATGAACCCTGTGGTGAGAGTGAAGTTGGGACCATTCGTCTCGGCCGCCATTCCGGTGCGACGGGGGACGAGACAGGGCTGCCTGTTGTCCCCTCTCCTTTTCGCGCTCGCAATGGAGCCACTGGGGGAGTCACTAAGTACACAACTGCATGATGGCATACCATTGGGCGACGGCACACACGTGGTGTCGCTGTATGCAGTCGACCTGTTGATCTATTTAAGAGACATCACTAGGGCACCAGAACGACTAGCCCAAATCCTTCTGGGTTAAAAGTAAACATCGCTAAATCTAAATTATATGCCTTTAAAGAGGATTGCCAATATCCAGGCCTTATACTCAATGGTGTGAGAGTGCAATGGAGTGCTGACACATTCCGATACTTGGGCATATGCGTGTATTGCCAGCAGCTAGACCTCTTTGACGGGAACTTAGGTAGAGCGCTGACGGCGGTGAGATTCCAGATGCTATTCTGGAATACGCTCCCTCTTGCAGTGGTCGGTAGAGTGGCACTACTCAAAATGGTGGCCCTGCCGAGATTCCTGTACTACTTTGCCAATCTGCCCCTCTACGTTCCCACCTCCTTTTTTACCACACTGGAGAAGATGGCCAGGGACTTTATCTGGGGCCCTAGCCGGCACAGAGTGGCGATCAAAAAACTGTATTTGCCTGCTGACCAGGGAGGCCTGGCAGCACCCTGCTTCGAGCACTACTACCTGGCAGCCCAACTTCAGTGGATTGCCCAATGGATGGCAGATCGCCAGCGCAACGACATGGCGACCACGTACCCACCGTACATGCTCCCCCAGATCCTTGCGCTCTTCCACCTTGGCACAAAGGTGCGACCCCCTGAACCCCGATTCCTGAATGTAGCGTACAGGTGCTACCGCAGAAGCCTTTATCTCACTCGGAATACACTGCCTTATGCCCCCGGGCTCCCCCTGGAGGGTGCACCTTCTGGCCGGGCAACGCTCGCAGCTGCTGAACTCCAACACTGGCATGAAGCAGGGATACAAACTCTGGGCGACCTCTATCGCGAAGGCTCCCTTTTTCCCTACACCACACTAGTGACTGACGAAGGACTCCCTGCAGGGCAATTCCTTCTACACCGTTCATTGATAGCTACACTTTCCGCGAAATGGGGAGACCTAACCTCTGAGCCACAAACGCATCTCACTGTGCAATATATACATGTCATGGGACGTGGTAGGCACCTAATGCGGTGGTTCGCGGCCTCGTTGCGACAACACGCAGTGGTAAACCTAGATTCCCTCCGCCACAAATGGGAACATGATCTGGGCCGGCAACTCACAGATAAGGAATGGGAGTGGGCGCTGGCCAGCCCAGTACAGTTCCCTAGAAATGCTAGATTTCGACAAATCCAATACTACATCACACAGAGGGCGTACCTCACACCAGCCAACATTAACCGCTACTTCCACCGGGTTGACTCTGCCTGTCCCAGGTGTACTACTGTAGACGCAGATTTGATACACATGCTCTGTGCTTGCACCAGATTGAGCACATATTGGGAGGAGGTAGCATCCACACTCCGCGCCTGCACCGAGAGAGAGATACCCTTTGATTGGCCAACATACCTGCTGCATGTATTCCATAGGACACGAACCACTAAAGTCACCTCTAGATTCCTAGACCTGGGCATGGTGACAGCCAAGAGGCTAATCACAAAACGCTGGAAAGCACCTGATCCCCCACATATACAAGCATGGAGGCACTCTACCCTTGCATGGGCCAGAGCTGAGGGCATAGCGCTGCGGCGTGAGGAAACCATGGGCCTCAGAAAGACGCCTTTCTCTGCAGGCTGGGAAGCAATCCTGGTGACATTTCAACAATGTGCGGATTAATCAGGTCAGCCCTTGCAAACACCCGACACGGTAGGGTAGCCACGCACATGCGTCTAGCAACCTTAAACCACTTGTAGACACTAGACCTGTTGCCACTTTGCTATGCAATGACCACTTGCCAAACACTACTTACCAAAGCACCTATGGGGGCGCACGAAATGATGTGCACATACACAAATATTTGGAACCACAAGGGGGTGTCCCAGCTCTCTTCCAAGTTCTGTACCCCAACCCCGTTGTTTTACTTCCTCCGCTCCATTATTGCGTGCACACTACGACAGTGGAATCTAAGCTGTACCAGACCTGATGCAATACTTGCAATGTATTAACCCTGTAAAGAACATATGTAATAATGAGCCGTACATGCAGTGGCCGGACAAAAATAAACTGTACATTCTAATATTTCATCATACCCACTGCAGTAACAATTGGAATGCTCAATGTCACGTTTAAGTACACTGCAGTTATGTCACTACATGTTGTAGCAAACTGTTTCAACTGTCAGAAATGGAAAAGTGAAAAGTATTAAAAACTCAATAAAAACATATATAGAAAACAAAAGACTGCGCAAAGAGGAGGAAAACATTCGTGAGAGAAAAACATATAAGTTCCATAGGGATAAAATGGACTACGAATGTGGACGCATATTCACATTCGCCCGAAAATATGATTCCTTAAAAGTTTCCAAATTCGAAGGATCAAATACTAAAATACCTAGTACATCTACCAATAGGGAACGAGGCGTTGATACATCCAACTCGGACCTAAGCTCCGCAATGGAAAGTGAAACGGAGCAGGATCCACACAACGCAAGGGCGACGCAAATACCATCTAAATTGTCACTTGTGGAAGAATTGGATTTTTTAGTTCTGGATCGAAGACAGACCCTACGTCCAAGAGCACAGGGGAACAAATCAACAAGAGTAGATCCAGGAGGCGCAGGGAGAGGAGAAAAGCGCAACGAAAACACAGTCAATCCCAACAAAAAACCAACGACCGGCAGATGGAAAAAGTAATAGGGGATAACCTTACCACTAACCGGACAGTCATCAATCTGGCTAAAATAGATCTAGACAAGGCGGAGGAACAACTTTTGTCCCTGGGACTGTCGTTTTGCCCCGAAAGCACGTTCAATTACGCAACCATCAGAATGGATATATTTAAAAGTGTGCGTTAATTGAAATTGAAAAAATTCCATCTACTCCAAGATAAGACAACGGAAAACACACTACGCAGGGATATCTCAATATCACAATCGCCCCTCCTAAATCTAACTATTTCCGATTTACCAACTTCGTGTGATCGACGTGATTTACCCAAAGAAAGTGAGAATTTAAACTCGCAAGACTCAAATCAAGATAACCAAGGGGGAGTGACAATCATGAAGATATCTGAAAATGGCCAACCAAACACGCCCTTTAAACCAAAGTCAACCTTTAACCCAATAACTCCCAGAGACACAATGACGAGGATGGGATACGAACCCACGCGTGCACAGCACAATGGATCCCATCCTCGTCGCCAGTGTTAGAAGTAATAAAGCAAGAGCCAAGAATAGGGATACTTCTTTATTGGCCATCCATCTCTCCCAACTTACTCAGGTGAATCCAACATTCTAACATGAGCTCTCTCAGGGTGATACCAATCAGGAGGGGAACGGAGGGGTGGACGGAATAGACCATCTCACAATGTAAGATTACAACAGTTTGATGATGCACTATGAATAGAAGACAAAGGTAAATGCTGCCTTCGAACCCTTCCTGAACCTGTTTGCAAATGTGGACATTGTAAATAATTACTGTACCTTAAAAATACTCAAGGAAAGAATGCATATGAAAGGTGTAGTCCTCATCTGGTTTGCACATAACCAAGGTCAAGCACAAAATGTCTCACTGTGAAGTTGCTCTCTCAGGAGCTCTGTAGCTCAGGGATCATTATTGTGGAATAAGCCAGCACAATGATAGTAGTTATGCAGCACTCTCAGCGGCACACGTGCAGCTGTTATTCAGACCTGGCTTCAAGCAAGAGAGACAGGACGCCGGATGTTCAGAGACACTAGCAAGTTGACTGAAGTAGTTGCTTGCCCGTCTCAGATGACTCTCCGGAGCCCAGAAGTTGCAAGGGCTTCTACTGGTGAAAACAGCGACCGATGTTCTAAGCAGCATGTCTTCCAGCTAAACCTCCTGTGAGATTGACTTGAAGACAGAGAGTGGAAAGTTTACGATGGAATGCTGCACTAAACTAAAGGATTTTGCTCTGAGGATCATTAGATGCCTGTACCACTTTTCCCAAGGTGGACCTCTGCTTGTGGTTTCCATGACTGGAGTTGGTTGCCCCAATGACTGGCTCAAATCACTTCAGGAGTGCCCAGTCGCCTGGAATCCCCTCATGACCCACCATATTTGCTCAGCCACATCTTCCCATTACTATATTTCGTGTAGGGTGAAAATTTGCAGAGGTCTTTGTGATATCTCTTCTCCTATGGGTGATGGAGTTAAGGGACATTCCCTTTCGTCACCAGGTTATACCTTTCCCTTCAGCAGTACGGTTTGCAAATTGTCACGTGGGAATGGTTCAGGAGCACAGCGCCTTTCCTTAGTGCAACATTGAAATCCTGTAACAGCCCACCTAAGGTTGTGGAAGTGGGCCCTAGTCTGGAGTAGTCTCACTGGTGTAACTGAGCTTTGGTTCCTATCCTTGGTCACATTTCCATTAGCCCCTTGAGTGTTTTATTAGTGCATGGCACCCCTCTTGTGTGCTGGTCTCCCCATCTAGAACTGTGTGAGGTCAGCAGGCATCTTGTTTGCTAACTCAAACATTAATTAAAAAATGGCACTGTCTCTGCTTAACTTTGCCAATCAAATGAACAACTGATGTATGCAAAATAATGTTTCTACATCACCTATTCATATTGCAACATCTTCATATTCGAGATGCTTGCTCATGCCCACCTGATATTCTAGCTCTGCAGAATGTCTACTCAACCTATTCAATCGTTTTAGTATTTCATATTGTTGATCTCAATCTAAGGTAGTAAATGGGCTTAGGCCCTAGGACTCTGGGTTGTTTTAACGGCAGGGTCGCTAACTGCTGCAGCCACGTGTTTACAGGAAAGGCAGCTTCCGCACAATATTTGTGGTTATGTAATACTAAATATTTTTCATGTTCACTATATTAGCTTATGTACACCTGATATAGTAGCTTTGTGCAATGTTTAGCTAACTCACTTCTCATCTTAGAGTTTAATATTAATGATCTCATATCAAGGTACAATACAATGCTACTGTGTTGGTCACATTCAACTGCAGATGCCACTAACTGCTAGAACCAATGCTCTACCCTGAAAAGTCCTATTTAGAAGTATATTTTATAAAGTGCCAAAACACTCTTCTGTCATGCCTAGGAGCCACAACTAAAAGGTGCTATTGTCATCATTGTCCAACGCCCAATTCATCGTACATTGAACTTCTACATTACTAGTTGGTCTTGACTCATTTTGTTTCAGGTAAAGCTGGTGATGCAAATTAAAAGGATCTATTCAGCATCGCATGCTTCATATGCTAAGAGCGCTTATTAATGTTGCACATTTGGCTATGATACTAAGATCACTCTAATTATACTAAAACTGGTTTCACTAGAGTTATTGTCCTTTATTTCAATGTTAAAATGTAAGCTGCGTTTTCATTGTTCCTGATTAGACTTTTATCCAGTAGTGATTAAGGCACTGCAACTCTGGACCTATGTTTTTACCCGATTGTTTTTTACTGATTACTCGCTTCCTTTCACGTTGGGATCCTTCCATCTCAGTATATAATTGTTCCTTTTGCCTATATTACTCTAAAATAGAAACTAAACTACTATTCACTCTCAGTATATTCCTTCATCTACTTTCAATGAGCTATTGCTCTCTGCATATTTCCAGAGCTCTGTTCTATTTGCTTTTCCTAGTTCTTGTACCTTACAGCTCCTCATATTTTTCCTATGCTCTCTTTGATCACATACCTCACTAGGGCGCTGGGTATGCTATCTTCCATAGAATAATCAGGTCATGACCATGTGTAGGCTCTCCCCAGTGGCCGGTTTATGGACAGGCAGAAGGAATTTCTGGAGTATGCAGAGTTGGCCATTGCTTCCCTTGACCACTGCCTTGATCTCGGGATCCTAACATGCTCGGATGATGTATGGCACACAGACTGGAATCCGATTTGAAAGGATGTGCTGCTGAGACCTTCCCTCTTCCTACAAGAACATCTGTCTTTGATCCTTTGACACAGAGGTAACTCTCCTTTATCCAGAAAGAAGCAGGCATGTTCTCTACACTCTACAATGCTAGTGTGCTTTGCTTCTCTGCTCTGCAAAGTGGTATATGAGATCAACACCAACTTTGGGAAAGAGGACTGATGTAGCAGAGGCCGGCACCCGGAGGGAGCCTAGAGGGCCGGCGCCTTAACCGACGCCTAGCCCCGGCCAGAACCAGTTCACTGCGGTCGCGCCGAAGGGCGCGAACAACCAGGGGACCCCCGCCCCCACCGCGCGTCACGGACCGGCTCGGCAGCAGCTCCCCCACCATCCAATGGGGGACACGAGCAACATACGAACCCCCCAATGGGGGGAGGCCACAAGATTGGCGGGAGAGCGCGCGGGGGGGATATAAGCCCTGCTGCTTCCCCAGGTAGGCACTGACCTACGAACAGGGGAGCAGCAGTGGCGCGAGGGTTCTTTGTACCGAGCGAGGACGACGACGAGAGGCGAGTGACCGAGAGCTCACCCCGGCCACCGCAACGAGAGGGACCCGGAGCTGCCCGCCGCTGCTCCAGACCATCGAGGACGACGACGAGAGGCGAGTGACCGAGAGCTCACCCCGGCCACCGCAACGAGAGGGACCCGGAGCGGCCCGCCGCTGCTCCAGACCAACGAGGAGGCTAACCCGACCGCTTTGCGCGGCCCGCCACAGGCGCCCTGACCAAGCCTCGGATGACCGGGAGCCCACCCCGGCCTCCAGGTTGAGGGAACGGCTCAAGAGCTCGGAGGAGCCCACCCGACCACCGGCGCCTGCCACCCGAGGGAGAAGCCGGCATTCGCCGCCGCGAAGTCTCACCGGTGTTGGAGTGGTCCCGGCGTGTCCCGACGACTGCAGGCTGACGACCGGGAGCCCACCCCGGCCGCCGCAAGGGAGGTGAGGTCTGCCCAGAGGCATCAGAGCCGGGGAGAGTGCGTCCAGGAGGCCGGAAGAATAGTCTAGAGTGGCGGCGAGTGCGCGCGCCCCCCCAACGACGCAGGCGCACGGCGGATTTGAGTAGAGACTCGGGATTTAAAGGGGCAGAGGCTCAATTTAAAAAAAAAAAGAAGAAAAGAAAAGCGGCGGCCGGTGAGCGGACCCGACTAGCAGGGGACCGGAAAAACAAGGTTGCTGGCGACCCCCCCCTGAACTAGGCTGAAACTGTAACGTTAACCCCCCCACCATTGTTCACGGGTCGGGGGAAAGACTGCGCAGTTTGCTGGACAGGGTAAACTGCAGAACTTAAACCAGGGTTCGAGTCCTGGTAGTTGTGGGCAAAGCTTTGGTGCATATTTCAGCGGCAGCACCCCGCTCACATCGTGGGAGATGGCGCAAAGGGGGAGCAAGAGGCAGCAGGAAGACCTCAACGACCTGCTGCGCAGGGTTCGCGCAGCATCAGAAGTGCACGGGAGCAGCTGGTTGCAGCCCCACCTACGGGAGGACGGAGGAGAAGATCCAAGCCGGCGGGAGGCTGCCCCGCCAAGGGCCAAGCGACAGAGGAAGGCACCGGCCAAGCTGGCAGAGGCAGCAGCAGCACCCAAGACGGCCTCCCGCCAGAGGAATGCCCAGCCACCTGTAGCCAGCACGGTGGCGGCGGGAGTACGCGGGGGGCCCACGAACACAGCGGAAAGTGGTGAGCATATTAGCGCAATTGTGCAAGAATGCTTTAAAAATATGGCGCCATTGCTATTAAAAGGGTTAGGCATCCAGGCGGGGGGCCAGGGGTACAGGCAGGTAGGCAGCAGGGAGGCACGCCGAACATAGGCGAGATGGGGGCGCTGGCAGAGGAGGACACGTCCGGGTTACCATGGCACTTGGTAGACCCGGGCCAGGCGCGCGAGCAACGCCTAGGGGGGCAAACCACCCGCGAGGGGGAGGTTGGGTCACCCACAGCGGCATGGGGGTACACTCTCCCAGCGCCAGCGGCACCGGCCGCGACGGTAGTACCTGGGGCATACACACGGCCCTCCCCAGGGCCAGCGTCACTGACCACTAGGGCCACCGGACTAGCCAGCCTCATACCGCTAGCGGTGAAAGAAAGAATTTGGAGAAAGGAGTTTATCGACATCTTCTCACTCCTGGAGATACAGCTGGAAGGCCTGGACCTGACCACCTGCGACAAAAAGGATGAGGATAAGAGGGAAAGGAGGAAGGAGCGTAAGGAGAGAACCTTTGATAATTGGCTAGACGCGTTCCGCATAATGGCCTGCATAATAGTGGAGAAATTCCCGCGCAGCGCAGCCGACTTATGGCTCTACGAGGCCACCATCCACAACGCGCAGAGGCAGTTCCCAGGCGAGGTGTGGCTGGAGTACGACAAGGGGTTTAGGCTAAAGATGCAGACACACCCAGAGATGGAGTGGAACGAGGAGGACGTGTCAGGGTTCATCCACAAGTTGATGGTGGCGAGGGAAGTTAAGTCTTGGGCAGGTAGGTCCGAGCAGTCCTTTCGTGGGCCCGCACAGAGAGGGAAGGGGAGGCCCTTTCAAAGAACCAGACAAGGCGGCGCAGGGAGAGCACCACACAGCAGGGCACCGGCGATATGCTGGAAGTTCGAAGCAAACGAGTGCACATACGGAGCCGCCTGCAAATTTCAACATATCTGCTCCGCGTGCGGCGGGGGCCACCCAGCAGCGGGGTGCAAGCGCAGTAAGGACCACGGAGGGGACAAAAAGAGAAAAAGAAGCAGTGAGCAATACAGGAGGGGTTCGAGGGGGCCAATGGGGTATGAAGATTACAAGCTAGCGAGGTCCCCCATCAACACACACATGTTGCGCAGGCTAGCCAATAACTACCACATCAAGACGGACGCCGAGGCATTAGTCCTCGGTTTTGAGCAAGGCTTCACGATCCCTTTTATGGGTCCCCTCCCGCCAGGCAGCGCCAGGAACCTAAAGTCAGCCATCCAGCACCCTGGGGTGGTAGCGCAAAAAATCGAGAAGGAAAGGTCCTTGGGTAGGATAGAGGGCCCCCTCCCCTCCCACATGAGGAAGGACCTAGTGATCTCCCCATTGGGGGTGGTTCCCAAGAAAGAGCAAGGGCAATACAGGCTGATTCACCACCTATCATTCCCAGACGGCGAGTCAGTAAATGATGGGATCAGCACAGACATATGCTCAGTTACATACGCCACAATAGACGATGCCATCGACCTAGTCAGGGCTACGGGCCGGGGGCCCTTATGGCAAAAGCGGATATCGAGTCGGCCTTTCGTTTACTCCCGGTTCACCCCTCAAGTTTCCACCTACTGGGCTTCCAATGGGAGGGGAGATCTACTTTGACAAGGCGATGCCTATGGGCTGCTCGGTCTCGTGCGCCTATTTCGAACTATTTAGCACATTCATAGAATGGGCACTACACACCAGACACCCCCGGGCGGCAAGATCCACTACTTGGACGATTTCCTATTCACCGGTCCCGCGGCGTCAGCCGAGTGCGGCAACACGCTAACGGCATTTGTGGACTTAGCTGGGGAACTGGGGATCCCCCTGTCGGCCGAAAAAACAGTGGGCCCAACGACAAAAATCACATTCTTGGGGATAGAATTGGACTCGGTCGCTGGGACATCTAGGCTCCCACCGGAGAAGGTAGAGGACTTTAGGGGCGAGATCAGGAACCTCTGTGGGAGAGAGAAGGCCACACTGAGGGAACTGCAGCGGCTCATTGGCAAGCTGAACTTTGCGGCCAGGGTCATCCCAGCAGGCAGGGCATTCGCCAGGCGCTTAACACACCTAACGAGCGGGCTCACCCACAAGCACCACCACATCAGGCTCGGTGCTGAGGTTAAAAAGGACCTGATGATGTGGGACACACGGAATTTAACGGGTTATTGATCTGGAGGGAAGGCTGGGTATCGAGCAAACAGATCGCACTCTACACGGACGCGTCCGGCAGCACAGGTTTTGGGGCAATTCTGGGTTCTAAATGGTGTGCAGGCCGGTGGCCGAGCAGCTGGCACGAGAAGGGCACGACCAACAACATCACCTTCCTAGAACTATTCCCAATCATAGTGGCACTCACTATCTGGAGACAAGAGTTACAGTGCATGAAGCTGACCCTATGGTCTGACAACAAAGGGGTAGTGCAAGCAATTAACAAGGGAACGGCCAGGTGCCCAAGTACACTACGACTAATGCGCAGGTTGGTTAAGTTACAGCTGGAAGGCAACATAGACCTGAGAGCGCGCCACGTCCCAGGGGTGGAAAACGAAGTGGCCGACGCCCTGTCCAGGGCAAGGATGGAGAAATTCAGGGAGTTGGCTCCGGGAGCAGAACAGACCATGACCCCTTTCCCGGGCCTTCTGTGGGACCTGGGGGAATAGATCTGTCAGAGCTGGTCGGCCAGGCCCTCGCCCGGAGGTGGCCAGGAGATACAGGACATATATTAGCACCGTATTACGGGTGGGGGGGATCCAGTCCCTAGGCGACCCCCAGGCCACACTCAGCGCGGCAGAACGTTTCATACAGTGGGCATTCAACTCCCGGAAATCTAGATCTTGGGCACAAGCCCACCTGTCCGCCGTGGCATACTACGCCAAGCTGGAAAACGGGTGGGACCCCGTGGCCACACAATACATCAAGGCCGCTATGAAGGGGTGGAAACGCATGGAGGGGGTGCGGAAAGACAGCAGACGCCCGTTAGATTACACCAAACTAAGGGTACTGCTGGGGGCACTGCGGGACACTGCAAAGGATAACTTCGAGCTCCTCTTGCTCAGGGCGGCCCTCGCCACGGCGTTCTTCGGGGCCTTCCGCATCAGCGAATTAGTAGCACCGGCCAGGAAGGGACCAGCGACGCGCTGCCTCCAGGCCGAGGATGTGACACCAAAAACTGGGGAGATAGAGATAAAACTGAGACGATCAAAGACAGATCAGGCTGGCAGAGGCGTAGTGGTGAGATTGCGGTGCATCGAAGACAGGAACTGCTGCGCGGTGTGCTCCTTGCGCGCCTACCTAACACTGCGACCAGCCGGGGGTGGCCCCCTATTTCAACACAGCGACGGCACACACCTGAGCAAATTCCAGTTCATCGCTGTCATGCACCTGACACTCGGCACGACAGGGCTGCCGCCAGGAGGTTTTGGGTCCCACTCATTCCGGATAGGGGCCGCCACAACAGCCGCGCAACACGGGATGCCCGAGGCCGGGATCCAAGCTGTGGGAAGATGGCGGTCAAGGGCATACCGGACATATGTAAGGCCCCAGCTGCTGTGAGACACAGCTCCGGCCGGGGGAAGTGGGGGTAGACGCACGGAGCATTGGGTCACCCCGCACGAGCAGTCGAATGACTTGTTTTGTTGCCCCGGCAGGACGGAGACCACGCTTGGTATGGGTAGTGGGCCACTCGTTCATCACGCGGATGCATTCCTGGTGGCAGCAGAGGGGGCACAGGCTGGAGGGGCGACCCGTGGACACCTGCATACGGTGGTTTGGCCAGCCAGGCATGAAATGGGAGCAACTGCCGACAACCATCGCGGAACTGCAGGCAGAAGCAGCATGGCACCCCGACATCCTGATCATTCACCTCGGGGGGAACGACCTGGCCGGCCGGGGGAGGAAAGACCTTCTACACGACGTGCAAAAAGACCTGGCGGAGGCAGGCAAGGTCTTCAAGGGATCCGCCATCATATGGTCAGAACTGATCAGCAGACACAAGTGGCGGGGGGCCCACTCACAGAAGGCGGTCGAGAACTCGCGGAAGAAGCTGAATCTCTCTGTGAGCAAGTTTTGCAGAATGAACGGGATGGAATCAGTGCGGCACGGGCTCATCCACACGGGCCGCCCGGAATTCTATGCAAAAGATGGGGTGCACCTCTCGGACGAGGGAATGCGGGTCTTTTGGGACAACCTGTGGGGCGCGATGGTGCTAGCAGGATGCAGATGACCAAGCCACAGAAGGGACAGGAAGGGGAGCCGCAGGGCGACGGTAGCCTCCATGGCGGCGTGGCGGAAACTACGGGGGATAATGGTTGGTACAGAGGCACACCGGAGGGCGGTGTGCCAGAATAGGACCACTCACCTTGGGATGCCACACGGCTGGGTGAGTTGGACCTAAGGGCGGCAGGTAGGACCACTCACTCTGGGATGCCATACGGCAGGATGTGGTGGCCTACCACGAGGGGGGTAGCAAACGGAGACGGCGCTCGCTGCCCAGCCCCCGCTGGATGGCAGGGCACAACAAGAATCGGACAAGGTAGCGAGTTGTAGCCTAACTCCGGGACAGAAACCACACCTCCTCCACGCAAAGAGAAGGCAAACCCAACCGGAAGAAGCAACGACCCAGCAGGGCCAAGAGACAATGCAAGCCTGCAAAGTACATGAGCAACGAACTGTCAGTCTAAGCAGCGATTGGGGCAATGTATACATGAGATACGCAAATGCAATGTATAGCGAGATACAAAGGAAGTATGATGCAAAGATGACAGCTCGCTGAGAAGACTTATGCATGACGCACACAAAGTAATGCAATATATATATGCGTGTATTCCTAATAAACTGCGGCCAACAATGGACCACCACAAGACAAGATGGTATGTTGGCTTATTCACGAGTAGGAGTACGATGTATGGAAGTGGAGAGTGGGCAAGTGCGGGGGTTATAGCAGAGGCTGGCACCCGGAGGGAGCCTAGAGGGCCGGCGCCTTAACCGACGCCTAGCCCCGGCCAGAACCAGTTCACTGCGGTCGCGCCGAAGGGCGCGAACAACCAGGGGATCCCCCCGCCCCCACCGCGCGTCATGGACCGGCTCGGCAGCAGCTCCCCCACCATCCAATGGGGGACACGAGCAACATACGAACCCCCCAATGGGGGGAGGCCACAAGATTGGCGGGAGAGCGCGCGGGGGGGATATAAGCCCTGCTGCTTCCCCAGGTAGGCACTGACCTACGAACAGGGGAGCAGCAGCGGCGCGAGGGTTCTTTGTCCCATCCACCCACACCAGAGGAAAAGCTATGTCGCAGGGCGTAGGAACAGGCAGAGCATGCAGCGGAAACTACGGGGGATAATGGTTGGTACAGAGGCACACCGGAGGGCGGTGTGCCAGAATAGGACCACTCACCTTGGGATGCCACACGGCTGGGTGAGTTGGACCTAAGGGCGGCAGGTAGGACCACTCACTCTGGGATGCCATACGGCAGGGTGTGGTGGCCTACCACGAGGGGGGTAGCAAACGGAGACGGCGCTCGCTGCCCAGCCCCCGCTGGATGGCAGGGCACAACAAGAATCGGACAAGGTAGCGAGTTGTAGCCTAACTCCGGGACAGAAACCACACCCTCCACGCAAAGAGAAGGCAAACCCAACCGGAAGAAGCAACGACCCAGCAGGGCCAAGAGACAATGCAAGCCTGCAAAGTACATGAGCAACGAACTGTCAGTCTAAGCAGCAATTGGGGCAATGTATACATGAGATACGCAAATGCAATGTATAGCGAGATACAAAGGAAGTATGATGCAAAGATGACAGCTCGCTGAGAAGACTTATGCATGACGCACACAAAGTAATGCAATATATATATGCGTGTATTCCTAATAAACTGCGGCCAACAATGGACCACCACAAGACAAGATGGTATGTTGGCTTATTCACGAGTAGGAGTACGATGTATGGATGTGGAGAGTGGGCAAGTGCGGGGGTTAGTGGGCTAGTGCTTAATCCAAGAAAACCAGTAGATATTGAAGGGAAGTGGGGAGAGAAAAGGCTGCTCCAGGTCTCTGGATTGAACTTTATGGGAACATTCACATTGAGGTTCGACTGTATGCACTTTTGCAGTGCTCTTCTGACATCCCTTTCGCAGATTTTGCTTGGATAAGAGGCATTTAAAATTGGATGGTAGTCGGGCAGCACCTATTGATCTTCGTAAGGTTTATAAAAGAGGTGGAGGTGATATAGGATGTTTGAAAGATTCATAAACCAAACACGATTCAAACAATTCACAAAGAGAAGTGTTATTTTAAGCGCATGATGTCTTCTGTGAGGGCTGGAATGCCGTTTTCATGAATGCAGCTTGACAGCTCTCCACTCGGAGGCTGGCGGGATTGGTTTTCTCGACCAGCTGTGCCACTTCCTCTTCTAGCACGAGATCAAAGGATGACACACACAGCTGGGACATGCAGGGGGCAGTTGTAGAGGAGGTGGTTGTGCTTTTTTGCAAGAAAGGATATGGCCTTTAGAAGTGCACACAGCTCTATTTCTCTCCTGATTACAAATTGTAAAGTTATCCCTTTTCCACTCAGCAGTTCATCATAATAAGTGTCCCTTTTAAACTCAATGGGCACATGCTGGGGGCAGGAAGAATGCTACTTGCCACTCTTATGGTGTTATATATTTCTTTTCTACTTGAGTTTTTTTTACATTCATTTCAAGATCGAGAAATTGCAATGATTCTGTGTTCACTGTGAATTGTAAAAACGTTATTTAAGACTTAAAATAATGTTTAACTTTCTCTTAAGTTGAATCCTACACTATGAAAAATTATTCAGTATTGCCAGAAAGAGTTTATGTCAAAATGTTAGGCAAATGTTAAGACCACCAGCATGTATCAACAAATGCAAAAAGGCAGCAGGGTGAAAGACAACTGCACCACCTAGGCTAGTCACAGAAAGTAAACTAAGCTCGTATTGCCCACCTCAAATGGTCAGCTGCCGCATTACCACAGATAGATTCTAGAAAAAAAGCTGATGAGGGGCAATACACAGAATCAACAGGTTATAGTATACATAAAGCAAAGTTCAATCTTCAGATGTTGATTGTATGTCTTTTTATTTTTCAAAAGTCCTTTTTGTACATTCGGAAAACAGCCAATGCATTTCACCCTTCACAAGGGCTTCTTCAGGGCTGAGGCCAATGGTGAGTCCCCTTATGTCCTCAGCCCAGATCAAGATGTAAGTTGCCTTCAAACGGCGAAGAAATAACTCTTTGGGGCAATTGCTAAGCCTCCAGTGTAATTAGTAATAGTACTATTGTTAGCTTTGTTAACCCCGCTACTGCTGCCGGACACAGGCCGTTTCGGAACTCAACGCAAAGATAACAATAGTACTATTACTAATTACACTGGAGGCTTACCAATTGCCCCACAGAGATATTTCTTCGCCGTTTGAAGGCAACTTACGTCTTGATCTGGACTGAGGACATAAGGGTACTCAACATTGGCCTCAGCCCTGAAGAAGCTCTTGTGAAGGGTGAAACGCGTTGGCTGTTTTCCATATGTACAAAGAGGACTTTTGAAAAATAAAAAGACTACAATCAACATCTGAAGACTGAACTTTGCTTTATGTATACTATAACCTGTTGATTCTGTGTGTTGCCTCTCATCAGCTTTTTTTCTCGACCACCAGCATGTATCTATATTCTCTGACCTCCATCATGATCACAAGTTCTTTATCGATCCTGGCTGAATCATGACTTTTATTTAAAAAACTCACCCCAAGCACAAAGCACAAGCCCTAACTCTTATATAATTGGCATGTGGGTCAGGGTTTACAGGAGTAGGGAATACGAAAGCCTGGTCATTGGAGTTTAGCCATCTCTCATAAGGGCTTAGAAATGGGTAAGTTTAGTTATACATCCAATTATATGTGTATAATCTTTATCTTAACAAAGTACTGACTTGTCTGTGTTGGCTTTCCCTTCTAATGCTGCAGTGGGATGGTTCCGGGAAAGCCCTGAGCGAGTATCAGTGCCTGTCCTTAATCAGTGACTCTGGTGTTGCTCCCTTCCCCCATTAGCCCCTGGTTCCTAAGTGAGATAAAAGTTTGAACTGTATTTCAATTGGTGGATGAGTGGGGTTCCCTGTTTGCCTGATTTGCCAATAAATATATCTTACCCTATTCCGACAATATGTTGTTTTTCTTAACGTTCTGGTTATCACGTTCGATCCAAAGCACTAAGAAAAAAAATAAAAGAAATACAATGCGAGTCTTCACTTTCATTGTATTTATTCAATTGTAGAGGAACTGACGGAAAACCATTAGCAAGCAAGAGTGGTACTGCCAGATGTGCACGGTTCTTCCTGTGCTTCCTACTCAGAGGTGGAGTGCAGGCTGGAAGGACCTTCTCAGAGCTGCCAGATATAGTTTGAGAATGTTTAAAAATAAGAGAGATCTCGCATGGAAGCTTCTTTAGGCTGTCCTTGCTGACCCTTATGTGTGTGTGTGTACACACATACATACATATGCTCGTGCGCACACCCACACACATACACACGCACTGATGTCTTGTACAGAGCTCGGTTAAGGTGCACTTGATCGCCCACATGAGCACACTCACTCTCTTTAATACCGTGAAAAACCTCAGTTATGGAAGTTATGGAGAACTGAATAGACTCTACCGAGAGTACAGGTAAAAGATCTGGTACCCCTCGCTATCACCATCACTGCCTCCAACTGTTAAACTACCATTAGCATTGGAGAGGAAGGTGCTCCCTTCGCAATTGCAAGTTAGGGTTAACATTTGGGTTTCCCTCTTGAATTCAGGAATCTAGTGGCTCACTTGGGGAAGAACTGGACTCCCACTAGAGTCTACGAGCATGTTAATTTTCTTGGGAATAAAACACAAGGTGGCTCAGAGTACACAACGAATCACTGACATAATATAGAACACAAAAATATCGATGTAAAAATATCGATAGTCAAAATATCGACATCCTATCTTTAAAATGTAAATGACAAAAATATCGAGAAACAAAATATAGATATAAAAAATATTGATGTCCAAAATATTGTTTTTTTTAATATATAAAAAATAATGTTAAAACAATTATATTATAAAATTAACTTAAAAAATTACTTTAATACAATATACATTTTAAAAAATATAATAAACAAATTTAATTTATAAAAAATTAAACATACATATATAAAATTTAATATATAAATGTATACTTTACTGTAAAATTAATAATAAACTAATAACTTTAATTTATTGTAAAACATTACAAATATATAAAAATTAACTATAAAATATATATATATACATACACCTTTAACATAAAATATCAGAATAAAAACATTATATTATAAAATAAAATACTAAAATATTTATACATTTTCAAACCTACATTTTGCACTCCATTGAGTGTAACAGTAGGACAATTGTTGAATAGCAAAAGGGTAAAAATTTACTATTCCCACTGCAATTACTGCAACAGTAGGGAAAGTGTTGGATAGCGTAGGGGTAAAAATTACTATTCCCACTCCAGTGAGTGCAACAGTAGGGAAAGTGTTGGATAGCGGAGGGGAAAAAATTACTATTCCCACTCCAATGAGTGCAACAGTAGGGAAAGTGTTGGATAGCGGACGAGAAAAAATTACTATTTCCACTCCAATGAGTGCAACAGTAGGGAAAGTTTTGGATAGCGGACGGGTAAAAATTACTATTCCCACGCCAGAGAGTGCAACAGTAGAGAAAGTGTTGGATAGAGTAAAAGTAAAAATTACTATTCCCACTCCAGAGAGGGCAACAGTAGGGAAAGTGTTGGATAGCGGAGGGGTAAAAATTACTATTCCCACTCCAGAGAGGGCAACAGTAGGGAAAGTGTTGGATAGCGGAGGGGTAAAAATTACTATTCCCACTCCAGCAAGTATAACAGTAGGGAAAGTGCTGGATAGCGGAGGGAATAATTTACTATTCCCACTCCAGCAATTGCAACAGTAGGGAAAGTGTTGGATAGCGGAGGGGAATAATTTACTATTCTAACTCCAGGGAGTGCAACAGTAGGGAAAGTGTTGGATAGCGTAAAAGTTAAAATTACTATTCCCACTCCAGAGAGTGCAACAGTAGGGAAAGTGTTGGATAGCGTAGGGGTAAAAATTACTATTCCCACTCCAGAGAGTGCAACAGTAGGGAAAGTGTTGGATAGCGGAGGGGTAAAAATTACTATTCCCACTCCAGCAAGTGTAACAGTAGGGAAAGTGCTGGATAGCAGAGGGGAATAATTTACTATTCCCACTCCAGCAAGTGCAACAGTAGGGAAAGTGTTGGATAGCAGAGGGGAATAATTTACTATGCCAACTCCAGGGAGTGCAACAGTAGGGAAAGTGATGGATAGCGGAGGGGTAAAAATTACTATTCCCACTCAAGCAAGTGCAACAGTAGGGAAAGTGTTGGATAGCGGAAGGGAATAATTTACTATTCCAACTCCAGGGAGTGCAACAGTAGGGAAAGTGTTGGATAGCGGAGGGGTAAAAATCACTATTCCCACTCCAGCAAGTGCAACAGTAGGGAAAGTGTTGGATAGCGGAAGGGAATAATTTACTATTCCCACTCCAACAAGTGCAACAGTAGGGAAAGTGTTGGATAGCGGAGGGGAATAATTGACTATTCCCACTCCAGCAAATTAATCAGCATTAATTAACAAACTATTAATTAATTAAAAATAATTTACCTCACACCATATTCCCCTATAAATGACACCACCAATGTCGTAAAACATGACACAATTAAAATCATTAATTAACAATTAATTACTCAATTAATTCCAATTAACAAGCAATTTATAAACAATTATGAATATATTAATTCACACAATTAACACTATAAAACAACATTAAATAAATATTTTATAAAAAATATTAAAAAATGTATTAACATTAAATTACTTCCCACCCTACTCCCCTATCAACCCACAACCCACTGCTAAAAAAATGACACAATTAACACAATTAACAATAAATTAATAAAAATTAATAACTAATTAAGAACTAATTAATAATACATTATTTACCACAATTACGATTATAAAATATTAAATACATAAATATTGATTAATAAAACATATTAATTAATTAATTATAATTAAATTACTTCCCACCCTATTCCCCTATAAATCCACAACCCCCCAAAAAATATAACACAATTAACATAATTATGAATTAATTAATTAATACTAATTAATAACCAATCCATAATTAATTAATAAAATATTATTTATAAATACTAATAAATAACAATTATTAATTACCTTAATATAATCAAATTACTTCCCACCCTACTCCCCTATAAACCCACAACCCGCCCCAAAAAATATAACACAATTAACATAATTATGAATTAATTAATTATTAAAAATTAACAACCAATTAATAATTACTAAATTTAATAATTATTTATATATGCTAATAAATAACAATTATTAATTACCTTATTATAATTAAATTACTTCCCACCCTATTCCCAACCCGCTACAGAACTAAAACGCAAAATGTATTTCAAATAAAATTAATATTCAATTTATTATATTTAAATTACTTCCCACCCTATTCCCCTATAAACCCACAACCCGCTAAGGAACTAAAACGCAAAATTTAAATAACATAAATTTTTTTCACACATACTTGAAAAAAAAAGCAATACTTATACCAACAAATTAAATTACATACTTTTATAATACATACTAAAATACATCACACTAATATAAAAATCGATATTATAAACAACGATATTTTTACTAACGATATTACTGAGTGCGATATTAAAAAACGATGGGGCATATTAGCAAGACCCACGTTAGAATTATCGCCGCTTTAGCGGCAGTTTCCTGCCGCTAAAACGGCGATAATGGGCTTGCTAATATGCGTTATGGAATTCCAATAGAAGCCCAGGTTAGATGTGCAGGACATCTAACCTGGGCTTCTGTTGGAATTCCATAACGCATATTAGCAAGCCCATTATCGCCGCTTTAGCGGCAGTTTCCTGCCGCTAAAACGGCGATAATTTTAACGTGGGTCTTGCTAATATGCCCCGATATTTCTTACCTTACTGTCGATATTCTGTACCACGATATTCTTGCTGTCAATTTTCTTCCATTACGATATTTGCAACTCGATATTATGGTAGGTCGAAATTTGCAACTCGATATTCTGTCTGTGCACCCTTTTGACTTTTGTGTTGGCCTGAGCTTATTTTGCAGCTTCAAAAATCATTGTTCACATTTTATTTACATAAACAAAGCACGGAGGCTATTCTGTCAGCCACAGATGCAAACAAGTGACGTATGAAGCACTTTATAGACCAATAAATAATAGTCATGATAATAAAAATAAATAAATAAGGCCATGGATTGAAAGTATTGAGATACATGTTCCAGATATGTAGGCAGACAAAGGTGAGCTCTTTCTTTGGGAAAAAATGTAAGTATAGGATTAAACTCTATGCATTTGTAGGTGATTTAGCACAGTGACTGATAACCGTGCTGGGTCATTAGATGCGCTCAACCATAATGCCAAGTGATTCCTAAGGAGACAAGGTTATGTACACCGACTTCCGTGCCGTGAACACGGTTTAACTAGCAATTAGGAATGCATGAGATCGGCTCATCCTTGTGGGTTATTGAGCACAACAGTTTGCTCCGTTAGTCCAGCTTCATTACAGCAGCATCGTACATCAGCACAATCACCTGCATAATGCGTGTCACTGAGGCACTTGGCTGTAATGCCCCCCACACGGCCGTGCACATGCCCAATCATGCAATGCTGGCTGCGTCTTATAATTATGATAAATCGTCACGCGAAATGGTTATCCTTGCGTAAGCATACAACTTTTGCAGAGAACGTGGGCTGATATAAAGATGCATTACTAATTAAACTGCAATTGTTGGACAATGAATAGCAAAGCAGAATGGCCAAGCAACACTGACTTTAATTTAACCTGCTTTTATGGAACCATAGAATTCTTATCTGCATGTAATGCCTGACAATGTTTGGTACTTATCCTTAATCTGAAGTTCCATTAGTTAAATACCCTACACTAGAAAAAGATGTATGGACGTGTCCTTTCTTGGTGCTCAGGAACTTTAAAAACCAATAAAGAAGTCACAAAAATACTCTGAGCTCTACAAAGTGGAGAAAATAGGAATTTCTCTGAAGGGGACAGAAAAAGCGATCACAAACGTATTCATTTAACATTTATTTAAAGAGACAGAGGCACATAAGTGCAGAAAAAGCAATTATCATATTTCAGAGCAATAAGAAAATCTAGAAGAGAACACAGTAATGTGGGAAATGATCCTTGTCTGCAAAAACACATCAAGCATATCTGCGAAACACGAACCTGATTATCAAGTACTGAGTGAGCAGTAATCAGGGTATCCTTTGTCCCTGGGAGAATTGTGTGAGATGATTTATGACAATAATTGGAAATTGTGATATTAAACACTTTGATCCGTTGAACGGATTACATGTATCATAAGATCTTTTTGGCTAGAAAATAGCACTGTGTTTTCATAATTACAGCCTATTCTTGTTTGATGCATTTTTCATTCATAGCAATTTAGGTCATCATGAGTCACAAACTTTTAATTAGAATAATACGCACAACTATGTAGATGCCCCTTTAAACTCTATTGGTTATGCTACACAAAGCAAACAGTGCAGCAGCCATACATCTAAATTCCCTGACGTCACATGACCATTGTTGTCTCCCCACCCCACATTAGCCCAGCGAGCATTAAATGTACACTTTCTTATAGACGCCAAGGTACTTTATTTAAAGCCCTGGCCACAGATGGAGCTTCATAAACAAATATGCAAGTCTACACATCACAGGTTTCCCCCTATTCATGTTGACGCATTCACAGTATCCCAGTGGGTATGGCATGAAAATCTATGTAAATCGTGGAGTACAGATGTTCAGAATGCTTACTACAGTAAACTGTATGCACCATGGATAATACAATAAGGTACACATGATAAAAGTGTACGTAAGCACATTTGTTTACATCAGAAAAACATGTTATCGACAAGAAACCCTGTAAACCTAAATTCCATGAAAAAATATCTGTGCACTAATTCCTTCCTCATCCTAGAGAAGCACTGACTTTTGACATTTCCAATCAAACTTTCCAGCATGAGGACCTGCAAAATGTTAGTGACCAACCACATAATAAGTGTTCATTGATTTTTTTTCTGGGAAAATTCCCATGTAGGCCTCCTTTTCTGCCCTTGAACTATGATTTACTAAAAAGAATAATCCACCACCATGGCTGATTCTCCACAGTTGTAAATCAATCTGCTGGTGGAAATTACGACTGATCCACCTAGTTAGGATTGTGGGCTTTCTACCTGACAATCATTTCTTGTGCAAGCAAATACCACTGGTATGCAGACATACCTTTGTAAGTAGACCCCCCTACATTTCATAGAGTCTCTGTAAGAAATTGGGGTATTAATTGAGGGGGGATGAGTACCCACCTCAAGAAATCACCACAACCCTTGCAGGGTGAACTTTTAAAGTGACTAAATAAACCCGATTTCTACCCCATGTTAGTGGAGACAAAGGGCAGATAGGCTTAATTTAGAGGTAATGTGTAAAGTATTTATGCAGTACAAAAACAGTAATAGAGTCAAAACACACACACAATCCCAAACCAATTTAGAAAAATAGATTACATTTTATTAAATATTATGAGCCCCAAACAAATTCAAAAGAGAAACTGTATTTACAAATGTTTAAAGATTAATGGAAATAGTGACAAAAAGCATTAAGGAGCAGATTTACAAGAACTGGCGCATCTCTGCATATTAGCAGAGATGCGCCAGTTAATTTGTTACACGTAAAATAACCCTTGCACCACCATGGATGTGTCGCAAGGATAGACAGAAGCGTGACGCATCTTTTGGCGTAAGGGCATCGCATTGCTGGAGTCGTGTCGCAAGCACGACGGAACTCCAGCAATGGTCAGGAATGCCTATTCCTATCATGCTGCGTCACTCCTTACGCCTGCTTCAAGCAGGCGCAAGGTTTTGATGCAGTGGCGTCGTAAAAGTGACTCAGTGAAATCTTGTAGATTTCACTGCATCACTTTTACGAGGCTTTCTTGCGTCGGAATGCCCACCGTGCATACATTATACCTGACGCAGTATATTGTAGCGCAGGGCTTTACAACGTGAAGCATCTCCCTAGATGCGTAACCTTGTAAATATGTCGCAACGTGGCACATTGTTTACGACGCCGCTGCATCACAGAAGTGATGCAACGGCGGCGTAAAGTTGTCGCAAGGGGCTTGTAAATCTGCCCCTAAGTGCTTTCAACGGTCATCTGGTTGCACTAGACCTGTACGTGGGCGAAGTTAAGCCCAACCACGATGGAGCACAGGTCAAAGCAGAAACCAGGTTGGAAATGTTACCCTCGGGCTTAGTCTCTGAAATGAAAGTCAAAAATCCTCGGCAGGGCAAGGCAGAAGACTGTAGCTGAAGAGGGCTCCACATCGCTGGATAGTTGTGGATGAGGTCTTGGTGAAGCTGTTGACTTTTGGCAGCAAAGCTTTGAGTGGAAGAAATTTGAATTTCACACCCATAGTATGCCTCATGCCGGCGCAATACTTTTTTCTACAGGTGGGCGGAATTGGCGGAATTTGATTCCACAGAATTCTGCAGAATTATATGAAAATTCCACAAGAAACTGTGGAATTCTGCAATGCACAGGAGGGGGCATTTGGCACTATTTTCTTAGCGGAAAATGCACCCTCATGTCCAAAAATGGATGCAAGGATGCATTTTGCGCTAAGAAAATAACTCAGCCAAACACCACTTAGCGCCATTACATACTCTGCAGTGATTACTGCAGAGGATGTAAGGGCACCACCGCCAAATGGTACGCAGAGGTTTCCAAACTTTAGAAAACACTGCATATCGCCCTGCAGAGCATATACCTTGGCGCTCACATACTCTGCAGAGCCATCGTAGTGTGCACAGAACTTGTTTGGCATAGTGTGGTCTCTACTGCAGACCGTAGAAAAAAGTGCCCAGATGCTTAGATCTCCCTGGGCCTTCTTAATCCTAAACAGTGCTGCTGAACTGGCCCTTCTTGAGTTTATATACTTTCACAGCATAACACAGCAACCTTGGTTTGTAACCGGACGGAAATGATTCATTCATCTTGCCCCTCGCTCTGAAATGAAAAGAAAAATAGCTTGCTTTACGCGTGCGAACACCTTTCATAGAGTCTGCTCAGTTCACGAAAAATAAATAGAGCAAAATCAAAGAGCGGACTGTGACTGCTGTGCAATCAAGGGGCACTTTCACCTCAACTCCACGAGAGTGTGTTTTGGCAAGTTCATTATTATTGGACAAGAAATCAAATCTGAAATATTGGCTGCTAATATTGCAACGAGGTGGATGGACAGACAGGTCGTGCGTCCTTCAGTCAGTACGTGCAGAGAATGGGTGCACTTATGCGGCGTTCATGGAAGGGATCATCTTATTTAACTCCTCAAGATTTTTTTTTTACCATAAATCACAAAGCATTGAAATCAGGTCTGCAAAACACAATTTTGCCAGGTGGAAACTCGTTTTCAATGTTTCTGGTTTAACAATCCTTGGATTTGGATTTTGCATTTTGGCTTTTTTTCTGAATTCCTCGGAAGCAGTGTTGGATTTGAGGGGGAACTCGATAGATTTTTTTTCAGACAGGTATTCTTGAGCCGTACTCTTCCAGGCCAGCCTCAGCACATCATCCGAACTGCGTCCAGTGAAGGACACCTTACAGGAGAAAACATTCAGCGGCATTCTAAACAATTTTGGTGCCTGTCGCAGCAGCAGCTTGTAGCCCACACATCTACAGCCAGCTGCATATGCATTACTTCACGGACAATCAGCAATTTATTTTTATAGAATTGTATTCTCGTTGGAGCAGTTTTTGGAGATCAAATAGAGCACTTTAGATGCAAACACCATTCAGCCAGAGTCAGTACCCTTCAGGTAGCAGAAAAACTGGGGCATATTTACAAGCCCCTTGCGCCACTTTTGCGCCACCGTTGCGTCACGCATGTGACGCAGCGGCGACGCAAACCATGCGCCGCGTTGCGCTATATTTACAACGTGACGCATCTAGGGAGATGCGTCACGTAGTAAACCCCTGCGCCACATGAAACCTGCGTCAGGTTTCATGTGGGCGTACCGGCGCAGGGGGGGGGCGTTCCGGCGCAGGATCGCCTCGGAAAAGTGACGCAGTGAAATCTACAAGATTTCACGCTGTCACTTTTCCGACGCTGGTGCGTCAAATCCTTACGCCTGCTTCAAGCAGGCGTAAGGATTGACGCACCATGTTAGGGATAGGAAGGTTGGAACAGTGCTGGAGTTGCGTCGCGCTTGCGACACAACTTCAGCACTGCGCCAACCTTCCGCCGGCAGATGCGTCACGCATCTGCTTATCTTTACGCCACGATGCGCCGCATTGTAAATGCGGCGCATCGGACGTGGCACAAGGGTAAACTTGCGTGACGCATTTTCCTGGCGCATCCCTGCTGATATGCAGGGATGCGCCAGGGAACGTAAATATGCCCCACTGTCTCTAGACGTTTTAACAGGAGCAGAATAAATAACCTCTGCTTGCATCACGTCACTGTCGAAACATTTAATGTCACGTCCGGCCTACTATGGAGAGATGCCACAAACACGAGACAAAGGGGATAATTTTCTGTTTAGAAAGTTCGAGTTCTCTCGGCCTTGGATTAGAGTTCCCTTCCAGCGGGTGAACACTTCACAAGTCACCAGAGTTTCCGTTGTCGTTATCACCTGGCAAGCGATTCGGCAAGTTCAATCAATAAAGTTGTCAGAAAATCTATCGATTGCTGTCTTTGACTTTCTGTGCTTATGTGTTGCAATTTTGGCAGCACAATATGGGGGATATTCTCCAGAATGTGCGATAAACATCGCCAAAATAGGCTAACGCAATTTTTGATATCGCCGTTTATCGCGGGAAAATAACTCCGTGTCAACGTCGTATTCTCAACACGGCGGTAACATGCGATAGTTTCCCGATAACGCCTCAAATGTCCGCGATACAACTTCCGCGACGGCGATAAAAAAGGAAACCCGAACGTGAAAAAAGTTGCGATGGGCCCACCCGCGATAGAAAAATTGGCGACAAGCAGCGCCAGGCTTGCAATTCCCACGTCAGGCGGGAAAAATCACCAAAAAAGCTGCAAATAAAAAAATAAAAAAAACATAACAACTGCGAAGCACAATGGAGGTAGCCGGAGCAAGTACAGAGGACAACCCGAACCCCACAAGCCCCACGGAGGACCAGCCTAGGACCTCGGGGTCAGGGAAGGGCAAGGAGAAGAAGAAGAGGAAGACGCGGTTCAGTCCGCAGGAAAACAGGATCCTGATTACGGAGGCGGTAGAACACCAGCAACAACTGTTCGTCACCTCCACTGTGTCATTGGCAACTAAAAATACAATATGGCAGTCCATCCTGGACAAGGTGAATGCAGTCGGAGTGCTGAGGAGGACAATGGAAGAGCTCAAGAGGTGCTGGAATGATGTGAAGCGCAAAACCAAGCTGAAACTCGCAGTCAACCTGAAAGCAGCAATGCAGACTGGAGGTGGGAGTCCAACGACACACCAGGAGCTGGATGAGAAGGAGGAAATGGTGACCCGAGTCATCATTGGGGAGACGGTGGCAGGAGTTGGGGGACCGGACACTGCACAACATGACCTGACCCAACAGCAACAGGGTGAGTAACGACCAGGGACAGGGGGGATGGTGGGAGATGGGCACAATGGCACACATGCACAATTAAGTATAGCACATCTGCGGACAAACCATGCCCAAGAGTCACAACTCCGACCAAGAGCCCAAGTTACCCAAGTCTGCAACATCTCAGCACTGTATAAGCACAGAAGTGAAAGGCACACTGCCTGAAAGGGATAAGGGCCAGCAAAATCAGAGCTGAAGGGGCAACACACCCACAATGCAGCACACACACATAAGAATCAGAGCACCTCAACACTGACAACAATGTGGTACAAACTGGAACACTTTCACAACAGAACAGAGGACACAACTGCTGCCGCTTGTGTGTAGAAAATGGCCATTCACATTTGGCATAGCAGGAAACTGTGAGATGACAATGTACAAGTATAACCTCACATCCCTGATGGTGTAGAAATATCAACGGTCCCGCATCACATAGGCATCTCCTCACAAACAGTCACAATGTACATTGTCATGCAGTCTGTAAGTAAACTTGTCCAAAGCGTCAACATACATGTGAACACAATGTCAATCTGCATCTCCCCTTCACATTGCAGAGGGAGAATCAACACCTCCTGCAGAGCAGACACAACAACTCAGCACTGATGATGAAGAGGACCTCCCCAACATCGACACCGACGCCCTCCAACTGCCCATGGACAGCTTCGGCACCCCACCTCCAGGAGTAGTGCAGCCCAGCAGCATCGAGGAGACCCCACCCCCTGCACAGACCACACAGCAGGAAGCACCCACCACCACGGCTGTCTCCCAGGACCCCCACGACCAAACATGGCATTACAACGCCGTGTGTTAGGGTGCCAGGAGAAGATGGCTGATCAGCTGCGGGTGGGGCTCGACCTCATGGAGGCCAAACTAGATGCCATACGTGGGTGTCTACGTCCCAACAGGGACCACTTAAAGTCCCCAACGGACACCCACTGTCCGCTCCATGCTCTCCAACAATCCATAGCTGACATCGCTGGAGTCATGACTCTGAGCCAAGAACAACTGTCTAGTCAGAGTGGCACCAGCGACGACAGCCGGGAGTTGGGACACATGCAGAGGATCATGGAGAACATGGAGCGGATGCAGGATGAAAGAATGTTTGCCACGGCTGCACACCAGCGAGATGTAGCTGCGATCTTCCATGCCCTGCAGATCCTCGTCATGGCATTGCCGCCACAAGGCCTGGCGCGGATGAATGCTGCTGCTACTACTCCATCCACATCTCTGCCCCCTGAAGTGTCAGTGCCACGCAGTGCGGCAGACATTCCACCTCCGGCCCCTGATGTGTCAGTGCCACACAGTGATGCAGACTATACACCACCACCCACATGTGAGGCACCTGACACATCAGAGGACAAAGATGATGATGAATCTGGCTCTGTGGTAAGAATGAAGTGGTAGCATTCATCTCCGCCATATGGCCTGTTTCAGCTTGGTTCTGCCCTCTGCATCATGCCCTGGAATAACACCTTCCACTGTCCCCCTATACACTCAGCGACACTCACGTTGGACCTCGATATGGACTGCCATATTTTTATTGGTTACCAATGACACAGCAATCACACTGCGAACTGAACTCTCCCTCTTCCGATGAACTTGTCAATCCCTAAAGGACTCTGGCTGGCCCTCCACGGGGCAACAATGTAATGTGGGGTTCACATGGCCCTGTATTGCTCCAGCTTCAACACTCCACTGAATGCGACTAAAACATTATAATTCACACAGATGTGTCGTGGCTATGAGCAATCAAGTATGAAAGTATGGATGAATGTAGGGACAGTGATTCCACAAAAAGGTACTCCCTGGGTAATGCTATCAATGCGCATGTATGGCCGTGACCCAGATAGGCAGTGAGACACACATTGTCATTCAAATCAACACTCATCACAGTTGAATACAAGTGAAGGTGCGTAGACTTTATTTGCATATGCATGTCAGTACGGGCAAGATAAGTGCCACAACATGCAGACCAATGCAGCAGTATGTCTGGATGAGGAACGTTGCCAAGCGCCGCTGTCCACTCCGGGGGAGTACCTCACCTTTCACAGGTGTGTGTTAACCTGCGTTGTTGTCCGCTCATGTATTCGGAGTCCAGGCGAATGCAGCCATGTCCACTGTTGTCGTAGGACATGTGACCAGATCCCCAAGATGCAACAAGGTGTTGGGACATGTGCAATGGGTTCCAATCTGTTGTGTCTGCAGGCTGTAGTTACTCGTCCATGAAAGCGATTGCAGCTTCGTAGGCTATCATTTACAACATGAGCTCGTTGTCGACTTCATCATACAGGACGGCGAGGCAATCCATTAGCAGGTCCGGACAGATGTGCTGCGTCCACTCCCTTTCACCAATTAGCACTACAGCCCAATAGGGGAGCGGTTCAATGTGGTCACTGCACACGAGGAGTTGTGCAATCTCCCAGGTCCAGCTGCCAGCATGTATGCCAAGTATCAAGGCACCCCTTAAACGGGTATCACTGTGACACTCCTGGTCGTGGGCCAACAGGGGGCGCACACACATGTCAAAATCCAGTTCAGCCACCGTACTGTTGGATAGGCAGACATCCATGGACCACTCGAATATGTACGATCGACAATGCAACACAGGCTGAACGCAGGTGACGTTGACAAGGTGGAAGCTTAGCCGGTAACTGATCCGCAGGACTGCCAATGGCAGTTCCCCCAGTAAACGCAGCATACGTGCACGGTACAGTTCCACCTGACAGGGGTTGTGCATGTGTCCGGGATGTTTTGCCATTGCGTTAGTGGCTCTGGTTGAAGCGGCACTGTTCTGACCTGCGCCAGTTCTGTGGATGAAATGCCACAGCACGGATCAATGAGTTGTTTTAGTGTGCAACAGTTGTACGCCTGGGATGGTGTGGGAGTAAGTGTGAAGGCCATTCCATGCAAGATAACTTCGAGCAAGGACTTCTGTGTGTGGGGTGTGCATACGTTGATCTTTCGTCAGGCTGTGCGTAGTGTGGGAGTCGTCATCAGCTGCTATAGTACCTGTCAGGGGGTGCCAGGCACATGCAATTCCGAGGTCGGTGGTGCAGATGTGCTTCCGCCTGATAGTTCAGACAAAGGAGCTTTTCATCCCTAATGCTAGTTTCTCATCTGCTTGCATTCAGGAAATGTGAAGTGGGTTGTTGGGGGTGGGGTGGGATGTGTGCGACTTTGGGATTCATGTTTGACATGTCTTGCATGTGGCAAATGAGCAGCATCACTGTGTGTTACGTTGCCTCACAGCTGCTCCTCCCTCCCCCCGAGCCTATTTACTTGTGTGCGCTGCGTGGTTGCATCACTTGCACTCCTACGGCACACCATTGTCATGCCTGTCTGCGCATGTCCACAAGCCTGACAACAACACTGTGATGTTGGCCGTTGAAGGTGGGCGACCACGTGAGTGTAGGCCTGTCGGAAGGATAGGGCGGAGACAGATGTAGAGTTCATGCCTGGCTGAACTCGCACTGCGATTAAGGCTAGGCATTTGGCTCATGCTGCAGCAATACAGATACACACAACACTTGGCATGTATGAGCCAAGACCCCCAGCGGTCTTGCGCCCCTTCATTTCTCCGTTCGTGCGAGCCCGCCCTCCGGGTGCATGCTACATTGCAACATTGTCGATTGCGGGCTGGGTGGCGCCGACACTACAACAGTGACACACTCATTAGGTACTTCCTTGTCCAGGCCAGAACTGAACCACGCCCAGAGGCCCGGGCAAATCCTTCACACCCCTACGCTGGCCTGGCGTACGCCGGCCCAGCCCACTCTGCTTACGCTTACAGGGGGGGATGACAGAGCTACGTGTCCAAGGTCTTAGACACTGCCTGAGGTGACATGGTTGCGTCCGCAGTTCACAGCACAAGGTAAGGTGGTAGGGCCCTGGCCCATCATGCATGCATAATGACCACAAGGACACACTTAGCTAGATAGTGGAACTGGCTACGGGCACGTGCGCCCGGCCACTTTTTATTGCCAGGGTCACATGTCCAGTGACGCCTGTGCTGGATGGGTGTGGGGTGAGTGTAAGCCAGCACTCAGGGAGTGGCTGGTGCTGGCAACAACTAGAACAGTGATCTTCGTATTACACACACAGATTCAATCATAAAGGGTCCATGACTTGTGGTGCACTGAGTTGGTGGCACCTGAAGTGCTCAGCGGGTGTGCAGCCAGAGATGATGGCGTGTCTCGCAGGTTAGGATTGGATTTGATTTGAGTGCCCTGCTGACCGCAATGTAGGCCGCAGACAGTAGTCAGCACACATATAACTCTGCGGTGCTGTGCCGCTGGGTGCGCAGGGGGCCTGTGTTGCGGACGCCAGCGATCAGCTGAGGAGGCTGGCGGTAATGGCGGTGGACTCATGGCAGGGTGAGGGGCGCCTCCCTGGCAGACGCGTTGGCCATCCGGGAAGTGAACCACGCCCAGAGCCCCGGCCTATTTATTCGCACTCCTACGCTGGCCTGGCGTACGCCGGCCCAGCCCACTCCGCTTACGCTTACAGGGGGGGGCGACATGGATACATGACCGGGGTCTTCCTGAGGTAAAATGGTTGCGTCCACTGTCCACAACACTACAAACACCAGCATGGACATGTCTGTGCTCTGCATACTGTAGTCTGCCCAGCACATCACCGCCACACTTGGCATTGTGTACATTCTTATTCATGGGTGACTTGCCTCCTTCCCACATACTTGGTTCCCACCTCTCCCCACATTCTGCAATTGTGTGGCTGTGGGGCCATGCCGTTTTGGGAAGGTCAGCTGTCTTGTTCTGCGCTGCCTCGGTGGTAGTCCGGGGGGGTCCTGGGGGTGGTGGCGGTGGCTGTTGTGGCCCTCTTGGGTCTCCGAGCTGCATGGTCAGTAGCTCCATGACATGTGTTGGTCTTCAGATGTGGCTCTGGGCTGGGCTCCCTTTTATGCTGCAGGTTGTCATCCTGCTTTACACCAGTAAAAGGCAGGTGTTAAATCCCTGCTGCTCACGCGCCTTATCGCCTGTTTTTGGGTAGCATCGCAGATCTGGCTGGTCGTTGAGAATATCGCGAAGTGGTGTTTTCGTGTGTTTTTGCATGGGAACGCCTACTCTGCATATCATTAGTGTTAGTTGTCGCTCTCATCCGTGGCGATGTTTTTTGCGGAGGATATCGCTGGGAAACTGGCGATTTCGGCAGTTTGCACCAGCTTGAGAATAGGGCGATAAGTCTATCGCCACTTTTGCGGCGCTAAAGTGCCGGTAAGTCGGCGATAAGTCCTTGAGAATATGCCCCTAGATTGATTATTCCGTAGCACGTGTTCTTGGGGTTTTTCAATTAAAGAAGAGGAAAATAGTCTGCGCAGCCAATGTATTGGCATGAATCAGTTTGATTTTATACATTGTTTTTAGAATTGGAAAATCCATAGGTCTAAATTGTTATTTGCCTAGATCTGTAGCTTTTACTTCATTATGCAGGATATAAGGGCAACAAATGATGCTGAGCTAGTCAATCAATCAATCAATCAATAATACTTTTATTTGATTTAATTAAAAATCATATAAGGGTGGAACAAGCCACCGTAACACATGGAGCGACGGGCGAACATTTATAAAAAGCTGAGAATAAAGGCGCGACAAAATTCATATTCTCAAGCGATAAACAGCTAAAATGGAAAATATATAAAAGTGTAAACAGTACAATGAAAAAATGTGCAAAGGGTTCAGTTTAAGAATATTCAAGTCAATGCTCTGTTTTGGCCAGTTCTTTTGCCGTGACATTCCAGAGTTTTATAGCTCTGCAGGACAGTTGGATCGACAAGCCTCCGAGGCATTTTATGACTGCCTCTCTGCAAGTCCTTATTGATTATCTCCTTAGTGTCTCACGAAGGACAGTTTTTTGAGTTGCTAATAGTGATCGGCAGATACATAAAGGATGTATTAGCAACTCCTCACCTTGTCCGCAGAGACGGCATTCTTTTGTCAACCATTTCTGCTTCCATTTCGGGGTCAGATCTGTCGTGGGAAATGACCCCAACCGCAGTAGTGTCAAATTATGCTTGTTTCGGTGTGTGGAAAATGTTCGGACTGGTACGGTTGGGGTTTCAGCGACTTGTAAGATTGTAACACAGCCCATGCATGTGGTTTCTTTGCAAAAGCTGCTTTGTCCATTGACAGTGAGGACCGATTTATTGCCTTATTCGCTACGAGTTTGAATCCAGAATAAGTGGTGATTGTGAGCCAGGCCTCCTCTAGCTGTAGTGCCGAGAGAGATTCTTTTAAAACTGTAAAAATAGAATTTTTTAGCCTGGCTTGCTTTTCGATCTCCTGCCAACAGTGGTGGGCTAAGGTGTTAGCTTCTGCTGCCCTCATCATCCAATAATATTTGGCCAGTGCGCCTTGTCTTGCTGGTTTCTGCTTATTTAAGCCGTATTCTAATCATAATTGCGCCTGTGAGATGTGTCGGGGGATTAAAAACAGACTCTTAAAGAGAGTGGATTGGGCTGTGTTTAGGACTGTAGCGTCGTGTGTATTCAACATTTCCGACCCATATGATATGGAGGGCAGAAATTTTGCTGCAATCACCTTAAGCAGGTGGCCTGTTGAACAGCCTTTAAGCTTTTTCTGTAAGATTTTAAATGCACAAAGCAATTGTTTGGCTTTCGATTTTCCTTGGTCCAGGTGTTGCTTAAAATTGAGGTTGTGGTCAAGGTGAAATCCCAAGTACCTATACGAGTTCACCTGAGACAGCGGTTCCTCGTTTAGGGTCCAGGTGAATTTGCGTTTTTTCTTTGTTTTGTAGTGTTTGGAAAAGCACTTAACCTTCGTTTTTTGGTGATTGATTATTAATTGAGCAGAGGTGGTATATGCTCCGAGTTGGGTGATCAATCGCTGCAGGCCTATGGGTGTTTGGGCTAGGAGGATGATGTCGTCCACGTATTGGAGGCTTATTATTGGTGTTTTCCCCAATTTTGGGGGGTCGGCTTGAATTGGGCAAAGGTTCATCTCTAGGTCGGCGGTATAGATGTTAAATAGACAGGGGGCCAGCGCGCACCCCTGTTTTAGCCCGTTGATGGTTGGAATTTTGTTTGTTATACTGCACCCATATCCTTTCCTTATTTGAAACCATGTTTGAGAATATAGGTTAATAATAGCCTCCAAAAGTTTGGTTGGAGCCCCCCAGCTTTGCATTTTCGCCCATAGCTGAGTTCTGGGTACTTTGTTGAATGCTGCTTTGAGGTCGGCAAAGCACGCGTACAGAGTGCTGGATTTTGCGTGGACTTGGTTGGCTAATAATGTAACCACGGAAATGTTCGTGAGGGTGCCCATCCCTGCCCGGAATCCGGTTTGTGTCTTTGGTATCAAATTTATTTGGCTGACCCAGTCCTCTAGGTCTACCAACAGATTTGATGCATACATTTTCGCCTCGACGTCAATTAATGCTATCAATCTGTAGTTGGACGGGTCAGAGCGTACGCCTGATTTGTGTATTGGGTGTAGGATACTTCCTCGCCAGGAATCAGGGATCGTGCTGGACTCTAAAGCATGGGTGAATAAAGAAGTGAGATGGCTGGACCAAAATGGTGGGTCATGCCGGAATAGGGCATTTGGCAAGCCGTTGGGCCCTGGAGCTCCTTCGGGTCTTAGGTTCTTTATGATTTTCAGGACCTGCTCTTGTGAAAACCGCAGGGAGGGTTCCTGTAATTCTGGCTTGTTTATGTCCTGGACTGTTGATTCACAGGACTCCCCCTTCCCTGTTGATTTCCGGGATTTGTGCTGGCTGGGAATAAAGTCGCGTTGTATGTCACTTCAATATGGGCTCTCCAAGTGTCCTCCATTATGTCCGAGTTGTAATGTCAGTTCTTGCCATTTGATAACTGGTTGATGTTTTCCCAGAAAAGTTTGGAGTCTCTTTGTTTGCTGGCATGGAGGAGTTTCACCTAAAATTGTTCGTTAAACTCTTTCTTGGCCACCTTAATGTCCCTTTTTAGCTCTTTTCTTATTCTTACTATTGACGTACAGATTTCATGGGAAGGTTTTGAGCCCTGGGTTCGCAAAAGTCTTAAATGTTTATTCAATTGGTTTTTTTTTGTCCTTAAGTTATTAGTGTACCAAGCTGCCCCTGTTGGTCTGCCTGCTTTACGGCCATTACCCTGTCTGTGACATTTTTTTTTTAGTTCATGGGTAAATGACTCCCAGGCTTTTATTAGGAGCGGTTCGACTTCAAATCCCTGCAGTAAACTGGTGCATGTCCCCATAATGTCACCTATGCTTTCCTCTTTCCAGGTAAGACGTTTTTAGATTGTAGCATTGAGTTGGTCGGGACAACGCGTTGTCTTGGCCTGATCTTGCGGTACTTGAGAGCAGTATGAAAGTTTGAGGTTGGTGATCGCTTTCTGCCCTATCTTTTATTTGGAAGTGCGGAATAAGGGGAAGAAGGTCGGGGTCCGTAAGCGAATACATTGAGAGGTCGTCCAGGCGGGCCGCACATCTCTGGCCTTATGTGTCGCGTCGTTTAGGGGCCTGTGCGCTGCCTGTTGTATGTTTTTTCCTGCCATGTAATAAGTTCATGTTAAAATCTCCGAACAGAATAATATTTGCATGTGGATAAGCAAGTTTTAATGTTGCTAATGTTGCCATTAATTTCTCAATTCTTGACCCCTTTTGTTTAGACCTAGGGTGGATATAGATGTTCAATATTAGCAGGGTGTTGGAGGGTGAAACGTCTAGTTTACTACATAACATCCAGGAGGAGTCAAGGTCGATAATAGAAGCTTGCCATAAGATGTTTGTCGAAATAAAGATAGAGAGGCCGCCTTTGGCTCTCCCATGTTTTGTATCTCTCTTAGCCGGGTTCAAATATTCCTTGTAACCTACTATTGGTGAAGGATTTATCTGCCATGTTTCCTGAAGGAGGAGTATGTCATACTGTAGAATGAATTCCACAAAGTCGGCTTCTTCAAGTTTTGTGCTCAGACCATTCACGTTCCTGAGCTAGTCAAGATTAGCAATAGGTCTAATACTGCAGATTAATTCTGCCGGTGGAGCGGTGGAATTTGCGAAATTACCAAAGTCCTCCAATTCCTCCAGCGGAATTAATGATTTTACCCAAGCCTACTTTTCGCACCCTCACCTGTTGCAAATCTCTACCTTCATCACCTTTTAGGAGTTTGTATTGTGCCAGAAGTGCTAGGCTGTAGGCAAAGAGGGCTCCACAAGGCTAGATACCTTTTCCACGAGGTTCTGCTGAATCGGATTTGCTGCTGTGCAAAAGCTCTAAGTGGGAGCAACCTGAATATTTGGCCAAGTAGCAACACACCTTCATCGGATCAGCTTGGCAGGTAGGACTCAGTCCTCAGGAGGTCTTTGCAGTAAAAAGGTTTCTAAGTCCCAGGTGCCAGAAAAAGTTAGGACAAGTAGGTTAGTGTAGTGTTGTGTAAGTCTATAATGACGGAACCCTTGTGGCTCCTGATGGGCTCCGGAACTGTGACACACGCATTAGAGCGTAGTAAAGTGAATGCAGGTTTAGAATGTTGAGTTAGCGGTAACACGAAGAAGAATAAAGACGTGCTATCCTAAACTCTGTGAGTGGCATAGTCATTGGTGAGTACCAGAACTGGGACGACGCAAGAACTTGTGATGAGATAGGGGATAAGTGATCTGAAGACTGACAGTGCTCTTCCAGAGAGTTTGCCGTACTCCAGCAAAATGGTTGTGCATGCCACGTGTACCTTGTTGAAGTGCAAAATCGATATTTGGCCTAGTGGAGTAAAAGCGCAGCCGCAGTTCCTTATACAGAATTCGAAGTTCATGAAAGCTTCACTGAGAAGTCTACATATAGGTGGATGAGAACCTGCTGGGAAGGCCACAAAGAGAGGTACTGCACTACTATGCCACTCAATTCTGTACATCATAAGGAGTGATAATGCTATATGCGGATGCAAACAGGTTTTGAAAGAGCAGCAAATTACAAGATAAAACCATGAACAGAAGCTCTGTGAGGCAGAGATCAACCAGGTGTCTGAAAGCACAAAGAGACGCCTAAAGGCAAAGTGATACAAGAAACAGTCATCCGCTTACCAAGTACTGATTAAAGAGATTCATCATGCCACAGCGATGGAGGGTGTGACTCTAGCGGAAGCACCCGAGTGGTGTGCTTGCAGAGCTGTTCATACCCAGCATGGCACCCCCAACAGGCCAAGGGGGCTCAAAACAACTTCAATGGTCTCCGAAGTTCAGACAGCCAAGATTGGCAATTAGAATCGTGAAAGTTTGCTATTACAATGGAGACCAAGAAAGGGGTCACATTTCCTGTCATTTTCAAAGATGATACAGAGGCCAGCATGTCGCAATGCCTCAGAGATGGTTTGCATAAATAAGATCACCAAGCAGCATCAGAAAGAACTCTTCTCTCCACATCAGTAAGTACCACCAATGGTTACAATGCTGCTGCCTTCTTGAAACCACCACTGCCATTCAATACCGCCAAAAAGCTAAATATTAGAGACAAGTGGACTGCCTGGATAGACATTTGATGATTTCATTGATGTAATTTAAGAAGTAGATAACAAGAAGATTATCAAGTACCTTAAGAATTTTGCTGGTTAAGGTGTAAGGAAATTCCACGACCTGACAATGTTACATACAGTCTAATCAAAGTAGCCTTGAATATCATGTTCAATCCAATGCCTAATGTAGATTACGAAAGTACATCTTCAGTCAAGAATGACAGATAGCCAGTGAGAACATCAACAAATTTGTTGAGAGACTTGATACACTCATCAAACACTGTAAGTTCAATGAATTTAATGATGAGGAAGCTATGTGCCTCTGAGTGATTGACGGATGCTTGTCAGATTCGTTCAGACAATGAATGCTTAGAGAAACTCTTAGTCTGGAGTGAGTTCTCATGGCTGCCAGAGTTCAGGAGCATGCTGATCGACAAGCTGCTGACGTGGAGGTCGGAGGTGCCCTAAGTTAGTCAGTCATGAAAGTGAAGGGTAGGTCAAGGTACAAGGCCGGGAGGTGCAGACTGAGTTCTCCACAGAAAAAGAAGTTCTGCAGATGTGGATTTCGACATGGGGGTGGTTGTCTTGCCGTTGGGCAGGTCTGCCGAGGCTGTGGAGGGGAGAACTATTTTGTAGCAGTATTCAACGCAAGGGAGAAAGTAAGTGCATTGTGGCACGAGGACAGATTGGCCGACCGAACGTTCAAGAAGCATCATTCGACACACGCCCATAGTGCCAGCGACCACATCAACTGGGCCAAGCCAACACCAATATACATCTAAATCTTCTTCAAACAGTTCTTCCATATCAATGTCAAGTCAAAGGGAAGAAGATGGTTTTGCCATGTTGATGTTTACCTCAGAGAAAAGAGAAAAGTACCAGCCCAAGAGAAATTTTTGCAGAGATTCTGCTCAGAAACAGACCTGATGACCATATAACATCAGTATGTAGGGACTGAGTCACTATACAGCATCAGTACCTATGGACCCAAATCTGACTAGCTAATAGTGCCTCATTTGCCCTCCTAACCTGTCCAGAGAGACAAGTGATTTGGCACCCCAGTACACAACACTCTAGACCCTCTCAGGGATTATGGTAGCAGGTCATCACCTTTCATTCTCTCACTCGTACATGTTCACAATAAATGAAAAAGAGACACAAGGGAAGCTTACAATATTTATTGAAATTAGTGTGCTCTAGTATGAGCTAACTGTGCTACAGCTAAAAAACATATGCAGGTCAACAATGTGATTAGCATAATTAAAAGACCATACAGTATAAAAAGCCCTGTCATAATAGCTGACAGATCTGCCTAAGCCCTCCCTCACTACTGAAGCAAAGTGTAATATTATAGATCTCTGGGATTGGTGGTGAGTCCCACACCTTGGCATACATAGATAGCTGTTTTACATCTCAGCTGACACAGCTCTCTCATCTTGGGACATTTGCTCTGCGTAAAAGTCTCCGCTCTGTGAATGTTCAAAATGGCAAGTACCGGGTTATATGATAAAACTTGTGTGTTCAAAAACAGCAGCTGGATCATCCTAATATGTCTAGGTGCTAGTGTCCAACCACAGAGAATAACAAGGAGAAGTGTTGTTTGACCTTGCATGAGATGTTCCGACTGAATTACAGAAGAAAAACAAAATACGAAAACGTGTAGCCTTTTTGTAAAAATATAGGGCCCGATTCACAGAACTAACTTACGTCAAAAACGTAAAGTTAGTACTTTTGGTATTCACAGAATACACTTACTCATTTTGGTATTCACAGAATGCACTTACTCATTTGGTATTCACAGAATGCACTTACTCACACTAACTTTATGTCCGCACTCGGGCCGGAGATTCCGGCCCGGTGGTGGAGATTCCGGCCCGGAGGTGGAGATTCCGGCCCGGTGGTGGAGATTCGGCCCGGAGGTGGAGATTCCGGCCCGATGGTGGAGATTCCGGCCGGCTGTGGAGATTCCGGCCGGTGGCGGAATGTCCGCCAACGGCCGGAATCTCCACAAACGGCCGGAATCTCCACCATCGGGCCGGAATCTCCACCTCCGGGTCGGAATCTCCACCACCGGGCCGGAATCTCCAGCCCGAGTGCGGACATAAAGTTAGTATGAGTAAGTGCATTCTGTGAATACCAAAATGAGTAAGTGCATTCTGTGAATACCAAAATGAGTAAGTGCATTCTGTGAATACCAAAATGAGTAAGTGTATTCTGTGAATACCAAAAAGTACTAACTTTACGTTTTTGACGTAAGTTAGTTCTGTGAATCAGGCCCATAATGTGGCCAAAAACAAGCGGTATACTTTGCAAAGCAAAAGCGGCCTACAACTGGCACGGTTTGGATAACATAGGGAAAACACCAATGGGCTCCATATGGAATACATGAAAAAATCGGCATGACAAAGCATCAAAGTCATTCAAACATTGTCTGAAAACTACACTAAACGTCAATGGATGTTCAATACCTTTCATTATCGATAGTGGTGCATCACTAAATATTATGCCTGAGGAGAAATATAATGAACTGTCTCCATTGCATCGAAGACGAAAGTGTATATGTGGACTGCATCAACACCACTAAAAAGTCAAGATTCATTTGTAGCAATGATGAAACATAAGAAAACAAAAGTACAAGCACCCATTCATGTACTTCAAGGTATGGCGTCAAGCGTCTGGTTACTCAGCTTCAGCACAGCTGCTGATATGGAGCTGATATCCATGAACTATAACATGGATGCTCATCACAAAATAGTAGGTCAATTCCCTTCGTTGTTTCATGGTTGGGAAAACTCAAGGCTATGAAAGTCAAATGACACATGAATGAGGATGTCTATCTGAGAGAAGTTGGCCTGGTATATGCTGCCCAGTAATGAAAGTGGGCACCCTGTACCAGTCCAAACAACCCTTATGGTGATTAGGTCAAAGATAACCTTTATTGAAAGCTATCCTAGTGGTAGCTATGGAGAGCAGCCTTCAGGCTAAGTCTTGAAGGAATGTTAAGCACCTTGTTTTACCAGAATGCAACCTTATAGTATTGGTTAAATGAAGGGGAAACCACACAGTAGTTATAAAAATATGTATTTATTATATATAACACTCTCTAGTATCCTCTACCCGAGGATAGAACACAAATCAAATAATACCGTTGCAAAGAATCAAACGTAAGTAGCACAATACACAGTGGGCTCCCGGGGGAGACCAAATCATATACTAAATAAGTGGTATAAGAACCACGACTCGGGACTAGACCTAGTCTAGAAGGTGTAGAATCACTGGGACCCCAAGGAACCACCTAAGGTGAGTGAGTAGGGACCCCACGGAGGACAGGTGCAGTGTGAGAACACAACCGCGTGCTCCGTACAATTCAATGGGAAAGTCGCGGTTGGAAAATCAGAGATTATGGACCCTTCCCAGCAGATTACGAAGACAACCCTTGGAACTTAAGAGTTTGGAGGGCCACCCCACCCGTAGATACCTTGGTACTAGAGTTACCTATCCCAGAGGAGCCGGGTGCATAGGTGCGAAGTGGCGTCGGAAACCCTTGTCGTTCTCTATGGATGTCGACAAAGAAATGCTGCTGCTGGAAGAAAGAAAAGTGTCCGGTGGAATCCAAATGTGGATTCTAGATGAGAAGAACCTGAAAGCAGAGGGGACAGAGTCTGGGTCACTTTGGAGTGACCAGGGGCTTTGTAGACGAATGCACACCGATGTTGGGTGCTTCAGGTGCGTTGATGGTGAGCTTGACTCTTCAGCTGCGAGGACCAGGAGATGTCTAGGATGACCAGGAGCCAGAGGCGAGCTGTCCCATGAAGGATGTCGAGTGCTGAGGGGTCGGTGTCCGGCGAGTGAACAAATCAAGCCTTGGCAGCAGCAAACACTGTAGATGGTCAAATTCGGTGTTGATCTGGCCCAGCAAGGACCAGGAGACTCACCCTAGCAAGGGAAGTCAGGGCAGACCTGGAGCAACCAGGGGAGCCCAAATAAAGCACATTTGACCCTCAAGTGGACCCACAGGCCGGAGGCACAGGAGTCGCAAGGGGACCTCAGGCGGTTTCACAGGATTCGTGCTAGCAGGGCACAGAGTGCAAGGATGCCAGAGTCCTTCTTAGAAAAGATGCGCTGGGGTTAGGGCTACAAATGGTCCAATGCACGGAATTGTTGCATGACAACAAGCATGTGCAGCTGCAAATGGACACAGTGCACAGGGGTACGGGTTATATGGTCCCCACGAGGGATATCTGCCTCAAACTTGGTAAGAGGGCAGCTCAACCTTGGAGACCTTCAGAAACCCACCTCCTGTGTTGCTGGATCCTTCGGAGTTTGCAGGAGCTCAGGGTCAGCAAATGGGTCCGATGCATTATGGTGCCTGCGTTTGCAGGGGAGTGACTCCTTCACTCCAAGGGAGATTCTTCTGTTGTCTTGGAGGTCCACAGGGTCCTACACGGAGCCTGTATGGATCATGGACAGTGGCGAGACTGGGGACGGCAAGGGAAGATGAAGTCGAGCCCAAGGGAGGTCCAGCGAAGTCCAGCGTATCCAGATAAGTGTAGTGGTTTCTTCTTGCAGAATCTTGTCCACGTAAAATCTAATGTCCTGTTGCAAGGTAACCCATTTTATACCCACGGGAAAGGGTTGGACATATTCTAGGGACCCTCCTAGGGGAGGGACAGGACAGAGGGGTGGCTACACCCATGCCCTTTGTCCAGTTTTGCACCAGAGCAGGAGCAAATGGCTCCTAGAACTGGTATGAACTGGACTATGCACAGGGACACCAAGTGTGCCCCTCGTGCAGACTTTCTGGCACTGAGACAGTGCACCCACCCAGCCCCAATACACTAAATCCTGTCTGGAAGGTGGTAACACCTCCCTGTGACAGGATGCCTATTGTGCTGCCTTCCCCTGCTCGAGCTTGGCTTAGCAGCAGGAGGGCAGGCTCGTGTCTGTGGCTGGCAGCATCCTTTTTGTGCTGTAAGGCTCGAGAAAGTTGGTACCAGTAGACGTACTGTTCTGAGGGGAGGAATCAAACCTCCCACACCAGTTACTGGTGTGGAGGTATGATTCCAAGGTGTTTGACACCAAACACGACATACTTCGTTGCAGTCGTTTTCGAGATAGCATTTAGCCCGAGGTTATAATGCACCTCTACCTATATGTCTGGTAGTTTCACATACAGCCCGGGAGAATGGTCTCTGAAGACTGCAGAGGGGCCCTGCTCATGCAGGAGCACCCTCTCACGCAAAACCCAGCACCCTGTCTTCAGGATTGTTAAGGCCTGCTATAGGGGTGACTTACAAAGTTTTAAGTGTAGTGATATATATAAATATAGTGAACCTATATCTTAAGTAAGTGGTGCAATCACCAACTTATACAGGCTGCTGTAGCAGACCTAGAGTTCCATTTTGCATGGCCTCTCATGGGTGGCATAATACATGCTTCAGCCCATGGGAGGCCTCTGGGGTACCTATGCCCTGGGTACATGGGTACCATATACTAGGGACTTATAAGGGTACCCCAGTATCCAATCTGGAGTGTACCACAGTACATATGTTGCAATTTAAGGGAGAAAGCAGATAAACTGGGGTCCTGAATAGCAGGATCCCAGCCAGACAGTCAAAACAGTGGGTGCAAAAAGCAAAAAGTGGGGGTAACCATAAGAAGCAGATCCTACTTTCCTACACAACCCCCCAAACGAAAGGAGATGAGACTAACCTTGCCCAGTTGAGTCTTCATGTTCTAAGTGGAAATATCTGGAGAGTCCATCTGCATTGGCATGGTTACTCCCAGGTCTATGTTCCACTGTATAGTCCATCCCCTGTAGGGAAATGGACCACCTCAAAAGTTTGGGGTTTTCACCCTTCATCTGTTTTAGCCACAAGAGGGGCTTGTGGTCAGTCTGAACAATGAAGTGAGTTCCAAACAAGTATGGCCTCAACTTCTTCAGAGCCCAAACCACAGCAAAGGCTTCCCTCTCAATAGCTGACCAACGTCTCTCTCTGGGGGTCAGCCTTCTGCTAATAAAAGCTACTGGCTGATCCTGACCCTCTGCAATCAATTGTGATAACACAGCCCCTACCCCCAACTCAGATGCATCAGTTTGAACAATGAATTGTTTGCAATAGTCAGGACTTTGCAGAATGGGAGCAGTGCACATGGCCTGCTTGAGGTCATCAAATGCCTTTTGACATCTAACTGTCCACTTAACTTTCTTGGGCATTCTCTTTGATGTAAGATCATTCAAGGGAGTCACTATGGACCCATAATCCTTTACAAATCTTCTGTAGTACCCAGTCAGGCCCAAGAAAGCTCTGACCTGAGTCTGGGTAGTTGGAGCAATCCATTCCATGATGGTCTGGATTTTGCTCTGCAAGGGTTGAACCTGGCCTCCACCCACAAGGTGGCCCAGGTACACAACCTGACTCTGCCCTATCTGGCACTTGGTAGCCTTGATAGTGAGGCCTGCCTTTTGCAAGGTCTCCAAAACATTTCTTAGGTGGACCAGGTGATCCTCCCAGGTGGAACTAAAGACAGCAATATCATCTAGATAAGCTGCACTATAGTCTTCCAGGTCTGTGAGAACTTTGTTCACCAACCTTTGAAATGTGGCAGGTGCATTCTTCAAGCCAAAAGGCATCACCACAAATTGGTAGTGCCCACTAGGGCTTGAGAATGCTGTTTTTGGCTTGGCATCCTCAGCTAGACTGATTTGCCAGTAGCCAGCTGTAATGTCAAAAATACCCAGAAACTTGGCTGAGGCCAAAGTATCTATGTGTTCATCTGCCCTTAGAATAGGATGAGCATCAGTCCTAGTGACTGCATTGAGTCCTCTGTAGTCAACACAAAACCTCATCTCTCTCTTACCATCTTTGGTGTGAGGTTTAGGTACCAAGACCACTGGACTAGCCCAATGACTAGTGGAGGGCTCATTGACTCCCAATTCCAGCATCTTTTGGACCTCAGTCCTGATGCTGTCCCTGACATGGTCAGGTTGCCTGTACATTTTGTTCTTTACAGGTAGGTTGTCACCTGTGTCCACTTCATGGGTACACCAGGTGGTCTGACTTGGAGTTAGTGAGAACATTTGCCTAAACATATTGAGGACCTTACTGCAATCAGACTGTTGCTGCTCAGTGAGGCTGCTTGCCAAAGTTACACCATCTACTGAGCAATCATCAGGGTTCTGTGAGAGGAGGTCAGGGAGTGGGTCACTCTCTTCCTCCTGTCCCTCAGCAGTAGACATGAGCAAGCCCATGTCTGCCCTGGCAACATAAGGCTTGAGCCTGTTCACATGGAGCACCCTGTGGGGGCTCCTTGGAGTTCCAAGGTCCACCAAGTAAGTGACCTCTCCCTTTTGCTCCAGCAGATCTGCCTAAGCAAAATGGTGTGGGGTCCACTCCATCTGTCTTGGAGAGCTGCTGGGGCCACAGGCTACAGCACCCACACCTTCTGTCCTGGTTGGTAAACAGTCAAGACAGCCTTTTGCTCATGCCAGGCATTTTGCAAATCCTGACTAGCCTCGAGGTTTTTGGATGCCTTCTTCATATACTCAGCCATCCTGGAGCGGAGACCAAGTACATAGTCCACAATATCCTGTTTAGGAGGTTTGAGAGGTAACTCCCATCCCTCCTTCACCAAACACAGTGGACCCCCAACTGGGTGACCAAACAAAAGTTCAAAAGGGCTGTAGCCAAGCCCCTTCTGTGGCACCTCTCTGTAGGCAAACAGAAGGCAGGGCAACAGAACATCACATTTTCGCCTGAGCTTTTCTGGGAGCCCCATTATCATGCCCTTTATGGTTTTGTTGAACCTTTCAACCAACCCATTGCATTGAGGATGATAGGGTGTGGTAAACTTGTAGTTGACACCACACTCTTTCCACATTGCAGTTATGTAACTAGACATAAAGTTTGTACCTCTGTCTGTTAAGACCTCCTTAGGAAAACCCACCCTGGAGAAAATCCCCAGGAGGGCTCTTGCCACCACAGGTGCTGTGGTGGTCCTAAGGGGAATAGCTGCTGGATACCTGGTAGCATGGTCCACCACCACCAGGATGTAAGAATGTCCAGATGCTGTTGGAGGGTTCATGGGACTAATTATGTCAATCCCAACCCTCTCAAAGGGAACCCCCACCACAGGTAGTGGTATCAGGGGGGCCTTTGTAGTACCACCTGCCTTACCACTGGCCTGGCAAGTGATACAGGAGCGACAAAACTCCTTTGTGCCCTCTGACATATGAGGCCAGTGAAAGTGAGGGATAAGCCTGTCCCAAGTCTTGCTTTGGCCTAAGTGTCCTGCTAGGGGAATGTCATGTGCTAGGGTGAGTAGGAAGCCCCTAAACCTCAGAGGTATAACCAACCTCCTGGTGGCACCATGCTTGGGGTCTCTACCCTCTGAATATAGAAGTCCCTCATCCCAATAGATCCTGTGGGACCCACTGACATTCACTGCAGCCTCAGCAGCAGCTTGTTGTCTGAGGGGTTCAAGAGAGGGGCAGGTTTGCTGCTCCTGGCTCAGATCTGCCCTTGAAGGTCCCCCTGTCCCCAAAAACTCAACCTGATCAGGTTCAAGTTCATCTGAGACAGTTCCTTCTGTAGGACTGGAGTCATCTTCCTCAAAAGACTGACCCTCACTCTGGGCCTGGGGGGAACACTCAGCCTTACCCCTCCTGCTCCTCTTCTTGGAAGGCACCTGGTCTATCTTTTCAGGATCCAGGGCCTGCTCAGTGGCTCTCTGTTTGGCCTGTGACCTAGTCATAGCAAACACATCTGCAGTGATGCCCAACATTGCTGCATGAGTCCTGAGTTCCACTTCAGCCCAGGCTGAAGTCTCCAAATCATTGCCCAACAAGCATTCCACAGGGAGGTCTGAACTTACCACAACCTTCTTCGGGCCAGTTCCCCCTCCCCAGGTGAAATTAACAACTGCCAAGGAATGGTCTGTCCTGACATTGCTAGCATTGGTCACTTGGTACATCTCACCAAGTATGATCTGGTCAGGGTCCACAAGATCTTTTGTCACCATTTTGACACTTGCACCTGTGTCCCTGTATGCCATGGCCTCCTTACCATTTATTAAAGTCTGTTGTCTGTATTTGCCCAGGTTACTGGGACTAACAAATAAGGAGCCAATGTCTATTCCTCCATCACAGACCAGAACAGCCTCAGCTGGAGTTCTGAGTAGGCCAGAACCCACCTCAGAGCCCAAGGTTAACCCCACTATTCCCTTGTTCTGTGTACCGCCACTTGAAACTGTGCTAGGGGGAGCAGTTGCCTTAGGGGCAGTGGTGGTAGGAGTAGAATCCTTGGCCCTTGGACAATTGGCATCTTTTGTCCAATGGGCTTTCTCTTTACAGATGTTACACCAAGGTTTCTTTTTGCCTTTTCCCTTGTTGGATTGTGACTCCCCCCCAGATGCAGGTTTTTGGGGCCCTGATGAAGACTTTTGATCTTTATTTTTGTCCCCACCCTTATCTGAGTTCTTAGAGTCTGGTTTCTTCTGGTCACCACCATTGGTCTGAGCTTTCTGCTTCACCCTGGTTCTCACCCACTTATCTGCCTTCTTTCCCAATTCTTGGGGAGAAGTCAGATCAGAGTCAACCAGGTATTGATGCAAGAACTGGTTTTGGCAATTATTGAGGATCTGCTCCCTCATAATCAAGTTGTATAATCCTTTAAAATCATTCACCTTGCTACCAAGTAACCAGCCTTCCAGAGCCTTAATGGCACAATCAACAAAGTCTACCCAGTCCTGGGTCTGTGTCTTCTGGGTGTCTCTGAACTTAATCCTGTACTGTTCAGTGGTTAAGCCAAACCCTTCAATGAGAGCACTCATCAGGACTGAATAATTATCAGCATCCTCTTCTCTAACAGTGAGGAGCTTATCTCTACCTTTGTCAGCAACGGAGAGCCACAAGATAGCTGCCCACTGCTCTTGAGGGACCTTCTGAACTTTACAGGCCCTCTCCAAAGCAGTTATCCATTTCTGGATGTCATCCCCTACATGGAAGGGAGGGACAATCTTGCTCAGGTTCCTATGATCAAAGGTGTGTTCCCTAACCCTAGGGACACTATAGCCTCCACCATGGGACTCTAGTCCCAATTTCTTTCTAGTCTTCTGGACGTCTAGGGACTCTTTGTCCAGGGCCAATTGCTGTTGCCTGAGCCTAAACTTAGCTTTCTCAAGCTCTAGAAATTGGCACTCCCTGTCATAAGAGTTGTCCCTCTTGTTAGAAACAGAGGTCCCTATAGAATGTCTCAGCAGAGGGAGACCTAGATCTCCTTGGCAAACTCTGCACTCTCCCTGGAGGACTAAAGTGATGGGCCTCTCAACCCTCTTCTTCTTCTTCCTCCTGGGGATCTGAGTTGTTCAGGGGTGGATCATTTTGATCCTCCTGTCCAGGGTTTGACTCTAGGTCATAGAAGGTGTCCCCTCCTGACCTATCTCCTTCCCCTGTACCAGCAACTCTATCCTGCTCATCTGACCCAGGGGTCTTCCTGATGTCATCTAGTAGTAATGCATCAATGAGACATTGAGTGTTGGCATTTCTCCCTGTCTTCAGCTTCGTAGATACACACATAGCTTTTAATTCAGTGAATGCAAAGCTATCATATTTAGTAGGCAGGATGCCACCAGTGGCATTCCCATTAGAAGACATACATCGGGGCATAATTATCGCTGGCCGTTCTCAGCGTGAGAATTGTCATCGCCGGCTATCGCTGATAATTATCGCCATGCTAGCGCTGTATTAACAACGCATAGCGCAATGGCGATAATTATTCCTGCGATAGCTTGTTTTCCATGGAACATCGCTGGTTTTCCAGCGATGTTCCATGTAAAACGGCGATAACCTTGCTGATACGACCCTGTGGTCGTATCAGCATAATCCATCTCCAATATTAAGTATAGGTAAGTCAGCATTTTTGCAGACGTTAGTTTTTGGCGACAACCGCGGTTTTTGCCAAAAACTAACGTCTGCAAAAATGCCTGGGCCTCCTTGTAAATATCGCGATGTGCACATCAGCGATATTTACAAGGTTGTTCTGCCCAGTGACGCCCACTTTGCATCTCATTAGAGATGCAGAGGGAGGCGTCGGGTAAAAGGGTGCTAACATGCGCTAATGCATGTTATCACCCTCTTGTTAATAGGGCGAAAACATTATCTCCGCTTTTTTGGCTTTTAAAGCCAAAAAAGCGGAGATAAGGCCCTTGATAATATGCCCCTAAGTGAGGTGTAGTGTAGGCACCTACCTAACCTAGTGGGAACTAAATTCTCTTAGGTTGGAGAAAGGGTGTGCAATACCCTTGGCTTGCCCAACCCCAAGTTCAGGAAAACTTACTATCTTAAGCTAGTAATATATGTTCCTAGTTACTAGTGGTTTTTCAGTTAATCAATACACAGATTTATCTGGTAAAACAATGCAGACTTGAATCCCAACCGCTGCACACCAATGTGAGACGTTGGCCTGGTATATGCTGTCCACTAATGAAAGTGGGTACCTTGTACCAGTCCAAACAACCCTTATGGTGATTAGGTCAAAGATAATGTTAGATTTGGGGGTCTCTAGTTGGCAGAGGTAGGTACCTTTGACCAAATAGGGACCCTTGCGTCTAGTCAGGGTAAGGGGGTACACTCCTAAAATAACCCCTGCTCACCCCCTTGGTAGCTTGGCACGAGCAGACAGGCTTATCTCAGAGGCAGTGTGTAAAGCATTTGTGAACACATACAGTAATCAAGTGACAACACTACAGATGGACACCACACCTGTTGTATATTAAAAATAAGTATCTTTTATATAGATTTAACACAAGACCACAAACGACAAAAAACCACAATACTGTACTTCAAAAATGGTAGAATTAGCTCAGTTCTCTTAAGATGTACAATGCAACACTTTGAGTTCAATGTACCTTAGGATGTGTAACGCTATACAACGAAAGTGTTGCAGGGAAGGTGATGCGTCGGTTCCTTACACACAAGAACGGTGATGCGTCGGGTCCCTACTGATGCTTAGGGGATGCGTCGGTTCTTCTCCGCGTGGGGAGGTGATGCGTCGGTTTCCTACTGCGCTTCCGTGGCGATGCGACAAGCAGCGCCGTGATGTGATGAAGATCCGGTGCAACGAAACAAAGATGGCGTCTTCTTCTCGATGCGACACGATGCGTGCACGCCCGACGGCCGTGCAGCGACTCAACGATTCTTCTGAGCCGCGACAGGCCCTGCGACACGCTTCCCGGTGATGCGGCGGCGTCTGATGCGACGTCGATCCTCTTCTCCGGCGATGCGAGGCGCTTCGGAGATGCAATGCGACAGCTGCAGCGGCGACACCCTTCTTCAGCGATGCGACGACAGCAGCTGCGGCGGCGACACGCTTCTCCGATGATGCGGCGGCGTCTGATGCAACGTCGATCCTCTTCTCCGGCGATGTGAGGCGCTTCTGCGTTGCGAAGCGACAGCGGCAGCGGCGACACCCTTCTTCAGCGATGTGACGACAGCAGCGGCGACACGCTTCTTCTTCGTGAGTCGCGCTTCCAGCTACTTGCGACACGCATTCCCTCAGAAGGCCCAACACAACAGCAGGCACTTCAAAATAACTCTTGGGGAGCTGGTGGGTGAAGTCTGTTGTCCTTGAGACTTCAGCAGGAGGCAAGCTCTCTCTCAAGCCCTTGGAGATCTTTTACAAGTTGATGAAAGTACACACAAAGTTCCATTCTCCTTTCTTTGGCAGTCAGGCAACCACTGCAGGCCAATCACCCAAACAGCACTCAGCTTAGGGATAGTCTCCTCCTCAGTTTCTCTGGTTCCTCTCCTCAGCAAAGGTTCTTCTTGTTTCCCAAAGTGATCTAAAGTTCTGGGGTTTGGGTCCCCTCTTTTATACTCATTTTCCCTTTGTTCTCTGAAGGCAGAGAGGCCTTTGCCTAGTCCAAACCAGTTCTGGTCAGTCCTGGAGCACTTTGTTGACAAGACTCCTTCTTTCCTTTCACAGTGTAGGCCAGGGACATCAGACGCACCACAGGAGGTGGAGCCAGCATGGTGGAGGGAAGGCACTGCCCTATTCAGGTCCCAGGTGCAACTCCTCCCACCCATCTACATGCAGATCTCTCTATTCAGCCCTGTGCTGACTCACCCTGTCTCCTGGAATCCCCCAGCCCCTGTCACTCAAACTCCAGACAAGGAATACACAACCTAGCAGAGGCAGGCTTGGATAGTTAGGCAAGAAAATACCTACTTTCTAAAAGTGGTATTTTCAAACACAGAATGTTAAAACCAACTTCACTAAAAGATGTATTTTATCATTCTGAGTTCAGGCATACTAAATTCGTTTTTCTACCATGTTCCCCGGGTCAGTTAGGATTATAAGATGTAATAGTCAAACTGCCCATTCTGGCCTATGGGGAACAGGTAGCCTTGCAATAGTGGAAAAACGAAAATGGCTGTAATTCACTATTAGGACATGCCACACACATCAGGGCATGTCCTACCTTATACTTACAATGCACCCTGCCCTTGGGCCTACCATAGGGGTGTATGATATGAAGAAAAGGGAAGGTTTAGGGGCTGGCAAGTGGGTGCACTTGCCCAGTCAACATGGCAGTACCAGACTGCACACAGGCTCTGCAATGGCAGACCTGAGACACACTTTTACAGGCTGCTTCTGTGGGTGGCACAACCAGTGCTGCAAGCCCACCAGCAGCATTGGATTTACAAGCCCTGGGCACACTCAGTGCACTGTACTAAGGTCTGACAAGTAAACCAATCCAGCCAATCATGGAGTCACTAATCCATACATCAATTTATACCAGAGAGCATATGCACTTTAGCACTGATCAGCAGTGGTAAAGTGCCCAGAGTCATAAAACAGCCAACAACAGGTCAGAAAAAATATAGGAGGAAGGCAAAACGTTCAGGGATGACCCTGCAAAAAGGGCCAAGTCCAACACAACCCCCTTCCAGCCAAAACGCAGGGTAGACCAATCACTACCTTGATGGGCTTCCCTGTTTTGGGTGATAGAACCTGGACCTGGCCCGCAACAGCAGGGGCATATTCCAGTTCTACGCCAATCTGAACCTATTTGGATCCCTCTGTCCATACTCTCAGGGCCCACCAAGCTAATCCATGGGGAACCCTTCTCCTCACCTGTGGACACCACCTGTGCAGCACCTAACCTTAACTTGCTCACAGGTGTGTCCCAACAGACTGACAGCAAGCCACAGTGGCCACTGACAGTGGTCAGGAATGAGACCCAGGCCTTATGCCTCTCAGGGTTCTCAAACCTCTGTGTCATCAGAGAGCGGGGGGCAGTAGCCCCAGGTGCTTGGCACCCTTTGTCCACCCTCCCTCCTGTCAGGTCAGGTATGACATCCTGACACTGACCTACCAGCCCCTGGCCTGTACCCGGTGGCTGGACTGGAGACTGGGGTGGGCTTTCCCACACCCGGTCCTCCTCCTCCTTGTTGGGGCTCTGTACCCTCCCACCTTGAGTGGTACCCCCTTCCAGAATTGCCAGGGCACCTGTGGCAGATGTCCTGCACAATTCGCCCACCAGTTCAGGGGTTCTATCCTGCAACTGGGCATCCAGGTCAGGGGGGACACCCTGAACCTGGTCCTCCAATCTAGGGTCTAAACCCTCCAGTTGAACCGGGGTCAGAGGCGAGGACTCCCTCCCTCTGCACCCCCTCCCAGAGTACTGCCCCCTCCCATCAGGAGCGGTACCCCAGAAGACAAACTGCTAGGGGCACTGTTAGCAGCTGCCCCTTCCTCCAGGTCAGGGGGGACACCCTGAACCTGGCCCTCCAACCCAGGGTCTGTACCCTTAGGCTGGACCTGTGCTTGGCAACCCAGGACTTCCGGGGGGGTACACCACCCCCCCCAAGGGAAACACACTCCTCTAGAGTTGTGTAAGAATCTGCCTGGCGCACCAGGACTTCCTTGGGAGCACGCATGCCCCCCCTGAGGGTGACACATAACTCATGTTTCGTGTGACAGTCTGCCTGGCGCAGATCTCCCGACTCCTGTCCCTCTGACAGTGCGTGAAGATCCCCCAGGACAGAAGTGGTGTCACCATGGTCCTTCACCGGGGACTCAGCCCTTCTGGCTGGCCCCTGACCCACTGGTCCTTCCACTGGGGACTCTTTCCCCCTCTCACCCCTCACTCTGGACTTCTGCACCCTCCCCTTAGGAGGGGCACTGCCAGACACCATAACTGATGGAGGCCTGCTTACAGACACTCCCAGTTCACTAGACACTAGGGGATCCCCCTCAACGGGCGGCCCATCAGGACAGCCTAGGCTCCCTACCTGGTGTTCCCTTAAAGAACCATCCAGGCCCTGAGACTGGGTTTCGGGCACCTTGGGACACGCAGCCCCACACTCACTCCTTCTCCACTGAGACAGGACGTGAGTCCCTACACCCCTCCCACTACACTGGGACCTAGCTGGGCTACTCTGAACCTCTTCCCCAACCTCACTTGGTTGGGAGAAGCCTGAGCCACCTTCTTTCGGATCACCCCCAGATACCTCTTCAGACCCTCTGACGCGCAGCCAGAGGTCTGCCTCCTTGGTGAGCTCCCTGGGGTCAGAGAACTCACTCTCCAACAGGTGTTGGCATAGCTCTGGAAAAAAGGGACTTACAATATGCTCTCCCAAAATTGGATCACACAGTCCCCTACAGGGGTTAACCAAACTATCCTTCACCTCACCATCCAGTGCCTTGAACACGTACTCCACACCTCTCTCTTGAGATTGGCAAGACAGTATCCGACTGTCTCTGTCACACAACCCAACCTCTTCTGGGCGGTCTTCACACTCACACACCAGGACTTCAACCCTGGGGGAACCCCTCTCCCTGCACCTCTCATCTAGAGTCAGTACAGTGTCCCTCCCACCACTAGGACTATGAACCCCTGTGCCAGTTCCCCAATCCACCTCAGGGACACTGCGCACCACTGGAGCTACCTCATATCCTTGGACCTCCTGGTGTATATTAACCCCCTCTAAGTCAGGCGCCACATCTCTGGGCGTGTGTACTACTCCCTCAGCACTGGATAACTCAATATTGCTGCCACCATCTGAGCTGGATTCCCCCTCCAACTCAGCAATGCTCACTCTCTGAGCTACACACATTTCTTGTTGCTGGGCTGAGACACTCATGGCCTCAAGCCTCTCGAGCTCTAAATCAAGCTACCTCATTCTCAACTCATGCTCCATTTGCATCCTCTTTTCCTCTAGGGCCAATTTCCTATTCTGTAACTCCAGTTGCCCACCCAACTTGAGCTTGGCAAGCTCCAATTCGTGCATCCTGTTTTCCTTCCTGTCCGCCAACTCCTCTGGGGACAGGCCTTTGGTAGAAACACTGCTACCTGCTGGGGAGGTTGCTCTCCTCCCCCCTGGACCAAATGGCCCCTCCAGCTGCTCATCTGCATTCTCAACCCCGTCCTCATTCTCAGGGGTATTCCTTGCTTCGACCCAGGCCCTCAGCGCCTTTTGGAACTCATCTTTCTTGGTGAGACCAGTCATTGCAACTTTAAATTTTCTGCAGAAGTGCTTCAGCTGTTTCACATTGTAGCATTCTAGTTTCTCCTCTTCCCACTCATAATCAACAGATGCTATGGATGCTGCTTTATCCATTGTGGTTAAACTTCGCAGTTCTTTGCAAAAATAGAAAATCCCAGGAAAAACAATCTACCAAAAGTATGTGGTCGCGTTTTGGTCTGCACTCACTAGTAGTGTTCACCAATCACTGTACATGAGTCACAAATGCAAATCCAGAATCCTCACCGCTGACCACCAATGTTAGATTTGGGGGTCTCTAGTTGGCAGAGGTAGGTACCTTTGACCAAATAGGGACCCTTGCGTCTAGTCAGGGTAAGGGGGTATACTCCTAAAATAACCCCTGCTCACCCCCTTGGTAGCTTGGCACAAGTAGACAGGCTTATCTCAGAGGCAGTGTGTAAAGCATTTGTGAACACATACAGTAATCAAGTGACAACACTACAGATGGACACCACACCTGTTGTATATTAAAAATAAGTATCTTTTATATAGATTTAACACCAGACCACAAACGACAAAAATCCACAATACTGTACTTCAAAAATGGTAGAATTAACTCAGTTCTCTTAAGATGTACAATGCGACACTTTGAGTTCAATGTACCTTAGGATGCGTAACGCTATACAACGAAAGTGTTGCAGGGAAGGTGATGCGTCGGTTCCTTACACGCAAGAACGGTGATACGTCGGGTCCCTACTGATGCGTAGGGGATGCGTTGGTTCTTCTTCGCGTGGGGAGGTGATGCGTCGGTTTCTTACTGCGCCTCCGTGGCGATGCGACAAGCAGCGCCGTGATGCAATGAAGATCCGGTGCAATGAAACAAAGATGGCGTCTTCTTCTCGATGCGACACGATGCGTGCACGCCCGACGGCCGTGCGGCGACTCAACGATTCTTCTGAGCCGCGACAGGCCCTGCGACATGCTTCCCGGTGATGCGACGGCGTCTGATGCGACGTCGATCCTCTTCTCCGGCGATGCGAGGTGCTTCGGCGATGCGACAGCTGCAGCGGCGACACCCTTCTTCAGCGATGCGACAACAGCGGCTGCGGCGGCGACACGCTTCTCCGATGATGCGGCGGCGTCTGATGCGACGTCGATCCTCTTCTCTGGCGATGCGAGGCGCTTCTGCGTTGCAAAGCGACAGCGGCGACACCCTTCTTCAGCGATGCGATGACAGCGGCTGCGGCGGTGACACGCTTCTTCTTCGTGAGTCGCGCTTCCAGCTACTTGCGACACGCAGTCCCTCAGAAGGCCCAACACAACAGCAGGCACTTCAAAAGAACTCTTGGGGAGCTGGTGGGTGAAGTCTGTTGTCCCTGAGACTTCAGCAGGTGGCAAGCTCTCTCGCAAGCCCTTGGAGATCTTTTACAAGTTGATGAAAGTACACACAAAGTTCCTTTCTCCTTTCTTTGGCAGTCAGGCAACCACTGCAGGCCAATCCCCCAAATAGCACTCAGCTTAGGGATAGTCTCCTCCTCAGTTTCTCTGGTTCCTCTCCTCAGCAAAGGTTATTCTTGTTTCCCAAAGTGATCTAAAGTTCTGGGGTTTGGGTCCCCTCTTTTATACTCATTTTCCCTTTGTTCTCTGAAGGCAGAGAGGCCTTTGCCTAGTCCAAACCAGTTCTGGTCAGTCCTGGAGCACTTTGTTGACAAGACTCCTTCTTTCCTTTCACAGTGTAAGCCAGGGACATCAGACGCACCACAGGAGGTGGAGCCAGCATTGTGGAGGGAAGGCACAGCCCTATTCAGGTCCCAGGTGCAACTCCTCCCACCCATCTACATGCAGATCTCTCTATTCAGCCCTGTGCTGACTCACCCTGTCTCCTGGAATCCCCCAGCCCCTGTCACTCAAACTCCAGACAAGGAATACACAACCTAGCAGAGGCAGGCTTGGATAGTTAGGCAAGAAAATACCTACTTTCTAAAAGTGGTATTTTCAAACACAGAATGTTAAAACCATTTTCACTAAAAGATGTATTTTATCATTCTGAGTTCAGGCATACTAAATTCGTTTTTCTACCATGTTCCCTGGGTCAGTTAGGATTATAAGATGTAATAATCAAACTGCCCATTCTGGCCTATGGGGAACAGGTAGCCTTGCAATAGTGAAAAACGAAAATGGCTGTAATTTACTATTAGGACATGCCACACACATCAGGGCATGTCCTACCTTATACTTACAATGCACCCTGCCCTTGGGCCTACCATAGGGGTGTCTGATATAATGAAAAGGGAAGGTTTAGGGTCTGGCAAGTGGGTGCACTTGCCCAGTCAACATGGCAGTACCAGACTGCACACAGGCTCTGCAATGGCAGACCTGAGACACACTTTTACAGGCTGCTTCTGTGGGTGGCACAGCCAGTGTTGCAAGCCCACCAGCAGCATTGGATTTAAAAGCCCTGGGCACACTCAGTGCACTGTACTAGGGTCTGACAAGTAAACCAATCCAGCCAATCATGGAGTCACTAATCCATACATCAATTTATACCAGAGAGCATATGCACTTTAGCACTGATCAGCAGTGGTAAAGTACCCAGAGTCATAAAACAGCCAACAACAGGTCAGACAAAATATAGGAGGAAGGCAAAAAGTTCAGGGATGACCCTGCAAAAAGGGCCATGTCCAACAGATAACCTTTATTGAAAGCTAGCCTAGTGGTAGCTATGGAGAGCAGCCTTCAGGCTAAGTCTTGAAGGAATGTTAAGCACCTTGTTCTACCAGAATGCAACCTTATAGTATTGGTTAAATGAAAGGGAAACCACACAGTAGTTATAAAAATATGTATTTATTATATATAACACTCTCTAGTATCCTCTACCCGAGGATAGAACACAAATAAAATAATACTGTTGCAAAGAATCAAACGTAAGTAGCACAATACACAGTGGCCCATATACTAAAAAAGTGGTATAAGAACCAGGACTCTGGACTAGACCTAGTCTAGATGATGTAGAATCGCTGGGACCCCAAGGAACCACCCAAGGTGAGTAAGTAGGGACCCCACGGAGGACGGGTGCAGTGTGAGAACATGACCGCGTGCTCCATACAATTCAATGGGTAAGTCGCGGTTGGAAAATCAGAGATTACGGACCCTTCCCAGCAGATTACGAAGACCAACCTTGGAATTTAAGAGTTTGGAGGGCCACCCCACCCGTGGATACCTTGGTACCAGAGTAACCTATCCCAGAGGAGCCGGGTGCATTGGTGCAAAGTGGCGTCGGAAACCCTCGTCGTTCTCTATGGATGTCGACAAAGAAATGCTTCTGCTGGAAGAAAGAAAAGTGTCCAGTGGAATCCAAACGTGGATTCTAGATGAGAAGAACCTGAAAGCAGAGGGGGCAGAGTCTGGGTCTCTTTGTAGTGACCAGGGGCTCGGTAGACGAATGCCCACCGATGTCGGGTGCTTCAGGTGCGTTGACGGTGAGCATGACTCTTTAGCTGCGAGGACCAGGAGATGTCTAGGATGACCAGGAGCCAGAGGCGAGCTGTCCCATGAAGGATGTCGAGTGCTGAGGGGTCGGTGTCCGGCGAGAGCACAAATCAAGCCTTGGCAGCGGCAAACACTGTAGATGGTCAAATTCGGTGTTGATCTGGCCCAGCAAGGACCAGGAGACTCACCCTAGCAAGGGAAGTCAGGGCAGACCTGGAGCAACCAGGGGAGCCCAAATAAAGCAAATTTGACCCTCAAGTGGTCCCACAGGCCGGAGGCACAGGAGTCGCAAGGGGACCTCATGCGGTTTCACAGGATACCAGCTAGCAGGGCACAGAGTGCAAGGATTCTGGAGTCCTTCTTAGAAAAGATGCGCTGGGGTCAGTGCTACAAATGGCCCAATGCACGGAATTGTTGCACAACAACAAGCATGTGCAGCTGCAAATGGACGCGGGGCACAGGGGTACAGTTATACGGTTCCCACGAGGGATATCTGCCTCAAACTCAGTAAGAGGGCAGCTCCACCTCGGAGACGTTCAGAAACCCACCTCCTGTGTTGCTGGAGCCTTCGGAGTTTACAGGAGCTCAGGGTCAGCAAACCGGTCAGATGCATTACGGTGCCAGCATTTGCAGGGGAGTGACTCCTTCACTCCAAGCGAGATTCTTCTGTTGTCTTGGAGGTCCACAGGGTCCTGCACGGAGCCTGTATGGATCACGGACAGTGGCAAGACTGGGGACGACAAGGGAAGATGAAGTCGAGCCCAAGGGAGGTCCAGCGAAGTCCAGCGTATCCAGACGGTCGAAGTGTAGTGGTATCTTCTTGCAGAATATTGTCCACGTAAAATCTAATGTCCTGTAGCCAGGTAACCTATGTTATACCCACGGGAAACGGTTGGACAGATTCTAGGGACCCTCCTAGGGGAGGGACAGGACAGAGGGGTGGCTACACCCATGTCCTTTGTCCAGTTTCGCACCAGAGCAGGAGCAAATGGCTCCTAGAACTGGTTTGAACTGGACTATGCACAGGGACACCAAGTGTGCCCCTCGTGCAGGCTTTCTGGCACTGAGACAGTGCACCCACCCAGCCCCAATACACTAAATACTGTCTGAAAGGTGGTAACACCACCATGTGACAGGATGCTTATTGTGCTGCCTTCCCCTGCTCGAGCTTGGCTTAGCAGCAGGAGGGCAGACTCGTGTCTGTGGCTGGCAGCATCCATTTTGTGCTGTAAGGCTCGAGAAAGTTGGTACCGGTAGACTTAGGTACCCCCAGAACCTCGGTTCTGAGGGGAGGAATCAAACCTCCCACACCAGTTACTGGTGTGGAGGTATCATTCCAAGGTGTTTGACACCAAACATGACATACTTCGTTGCAGTCGTTTTCGAGATAGAATTTACCATGAGGTTATAATGCACCTCTACCTATATGTCTGGTAGTATCACATACAGCCCGGGAGAATGGTCTCCGAAGACTGCAGAGGGAACCTGCTCATGCAGGAGCACCCTCTCACGCAAAACCCAGCACCCTGCCTTCAGGATTGTTAAGGCCTGCTATAGGGGTGCCTTACAAAGTTTTAAGTGTAGTGATATATATAGATATAGTGAACCTATATCTTAAGTAAGTGGTGCAATCACCAACTTACACAGGCTGCTGTAGCAGACCTAGAGTTCCATTTTGCATGACCTCTCATGGGTGGCTTAATACTTGCTTCAGCCCATGGGAGGCCTCTGGGGTACCTATGCCCTGGGTACATGGGTACCATATACTAGGGACTTATAAAGGTATCCCAGTATCCAATCTGGAGTGTACCAAAGTACATATGTTGCAATTTAAGGGAGAAAGCAGATAGGCTGGGGTCCTGAATAGCAGGATCCCAGCCAGACTAGTCAAAACAGTGGGTGCAAAAAGCAAAAAGTGGGGGTAACCATAAGAAGCAGATCCTACTTTCCTACACCATCCTATTGCTCAAAGACACAGACACATTGCCTTTGACTTACAGGAAGCTGATGAAGAATAACTTGAATCCTTACTCAAACAAGAAATGATTGAATGTTCCACTGGTCCAACTCCATGGGTTTCTTCCATAGTGGGAGTACCCAAAAAGGACCGTGAAGGAGCATGCTTCTTCGTGGATATGTGTCAAGCGACCAAGGCAATTAAAAGAGAACATCATCCAGGTCTGCACATTGCCGACATGATAACACAATTGAATGGCGCGAAGGTATTCTCTCATCTTGAACTGAATAAAGGTTATCATCAGTTGGAACTCAAGGAGAATTGCAGGTACATTCCAACCTTTTCTACAAATGTTGGTTCTGCTACAAAAGACTAGGTTTTCGTGTGTCATCAGCTGCAGAGCTATTTCAATATGTCATCCGATGTATCATACAGCCTGTCATGAATGATTTCAATTATAGTGATGACATATTGATTTTTGGAGCAACACAGAAGGAGCATGACGGAGCTCTTAAACAAGTGTGTCAGTTGCTCGCTGACGCCAGTTTAACTTTGAATGCAGAGAGTTCCATAAGACAAAGTAAAGATTCTTTGGCCATTTGTTTTCTGATGAGGACATGACCCCCGATTCAGCTAAGGTGCAAGTGTTGTCAACTACCAGTCCCCCACAAGATGTTTCCATGTTACATTCATTTCTTGGCACGACCAGCTATTGTTCTGGATACATACAAGACTTTGCCACTGTCAGTGTACCATTAAGAGACTTTTCTTTGGTCACATGAATGCAAGCAAAACTTCCAGAAAATCATACAACCTATTGGGAATGCTACTGAAATGGCATACTTTGATCCAAAGCTTCATAGTGAGGTTGTTGTTGATGCTGGCCTTGTCGAGTTAGGCGCCATCTTGCACAGCACAGCAAACACCCAAATGCTCAAAGACTTTTTGTGGCATATGCAAGTTGAAGTTTGTTCCAAACTGAACGTGCTTATTCACAACCTGAGAAAGAAAGCTTAGCAGTGGTGTAGGCTTTTGGACATTTCCGTGTATTCGTGTTTGGGTAGCCTTTCTTGCTTGTGACCCGTCATCAAACAATGTTGACTATCTTTGGCAATCCAAAGTCAAAAATGCCTACTCGCATCGAAGGTTGGGATCTGCAATTGCAAGAATACAACTACACCATGCAGTATCCCAGCTGCTATTTTGTTGGAACAAATTGTCACTGCCACGAGTAAAGGTAGTGGCATGCTGAAAATGAAAGACATTATTACACATCAGTCTTGGTAACAGCACTCTCGACCTCTTACCAGTGACAGTGAATACCAGAAGTTTAAATATGTCAAAGAGGAATTGTCCATTACTCTGGAAGGTATTATTCTAAGAGGTTCGAGAATTGTCATTCCGGAGAATGTACAAAAACAGATAATTAAAGAGGCCCCTGAAGGACATCATCGAATTGTTGTCAACAAACGAGCACTCTGAGACCGACTCTGGTTTCCACATCTTGACAAGAGAGTTGAAAGAGGATTAAAGGCCTGTCATCTCTGCAACTGCCTGTCATTGAAAACCACTCAACACCCCTTAAACATGTCTGAATTACCTATTCATGCGTGGGAAAGAATTGCCATTTACTTCTTCGGTCCACTTGACAACGGACATCACCTGATGGTGATCGTTGATGAATACTCCTTTTTTTTTCATTGATAGAAGATCTCTCATCTATCACCCAAGGACGAGTCATTGAGAGATTAGACAACATCTTCGTGACATAGGGTGCTCCTGCAATCTTAAAGTCTGACAACGGTCCACCTTTCAACAGTTGAGAATTCAGAGCTTTTTCAGTCATCTTAATGTGAAGCATCAGAAGAGCACCTCTTTGGCCACAGGCCAATGGCCTTGTCAAACGTTTCATGAGCACTCTTAAGAAACCTGTCCAGTGTGTTGTACTAGAAATGCTCAACCTTAAGATTGTTTTAAATTCTTCTCTTCAAGCTTATTGTTGTTCAGCATTCATTCCATCATTTTTTATTTTTACATTTGTCACCCTAGGTGGTATGGGCATGCCCAGGGGTGGGTCCCATGTTTTCCATGCCACTGGAGTCAAGCTATCCTGGCTGATGAGGGGTGTTACCCCGAAACAGGTCCTAGGATGCTTGTTTCTGGTCTGTGAGGACCTGGTCTGGCAGTTCGGGCTGGAGTGTTCCCATGGGGAACAGGGTCAAGACTGATTTCTATAAGGCTGGGTCCAAACTGGAATGGCATAGTGAGCAAAAAGATAATAGATTTAGGCCCAGATCTCTGTACTGGGGTTGAATGTTTAAAATAGTTCAGCATTCTGTCTATCATTTGTTCTTTTTTCATTTGCCACCTTAAGTGGAATAGGTATGCCCAGACCTGGAATTGTGTGGCAAGGAAAAAAACGAAGGATTTAGGTCCAGATCTCTCTACTGGGGGTGAATATTTGACATTGTTCTGCATTCCATCCATGGTTTGTTCTTTTTGCATTTGTCACCGTAAGTGGGACTGATATGCCCAGACATGGGTCCCGTGCTCACCATGGCACCGGAGTCAAGCTATCCTGGCTGATATGGGGTGATACCTCGCAACCAGTCCTAGATTGCTAGTTTCTGGTCTTGTGAGGACCTGGTTTGGCAGTTCTTGCTTTACTGTTCCCATTGGGAGCAGGGTCAAGACTGATTTGCATATGGCTTGATCAAAACTGGAATGGCGTGGTGAGCAAAAGACAATGGATTTAGGCCCAGATCTCTGTACTGGAGGTGAATGTTTGAAATAGTTCAGCCTTCTGTCCATCATTTGTTCTTTTTGCATTTGCCGCCCTGAGTGGAATGGGTATGCCCAGGCTTGGGTCCGTGCTCACCATGCCACTGGAGTCAAGCTATCCTGGCTCATGAAGGGTGATATACCAAACTCGGTCCTAGGATGCTTGTTTCTGGTCTTGAGAGGACCTGGTTTGGCAGTTCAGACTGGACTGTTCCCATGAGGAGCAGGGTTAAAACTAACCCCGGGCGGAGCTGGCGTAGTGCCACTACGCGGAGGTCCATGGAGTTGGGAAAAAACTCTGTGGAACTCCACTCCTCCACCCGCCTCCATCACCCTAATAAAACATATTCAACGATTAATTTAAAAAGAAATACATGCACTTACCTGGACTGCGGCGTCCCCGGCTGCCCTCCTCCTCCTCGCCGTCTCTCTCCTGCATCTTGCGAGCGCACGCATGCGCATTTCGTCTTAGAAATGTGCGCGCATGCGCAGTTCTCGCAAGATGCAGGAGCGAGACGGCGAAGAGGAGTAGGGCAGCCCGGGGACGCCGCAGTACAGGTAAGTGCGTTTATTTCTTTTTAAATTAATCGTTAAATATTTTTTATTAGGGGGGTGGAGGCAGGGATCCTATTTAGCAGGAGGGGTGGGCTGGATAACTCCGCTCCGCTGCAGAGTCGGTGTTTTGCCCTATACTCTGCGTTCTCAGCCGAGCTGAGTTCTCTGCCCACCCTTAGTCAAAACTGATTTGTATATGTCTGGTCCAAACTGGAATAGTGTGGTGAGCAAACAAATGATTGATTTTGGGCCAGATCTCTATACTGGGGGCGAATGATTGACATTGTTCAGCATTCCAGCCATCATTTGTTCTTTTTACACTCTTCACTATCAGGACACGTGTAACATTAATTTTGACATACTTCTTTCCCTGATTAATTTCTGGAGGATCAAGATGGCGACCGTGTGAACCACCAAATGCGAGCTCTTCTCTCCACTCGAGCCAGCCTGATTAATATTGAGCTAACAGGAGGCTCCTGATTGAATTCTCTGTTTAGATATGAGCCAGGGGCACTGCTGTAGTGCTTGGAGCCTGTCTTGCTGGATTAAGGAAGTAAACATGCTTACCTTGGCATGTTCATTTGTCAACGCAGTTCCAGGTTTGCTGCGAGTGGCTGGTGGTGGCGGGAGCAGGGACAGAAGCACCCAGGGGAGAAGTGGGCTGATGTGGTCTCACAGGGTAAGGGCCCTAAAGAATGTTAGGACTGTGAATGCTCGTGGCGTATTGGCTCTCAGTTAGGGAGGTGTCATGGAACGTGGCAGCTTGCCTCAGGCCTCCCGTAGTGAGTTTTCACCAAGTTTGAAGGAGGAGCTACCTAGACATGAGGCCTCGACAACAATGAAAATGGAGGCCACAGGCAAGGGAAGCAACAAGGCAGGTGCACTGACCAGCTCTGTAGCTGGTACTGTCGGGTCTAAACTAACCATTACAGACCTGCTAAAGAAAGCTGTGTGGGAAAACGGGCAAGCAGTGGATCAACCCTAGTACGCGGGCACCCCAACGGTTTCAAAAGAGTATCTGGAACCTGTGCCTAAGCATTTGTTTTGCGAGACAAATCAAGAGAGCGTAGGCACTCTGGAACAGGTGGTATAGGGTCTGTCTGTTGCTGGGTCATCAATGGCTAGAGAGAGGGAGGAGCTACAGACTAGAGACTTTGTTCATCCCCCTCCAATAGCTTCGGAGGGCCCACCTCTTATAACCAGCATTTGAAAGCAGGTTAGTGATGGCACTAAGGCTGTATTGTGTGTGGTAGCAGACCGGTCCACATGTATTGCAAGTATTCAATGTCAGATGCGGCATGGGGAGCAGTACAGAAGCGCCTGCTGCAGCAAAATCTACTAAACAGTCCATCAACTGTGAAGGAAAGGAGACGGCCTAGAGTCTAATCTGTGTATCACCATCTCTACTAGAATTGGAAGCTAATATTGCATTACCTATGGCAGGGGAAACCGGGGGAGTTCAGAACAGACAGGATGACCAGCCTTCAGACCATGTAGACAGGGAACAAGCGAAGGTAGGCCTTCTCGAACAGGAGGACATCTCTGGTCATCGGGGCATGCACCGGGGTAAAGTTTCTAATGGAAACCAAAAGGAGTGGGGAAACACTGCTAAGGCCAGCTCAGACATTGAGGTCGTGGAGTGTTTCTTCTCAATGTTTCACAGGTCAAGTAAGGATTCAGATATCTTGGAAGGGGACTCTGCGAGTAGCTTACTAAAGGAGGCGAGCTATACTGCCCAGGCTGGGGTAGAGGATGAGTATACTGAGTTAACTGTATGAAAGGCCCCTTTAAAGGGTAGCAAGAGAACTGGTGCTGGAGGAGGCTTGAAGAGGTACTAGAGTGCCACTTAGCGTGCCTTTGAGAGCATGCCTGGACTCCGGGATATCCCAGAGCAGGTACCGGCGGGGATGGATGAGACACCTACCCTTAATGCCATCTATCAAGACATAAGTCTGACCATCGAAGAGCTAGGGATGAGGCCAGGAAGCTTCAGGGTGCATTGCAGACAACCGCAAGACATTATCTGAGAATGCTGAGAGAATCTCATCAGTGGAGGGCTCTCGAGATAGAACTCACTTCGATAAGGGAACAGTCTGTTGCACATGAGGCACAACTAGTGGACACTCAGTGGAAACTAGAAGGAGTTGAATATCAGGTATACCACAATAATCCAAGAATTTTGGGAATAGAGGAGGGTGTAAGGGGTTGAGATTTAAGGATGTTTATTTCAGAGTGCCTATCCAGAACTTGAAGGGTGAAACTGGCACCATGAAATTCAAAGGGCGTACAGATTCCCATCTATGATGAAGCGAGTGGACCATGGTAGAGCCTCTGCCAATCTAATCTATAATAATAAGTTCTACATGACTCACCTTTAAATACCATGCACTTTGCCTTATTGAGCAATAAGGCCTGCCTTAGGGTTGACTTCTAAACATTTAAAAGAAAGGTTTACACTTGTCAAAAGGATTATTTCGAGTTGTTGAATTGGCAGTTGAAACACTGCACAGCCAGGCTACAGTGGCAGGCCTGGAGACATACATTTACAGTGCTACTGTAGTGGATGGCACAATGAGTGATGCAGCCCATTAGTAGCATTTCATTTAAAAGCCCTGGGTACAGGTAGTACTATATAATAAGGATTCATAAGTAAATTAAAGTGCCAATCAGGTACACACCATTTACAGCACATTTTAAGGAGAGCACAGCACCCTACTACTGCTTACCAGGATTAAATGTTTCTAATGCCAGCTGAAACAGTTCAAGCAAAAACCTGGGGAAATACTATGCAAAAGATGCCCACTTCCAACATGTGTATGCCCCAACAGAAAGCAGGCTGAACTAACCGCCCTAATTTGACTTCACCAGGAAAAAATCCTTGAAAGACTTTCAGCATTGGCGAGGTCTGTCCCGAGGCAGTGTTCCAGCATAACATCCAATGCCTGAAGGGAGATGGACCCATTAACAGTTTTGGATTCTCACCCCACATTTGCATTAGCCACTTGATTGGTCTGCTGGTCGATCTGAACTCCCAAACAGGGATTGTCTCCACCTTTTGGTCTTTTTTTGGTAATTTCCCTTAGTAGAGGTGGTGTTCGAAAAAGCACTTCCAGACTCTAAACGCTGTAATTGATACTATTATTCGCGAGACCAGACTTCTGTCACACAACAGTAGAGAGGCACTGGGGGTTGAGGCAATTGATAAAACTGTTCCAAGATAAGGGGGGCACAAGCCTATTTAATTATCCCTGCAAGACTCAAGATAATCTTTAATAGTATGACTTGTGTATTTTCATCAGAGATTAAGGCAAAAGAGTACCTTGAGAGCATGTGCTGAATAGTATGACATGAGTGCAAGGGTGACATACTAAAGGTTGTTGATTTGTATAATGAAATGAGTATTTGTAATATTTGACTAATGAACGTTTTTCATTGTTTTCTTTCTAATCTTCTATTTCTTTAAAGAATGGCTTGGCTCAGGAGGAAGAAGGGCCCACGAACCATCACACAGACCAGCATGGGTCTGACTGTTTCACGTGGGAGGAAGACAGTGGAGGGAGTGGGGAGATGGGGAGGTTTTGTGGAGAAGGGCATGAGGGTTACAATGGAAAGGGGGAGTTTAAAAAAGGGGAGCAAAACAAAGATTCTGAATGCTAACAGGAATGAGTGTCATTCAATTGCCCAAATGTTATTACTCCAAAGAGGAAAGAACACGGAGGGCAAAACGAGAGGGCATCCTAAGTTAAGCATGTGGTACAATGCAGTATAGTCAGCTCCTATTTAAATCAGTTATGGGTAATCAGCTAAACTGGAATGACATTGCTACACATTTGAATGGCACGAACAAGAAAACTCTGTATCTGTCCAGTTAATGTCTGTGGTCTAAATGACAGGTCTTAGAGGGCTAAGGGGGCTGAAGGGCTGAGAATTTTGGATGCAGACATTATTTGCCTGTAAGAAACACATGAGGCCCGATTCACAAAAGTAATCTGAGACAAAATCCTAACTTTACGACTTTCGGTATTCACAAAAGGCATTTAGGAGTAGTAAAGTTAGGATTTTGGAGACCGCTCTGCAACTGCACATCGCACTTTATTGACAGTCCCTGACCGGTGAGCACGCTGCATTTTCAGCCCGGCCCCTGGACGCCGGTACTTAACACAGAGTTGGTCACGGAAGGGGTGAGACCGCTCTGCAACTGCACATCGCACTTTATTGACAGTCCCTGACCGGTGAGCACGCTGCATTTTCAGCCCGGCCCCTGGACGCCGGTACTTAACACAGAGTCGGTCACGGAAGGGGTGAGACCGCTCTGCAACTGCACATCGCACTTTATTGACAGTCCCTGACCGGTGAGCACGCTGCATTTTCAGCCCGGCCCCTGGACGCCGGTACTTAACACAGAGTCGGTCACGGAAGGGGTGAGACCGCTCTGCAACTGCACATCGCACTTTGACTGTCCCTGACCGGTGAGCACGCTGCATTTTCAGCCCGGCCCCTGGATGCCGGTACTTAACACAGAGTCGGTCACGGAAGGGGTGAGACCGCTCTGCAACTGCACATCGCACTTTATTGACAGTCCCTGACCGGTGAACACACTGCATTTTCAGCCCGGCCCCTGGACGCCGGTACTTAACACAAACTCAGCCACGCAACGCGGGACGCGCGCGGACGGAGCACGGGCGAAGACCGGGCCAAGACGGGCCCGTCTTAGCCCGTCTGAGTCCGACAGAGGCCGGGCAGGGCCACCACCCCAAGTCGAGACGGATATACATGGACAAATATATGCGTAAGCACCCATAGAACAATATATCATTTATTACTACCTGTGGGGTCTAGGAAAATTAAGGAAATGACTAAAAGAAAGTTGGGCCACACAGTTACTGGGGTAAATTCTGATCTAAAATTGGCGGGACACACATCATTGTTGACATACCTGACTGGTGCAATGGGGGCGATTGAAGAAGAAATTAATACGGTAGAGGAATCATTGACAAAAGGGACGAAAGGGAGGCGGGGTAGGCAAACGGAAGAGAATGGTGTACTGATTACATCTGTTATACACCCAAGTGACAGCCAGATTGTACAGGGTGTGCAAAATGGGTGCAGGCAAGAGATTTCTGAGTGTATAGATGTGAGTGATTTACAAGATGATTCCCAACCTCCCTTGAAGTGAAGTAAGAACCCAGATATGATCAAGGGTAATGTGCGCGGGAAATCGGTGGGAAAGAGCCCGGTTAGTCGGTCTAAAAACTTGATACTAAAGAAAAGAAAAACACAGGGCAAACAGTCATCATCAAAACAACTTGCCCGTAAAAATATTGTCAGTATGGGTATACCTTCCCTGAGTACCCAAATTGAGGTTCAAACCATGTTATTGGAAAAAATATCAAAGAGAATAGAAGAAGTGTATTGTCATATGGTTGGAGCCTTGGGGAATTTAACAGATAGAGTAGCAAACTTGGAAGGGCACTTAAGTGGAATAAATAAACCGACCATAGGGGGGGTGCACTTGCAAGGTAATGATACACCAAAGATTACACATACAGGGAGACAAACGAATGAGCCCACTAAAATGAATGTTAGACCTATCCTTAATAGTGATATTATCCATGTTGCAACTAGATTATCACCTGAAAGATCCATTCACCTCAGGAAGGACTCCCATTCCATAGATGGTTTAGACAGACTGGAATCGGAGAAGATTAGACCAAATACTAATACTAACATAGGGGCACCTCTAACTAGGTCGAGGTTAAATCTAGAGAGCACAGTGGGTGATCGCCTTGATTTACCACCAGCAGCTACACCCTATGTAGTAATCTTGGCCAACGTACCAATAATACACATTTTAGAATCTGAACCATGGGAGGAACTCCGTAATAAGTCCCTGCACTGGTTAGGAAGACAATCTGGTCTTAACGATGCTTTGTTTAAACATTTTAAAATGGCAAGAAGAGTTAGGTGGCTGGGAAAGGAACGAAAAGCTTTACATGGAGATTGTATAGTTCTGACATTCAGTGAACCTATGCTAGTGCGCGCGATTCTTGCTAGGGTAGGAAATGTATCTTATAAAGATAACGAAATTAATGTTCTACCTTTAGGGGCTTTCTACCCCCCCAAATCATTTTCTCCCAAGCTTCCCGTTAGTACCCATGTAAGGGATTCTCGTACTGACTTAACAAAGCCATGGTGTATCCCACTCCATAACCGTTATGACCTGTTAACCTCAATGGAAGATTTAGATTGACCAACAGTAAAGCAAGGGGGAGAGGATGGTCATAGAAAGGTGAATTTGACACCTATATTGGGCGAGATCTCGTATGTACAGGGTCATGCTATTGATACCGCGCACGAGGTAGAAAGAGAACACATGCAGTGCCCATATGAAGAGGGAGGGGAAAGATATGAAAACTATGCCATGGAACAAGGTAATACTGGAAAAGGATCAAGTAAAATAAAAACATTAATTACGCAAGGGGATAGCCAAAGGAGAGACATGACCCTTATTGAACCAGGAGGAGGGCAGACAAAACTAAATACCACCAAACTCTGTAAAATACTAACGTGGAACATCGTGGGACTAACCACTAAAGTAAAAGATCGACAGTGGCTAACTTTTATAGATGAATTTTCCTTAATCTGTCTCCAAGAAACCTGGGTAATTGGAGAACATCATATAAATGGCTTTCAAACTTTTAATACGCCAGCCATTAGTAGTAATCAGGGGCGAAATAAAGGGGGTTTATGTACCTATATCTCTAATGTGGCAGGTTTTACCAATGTGAAACTTGTAAACGCGTCTGACTACTACCAGATATTAACGATGGGCATAGGGGGAGAAGGAGTTGTAATGTTAATAAATTTCTATAATAATATTCCTAAAGCACAGATGAAGAATGTCTTTGCGGATTTTTGTCAAACTATAGATGGAAAAACGCCTGAGGATATGCTTATCTCATGGGTGGGTGATTTTAACTGCTTCTTATGCCAACATAGCCAGCAGGGGATCTGTGGCCTAGGCAACTACAAGGAAGAAATATTGACACACTTCTCACATACAGTTGTAGGGGACCTGTTAAATGATATAATTTTTCAATTCGATTTGGGATATGCAAACGAACTATGTCGACCGTTTGTACCTTTTGAGCCTACTTTCAATGGGAGAGGATGTAATTCTATAATTGATTTTGTTATAATGTCAAAAAGATATTCGTCTATTATTTCCTCCTGTGAAACCCTCGATATTTTAATGAGTGACCATTACCCAATTCGATTAGATCTTAGTATGAAAGGCTTATCAACAACCATGAGTAATGATACCAATTATAATTACAATATTAATTTAGCCAGCACAAATGGATACACATTGAATTGGGCAAAAGTGGATCCTGTGGCCTTTCTTAAACAATTAGTTAAAAGGTCATTAGATGACATTGAAATCTGCCTATCACAGACGAGGGATGACGTAGAAATTTTGAATGCTTTTATTAAGGTAACTGATGAGGCTCGGGATCTATTAAAGAAGGAGCAGCGGCAAGGAATGTATAAACCACAGGGTTGGTTTGACAGAGATTGCAGCAAGGTCCACTCTCATTTGAAAAATGTCCTTCATAGTAAAAATAGATGTAAGGAAGAAGTAAGACAGGCAAGAACTGCATACCGATTAGCCCTAAAAAAACGTAAGATACAATTAAAAAAGGAAGCATGGCAGGCCCTGCATCAGGCATGCCTAAAGAAAGATACCATCGGTTTTTGGAAAGTGGTCAATGCACCCTTCTTTGTGAATAGGGAGACCGATATCATAGATCTAGCAATTACTGAGCAGAAATGGGTGTAATTTTTTGCGGGTCTCTATAATGATGAGACCATTGATTCTAATAAGACAGCTCCAGCCATAATGGGGATTGAAGAAAATGTGCAGCCAAGAATATTTCCTCTAGATATTGATATTTCCCTTGAGGAGGTTAGTAGGGCTATAACCGAGAGTGCTCCAGGGAAAGCACCGGGGCCGGATGGCGTCCCAGTGGACGTCTATAAAACTAATATAGCGTTATGGGCCCCGCTTTTAACAAATGTTTTAAATAGCTGCAATCGCCACAGGTTTATTCCTACCTGGACAGATGCAGTTGTGTTCCCTATTTTTAAAAAAGGAGACAGAAATGACCCAAGCTGCTATCGCCCAATCTCTTTATTGGATGCTTTTATGAAAGTTGCAGGGAGGGTTATCTTAAACAAATTACAGTCATGGGCGGAAGAAAAAGGTGTGCTATCAATTTATCAATATGGATTTCGTACAGGTCTCGGTACGATTGAGCAGGGACTAAATTTATCATTAATTATTGCGAAATATACATTAGCAAAGGAGGGCAAACTTTTTTTAACGTTTGTTGATTTAAGCTCTGCATTCGACTGCGTCAAACACGAGAAGTTGTGGAGCATCCTCCAAGAAATGGACGTTGATCCACCCCTGCTACTGTTTATTAAGGAATTGTATAGGGGGGCAGCGGCGAGGGTGCGATATGGGAGACAGGGGGAGTGTTCAACTAAGTTTTGTATTAAAAAAGGGGTGAGACAAGGGTGTATACTTGCCCCTTTTCTTTTCTCGTTATACATTAACAGCTTAGGACAAATTCTGATTGATCAAAGACAAGACTATCCTATCATTCAGAATACCCCTGTCCCCATTTTATTGTATGCGGATTACGCAGTTATTATGGCGCGGACGCAGATAGGCTTACAAAGAACTGTGACCAATTTTGTTACATATATGAAAGAAAGGGGCTTAAAAGTTAATATCACAAAGACCTACACAATGAGCTGTGGAACCAAGAGGAGTAAAATATGTGACATTTTTATTGACAATGAAAAAATTGAAAGTACGGACATATTTTCTTACCTGGGAATTAACTTTGACAGGAAGGGGTCCTGGAAACCTGCTATTAAGGCAAGGAAACTTACCTTCTCAAGAGCAATAGGAGCAGTTATGATTTCTCAAAGAAATTAGGCTGCAGACCAGTCCCTGAGTTATTGGATATTTATAAATCTAAATGCATTTCAACTGCGACATATGGGGCAGGTATCTGGGGTATCGCAGAGTCACAAGATATTCAACTCTGTGAAAATGCTTTTATCCGCTATGTGTTGGCGGTTCCTAGTTCTACTGCTACATATAACTGCCATAGGGAACTTGGCCTTACTTATATCACTGATATAATTAAAATTAATCCCCTCCTGTTGTGGCATAAGGTATGGGCATCCGTGGAAACAGGTTTTAACAGAGATGTAATTTTAGATTGTATTAAACTGGATAAGGTGGCTAGTATCCCATGGATTAGTTATATAAAAAGAATGTCGTATGAGATTGGCCATCCAGAATACTTCGATTCCCCAGCTTGTATGGAAACGATACCCAGAAAAATGATAAAAACGTGTTATCTGAACCACTTAGCGGATAAGCGATGGTGTATAGAAAGAGAGAAACACACAGTAATGGAGAACCATCTGATGACAATTTGCTTAGGAATACAACCGTATTTGGTAGAGGTACAGAGTAGTTCCTGTCGTATGTTTTTAACTCGTTTTCAATGTGGTTCTTTCTTCAGGTTGATTACTTTCCCAGAAACTAATGATTGGTCGAAAAATTTGCCTCTATGCCCGTGTGATGATACTTCAATACAATCGACTATGCACTGTACACTGTTTTGTAAATATTATGTTTTACCGAGGAAAACGTTTTTAATATCAATTCTAAGAAGTTGGGGCCTAAGACAATGTAGAATTGCTTTTTTAAGACTACAGCTCTTAGAAAATGAACGAATTATTATGGCCATTTCTGCCTTCTTAAGAGCTGTGATCAGATACAGGAATACAATGTAAAGTTCTTTTTAGAGTAATGTTACATTCATGGTCGTGAGAATAGATATGTATTGTTTTTAATATTCTGTATCATGGTGTAAATTGTGTTTTTCGTTCTATTTTATTGTGCTTTTATGATTTTTACTGCATCAAAAATCGAATAAAGCGTATTTTGATTTGATTTGATTTAGGATTTTGTCTTAAGTTTGTCTTAAGTTTTGGTCTTAAGACAAAATCCTAACTTAAGTTAAACTTAAATTAAACTTAAGTTAAATTTAAGTTAGGATTTCGTCTTAAATTTGTCTTAAGTTTTGGTCTTAAGACAAAATCCTAACTTAAGTTAAACTTAAATTAAACTTAAGTTAAATTTAAGTTAGGATTTCGTCTTAAATTTGTCTTAAGTTTTGGTCTTAAGACAAAATCCTAACTTTACTACTCCTAAATGCCTTTTGTAAATACCGAAAGTCGTAAAGTTAGGATTTTGTCTCAGATTACTTTTGTGAATTGGGCCCATAGAGAGGGGGCAAGGAGAGATCTGCTGGAGATCCTCAATTATACTGTCATGGTGTGTACTATGCGGTGAAGCACTATGAGGGGTGCGGTTGTTTTAGCTCATAGGAATGCTTTTGTGGTGAAGCGCAACCTTTTGGACAAATTAGGGAGGTGGGCATTGGAGGAATGTCAGGTTGCTAGGCTATATTTCCCTATTTGTTCCATATACGGTTCTAACCTGGATTAACCGGCAGCTATGGAATATCTGGATGTGGAGCTGGCTTCATGGCCTTCTCCTCCTAAATTGTGCGGGGATCTTAACATTCATATAGATTTTACTCAGACTGTACCACTGCCTGGGAGGTATGTGAGTCAGAAAGCTAGGGTTTATAGGGCAGTGCAGCAGCTTATGAGGGATCATGGACTGATTGATGCTTGGGCTAAGGTAAGAGCATCTGACCCAGACTATACCCTTTTTCATACCTTCATAAGAAATTCACTTGGTTGGATTACTTTTTGGTTTCACCTGGGTTTGTGAAGGAGCAATGCATTAAGAAACATCTCAAGATGTTGTTGGGCCACAATACTTGGATAATAGAGTTTCAGGTAGTGTCTGCAATTGGGCTGTCTTAAACAAGGAAGATATTTAATGCTTCCTAAGGATAGAAATGGTTGGACCGTGCCTAACTTTAGATAATTATTACTGGGCAGCTATACTACAGCATATGGCGATTTTAATCACCAGACAGCAGTGTGAAGATCTGGGGCCTAAGGGATTACCATGTATCTATGAGTTGATATTAGGAGCCGAGGCAAAAGCTTGTTTTTTAAGGACTGTTGAAGCAAGCTATTTAAAAAAAAGTTACATTTAAGGTATTCAAGGTTGCATTTAAAATGTAGGCACAACTCAAGTAGAAGTTGGGTATATGGCTGTATAACTATTATGCTCCTCCCTGGTTCATCAATCTTCCCAACTGTTAGGAGTTATTTTATGGGCAACTCAATTAAGTGATCTGTGTTTATTCGGTTTTGGATATGTATCAATATGTATTTCTGTTCGGCAAATGCTACCTCTGTAATTGTATATGAATTGTTTTTGTATTGATGTTCCTCTAATACGAATTTTAAAATAATAATAATTTCTACATGCCTCACTTTTAAATACCATGCACCTTGCCTTATTGGGGAACAAGGCCTGCCTTAGGGGTGACATAAATATTTAAAAGAAAATTTTACACTGGTCAAAAGGATTATTTTGAGTGGTTGAATTGGCAGTTTAAACACTGTGCAGCCAGGCTACAATGGCAGGCCTGGAGACAGAGCTTTATAGTAGTATTGCAGCGGGTGGCAAAATGAATGTTGCAGCCCACTAGTAGTATTTCATTTATAAGCGCTGGGTAAAGGCATTACCATATAATAGGAACTTATAAGTAAATTAATGTGGCAATCATGTACATACCATTTGCAGCATATTTTAAGGGAGAGCACCGCCCCTTACTACTGCTTATCAGGACTAAAGTGTGCAAAGTCCTATTGCCAGCTAAAACAGTTCAAGCAAAAACCAGGGGGAATACTATGCAAAAGATGGCCACTTCCAGCATGCATATCCCCCAACAGAAAGCAGGTTGAACTACCCACCCTAATACGACTTCACCAGGAAACAAATCGTGAAAGACTATCAGCATTGGCGGGATCAGTCCCAGGGCAATGATCCATGTAAAGTCCAATGCCTGTAGGGAGATGGACCACCTTAACAGTTTTTGATTCTCACCCCTCATTTGCATTAGCCACCTGATTGGTCGGAGGGTCGATCTGAACACTCAAACAGGTATGGTCTCAACTTAGTCGCTCATACCACTGCAAATATCTACCTCTCAATTGCACTCCACCTTTGGTCTCCTTCCCAGTTGCACTCCACCTTTGTTCCCTGGGGAGAAACTTCCAGCTGATGAATGTTAAAGGTTGGTCCACTCTCTCATTGTTCAGCTGTGAGAGAACAGCTCTTATTGCATGATCTGAAACATTTGTCTGTACTAGGAATTCCTTGGAGAAGTCAAGTGTCCTGAGCACACTTCTTGTACACATGGCTTCTTTCAGGGTGTCAAAAGCTTTCTGACACACTTCTGTCCTGATCACCTGTTTGGGCTGCTACTTAGAAGTCAGATCTGTTAAAGGGACAACAATGGTGCTATACCCTTAAAAACTCTCCTGTAGTACCCAGTGAGAATCAAAAAAGCTCTCACCTCGGTCTGGGTCTTGGCAGATTGGCAAGCCATTATGGCCCATATCATGGTCTGAATAGGCTGCATATGGCCTCCACCAACTTCGTTGCTCAAGTTTACAACTAATCCCTACCATATCTGGCACTCACTAGCTTTGATAGTCAGGCATGCCTGGTGCAGGGCCTGAAGCACTTCCTGGATGTGGTGCCAGAGGTCCTCCCAATTGGAGCTCAAAACTGCAATGGCATCCAAGTAGGCCACACTGAGTTCTCTTGTCCAGCCAGGACCCGGTTGACTAATCTCTGGAGGGTTCTTTAGTCCAAAGGGCATTACTGTAAATTGAAAGTGGCCCTCTGAGGTGAGGACTACCAACCTTTCTTTGGACACCTCAATTAAGGCCAGTGCTTAGTTTGTCAAAGAAAGAGTGCTCTGTTAAGAAGCCAGTGTCGGGTGAAATTAAGCATGGGGGCAGCTCTTACTAAGCCTGCTAGTCTTTAATCACCTACCAGACTGTTCCTGCCTCTTTTGCTCACTCTTGCAGGTTTCTACTTTCTCCCTTTGTGGAGGTTTTATCATCTTTCCCCGGCTTTCGGATCTGTGCGTTATTCACTCTCTTGCACTCGGTAAATAACTGATGCAGGGAAATGCGTGTCAGTTCCCGAATGTAAGTGCTGGTGCCCCCCCACGACAATCACTGGTTCAAATGAGGTACTGTTTAGGGCACTCTGGCAATACCCTGATCGCAAGTCAAAAGTACTGAGGAACTTTGCAGCCCCCAACCAATCAATGAGCTCATTGACTCTGGGGATAGGGAGAGCATCATTCTTTCTGCCTGAATTGAGGCCCAAGTAGTCACCACAGAACCTCAGTTCCCGGGTGGTGCCTGTTGGGGCAGCCTTTCTAACTAGTACCACTGGACTGAACAGGGACGACATGAGGGCTCAATCACACCCAGCTCCAACATCGTAGACACCTTATCTTAGTTGCCAGCTTACAATTTGTCCAACATCATGTATATATTATTTTTGACAGGCATGCAGTCCCTATTGTCTGTGTCATGAGTACACCAGACAGTGAGCCCAGGAGTACTTGAGAATAGAGGGGCGAACTGCCCAAACAACTGGCAATGGTTCCTCTGTTGATATTTAGTCAGGGTATAGGTGAGATGACTCCTTCCAGTGACCCATCTTGCTCTTTAGAAGAGAGGATGTCTTGGAGGAGATCACACTCCTCCTCCTCTCCACCATCTGTCACATAGAGCATAGTAACTTTAGACCTCTCAAAGTGGGGTTCAGACAGTTCACGTGCAGGACCCATGAGGGGTTCCTGGACGTCTTGGGGTCCACCAGGTAGGTGAACTCCTCTTTCCATTTCCATTTTCATTTTACATTTTATTAATCTTTGTTTGGTTTACACATATAAACCATAAAAGTACACAAAAAGAGTGACGCAAATTGCATAATACAAATTTAAATATAACAGTTAAAAAGTGACAGAATCACATGCCTCAGTGCCCTCTCCCAATAGCTGAATATAGGGATGTGAGTGCAGCAGCACAGGCCCTAAAAACTAGGAAACTGAAATCTACTACATTGTTTGCTTTGTTAGTGTCTATATTAGCCTAATGCTGCTTTCACATGATCCGATCAGTTCAGTGCAGTGCACAAAAGTCTTTGTCCGGTCACATAAATAACCTTGAAATCTGCACTTGTGAAAGAACCGATAAATAAATGGCAGTAAGGGGATTCTCTTGTGCGTCGGATATTATCTTCCTAAATAGAGCGCTCTTAAGAAATCCTAAGGTAGTATGCTGAAATTATGGAGCAGACATGGACTGCCGTGCTCGCACAGCAATTTTTACAAACAAACCAACACAGTTAAAAACATCCTCGTTATTCAACTGAAGTAATGCATTGTAAGCTTCTCTAAAATCATTAATGTGTAACCTCTTAATTAATGGTGAGAGAATGCTTTTGGTATACATTGAATAAAAATCACAGAACAATAAAAAATGTAATGTAGATTGGCCGGACCTCCGGTTGCATGGACAGGGGCAAGAGTCTAAGTTTGCTTGAAAACCTAATGGGAAGTTTAACAGGTACTTTTTTGTGCCTTCCCTGAGGTGAAACAACAGACTGCGTGTCCAGTGACCCATAGGACTAGTCAGGTAGCTTTGGGGTGGGACGTGCTCTCCCTAGTTTCTGGCAAGATAGGCTGTCACTCTAGATTTGCTGGACTTCCTCTTCATTCCCTCTGCATGCACAAACTTGAACCAACATACCTGCAACTGTTTTTTACTGACAGTGTGGAAGCCCCCTGGGTTCTCGAACAAATGATTATAACCTATCTTGTGCATGCATGATTCAATATACTTCAGCCATGGAATTTTACTACCTCTGTCTCAGGAAAGGCAGTCTTTTATGACATCTTTCATGAGGGCTCTCTCTGTATTATGCCAAATTGCAAACCAGAAAAACAGTGGGCGAGCACTATTATCTTCAACATAAGGAATGCTTAGCTCACTGTGACATACGAAACTAGAGATAGAAATCGGCTCCCCCAAAATCTTCCCACAGAATCTATGCTCCTCAAGTTGAATTTGATGGCAATTTTCGATTCCCCAGACTTCGGCCCCGTAGGTAGCAATGGGGAGACACTGTGATCTGTAAATCTGGAGTAAAGGGACTAGGGCTCTCCCTTTCCTGGGGCGAGGTAAGCTGAGCAACGAGCCTATTGCGCTGGAAAGTTTGCTCCCACTGTTTGATATATGTGCTTTCCAAGTACCACTGTCGCTGAAAGTCATGCCAAGATAAGAAAAAGTGCTTGTGCAGTGCAGACTAGAGTAACCTGCTTTTAGGGATGATATATTATATTTTTTGGAGCACAAGACATATTAAAAGATTTGGTAAAATTTGTTCGGAGGTCTAATGAGGCCATAAACTTTACAAAGCCACTTACTAAAAAAGAATAAAGCGTCCTTTCGGGTCCGAGCCATTAACACGGCGTCGTCGGCATATAATAGTGCAGGTAAGACAGAGTCGTGGATTTTCGGGACATCAGGGGTAATAGTAGTTAAAAAAGATTAAAGGTCGTTAATGTATAAAATGAATAAAAGTGGGGCTAAAACACAACCTTGTCTCACACCTCTCAGAATGTCGACATCTTCTGACACTTCACAGCTGGTATTAATTCTTATGCTTGCTTTCATACCTCTATGCAGGTATGCCAAAAAGTGCACAAGTGCTTCATCCAGGCCGAGGGACATTAAAATAGGGCACAACTTTGAATGATTTACACTATCAAATGCTGTTGATAGATCCAAAAAAAGAGGTAAATAGGACATTTTTTGGCAATGGTGTATTTCTCTATTATTAACTTAAGGTTAAGGCACTGCTCTATAGTGCCCACGTTGGGTCTAAAACCATACTGACTAGGATGCAGTATTGACTTTGTTTTGGCCCATTCATTAATGCTATTGTATAAGACCCTGCCAAAAGATTTTGAGGTAGTGTCAATTAGTTAAATGGGTCAATAACAATTGGGCAGAGAGCGTTCCCCCTTTTTTAAAAATGGGTACTATAATGGAAGTTGACCATTAAGTAGGGCCAGGGGCAAAAGCAAGGCTATTAAATACATTCATAAATAATTGCGCCCAAAAGTTGGGGTTATACTTCAGGAGGTTGATAGGGACCCCATCAGGACTGGGTGCCTTGCCCCCGACACTCTGCTGCAATGCCTCCTCTACCTCCTCCAAGGTCAGTAGTACTGAATAAAGTTAAAATCGGGCATGATGGCGGTATCTGAATTGTCCTCCACTTTCCCTCTTTCACTTTGTAAGGCCTAGTTTACTGATCCTGCAAGGCCCAGGGCTCCAAAGGCTCCATGACCCACACCTTTTGGCAAGGCTGACACTCCACCAGAGTGGCCTTCTTGTCATACCATTGCTTTATGACCTCCTAGCTGGTTTCCAGGTTATCGTTGACCTCTTTCCAGTATCATTTCATCTGAGACCTGAGGAAGTACATGTAGGTCACTAAAGCATGTGGGGGTTTCCTGGGAGCTTGCTTCCATCCCTCCTTGACAAGACTGAGATGCCCTCATACAGGAAGGCCAAATAGAAGTTCAAAGGGGTGGAACCCCATTACCTTCTAAGGCACTTCCCCATCAGCAAACAGCGGGCATGGTAAAAGAATGCCTCACTTAGGCCTCAGAAGTTCTGCTAGGCCCATAATCATGCCTCTCAGGTCTTGTTGAATCTCGCAACAAGCCCATTGGTCTGGGGTGGTACGGGGTGAAGAACTTGTAGGTTACCCCACACTTATCCAACATTGACTTCATTTACGTCAACATAAAATGGGTGCCTCTGTCAGACACAATATCCTTGGGAAAACCCACGTAGGTAAATATCTCCAGCAATGCCCTGGCAACCACCTGTGCATTCACTGACCCTAGTGGTATGGTTTCAGGGTACTGCGTGGCATAGTCAACAGAAGCCAGGATAAAGCTGTTTACTAAGGCTGTCTTGGGGTCCAGAGGCCCCACAATGTTGATTCTCCCCCTTTCAAAGGGGGCTCCCTCAACATGGAATGGAAAGGGCAGGGCCTTTCGCTAGACCCCTGACAACCCACTAGCCTGACAGGTAGGACAGACCTACAGAATGTATCAGTGTGCATCCTCAACTGGAACCAATAAAAGTGGGTGAACAGCCGTTCAAAGATTTGCCCACCCTAGACATTCTGCCATGGGTATGTTATGAGCCAGCTCCAGTAGGAAGGCCCGGTAGCACTGGGGGATCACCAATGCATGGATTGAACCAGGCACAGGGATCTTAGGCTCACTATACAGCAGACCATTCTCCCAATAGATATGTTTATCATCAGAGGTTTTACCAGCTGCCGGGCCTTGGTATGTCACCATGGGCCCTCAAGAATGGGGCACTCCTTCTGTTAGGGATGGTCATCCTGCAACTTGCCACCCAGATAGCACAGTCAGGTCTCCCAAAGCAGCAATGTCCTTCTCAGTAGGTTCTGGGGTATACCCCTCAGGGTCAGCCTCCTCCCAGACAGTGGGAATCTCCATGGTGGGTTTCCTATGCTCCCAGCCCATATTCTTGCTGGCAGGGACCTGGGCCACTTTTTCAGGCTTTAGGTCCATCTGACTCCCCTGACGGGCTTCCACGGACCATATGGTCAGACTCAGGAAAGTGGGTTATTAGTAGGATAGGGTATTGACCCACAGTTAGTAATAATACCACAATCACTAATAGGTCCAGAGAAATATCAGTAAACTAATACTTGCTCAACCTGTGGTAGCTTAGCAAATGAACAGTCAGGCTTTACTTAGGAGACAGGTATGTGTAAAGCATTTAGTACAACAAAAACAGTAAATAAGTAAAAGACACAACACAATAAAAATCCAACACCAATTTGTTAAGATAGAATATATTTGTATCTTTAATATGAGACCAAACTGATAAAAATCCAATGTTGAGAACCGGAGATATGAAGTTTCAAAAATTAAATTAAAAATTCTGTATTCTAGCGCCAAAAAGCTTAAAGCATAGACGGAGTGCAGAGCTGCGGCATTCTGCAGTACACATAGAAGTAGCAAATCGTCATTATTTAATGATTGTTTATGTGCAGGAAGGAACACCCTCCTTCACATAAGCAATCATTAATGGCATTTTGCTCTTTCTATGTGTGCTGCATAATGCAGCACACAAAAAAGCACAAACGAGGAGAAATAAAAGTATTTCTCCTAGTTGCGCCATTCTAGCGCCTGCTATTGCATGGCGTTAGTTTTCGGCTCTGCCTCAGATTTACACCTCCTTGTAAATCTGGGGCAGTATAAAAAGGCAATGGGTGTTGTGGTGGAACGCCCACAGCACCACCCATTGCACGCCCCTCTCACGCAGATACCTGTATGAAAGGGTACCATATTTACAAAGCAGCGTTAAGCCACAAAAAGTGGCTTAATGCCACTTTGTAAATATGGTGCAAGGAATCGCACCCCCAGAACATCTAAAAAGTGATGTTCTGTTGGCGCAATCCCCTTGTGAATATGCTTCTGGGTTTCATACATAAAACTCCTCATACAGTTCCACTGAGCTGCTTGACTAAATTGGCAGTAACTTCAGTATGTGTATACCTTTCATGAGCACAAAGCATCAAATAAAATGTTAAATCACTTTATAGTGTGACATACTCTAGAAGAATTATGAATTTCCTTTGGACGTCTTTCCCTCTGGCTTGAAATGTAATTCTCTTCGAATGTACTTTGAGACTTCTCATCATATAGGTGCATCTAATGGCTGAAAGTGTGTTTTAGTTCCTCGAGGCCAATAGCCACCTCTATTGATAGTGCTCATCATCTTCCTTTTTTGAAATAGCATACCTTTCATAAAACTAGGAGACTCACTATATTTAGCTGGAGAGCACATGATAGTATTTTCAACAGGACTAAGACTAAATAGGGATTTAAAGGAGAGCTAAAGACGCACTGTGCACAAGTTGCATGATTTTTCATTTCGAGAATATTTGGCAAACGTCAAAAATAACATTGCTTTTGAATAGAAAAGAGAGAAAACAATGCACAAACATAGTGAGCCATGAAATAATTGTCCAATTTCATCTAACCTTCTGTCACTGTCTATCAGAAACTATTATATCCATCAGCAGTCCCACGGTAATGTAGTTTGTTGAAGGGGCTATTGGCGAGCTGAGAACGATTATTGTCATCTAAAGCATGCAAACATATTTGGATTATATTTATAGTTAGGGCCTCATTTACAAGTTTTTGACGCAGGGCAGCACAGTAAGTCACTTTGCTATGCTGCCCTGCGTCTAAAGGAAAGGGCAGGAATGCATTGTGTGTATGATATACGGAACATTCTTGTCCTTTCCCACTACGCTGCCGCCGTTTTGGCTGCCTTGCACCAACACAGGCACCCTTTCACCGTGGTAGGAATGATTGTTTTTGTGCAGGAAGGGACACCTTCCGGCACAAAAACAATCAGTGGAGGCGTTTCCCTCCTTCTAGTGTGTTGCAGAATGCAGCATACATAAAAAGAGGAAAAAACGAGGAGAAATAAAGTTATTCTTCCTTGTTACACCTCCCCTGGGGAGACGTGGGCTTTTGACACATTCCCATGTTTACAAGTCCTTGTAAATCTGAGAATGCATCAAAATCCATGGGTGTTGCTTGGGAACACCCCCCGTAATGCCCATGGAGTGCCTCTTTGAGGCAGAGTAAGGCAACACAGCAGCTTGCGCTGCTTTGCCTTACTAGGGGGCATATTATCAAGAAACGGCGTTAAAATTATCGCCGGTTTAGCGGCAGAAAACTGCCGCTAAAGCGGCGATAATGGGCTTGATAATATGCCCTAGAGAATTCCAATAGAAGCCCATGTTCTGGTGTCAACATGGGCTTCTATTGGAATTCTCCAGGGCATATTATCAAGCCCATTATCGCCGCTTTAGCGGCATTTTTCTGCCGCTAAACCGGCGATAATTTTAACGCTGTGCTTGATAATATGCCCCTTCATATCTATGAGGCCATGAAAAGCCACGCAAAGTGGCTTTGCCTGGCCTCATAGATATGGGTCTGCACTCTGTGCTGCGGGTGCGTCAAAAAAGTGATGCATCGGCGGTGCAATGGGCTTGTAAATGAGCTCCTTAGTTAGGCTGCTCCCACTGCTAAGCTTACGTTTTATGAAATACAAGCCACCCAGACACAACTGTATCCCTTTCTGAGTCTGATATATGCACTGCACGTTAAATATATGTTTTCGTTTTCCATGGCAAGTCATTTATACAAAATTCACGATATATACATTCTTCCATTAACTGAAAGTTTGCAAATGTTTGTTATTAGTTACAGAGCTTAAAGAAACAGACAAGGGGATCCAAAAATTCCCTGCTCTACTGAAAAAGGTAAACAACATACTTGTTACAATAGTGCATTCCAGCAGACCCGTACCTCTCTACGGAAATAAAAGAACACGTTTTTGCATTCAAGAACAAGATTATTTTAAAGTACCTCAACCACAGACCAGGTGCCCACTTACTCTCTTAGACCCTTTCTTGAAATAATAGATAACTTTAGCCTAGGGTTCTTATTGATAAGATACAGGCTATGATGGAAGGGTGTCACTCATGTTGACCTATAAATCAGCGGTTCTTAACCTTTTGACTTCCGTGGACCCTCACTTAACCAGTAATGGAAGCCGGGGACCCCCAACTAAGCAGTTTCTCAAAACAATATAGACAAATACATAAACAAGTGCCCACTCAAATACACAATTTATGAAATATTTTACTTAATTCACAAACAAAACAATATCCAACATTTTTAGTTTTAATCAGAAGGTTGGAGCATTTCAACATGTAGTATTATATCTAAGAGACAAAGTGATACGCTGGGTTCCAGCGTATCATTTAGTCATTTTTGCTCCAAATGCATGCTCTCTTTTGTCTGCAATTACCAGTGTTTCAACTAGGGCCATTAATCATCCATATAGATTCATTTGGCTGTACTTGTACCGCTCCCACAAATCAAGATAAGGATACCAACTTAATTTTCATCCTGCAATTTCATTTTTTTTCTGACAGAGTGTACAGTGAAATAAGAGACACTTGAAAGAAAATGTTCACAATATTTTGGTCTTTTCGAGATCTTGCTCCCCAATATTCTCTCACACTGCCCACCATTGTTCTTGTTCTTTCCCACATCAACAACTCAATTCCTTATCTCCTTTTCATTCTCACCACTATGAAACTCCTCTCACCAGCAAGAACAGTTCCTAGAGAGACATGATTATTGTTCCAAATGCAGCCATCTTCTGTTCTAACAACAATTTTATAATGCTCAGAGGTTTTGCGAACTTCAACGACGCCTCTCTTCCAAACAGAACACTTTCACCCTCAATTCAGCATCCACTTTCCTCCTTTCAGACATCTCCATTATTCCATCTTACTACTGTCTATCTCTTTTAAACCATTTCACCTTCACACTTGCAACTTTGGTACCCTTATATGTCTTCATCCAACCCAGCCTCAAAATTGTAACCAACATATAACTTTTGAACATGTCAAATGATGTAAGACCTGTAGTGGCATGAGGCATTCCCTAATGTGAAAAAATAGAACTTTGCAGCTCTTTTTTTTATATCTAGATCATTGCTTTTGGCCAACTGGATGCCTTCTTTAGTGGTCCTATTGAAATGTTCACAACTCCTTTCGTTTGCAAAGGATAAAGCATATTTTTCTTGTGTACAATACCTACCCCACTCTGAAAATGCTTTATTTAATTTAAACTACTTCATTGTCTGTTAAAATTGTCATAGGGAAGTCTTCTCTTTTAAACACCTCCTTCAAGAGACATTAAAGCTCTGAGGGTATCCATATCGCTTGCAAATATACTTCAGGCCATCTTGAGTAAAGACCCACTAGAATAATCTCATTTTATGTTGCTATTTCTCCAGTTAAAGGACATATGATATTCAAAGAGGTCTCTTCTGTCAGGAACTCCATCTCTTGTATTCTAATGAGCTCTCCTAGAAAGAAGAAAATCCATTTTGCCCGATATCCCCGCTGGTATCTGCGGCTTCTTCATTCAGCGCATTTATTACAGAGACTGCTGTGTAAAATGATATACTTGAAGAATTCAGCACTCCAAGATGGCGGCCGCCATCGGAATCGCCTTGAGCGTTCTAGTCTTTCTCCTGCCCTCAAACTGAAGTGTACCATCCAGCGCGAGCGCTCTAGGAGCCGCGCACTTCAACTGAATTCCTCTGCGTGAGAGCAGTGTCTTTTCCTGGCTCTCTCTCTGAGGAGAATTTTCGTCAGCCTTGCCTTTTTTAAGACTCCGCCTTTTTGTGAGTAGTGTGCACACTAGGAACCTCCTCCTTCTGGAGGTTAGTGTTCTTCGCGTTTTGCCTCGTTTCTTGAAGAATTGAGCTCCTGTTGTCAAGACTCCTATTTGCACTGTAGAGTTCGTGAGTTTCCCTCGCGTCTAGAAGAAAAAGAATTCCTGTCGAGAAATACTCCTGTTTGGACAGTAAGAGCGTTCCATTTGTTTTCTCCGTCTGGATATATGAATGCTCGAATTCCTAAAGACTCTTAGGTTCTGTTTTGGCTTACCTTACTCAGAAATGACTTTTCCTCTCAATGTTTTTGAATTCTGAAAACGGTTTCATCACAAGAACTCACTCATAATATTTAAGGATAAAAACATTAAGACTAACCTAAAATTCTACAGAGAGAAGCTAGCCTATCTAGAATTCCAGGTGTGTGTGATTGATGGTCCTAGAAGGAATATACTTATCTTGTTAATTCCTATGTGATGAAATGTACAAATCTAATGTTGGTTATTTAATGTGTCACTAGGTCATGTTATTTCTCAACGATTTGAACTTAGAGCTGTAACTTGAAAAGACTGAGAAGTAGCAGACGATCTCTGGATCTGGAGGCGGTCTCTCTTTTCTTCCACTTCCCCTTTCCCCCCCTGTGGAAGCGTAGTTCAGATATATATACTGTCTGGACACTCAACCATTGAGGGGAGTTGGGACCAAGCATCTGCTCCTGTGGATAGTCAGTTAAGTCCAGTGTGCCTTCTGACATCTTCCCACAGCTTTTTTGGAACTTTTATGCAACCCATGGAAGGGGTAGAGGTGCCACACAGTTTAACACTCTTGCAACAATCAACACAGTCGCCAACCATTAACTCCACATTGTGATCTAAACCCAGCAACCACAAAACCATTGTAAGTTTCTTTTTAATTTTAACCAACCCAGATGGCACTCTTGAGCCATTTTGAAAAGGCATTGACTCAACACCTTTTGTAAAGAAAGTTTAATACCATGCTTTAACAAGCCCTCTGTTGTAATTCTCTCCTTATTTTCCCTGCCTCTCTTTTTCCTCTGGACCCTTCCGCCTCCCCCTCCCCTTTCTATTGTTCTTGACCCATTCCGTAGAATGTATTGTCAGGGTTCTACTGCGCACTCCTAAAGCCCAACTGCTGTTTGTGGGTTATGGATGTTGTTGAAGGAACTTAAGCTGAATAACGCTTTGAACTCTACCTGGTGTATGTTTCTTCATTACACTGGCGACAATTTAGTTGTGTGGAGGACAACTTGATCAACATTCCCTCTAAAGTGTTACCCACCTAAGCTGTGCGCATTGCTTTATATACTTGAGGAGAGGAAGCTGCGCAGTTATCAATATTAATTACCGACAAGCGTCAAGTGAAATTGGGCCAGTTACTGCCTATTTGAAGAATTATTGCAGTGTAACAGAGATTTTATTCAAACATCTTAATGCACCTGTGCCTTGTGCGTTCGTCTCCTGGAAGCCGACTGTGACCTGGAAAAGGAAATACTGATTACCGGTCCTATCCTTCGTTGGAGCTCGACTTTGTTCAGGGCGGGGTTTCCACAGATTGTGTCGCCCATGTGCTGAGGAAGGAATTGCTGAGGAAAGCGTATTGCCTGCCCTAAGTATTTCCGGTGAGTGCGCGACCCCGTCTGGGCGGAGTTCTCCTCAGGAAGCGCTGCACTTGTCACAATAGGAAATTTTCAAACAAGTGACAAGTTGTGGCGGTCTCAAACTGCTGTGTGTCCACCGAGAGGCTGTCATAGCCTACGTGATCTTCTTTCTTCACTGTTAAGGTGAGATTTCTAGCACTCCTGAGGAGAGTGTATGCTCCTATCGACGCTCCATTGCGCACACAGAATTAACTTTCATACCGTGAGGGGCGTTCGTCAGCCACAAATTCTCTGGCAAAACTGATTTCGCAATATAATTTGCAGCCAGGTGTGAAGTAATTTTAAGAGGCGAGTGTGCACTCCTGACTGGTTAATGAGAGTATATAACTGTTGGTTTCACATAGCAGGTGGATGCACAATACGCTGCTGAAGAGAATTTCCTGAGGTGAATGCGTGAATTCAGCACTATACGGTTTACAGGATATCTTCACGATTTGTTTTAAAGAATTCAGACTGTGAGGAACTTTCTCACTACAGGAAAATATTACTCTAGCAGAAGGAACATTTGACAACCATTCTTGAATGACAGAACTCACTTAACTTTGTCTTATTTTCAGCACAGCATCTACAATCTTAACATTTTGATCATTACTTCCTCATATTTCTCCACAGGAATTGCATTTTATCTTGGGATAAGGTCAATATGAATGCATCTAGTTTATTAGCCATATTTTTTCCACAGGATATTCATCCGTTAACTTCCTTTTACTTTTCTAATTTTTCTGAGACATATAAATTAATTTATATTTCCTTCAGTAAACTCGGTATACTATAATGGCAGCAGCTAGTATGAACCAACCCCCACCTTTCCTTTCAGATGCTGGCGAACCCATTGTGGCTTGAAAAAACTGGATCAAAGGGTTTGAAACATACTTGATTGCTATAGATGCCAGTGGCTTTTCAGCAGTAAGGATGCAACCTATCCTATTACATAATCTAGGTGCAGAAGGAAGGAAAGTATTTGACAGTCTTCCTGAGTTAGAAGAAGAAGAAGTAGGAATTGAAGAGAGGGATGTTTATGCTTGTACCATTAAAAAAATTGAATTACAATTTGCAGATAAAATCAATGTCGTTTTAGAGCGACATACATTTTTCGTAAGAAGCCAAGGGAAGAATGAAAAAGTGGAAAATTACACAGCAATTATGAGAGGTTTAGCAAACACGTGTGAATTCAATGAGTTGACAGATTCCCTCATTCGTGACCAGTTAGTACCTTGTACTAATAATAAGAAAATACAAGAAAAGTTATTAGTGGGTAATCCTGATTTAAAGAATGCCATTGATATTGCAAAAAGTGTAGAACACACTGCAGAATGTATTAGGGAAATGAATGTTACTACCGAACATGGAGTGAATGAAATTTGCGGAGAAATTAAAAATGTATGTGCTATTAAGAGTCAAAAGAAAAATGATATGTTTAAAGAGCCTAACAAAGAAAAGTTTAATTCAGAACACAGACTTAAGTGCTTTAGGTGCGGAAGTACTGGGCATTTGGCTAATAATGTAAATTGTTTAGCTAGAACAGCCACGTGCAGGAAGTGTAACCGTAAAGGACACTTTGCGCTTGTATGCAAAGATATGTCTAGCAGAACAGTGAATGCTATTGAAACTAGTGAAGATGACAGAGGTAAATACGTTCTTCAAGTAGATGTGGAAGGAAACAGAGAAGTACACATGGTTGATTTACCTAAGTGTGAGATCGGATTGGAAGGGCAATGAGTGGAAGTTTATGCAGATTCATGTTCACCCTTTACATTCATCAATAGTGAAACGTACCATGCTAAATTCGGTGATGATGTGTCTTCTCTCAAAGAACCAGATGTGATCCTGGTAAGGTATAATAAAGACCCTATACCACTGGAAGGTGTAGCTATTATGAAGATCACATTTAAGGATAGGAACACAGTTGGGAAAGTGTACATAGCTAGACAAGGGTCTAATCTTTTAGGATGGGCACATCAAAAGATTTGGGAATGAAACTATATCCCACAGCAGAAGTCTCTGTCGTGCTGTTTGAAAGATCTGTATGTGGTATTGAGTTGCTTGATGAGTTCCCTGAAGTATTCACAGATAAGCTTGGGTGTTTGAGAGAGTTCCAACATAGAATAAAATTAAAAGATGGTGCCAAACCTGTTGCACATAAATGTAGAAATATCCCATTAATAATGAGGGAACCCCTCCGACATGAACTGGATAAGTTGATCTGTCAAGGGGTAATTGAGCCCATTGAATGTGCGGAGTGGGTTGCACCCATAGTTATCACGTCCAAATCCAATACCAAAGCTATCAGGTTATGCATTGACCTTAGAGAATTAAATAATAACATTTGGGTTGACAGGCATCCCTTGCCTAACATAAATGAAATGTTGAGTCAAGTTGGTAAAGCTGAATTTTTCTCAGTAATTGATTTATCTTCAGCTTATCATCAAGTGAGGCTTCACCCTGCGAGCAGAGCATTAACTTCATTTATTACACCGTTCGGCGCATTTAGATTTTGCAGGATGCTGTTTGGCTTAGCCTCTGCTGCCGCGGTTTTCCAAAGAGCTATGCAGAAGATTCTGGAAGGGGTAGATCACGTACTGTGCTTCCAAGATGATTTGTTCGTTTTTGGAAAAAATGAAGAAGAGCACAACAAGACCTTCTGCATTGTCCTATCTAAGTTAAAAGATGCTGGACTAACGTTGAAAAGAGAAAAATGTCAAGTGGGGGTCCGTTCTGTTACATATCTAGGACATGTTATATCCAGAGAGGGAATAAAGCCAAAGGTGGACTTAGTGGAAGCAATCAAATCAGCTCCTGTACCTAATACAAAGTAAGAATTAAAGTCTTTCCTTGGTTTATCAGAATAGTATTCAAAATTCGTAAAAAACTTTGCTGACATTATACATCCTTTGCAGGGTTTGTTAAAACAGGGTGTAAAATTTAATTGGAGTGAAGAATGTACAGAAGCATTTAATAAATTAAAGTGCCTTATTGTGAATTCCCCCTTTTAGGACAATTTGACACCAGCAAATGCAATATACTTACCACTGATGCCAGTACCAAAGGTATAGGGGCGACCCTTAGCTAAGTTGTAGATGGTGAAGAAAGAATTGTAGCATTTGCGTCAAGAGCATTAACTGAAGCTGAATCCCGATACTCTGTAGTAGAGAGAGAAGCGCTAGCCTGCTTCTGGGGAGTGAAACACTTCCGTGTGTTTGTTTGGGGAATTCCTTTCACTCTAAGAACAGACCAAAAGCCTTTGGTAATTGCATTTTCAGTGAAAAACATTGAAAGAACCACACCTAGAATATCCAGGTGGTTCCTTGGTTTAGAAGGATTCAACTTTAAGATTGTATACATACCAGGACCAAAAAATCAGGCAGCTGATTGTTTGTCTAGACTTCACTTCCCTAATGAGTTGGAGAAAAATGTTGTAGAAGAATTTGTGGTGGCAGCCATTATGGAGGGGATAAATAAACAAGAATGGGAAGACAGTATGAATAGTGATCTTGTGATTCTATATGTGAAAGAACTTATTTTGAAGGGATGGCCTAAAAAATGTTCTGATCTTAAGAGTGATGAGAAAGGATTTTGGGAGGTGAGAAACGAATTATATATTCGTGACCAAAACTTGTATAGAGGAAACAAATTGCTACCTCTTGAAAGTTTGCAAGAAAAAATCATAATCTTGGCACATGAGGGCCATTTAGGGTGCAGTCTGACTAAGAATAAGACCAGACTTCATTATTGGTGGCCAGGCATGGACTCCATGATTGAGATGAACATAAGACTATGTATAAGCTGTGCGTACAGCGACAAGAGCAAACAGGTGAGCAAAAGTCACATCTCTGCTGTAGATATACCTCCAGTTCCTTGGAACAAGTTGGCTCTGGACATTATCGGCCCTATAAATGCAGGGGGACTAGGCGGTAGGTTCATATTGACACTAGTAGACTATCATTCCAAAAGGGTGGTCATCAAAATTGTGGACAACATCATTACCAGTACTGTTATAACATTCCTACAAGAAGTGTTTTGTATTGAAGGTGTACCTAAAACCCTGGTAATGGATAATGGTGTCCAATTTACATCATCACAAATGAAAGAATTTTTACACAAGTTTTCAGTAACTCACTTGCAAACTGCACTCTATTGTCCTAGAGCAAATGGATTGGTTGAACGAGTCAACCGGTTGATCAAAGATTGCATCCAACTCAATGTAGGCAGAGGGTTGAACATAAAGAAAGCTTTAGATTAAATGATTTGGTCCTATCTCGTCACCCCTCACTCTGTCACAGGTGTATCTCCATTTAAGTCTCGTAAAGGTAGGGAACCAGGCACTAAACTAAGTCCCTTGTGGCTGGTTGGTAACAATGATGAAGGGGTAGATCATGGCAAAATCATGGAATTCAGGAACATCAAAGGATGTATGTGGATAAGTACAACTGTAGAGTACAAAGGAAGATCAAAATTTGGAAGGAGATGTCGTAAGAGTAAAATTGCCTAGATCCGTATACTCAGGTTCCTCTAAGTTTTCAAGGAGAAGGAAAATATGCAAGGTTTTCAAAAATGTTGTACTTCTAGATGATGGCCAAACGTGGAGCTCTGACAGGATTGTTAAAGATAACAGTGAGGGTCTGTCCAATACTCCTACGGAATACAGAGCACTAGAAAACAATAAACCTGGTTCTCAACATGGAAAGGAGTTCCTAAGGAATTATCATAAGAAACCTTTGTGGCACAAGGATTACAAAATGTACTGACTTTGTTCTCCTGATCTAATCTTTGGTTTTCCTTCTACAGCTATGTTCATAATGTATTCATCTTCCTTTCAGTGCTTGTTATTTCTTTCCCTAGGGAAGGAGATGTGTTGTAATTCTCTCCTTATTTTCCCTGCCTCTCTTTTTCCTATGGACCCTTCCGCCTCCCCCTCCCCTTTCTATAGTTCATGACCCATTCTATAGATTGTATTGTCAGGGTTCTACTGTGCACTCCCAGAGCCCAACTGCCGTTTGTGGGTTATGGTTGTCGTTGAAGGAACTTAAGCTGAATAAAGCTTTGAACGCTACCTGGTGTATGTTTCTTCATTACACCCTCTACATTAGGGCGTTTATCTCAAACTATCTAATATGATCTTATAATTTCCAGTTTGTTCCTCCCTCCATTTCTCTGTTATGATGCCTTGAGGTATTACACACGCCTTCTCTAACTAAACCCCTATTTCAGTAAGTTCCACCAACCTGGAGAGTCATAATGAAGCATGCTTATCTCTTCTAGAAATACATTCCACACTAAAAGTATGCTTTAGTATACTCATTAGCCATTTGCAAATCCTTGAAGAAACTGCATTACATCCTTCTTTGTGAGAGTCTCTTTGACACGGTTATGATTAATTCTTACAGTGTAATCGGTTTCCTGAATTAAGACTTTGAACTAATTACTTGCCAAAACTACAGCCAAAGCCAAATTTATGTCTGCGCCCCTAAATGTGCTTGAAGCATGTGCTATATATTTTATGCAACTGTTAACTCTTTGTGCCAACATCACACCTAAATCTCTATTGCTGGCCTCTGCTACTACCACAATATATAAAAAAGGTTCAAATCTTTCCAGACATGGTACTTATTCTAAATACTGTATATGCATTTGAATTCCAAGCACTCATCACCAGCAAGCTAGACTCTAATTCAGAATTTCCACCCAACTCACCAAGTGTCACCAAACCATGCAGAAGACTGATGGTAGACCTACACTCCACCTCTCTCCGCGAATCACATCTCCCCACATCAGAGACCTCCAGTGGCTCCCTATAAACAAACATGCACATTTCCAATTACTCACACATACATACAAAGCACTACACCTTTAGTCTCCACTTCCTGAACAATCATATCAGCTTCCACACCCCCACCAGACATCTCCGCTCAGCAAACCTCCTGCCCACCATGTCAGCAAGCCACTGTCCACCATGTTTGAAGAGCCAGAGCTGGCAGCTTTGCCTTCTCATAACTGGGTTCTAAAGCTTGGAAAGCACTTCAATTTCACATAAGGGTCACCAGCTCAGTCCCAGAATTCAGGCAGAAACTGAAAACTTGACTTTTCACATAAGATTCAAACAGGACAGCAACTTTCCTCCCTTCTTAGCAGCGCCAAGATACCCTCCCAGGTAGGATGTGCGCTTTACAAATACACATAACAAAACATAAACATAATCTAAGACTCATCACTCTGATGTTGCAAAACCTAAGCAAAACAGCATGTGCAAGATACTTGACGAAACCATGCAAGTAGTAAAAGCTGTTAAATCATGTGCCTGAATGTATTTCATTTTGTCAAAGGTATTTGCACACGCAAATTATCAAGACATGGGACCATTTTACCACCTGAGAACAGCATGCGCTAATCACAACTCAAAAGAAGAAGTTCCACCACACCACGTTCAGGTTAAGCATGTTCAACCACTGTAACACAAAGTACTTTGCCTCATTCCCGTAAAGTATGACTAATTTCTTTCCAATATGGTGGCTCACTGACGTCGTGACAACATGCCGTAACTATCAATATGGTACAAATCAAATTCTTGTCGAATGCAGAGAATCCCCTTGGCTGTCACTGCCTCCTCAACACATGAGATGGTCTGTGGAATTATACTACCTTGCTCTCAACCCCTGCTTCAGTCTGAGCTGCTAAGCAGTAGGTGTAGTCTTCTCTGTTAAACAAGCTGACTGTCTTTGTATGTTACAAGTCTTTCACAGATAACATTTGCTCCTCCTTTCTTCTAAGCATACAATTTATAATGAAAAATACCTTCATTTAGTCCTGACAGAATCTCATTAAAGGACTCTTAGGAGGCATAATTGTATTACTACTGTAAATTGCTGCACCATGAATGTATAGAACTGCGCACTGGTAAATCCCATTGAATGGATGACATGGGGCATTCCAAACTGTGGGTTGCCTCAGAATTTGGATTGCGCACAAACATGTAATTTTGTGGATATTCTCAAACTCCAATCCATGCCTTTCTAACCTAGGAAGGGACCTGAAGTTACTGCAGTCAAGGCTTGGAGCAACATCTCTTCCAGGATGGAAAATGTGATTGATCAAACTCATTTTATGATGGAGGGGAAGGGCTTGCTCCATTGGGAAAATTGTTTTCCCAATGGATAAAAAGGAAAAAAGAAATATCTGTGTAGGGTGTTCCATTCTCCCTCCAGGTGCATAATTTAACAATACATACATTTTCAAGCAGGTGGAACATTACCCCATGGGAGATGCCACGTGTAATACCCAGAAGTTTTCCTAAAAACCTTTGTCTGGTGCAGCTTTGCAGACATACTAAGAATATTCAGGTAAAAGTTGTAAATTTCCGCTTATACTTTTACAAGTTTTTACATAGTTTTCCAAGGGTCTAGGACCTGGGGGGCACCACTTGAGGGGTTAGGACTCATTCGAACAGAGGCAGGTGCTGGGCTCCAGGTCTCTGGAGCTTGTCATGTTCCTCTAGCTCAGACAAAACGCCAGCCAAATAGCCCTTGAAATCAATCTGGTAGTCCTGGGCTCAAGGAGATGGTCCTCTCTCCTTCAAGCAGCAAGGCAGGCCTCAAGCAGCTGAACAGTCCTCTGAAGAAAAAAGCAGACCTCAAGCAGCAGGGCAGTCCTCTGAACTACAAGGCAGTCCTTCTGAAACCTTACACAGGTGCAGGAGTGCACTGTAGATTTGGATCAGGAGGTCCAGCCTCCTGGTGCTAGCCTTTGAATTGGAGTTGACATCCTAGCTACCATCGCATCTGGTCCTGAAAAGTTATTCCTTTCCACTGCCAAGGCTCCAATCAGTCTAGTGTGATGAAAGACTGGTGTCAAGTTCCATTATGTGTGTGTTGGAGGCAGCCCTTTGAAATGTAAATGGGGCAGACCCCACCCATCCTGACAGGATGGCCCATCCTACTAACATCCAGTCCTCATTTTTCTCACTGTCTGGGAGGAATACACAAAGGCCAACTGCCCCGTTATTCACTGTCATGTGACCCAGGGTAAGTCAGCAGGCACCAAATGGCTAGGACAAGTATAAGAAATTGGGTTGTTGGCTGAGTGGGGTGTAACTCTGCTGAAGCAACAGCCACAGTCCCTGTCAGGGTGAACTACTAATGCGGCTAAATTAACCTGCGCTTAAACCTCTGGTATCTTAGTAAAAAAGCAGTCAGGCTTTTCTTACAGGCAATTTGTGAAGTATTTATGCAATGAAGCACACAAACACTAATAAAGTGAAAACACAACAGAAGAAAAATCACACATTAATTTATAAGAATAGAGTACATTTTAATAAACTATGTGACACCAAACTGACAAAAATCCAATTAGTAGATCTAGAGTTATGAATTTTTAAACTTTAAGGTGAAAACTAGCATGTCAACTGAGGACGTCTAGTCACGCGGCACTGGGGCAGATTGAAAATTATGCCGGCCTTAATGAAGCATGGTATGGATTCAAAGAGTGGATTGGGACCAGTCTGCTCTTATCTTTGAACTTAGGAGAAATTTCATGAAAATGTATCTGAGAAAGTAAGATTCAGTGGGGCAAAGCTGCAGGTGGTGTCTGAGAAGGAGGCGTCGTCTTCAGGGAGCAGCTGTATGAAGTTGCAGTGAAGATTTCTAACTTCAGACTTAGTCTCTTTTTTTGGAAGTTCAAAATCTCCAGAGGGATGTAGTTGCAGGCTGTAGCGAATGAGGGCTCCACCAGGCCAGATATCCCTTCTCAGAGGTGCTGTTGAACAAGAGTTGCTGCTGCAGAGAAGAACATAGCAGGACCTTCTGCGAAGTCGGACCAACCTGCGATGCACCTTGGTAGGTCCTGGTCCCCTCTCGGTTCTCAGAGCACTTTTTAGACAGCAAAAATTCCTAGTCTCAAGTTATTGAATTTGGCTATCTGGTCACCTTTAGTACCACTTCCAAGGGTCCAGGACTGGAGAGGCACCACTTGGAGTGTCAAGGCTCACTCTGGATGGGTCCAGATGTGGATTTAAGATAGTTGGAGCCTTTTCTGTCCCAGGGACTCTGATCAGGAGGTCAGCAAACTGGCCCTTAGAGTTGCTCTGGTAGGTTCAAGCAGTTGAGCAAGGCCCAGTAGCAGAGCAGGCCTCTGAGAGGGTCAATGCAGGTTTCACACAGCAGAGTAGTCCTTACCGGTGCAGCAAAACAATCTTCTGAAGTACACAGCAGGCAACAACAGCAGGCAGTCTTCTGAGAGTCCTTCTGTAGGTCCACAAAGTGAAATGAGGTGTGGGTCTGAGGGTCCTTTTTTTTTACCTAGAGCCTTCTTTGAAGTAGAGGTTTCTAAAGATTTCCTTTGAAGAGCTCGGAATTTCCAGCCTTCCTGCCCTGAATCCAGCCTGGCTGCAGGCACAATGGGCTAGTGTGAAGTCTGTTGTGTGAAAGCAGGGCACAACCTATCGACTTGTAAGTGGGGCTGTGCCCAGCTCCTCCCACCCATCCTGCCAGTGATGGCCCATCCAGCAACACCTAATCCATCTATCCTGTGGGTTGCTGGGAGGAATATACAAAGTCCATATTCCAACTACACCCAGTCATGTGACCCAGGAACACGATGCAGGCACCAAATAATTATGGCAGGAAAATGCCAACTTGCTAAATGTGCATTTTCAAAATTGTGATTTAAAATCTGACTTTAACAATAAAGAGGTTTTTAGATTACAATTTCTCATACACCAACCACGAATTTCCTACCTGCTCCCAATGAAAACTTAGCACTTATTAAATGTAATAAGGAAACCCAAAGTGGCCAAACTGGCCCCTCACCACCACCTCCATAGAATATTCCTGTACTTGGAAAGACTACAACTGAAGAGGAAGGCCTTGCTGAAAGAAAGAAGCCTCCTAATTCCTGACGCTTGCTGGACCAATCACTTAGGGATTTATTTAGCGTTCAACAGGCAAGATTGTGGTTGAGGATTGGTCTGGCTGCAGAGCTCTGGATTGTTTGTAGTCTTCTAGTGAGTTGCTTGGTGATCCGGATTATGATGTTTTTGGGATGCCCATGAAAATAGAGCCTACATGTTATGCCAAGTATAATGTTTTCCAAAACCCAATAAATATATCATGTATAACTACTTATATGTGTGTATCTCATACAAATTCACGGCATTCCTCATAAATATTATGGCTAAAGGTATTTATGTTGTAAGTTTGCAAATCCGCTTACATTTTGATACCCGCAAAAGATGGTTAATACTTTCAATTCTATAAAACATGACATCATTTACATTCCTATTTTGATGTTTTAGTTTTTTATATCACTGTTTTTATGTCAGTTACCTTCTTGCTCTGTATTGGTGAAGTTCTGTATCTTCACCTCCCTCCAATTTGTGAAAATGTTTCTTTAAACTGTGTGAACTATAGAAAATGTATTAGTTGAGATGTGCTTTATGAAAAACTCTGTAAAATTAGATTTTTATGAGAAAGACACCCCAAAACTACTTTACACAGGCAAAGGACCTCTTCAGAAAAGTTTAATAGGAAAACGTTTCTAGGTTATGAAGATTTGAAGTTGTAAATATCACAATACGTGCTAGCACAGACCCTCCTCATACATGTATAAATAGGGTAAACATCATATTTACAGTATAGAAATCATTGAATGTCCTATCTCCAGCTTTTACGAGTCTTTAGAAATCAATTCCACAATTTGGTTTTATACAAAAATACTTGGAAAGCGTTTCACAAAAAAGACCCATTCAATAATTAGTTACTGCTTAAACACTGTTAGCAGTGGCGACTGGTGACATTTGAAAGTGGTGAGCGGACAACAATTGTCGTACTTCACTGCGCCGAGCGAGCGTAGCGAGCGAGCGAGCGTGAACCACCTACAGGGGGTTCGGGGGGGGTTCTTCCCCCGAGAAAATTTTGAAAAAAGAGTGGGCAAATGGTGCATTTTCAAGCAAACCAGAAGGTGTGAAGAACAGCTCAGTCAATACTACTGTTTAGAGTTGTGGGAGTTAAGAAACCTTATAGAAGTTTGACACATAATGAGAATGCTCTGGGAATCACAACTGACCAAGAACACGTATATAGTGCACTAACGTCCACTTGGGCCTCTCGGCGCTGATGACCAAAAGTGCTTCCGGTCGCAAGCGCTTGGAGACCTAATTACATACATAGTGAGTCTTCCAAGCTGTACCTCCTTGTGACAGTGCACATCCCTAGATTCAGGGCACATATTTGAGGTAAGAGAACTCCCTCAAGTCTCAGTGCACATCTCATGCACACCCCAGGCTGCAGTGCACACAGCTAGTCTCACTGCACATCCACATACAAGGGGCTCCGTGCTGCTTCCTTCTCTCGGTGAACACCAGTGCACACCCCCTTGTCTCAGTCACACCCTTGTCCTCAGTGTGCACGCCTGGTCTTTTGTGTGCACTGCCAGGATCCAGCGCGTACATCAGGGCCTCAATCCACACCAGTGCATATCAGTGGATACCTCGAGTCTCTGTGGTGGATCCCCCTGGTTTCAAACCATACCTCCTAGTGATAGTGCATACCCCTGGACTCAAGGCACACACTTGCTCCAAGTGAACTCCCTCAAGTCTCAGCGCACACTCATGTTCACCTCAGGTTGCAGTGCACACCCCTGGCCTCAATGTTTACCCACTGGTCTCAATGCACACTACTGTATACCTCTAGGCTCAGTGCATACTAATGGTTTCAGTGCTCTACAGTGTGCATCCCTGGCCTCAATGCACATCCTGGTTTCAGAGCACACCCAGGTCACTTATTTGCTTTTAGGCTGTGTCTCACAAAATAGCACTCAATAAATCATTGTACAGTTAGCGCTTTTACTTTGAATAAGAAAAATGTTCATTAATGCACACAAGGTAAAAATATTCATAAAATCACAAATATATACAGAAAATACAGTTGGCAAAATAGCACGTCATCAAATAGTAATCAAAAGCAGCATTTTAAGATCCATCCTTATGAGAACTTTCTAGATAACCAATGAAAAGTAAAGCCTACAGGGTTTGACAGATCGAAATGTAAGCAATAATGGAGACCAACTGCCTCTGACATGTTAAACCATCACCATGTTTGTCAAAAAGCTGGGCTGTAGCGATGGCGCGCTTTTCACAATATTATCAAGCAGGCGACATTTTGCTCAAAATATACTTTTTGCACATTTCAACCCAATTTCATATGTCCACTTTTTACCGTGGGCTGCTTCTACATCTTCCAGCATCCAAAACACAAAAGGATCCTATCCTCCCTAGACCTTTACCCAAGATAGGTCCTTAGAGCTCCTGAAAACAGAGCTCAGCTTCGAGAGAGCTTAAACTCTCCCTCCCAAGAGACCAGCCTACCCCTCAGCAACACCGTTTACAGCCCAACTTCAACCCAAGAGTTAGTTTTGTGATTTGGCCGTCAGGATGAGCAAACTCTGCTCTTTCCTTATCTATTTGTCCAAAGTTGAGTGGTTTGCAGGTTGGTCTTGTTGGGTGAGTTAAAGCAGCTTGTCTGTGAGTGTGGGCTGTAGTGTCGTACTCTTCTCTAATGTGTTCCTGTGTCCACCCTTCAAGCCTCGGCCCTGTACTCACAGTGGGTAAGTGGACAGGATGCCCTCGAAAGGGCCGGGGCAGCGTAGGCTCAACTGGCAGGGAACGATAGAGGGTCTTTACCCTCGGCACAACCATCCGCTGAGTTGTGTGCGTGTTAATTTCAACGCCACTGAAAATAAATGTACATTATGAATTTTGCAGTCTACCTAGGCTCCGTGCACCCCTTAATGATTTTGTCCTGTTGGTTTTTCATGCGTATTTCCCTTGTGCCAGCTGTAGTACGTCTGCACTTCCGCACGTGTGATATGTAGTTTCCCGTGTCCTTGTGGGTGCACATTCTGGGTCGTGTGACTGCCCCCTCAGTATTGGTAACAGACAGTGTCATGTGCGCACCTTTGCATGATGGTATGCCATGTATCACCCTAATGCACTTCTCTCTACTAGGGTTTATGCAGGGTAGATATCTCTGTATTTCTGCCGTGGACGCTCACGCAAGTCTTTGCCAAGTGCTTATACTGTTTGTTTTTTAAATGTAGAGTTTCATTCTCAGATCCGTTGCTACATAACAATGTCTTTGTGAATTGTACCTTAAGCACTTACTGGCTGTAACGTGGTATTTTCAGCCAGTGGATGTTAGTTTGCAGTCGGGGCTCGTGCTCCAATACTCACGGGGGAGGGAGGGGGGTGTTAGGGGTCGCGCGCGGCGGGGGAGATTAAAATAAAGCACCACCATAACCATTATTAAGAAAACTAAACTTACCGGATCCGCGCCGCCTCTGCTGCAAGTCCTCCTGGGCCGAGGTCCGGTTGGCGCCTTGGCAAGTACCGCCTGCTCTCAGCCAATCCAGACGCTGCTCCAGCAGCAGCGCCAGCATTGGCTTGAGCAGTAGTGCGCATGTTCTGCTTAGGGCTTAAAAATGTTTGCGACCAGCCCGAACATGCGCACTAGGCTGCTCATTAGAAGAGCGGCATGGAACAACCCTCGCTCTTCTAATGAGCAGCCTAGTGTGCGCATGTTCAGGGCTGGTCGCAAAATGTTTAAGCCCAAAACAGAACATGCGCACTCTTGCTGTGTGCTCCGCCGACCACCTGTGACAGTGTGGAATCTGTGGATGTCAATCAGACACTCTGTGACTTGCAGCTGAACTCTAGTGCTGCCCCGCCCCCTTCTAAGGCGACTGCCTCTGGTGGCCTGGGAATCGGTCCGGATACAGGCCAGCCGCCAGGATTGTATTGTGTGAGAGTTAGTGACGGCAACGCTCGGTGGGGCAACGCCCAAGCGCCCCATTGGACGCACCGCGCCTGACTGTTAGCATGCTAAATATGCTGGTCATACCACACTAAAAAACCTCCAATATCAGCGACTCTTGAGGGTAAACATCCTTTACCACAAATGTGTTAAAACGCATGCCATTACCCCGCATTTTTTGCTCCGCGAAATCTTTTAAAACGCAGGGCTTTACTCTGCAAATCATGACAACACATTCCCCAAAGCAACGCTCCGGTGGAATTAGAATAGTAAATTGCGTTGTAATGGGGAATGCGCTGTAACGGATTACATTGTAAAGCCCTGCGATGTTAAAGATTTCGCTGAGTAAAAAATGCGGGGTAATGGCACGCGTTGTAAATGCCTGCGGACTAAAGTGTCCTATTCACTCTTGAGCAATGCTCAGTGTGTAGACATTTCTCCAAAATTACATTGTGCCACCTGTGTAAGCCCACTTGCCAACCCATTCCTTTGCATGTGAGTGTCCAACGAAATACGGCCAATTGTCCTACATTTTCAAGAGGTTTCATGAAAATGATCCTTTATGAATTTCACTCAACAAAACTATTAAAATACATTGACAAACACCGAAAGCACATAAAGATAGAGCACAATTATAGACAAGTGCATATAAATGTTTGTAACATTGCTCCAATTTGTAGGGTCTGATGAACGTTGTGGCCATTTTGAGTTGAAGGTGTGATTGTAGCTTAGGTGAAGAAACAAAGGTCTACATCTGACTGATGGCTCAAATGTACTCACCCACATCCAAGCTTTTAGTTTTCATAGACACAGCACCCCAACTTTAACGTAATTAATTTAGAGTTTTTGTTACGCACTAATAACCAAGCAGTTGGTGCTTTCAGAGCAAGAGCAGTCAATTGGTGGGAGCAAGATGAATGTGTGGCAAACCATGACAAGTAGAGTAGATGCCAGAGCCAGTACGGTGTCACAGTTAGTCTTTCCGCTATGATCAGGGCCACTAGAACTACATGATGCTGCCGCTCTGGGGTATTCTGCTTCATTGTGGATTTACCGCATTTGCCACATACTACTTCATTTATTGCATAATTTACAGATTTCAATAAAAAAATGCTTCTAGCTCAAACAGATCAAAAAGTTTCCAAAAATGGAGATAAACATGTTGCGGCACAGTGGAGGGCCCTTCGCAGAGGTTGACTGGTCACCTTTCAGTTGCATATTGCTGCATTTGAATTTTAAACTTGTTCTAATGAGGTGGATCCTTTGCCCGGAGGTGTTAACATGGAACAAAATTGCAAAATAATTTAGCAATATTATCATGTAGTGTGTTGCATTTCACTGCATAATTTGCCTTTTCTCGACAAATTATTTAGTGAACCCTGCCGTATAATTTGGTCCCCCTCTGCCGCATAATTCCACTGGCCCTTGCTATGATGGATAATGTACAATATAGTACAATAGTTCACAAAGAAGGCAAAGCGTAGGCATGCAGGAGTCCTGAGAACTGGTGTGCAGGGCGGGCCAGGCTTCGGCATCTCACACCCACTATGCAAATAATGTCCCAACACTGTCGGCAGCAGGGTACCTAAGAGGCACTGCTTTTGTTTTTGCAAGCATCTGAACATGCGAAGATCTCCATATTTTTGCGGGTATTATTTAACAAATAAAAGCATAGCACAGCATTAAAAATCAACGTGTTTGCCTGAAGCTGATCTGACAAACTCATACTCAAACAAAAAAGTTTCATACAAACAGCTACGACTCTAGCACAACTAAACATAGCAACCTGAAATAGCATCCCTGCCGCAATGGTTTCCTGATGCTTATTTTCCCCCCTCAGCGATATCTTTGAGTGTGCTGAGGATAGCTTTCAATTTATCATGAGCGACACTAATGCTATGTTATCAGCACTTACGGGCGCTTCTATAATTCAAGAGGTTCGCTCTCCCGCATACATCTTCCTTTGGGTTTCTACAAATAAAATGCGCGCAGATGTAAGAACCGTAAACATATATACCAAAGTCCAAAGCTTCCAAAAATAAATCCATATTCGCATTTCCTTACAATGTAAATTTTTTCCCAAAAATAAATCCATGATCTCATGTTAACATAAAATTTCATTTTGTAGAGCGAACTGAAGAATAAGTAATTTGGAAAAACCCGTGACCACACAACTAGCATTTGACGCTACCCGCAATGGTCCCCAAAGCCATTGCACATTCAATGTTTCACATAAAACAAACTGATTAACAATAGTGCATTTGATGTAGAAATATTAATCCATACTTAGGTCTCGCTTGACATCCCAATTTTTGTATCACCTTATGAAATGAACAGAAAAAGAGCTGTAAACATCAATACTTAGAAAGGGAATTTGGACGCGCCAACATGTTGAATGCCTCCCCACTGGATTTGATTGGGCAGAAGTAGTTTGATTCCACTGAAAAAGAGTGCTTTCATTGCAAAGATTATGCTCAGTATGGTACATCTAAGTTGGCTATGGCAACACTCTAATTATTAAGGCTGTAGGCTTGATTGGTTCATTGGGAAAAGGTATGTGAGGTGCCATAGGATAATCTGTTTATTACAAAAATTTAGGACAAAGGTACTAAGTCTGAATTATATATTGTGAAATGCTAAAGCCAATACGACTTTATGGGTGGATTATTATTACACTATGTTACATCGTAGACAACTATTTTCTAACATGGATTCCTACAGATTTCAATGGTATTCATGGGTTTTGGTTGCCCCCTCTGACAAACCCTGGTTTTTGGAAATTCATACATTTCTAGGCCTGGTGTAACAACAGCAGCTGTCTGCAAGGGCATATGTAATTACTAGAAAAAGGATCGTAAGACTTAGCTCTAAGAATGGGGTTGTGGCTCTACCCACATGTTGAACTTCTTCTCTACAAGCATTTGTTTGAAATAATAGTTATCTTTCTCTGCCTAGGAAGCAGTTCCTTGCTCATAATTGAGAGGAACATGGTCACCGGAAGCCCCTGATCAAATACAGTAGGAAGGGAGTTTCCATGGTAAAAACGCTGTCATATACAATGGGAAGGGATTTTACATTGTGAACCCCTTTCCAAACACTACAGGAAGGGACTTTACTTTAAGAACCCACTGAGAAATGCAATAGAAAGGGCTCTTACATTACAACCCTCTGCCAAAAACAATAGGAGTCGGTTTTATATTATGAGCACCATGACAAACACTATAGCAAGTGGTTTATATTTTGAGCAGTTTGGCAAGTACAATAGGAATGGGTTTACATTGTGAAATCTCTGACAAATGTAAAAGGAAGGGATTAGTACAGAGGTTCCTTTTTTGGTCGGGCAATGGTAAAATATTAGTGTCTCGAGAGTTGGTGACACACAAACGTGAGCTACATTGAGGGCATGATGACCACGCATGTAAACTAAGGGGCCGATAACGAGTCTGGCGGTCTTTGACCACCAGACTCCCGGCGGTGCAGTGGTGGTGGTCCTGCAGCCGCCCTATTCCAAGGTGCCCATTTGGACTGCCACCGCTGCACTGGCTGCGCCAGAGAACCGCCATTCCCTGGCATTGGCACACCGGACAGAGGTATCCAATATGCAAAGGGGGATCGCCGCGGTCCGCCGAGCATTTTTATCGAGTTTCCCAACCGCCACTATTGGGGGTGAGCCCGCCATGATAAGGTTGGCAGTGCCCCACCGCCATGCTGATGCATTCAGGGGGGCACAACATGTGTCCCCCTGTTTGCATGCACCCCAAGTTCCAGCATGGCATGGACTTCGCAGTCCATGCCGTTCCGGAGCTTCTTTTGTGTTCCCATTGCGGTGCCCGTTTTCAGGGCACCACCATGGGAACAGCAAAAGACAAGCCGGCCAGACACGAGTTGTACTCATAATCTGGCAGGCGGGTCATGCTCGTAATCAGCCCCTAAAACTTTTTGATTGTAAAATGCCTCATATCTCCCAATAGCCCATAAAGGACAATTGCTAGCTTTTAAGATGAGAGCTTGTTGGTGCACAAATTATCACATGGCACCTCACAGATAATGGAAGCATACCACATTTACAGTGCTAGCTTCTTCCTGTGATATTCCTTTATGGTCATTGATTCACAAACTGGTTAATCAGCTAGGTCCAAGTATGAAGGGCTTCAATGTGTAATGCCCCCTGTAATCTTTTAAATAATGTTTATTTTGGTTGTAGTATTTAATTATGTGTGCATTAAAAATCGTTTTGGTTTTAAAGAAAAAGCACTGGCTGCACATTGTTTTAGTGAGTGTTAATGTAGTGTGTTGCTGTGTTCTGAGTGTCCATTTCACAGCACCTGCACAAGTCACTCTTGGAATGCTCTGCATAGTTACCCTTATATACAACTGTTAAAATGTTCAGAGGGTCTTGGGTATGGAGGACTATGATGATGGGTCTTACAGCAGGTAAGTATAAAAGAAGCGTAGTTTATTTATACATAGGAGCCCATGTTCGCAGCTGCCCACCTCCAGGAGATCTCCAACCAACTGACTGACCAGCAGTAAGGAACTCCCATTAGCGTTGGGCTTGAACATGTACTCATGAATGTAAGAATACAGGAATTGAATGAGTACAGTAATGCACATAACAGAAAACAATCTATGCAAGCATGAGTACAAACAAGCAATGTCATTATTGCCTCAAGCACGAGTACAAACAAGCAATGTTTTCATTATCACATCATCTTCCCTTTTTCAAAACAAAAATGAAAAAAAACATCAAATGTTAAGGGGAATAAAACAACAGCTGGTGCATGCAGAGATCTTTAAATCTACTTGGACTATTCACACTGTGAACTGATTTACACTGAACTGCCTCCCAGTCCAGCGAGTGATTAGGCTCATTAATACTTTCCTCTGCGAAGGTTAAAAGATCATCAGAGACCTCTCTCAGAGAATCTCCAACACCCATAACAGTGGATGGTGCCATAGAGGTGGAAGAGGAACTATCACTATCATTCACATTCACCCACCATGAACCATCCAGTTGACTAGACAGCACTCGGTGCTTAGATTTCAGCAAAATAGCAAAATATCAGCTTGTTCTTGTGCAATTTTCACTACATGTCATTTGCTCCACCATTCTCTGCCATGAATTAAGACAGCAACCTTTGATACTTTGACAATTTCCACTGGGGACATAAACTTACACTTCCCTTTTTTCAGCTTGCGTGGTTTTTTGATGAGCAACCAATCATCAATATTGAACATAATTTCTTTCACCTTTTTCTTACTGTCAAAGAGGTCTTTAGGACGTTTCTGACAAGCTTGGACTGAACTTGATACCTCATTATGCATTTCCTCATCAATCGCAGTAAATGATGTAAGTTGTAACGAATCAGGACACAAATTTGATTTGAGGTTACGTTTCCTCATGAGTCTAAACAGGGACACACCAGTGGTGCTGTGAGGTGTTGTAGAGTATGCCCACAACTTCTGCCTCAAAAACTCTTCTACATCCAAACCACTAGCCACAGCAGTCTGAATGCCCTCCTTCAAAAACCTATTAACTCTCTCCACCAGGCCATTAGAAGTAGGAGAGTACAAGGCTACACTCAAGTGAGCAGTATGGTTAAAGGAACCGTTTCATGACACTATGGGGCATATTCTCAAGGACTTATCACCGAGTTAGCGGAACTTTATCGCAGCCAAAGTGGCGATAGATTTATCGCCCTATTCACAAGCTGGTGCTAACAGCCGATATCGTCAGTTTTCCTGCGATAGCAGCCGCAAAAAACATTGCCACGGATGACACCGGCAACTAACGCTAATGAGATGCAGAGTAGGCGTTCCTGTGCAAAAAGCCACGAAAACACCACTTTGCAATATTCTCTACGACCAGCCAGATCGGCGATAAGATCCCAAAACAGGTGATAAGGCACGTTAGCAGCAGGGATTTAACACCTGCTCTTACCTGGTGTTAAGTCGGACGACAACCTGCACCACAAAAGGGAGCCCAGACCAGAGCCACACCTGAAGAACAATAGATGCCATGGAGCTACTGATCATGCAGCTCGGAGCCCCAAGAGGGCCACAACACCCACCGCCACCACACCCAGGCCCACCACCCCCCCCCCCCGGGTCCCCCCTGCCCCCCCACCCAGACTACCACAGAGGCAGCGCAGACTAAGACAGCGGACCTTCAGAAAACGCACCAGCCTCACAGACTTAACACCAGAGGATGTCATTGCCCACTACAGGCTCAAAAGGACAACCATCCTCCGCATCCTGACCATCATTGCCCACAGGCTGACGGTACCAACACAGCGGACAACCAACATCCCTCCGCAGACAAAGCTGCTGGCGGTGCTGCACCTGTTGGCCTCTGGTACCTTCCAACCAACAACTGCCAGAGTCGGAGGAGTCTCACAGCCAGCCCTATCCGAGTTCCTCACACCTGTCTTGGATGCCATCATCAGCTTGGTACCCCAGCACCTTTACTTCCCACACACTGCGCAGGAACAGCTGGAGACCAAGCAAGGCTTCTACGCCATAGCTGGCTTCCCGCACGTGTTGGGGGCAATCGACTGCACACATGTACTCCTCGTGCCCCCTGCCGCCACTGCACACAATTACCGCAACAGGAAGCACACGCATTCCATCAATGTGCAGGCAATAGTGGACCACCTGGGACTCTTCACAAATGTCGTCGCCAACTACCCAGGCAGTGTGCATGATTCCTTCATCTTCCGACAGTCCATCATCAACCAGCGCTTTGAGGCTGGCACCTATGGGAATGCATTGCTCATTGGTAAGTACCAAATGAACACACCACACACCTAAACTACACTGTCATGCAACTCACGACTCTGGGAATGCACATGTTACAAACTCACATACAACATGCTAAACAACATGCCCACCTACCAGACACGACAGCACAACTTACTGTGGTAACCTGGGCTAGCCATGTACACAAGCCATCAACAGCATGGCACCTCAGCCACACAATAGCAGAATGTGGGGAGAGGTGGGAACCAGGCATGTGCGAAGGAGGCAAGTGACTCATGAATGAGAATGTACACAATGCCAAGTGTGGCGTGGATGTGCTGGCCAAACTGCAGTATGCAGACCACAGACATGTCCATGTTGACATATACTGCCAGTGTTTGGAGTGTAGTGGACAGTGGACGCAACCATGTCACCCCAGGCAGTGGGGAAGATCGCGGAAATGTAGCTTGTTACGTCCCCCCTTGTAAGCGTGAGCGGAGTGGGCTGGCCCGGCGTACGCCAGGCCAGCGTAGGGGTGTGAATAAAAAGCCTGTTGCTCTGGGCGTGGTTCTCTTCTGGAATGGCCAACGTGTCTGCCAGGGCGGCGCCTCTCAACCCGCCATGAGGGGGATGCCGTGAGCGGCGGTGCCTGCGATCCTGTGCACCTTCTGCACCCCAGGCCGTTGGTCCCCAGACCCGTCTTGGCCACCCCTGCGCAACCAGGCCTCTCTGCTCACCTGCCGACACCGGCGTGTGTCAAAGAGAGCCCACCTCGTGCCGGTGCAAGCTCCAAGCCCGAGGCCCGCGACCTTGGCAGCCTCATCAGACCATCACGGCCTCCGCATCACAGGCCCCCAGCACTCCTTTCTCGTTGACGTACTCCACCACTGCCTCTGGCCTACACTGCGGTCCAGTAGGTCACACATTTGGAACTGAGTCTTGATTTCATGATGGCCGAGTTCATATGTTAATGGCAGCATTTATATCACTGTACTCCCTTCGATCTGGTGCCACCAACTCTGTGCATCGCAAGCCAACGACACATGTCTGTGGGCCCTTGATGACTACTGCGTTCGGCCTACACTGCGGTGAAGTAGGTCACACATTTGGAACTGAGTCTTGATTATTCAATGGCCGAGTTCACATCATTGTACGCAAGGAGAGGAGTAAGAGGAAGATGCGGTTCAGTCCGGAGGAAAAAAGGATCATCGTTATGGAGGTGATCGAACACCACCAACAACTGCTCTGGTGCCACTAACTCTGTGCATCGCAAGCCAACGACACGTGGCTGTGGGCCCCTGCTGACCTCTGCCTCCGCCTACACTGCGGTCAAGTAGGTCACACATTTGGAACTGAGTCTTGATTTTTTCATGGCAGAGTTTATACCATTGTACAGGCCTCATCGCAGACTGCATCCCCTTTCAGCTCTGGTGCCACTAATTCTGTGCCCCGAAATTCAGGGACACTCTCTGGTTGAACTTTGGTGGCGTCTGAGTCTATGGCTTGGGGGTTGCCTTCATCATCATGTAGCTGATACAGACTTGGTGCTAAAAATGAGTCTGTAGCATTCTTCTCCTCCATATTGCCTGTTTCTGCTTGGTTCTGCCCTCTGCATCATGCCCTGGAAGAACACCTTCCACTGTCCCCCGAAACACTCCGCGACATTCACCTTCGACATCGACGAGGACCCGCTCAGCTCCCGGGGCCCTACCTCAGTGCACCACAAGTCACCATCCCGTGGCGGTGTGCATGTCCCAGCCGCAGTGCATCCGGGGCCACTAACTCTGTGCAGCTCAAGTCGTGGACCCTTGCTGTTTGAACTTTGAACTTCTGATTGTCTGATCACTGTTGTAGTTGTTGCCAGCACCAACCACTTCCTGAGGGCTGGCTTACACTCACCCCACACCCATATAGCACAGGCATCACAGGACATGTGACCCTGGCAATAAAAGGGGCCGGGCGCACGTGCCCGTAGCCAGTTCCACAAACTATCTAAGTGTGTCCATGTGGTCATTATGTATGCATGAGGGCCCTGGGCCCTACCACATTACATTGTGCTGTGTACAGCGGACGCAGCCATGTCACCTCAGGCAGTGGGGAAGACCTGGGACATGTAGCTGTGTCATACCCCCCTGTAAGCGTAAGCGGAGTGGGCTGGCGTACGACAGTCCAGCGTAGGGGTGTGGATAATCAGCCCCGGGCACTGGGCATTGCTAAGTGTTGGCCTTGCCAAGGAAGTAACTAATGCATGTGTCTCTGTTGTAGTGTCGGCGCCACCCGTCCCGCAACGGACAATGTTGCGATGTAGCATGCCCCCGGAGTGCGGGCTCGGCCGAAGGGATAAATGAAGGAGCGCAAGCCCGCTCGGGGTCCGGGATCATACATGCCAACTGTTGTGTGCGTCGCTATTACCGCAGCATAGGCCAAAGATCTACCCTCAACCGCATCGCGAGTTCAGCCAGCCATGAACTCTACATCTGTGTCCGCCCTATCCTTACCGTAGGCCTACACACTCGTGGCCACCCACCTTCAACGCACAACATCACAGTGTCGTTGTCAGGCTTGTGGACATGCGCAGACAGGCATGACAATGGTGTGCCGTAGGAGTGCAAGTGATGCAATCGCACTGCGCACACTAGTAAATAGGCTCGGGGGAGGGAGGAGCAGCAGTGAGGCTACGTAATACACATTAATGCCGCTCATTTGCTACAAGCAGTACCTGTCAAACAGGAATCACTAATTCACACATATCACACACCAATGAACTAGTGAGCCTGCCAACACATCATGCAGAACCAACTTTTGACTCATGTCTCTCTGCACTGTCACAGGTGATCAAGGATATGCACTCTGCCCTTGGATGATGACACCCCTCCGAGCACCGAACACACAGGCCCAGAGGCAGTACAATGCGGCCCACAAACGCACCAGGGGCATCGTGGAATGCACATTTGGCATGTTGAAGTCACGTTTCAGGTGCCTGGACATCACAGGTGGAAGGCTCCTGTACAGCCCAGGCATCGTGTGGAAGATGATCGTTGCATGTTGTGTGTTGCACAACATATGTGTACGCACCAATGCCCCATGGCTACAAGTGCCAGATGCACCGGACGATGATGAGGAAGATGAGGCAGGTGGACCACACCCCACTGCAGCAGCAGGAATAGCCCGTAGGAACACCATCATTGACAATTTCTTCACATGAGCACGTCACATTGTGGCAGTCCTTAGCAATCATGGGACAGTACAAAATGACCACAGGCACAGCATGTGCAAATTAATTCATTACAACACACATTCCCTGTGTGCATGTTACTCCTCTGTACAAGCACATCACTCTGACAAGTGTAAGTGCAACATGTAGTGCTAACAATCTCATAAATTGGAAATAGATGGTGGGTGTGTCACCTCTGTACAGAGAGGCTGTTTAGGGTGTCACGTATTCGAAATGCCATTTCTGTGTGTCAAAGATAGTACGGAATCCCACTCATCAGCGTTTCACATGTGTCCCAAATCATTACATATAGGCTGTCATTTGTGACCTACAATTGACAACAGGGCTTCTTTTGGGGTCAAATATGTACCACCATGATGCAGGGATGCACCGTGTGACTCAAGTCCCACAACATGAGCTACATGGACATAAGGGGGAATCACTGCCCCTACATTCGTCCATGCTTTCATACTTGATTAATCATAGACATGACACATCTGTGTGTATTAGAATGTATTATTCACGTTCAGTGGAGTGTTGAAGTTGTCTTAGTACTGGGCCATGCAGACAACACTTTACAATGTTGCCCCATGGAGGGCCAGCCAGAGTCCTTTAGGGATTGACAAGTTACGCGGAAGGGGAAGCGTCCAGTCCGCAGGCTGATTGCTGAGTCATTGTTGAGCATACAAAATATGGCAGTCCATGTCGAGGTCCAAGGTTAGTGTCGCAGAGTGTGTCAGGGGACAGTGGAAGGTGTTATTCCAGGGCATGTTGCAGAGGGCAGACCCAAGCAGAAACAAGCCATATGGCGGAGATGAATGCTACTGCTTCCTCCTTACCACTGAGGCAGATTCATCCTCATCTTCGTCCTCTGACGTTTCATGTGCCTCACATGTGGGTGGTGGTGTTTGGTTTGCAGCACTGTGTGACACTGACACATCAGGGGCCTGAGATGTGGATGTAGAAGTAGCTGCAGCATTCATCTGCGCAATGTCTTGTGGCATCACTCCCATGATGAGGATCTGCAGGGCATGGAAGATCACATCTACAGCTTTCTCGTGTGCAGCCGTGGTAGCCATTCTTTGCACCTGCATCCGCTCCATGTTCTCCACGACCCTCCTCATGTTTCCCAAATCACGGATGCATCGCTGTAGCCACTCTGACTAGACAGTTTTTGTTGTCTCCGAGTCATGACTTCAGCGACGCCAGCCATGGATTGTTGGAGGCCATGGGGCGGACTGTGGGTGTCCGTTAGGGAGTGTAAATGGTCCCTGATGGGACTTAGACACCCACGTATGGCATCTAGTTTGGCTGCCATGAGGTCGAACCCCACCCGCACCTGTTCAGTCAGCTCCTTCTGGCAGTCTAACACACGGCGTTGGAACGCCATGTGTTCTTCGGTGAGGTGCTGGGAGCCAGACGTGGTGGTGGGTGCTTCCTGCTGTGTGGTCTGTGCAGGGGGTGGGATCACTTCGATGGTGCTGGGCTGCCCTGCTACTGGAGGTGGGGTGCGGAGGTTGTCCATGAACCGTTGGAATTCGTCGTAGTCGATGTCCTGGGGGTCGTCTCCATCATCGCTGCTGTGATGTAAGGTCTGCTCTGCAGGAGGTGTTGATTGTCCCTCTGCAATGTAAAGGGGAGATGCAGTTTCACAGTGTGTTCCATGTATGTTGACGCATTGGCGGAGTTTACATACAGACTGCATGACAATGTACATTGTGACTGTTTGTGAGGAGATGCCTACTTGATGCGGGACAGTGGACATTTGTACTACATCACGGATGTGAGGTTGTACTCGTACATTGTCATCTCACAGTTTCCTGCTATGCCAGATGTGATTGGCCATTTTGTACACACATGCGGCACCAGTTGTGTCCTGTGTTCTGTTGTGAAAGTGTTGCAGTTTGCACCACATTGTTGTCAATGTTGAGGTGCTCTTATTCTTATGTGTGTGTGCTGCATTGTGGGTGAGTCGCCCCTGCAGCTCTGATTTGGCTGCCCCTTATCCCTTTCAGGCGGTGTGCCTTTGACTTCTGTGCTTCTACAGTGCTGAGATGTTGCGGACTTGGGTAAATTGGGCTCTTGGTCGAGTTGTGACTCTTGGGCATGGTTTGTCCGCAGATGTGTTGTTGACGTCAGGGGTTGTTTGTGCACCTGGATGTGTCAGAGTGTGACCTGCTCCTTTCCGGATGTGGTCCACACTCAGTCACCTTAGTGTCGTGGCGTGCACCATCTCATGATAATTGCACTGCAGCCATGCTAATCGTCATGCAGTGTCACTTGCATTGTCAGTGTGGCTCATGGACCCGCAGCTTTGCTGGGTTCAGCACATGTGTATGGGTTTGTTGTGAGATTAGTGATGTGTGGGGAGGGCCCCCTCTGGGCACATTGTCGACGGGGGCCTACTTGCTGTTTCTATGTGTGCTACAGAATGCCAAGGAGATCAGGGACATGATCCAGAGTCATTGTGGGTGTGCAGTGTGCTCTACTTAATTGTGCATGTGTGCCATTGTGCTCATCTCCCCCCGTCCTCCCAGTCCCTGGTCGGTACTCACCCTGTTGATGTTGTGTCAGGTCATGTTGAGCAGTGTCCGGATCCACTACTCCTGGCATCGTATCCCGACTGATGACTGTGGCCACCATTTTCTCCATGTCATCCAGCTCCTGGTGTGCCGCTGGACCCCCACCTCCAATCTGCGTTGCTGCTTTCATGTTGGCATCGAGTTTCTTCTTGGTTTTGCCCTTCACATCCTTCCAGCGCCTCTTGACCTCTTCCATTGTCCTCCTCAACTCTGCAACTGCATTCACATGGTCCAAGATAGTCTGCCATGTTTGCGTCTTTGTTGCCAATGACACGTTGGAGGTGACGAACAGTTGTTGGTAGTGTTCTATCACCTCCGTAATGATGATCCTGTTTTCCTGCGGACCGAACCGCGTCTTCCTCTTCCTCTTCTCCTTGGCTTTCCCTGACCCCGAGGTTCCTTGCTGGTCGTCTGTGGGGCTTGTGGGGTTTGCGTTGTCCTCTGCACTCGGTCCGGGTGCATCCATGGTGCTACGCATTTTAACTTTTTTTTTTCTGCTTTTATGGTGCATTTTCCCGCATGATGCGTGGGAATTGCAGGCCTGTCACTGGTTATCGCTGATTTTTGTATCGCGATTTGGGGCATCACAACTTTTTTCGCATTCGTGTTTCGCATTTTTTCGGCGTCGCATTAATTTTAACGCGGTCATTTGGTACGTTATCGTGAGACTATCGCATGGTGCCGCCGGGTTGAGAATACAACGTTAACATGGTGTTATTTTCCCGTGATGAACTGCGATGTGCAAAGTTGCGTTAAGCTAATTTTGCGATAATTATCACACGTTCTTGAGAATATCCCCCTATATGTAAAATGTGTCCCATTATCAGTAACTAGAACAGAAGGGACACCTTCCGTTTGAAATATTCTCTTCAGAAACTTGACCACAAACGAAGTTGTTGGGGAACCAGCAAAATCAAAGTATACCCACTTTGAGCAATAATAACTAGAACTAAGAGAAACGTTTTTTCCAATGTTAACATTTCAAAGGGTCCAGTGACATTCTAGGCAACCTTATCCCAAGGATTCTCAGGTAGTTGAGTGACATGCAATGGTGACTAAAATGTTTTTCATTGTTTGTCTGAATGAAGACAAATGCCACATGAATCTATCAGTTTAACTACCTGAGAATCCATGGAAGGTCACCAATGGCATTGTTTCAGAATTTTGCACGTGGCACTGACGCCTAAGTGACCCTCTTGAGCAAACTGAATTAAGGTATCACGAATGGTAACGGGGGAATACACAAATCATTGCACATGGACAGACCAATAATGATGATTAGTTCTTCAGAGATCTTGGCAAATGGTTTGAGTTCAGCATCCAACCTTTGATTATAAATCCATGAACCCTTATCAACGCAGAATCATACTCCAGCACCTTAAGCCATTCTGCCTTAGAAATTACCCCTTTGCCTTTCACAATATTATCAACAAAGGCAAACACACATTCCACATCTTCTTCACCCTCCACGGTTGAATAAAAATGTAAAGGTACCCTCGACTAATAATCTGCTCTCCTTTTTTTCTTCCTACCAGGAATGTACTTCACTATAAAGGAAAACTCCTGAAGGGAAGCCTGACCATTCTAGACAAAGCCTTACCTGTACCACTACCATCTAGCATGTAAATCAATGGTTTATGGTAAGTGAATATTTCAAATATACATCCCCATAGGAACATTTTGAATGTTTTCACTGCCCAACAGCAAGCAAGAGCTTCATGCTCAATAGTAGAGTATTTTATTTTGGGCTGCAGAAGGCAGCGATAAGCAAATGCCACTGTATACCCCTTACCATTGACGCACGATTCAGAGAGCCACTTCGCCTCGGTCTCAGCAAGATGAAACAGCTGTCAGAATCATACTTCAGGGGGCCGTAGCAGGCCCCCCTTCACCCGGGGCCCTCCGAATCTGTCACGGGGTGTGCCCATGGGTCTCCCCGATCCAAAGCATGCACAGTGTGGTGGGCACCCTGGGGTGCCCGCCACGGGGTGTACGCTTTTCCCCACCCACCTCTTTTTGCTATGGGAGCCTGTGTACGGGTCTGTACACAGGCTCCCATAGAGTTCAATGGGAATCTGAGCAAACCGAGTCCGTAAGCATATGGCTGCATCGTACTCACTCAATGGGACTCCCAGAGCATGTTTCCCTCGAAAAGCCCTCCGAATCCGAGTCATACGGAGGGTTTTCCTAGCGAGATCGGAATCGGGCCCTTTGTTGGTAATCACACTGAATGTTAAGAATGACTCATGAGAGATCTGAAACACAATTGTCCACAAAGATATCCACATTGCTAAACTGGATTGATTATTTACCCCCTCTACAGACACTTTGGAAATGGCCTGACTTTTTACAGTTGATGCAACATTTCTCCGATGCTGGACAATTGGTACTATTACTTATCTGAGATTTAGATCCACATCTGAAAAAGAACCCCTGACTTTTCTTTTGTACATTTCTGTTAAACGTATTCTTTGCTGAGCTAAGAAGGATCTCTACAGCTCAGCAATAATTCCTGAATTTTCTTTGAGGAGCAAGAAAAAACAAATTGATCTCTCAAATAAGCGTCTAAAGATACACGACAATTGCAAGTGGACCCCAATAGTCATCAATCAATTGCTTTCTTTTAAAGAAATTAAATCTCTCGAGGAGCACTCTTGGTAGTTCTGCAAAGTTGTTCCGCAAATGAGAAATTGCTTCTAGATACTCATTCCACCCTTCACCACCAGGTACTGTAAACACAGGAAGATTATCAAATATCTGCTGCCTTTCACGTCCAAGATGATTGAACAGAACAGCCACCTTCCTGTTAGGTTCGTATTTAGTGGCATCAATGGCTACAAGAAAGTATTCAAATACATGAACCAACTGTTTCCAAGGGACAGGAGTTCTCCCTGAATTTTTGTAAAAAAAGAAGATATTTGGACTGGCCATTGACTAAAAGCAATAGTACACAGAAATTTGAGGAAATCCTTGACTTTCAAGTAAATAACCCCTTAAAACAACAAACTGATATACGCAAACTTAAAGCACACACCATAAACTAATAAAAACATTTTTACAAGTACACCAGTCCCAAATAGTGGTGAGGAGCCAATAACCAGATCTGTAGCAGTTAACCAATTAGAGAGCTTGACACTGCAGAGCCACCGTAGCTGAAACTGCCAGAACAGGATTTGCCGCTCATCACACTTCAGAGCAGTGCTCTGCAAAATCCTGGAATTTTCCGCCCAGTTCAAAGAGGCACTTCTTCAAAGTCAGAAGGCCTCCTGCAGCACTCCAGAATCACCAAAATTGCTGCAACACCTCATCACAACCTGCCAATAAGCCTGGTGGCACTCCGCCCACAGAAGGAGTTGACAAAATTAGCCTCCATCCTCATGACTCAATCGCGAGGCGCTAATCAGCTCTGGGTACTCGCAGCTTGAACGTGAACTCTTCGTTTTTAACTGCATTTACATCAAAACATGATTAATTACCATAAATCCATCTTCCCAGCACCGACTCACCCACCCCAGCCCACCCAGCCCCACACAGGTCACAGGAGGTAACCAACAATCCGGAGAGACTCTTTTGGTTTAGATTACACCATCTTATGAATACTATCAAATTCGTAAAAAACTGGAGAAAGGAGGAACAGTTTACCTATAACAGTACATAAAACACACAGAGTTCAAAGGTGCAAAGTGCAAGTACCAGCTACAACATCATCTAAAGTTAGAAAAAAAGTCTTGTGCAAAAAAATTTAAATCCTAAAAGGCAGACATCGAGTTTTTAAGTCTCACAAATACAAAGCAGACTAAAAATGCACAGATATGAATAATCTTTTCTTAGCATTCACAGTACTTATGGGTTTGTTTGTCAGGGCTCCCGTTTTGGAGGAGAAGATTCCCTACCCCCTCTCTCAATGCGATTATGGCTACAAGACCAGTTAGACAATGGCTTCCAAATTACCAATCCCTTCTTTTTAGCATGAATCCCCTTCTTGGCATATATTGCTTTTTCAAGATTATGAATTGAAAATAGACGGGCCAGCCACTGCTGAAAAGAAGCGGGATTGTGATCCAGCCATGCCTAAGCAATACACAAGCGATATATGGCCATACCGATAAAAATCAGGGCCCCTCCCTTGTCTCTTTCTATAGTATCCTGTACTCCCCAAAAAATACTAGAGGGTGTTAGCAGGACGTCTCGGGATAAAACTATCTTGAGGAAGCCCGAGATATCTTCAACCAGGTGGTCAAGCTTCACACAGGTTGCGAACATATGAATAGAATCAGCACCCTGCTCAAAACATCGGGGGCACTTAGTGCCTTTACCGATCCCCCATTTTGCTATTTTGCTCCGGGTAGAGTACAGAAAAAACATGTTTTGTAGAACTGGGCTTGCAAATTAGCTGAAAGTAAATAGCCTTGTGCATAGTGGAGAGCTGACTGAAAGGTGTTATCCATAATGCCTAATTTCATCTACCATTTCCCAGAAATCCTGTTCAAATCAACGGTCATTAAACTATTCAGAATCCCATAGATTGTCCCGATTAGCGGTGCATTCGGCTCTGATTGTTTCTCCATACGCTCACATTTGACGAACACCATGGGCCACCCTGCCTTTCGTTGTAAAAAGTTCCTGATTGATAGATATTTTAAAAATTCTTTATGGCTAAGGCTGAATTTTATTCTAAGGACTTTCGAAAGCCATGACCCCATCGGATGAGTAAAAAGCCCCCAATTTGTTAACTCCTGCTTTTAACAAAGTTGCGAAATAATTTCCCCCAAATATGTCGGTCAACTTTTCATTGTTTCCAGTGGGAGTATAATGGTTCAATCTACCAATCCCTAGTAATTTGCAGACGGCGGTAAAAACTTTATAGGTCCCCATAAGGGACTTAAACCTTACTCTCTAAAAATATCCGTATTCCAATTGTCACCACAAACAACCCCAAGCTTCTGGGCCAATTAAGAGCTTGAACGGGTAAGGAAGTTCTGTTGTTCGTGTTTGGGGGTGATCCTGCAACAGTACGGGGCATAATAGTGGCCCAATAATAAAGTTTTAAATTCGGGAGCGCCCATCCATCTCTCTCCCTAGGGAGTGTCAAATACTTTAGGGACCTTCTAGCTTGGGAGTAGGGCCATAAAAACTGTGAGAAAAGATTATCACTTCTTTTTAGCATTACATTTGTAAATTCGAGGGGGGTGGCTCTAAAAAAGTATAAAATCTTTGGGAAAAAAATCATTTTTAAAACATTGCACCGGCCTACTAGGGAGAGATGTAGGTTATTTAGCCGAAGCAAAGACTTCGTCTTCTCTAAGGCTAAAGGGGCTACATTTTCCTCAACAATCCTATTAGTATCGGCCAGAATATTCACCCCAAGATATCTAGCCTTGTTTACCACTCTGTAATCTGTCCATTCAATTTTCTTGTTGAAAATTATCTGTGTTTTTCCCCTGTTTAACGCCTAGTTCAAGACCTCCCCGAAGTTTTGAGCCTCATATTCAATTACCTCGATTGCCTTAGCAGGATCTGGTGTCACAAATGCTAACTCATCGGCATAAGCCATGATTTTGGTTTCAAATCCGAATCGATGTATCGAAGGAATCCCTTGGTTCATTTCTAGCTTCTTAATGAAGGGATCGATATACATTGCAAAAAGCAACAGAGAACAGGGGCAGCCTTGACGCGTCCCCTGTGTGATAGTAAACTGCTCTGTCTGCACCCCATTTATCATGACCCTAGCCGTGGGATTTATATATAAGGCTTTAATAGCCTGAATAAAACCGGGCCCTAACCCCATTCTCTGCATGATGGTCCACAGGAAAAGCCAGGAGACCCGGTCGAAAGCCTTTTCGGCATCAAGAAGTATAAGAGCCATCGGGTCTCCTGTAACCTATGTCGCAACAAACAATGTGATGGCTTTCCTTATGTGGTCAGTGGTGCTTTTTTGGGGGATGAATCCATGCTGCCATCTTGAGACTAATCTTTCGATAACTACTGAAAGTCAGGAAGCTAGAATTTTCAAATAGATTTTGGAGTCTTGGTTAACAAGGGTTATTCGACGATAGGATCCCATTTCCAGGGGCGGTTTATCCTTTTTGGGGAAAATAGCGATTTTTGCAAATGACCACGAAGAGGGAGGAGCTGAGCCGTTAAATATTTGTTCCAGCAGGGTTTTAAAAATATCTTTAATTTGATCGATGAATAATTTGTAAAATTCCACCTGTATGAGATCAGCACCCGCAGCCTTACTATTAGGCAAGGAGGTTATAGCGGAGGCAATCTCCTCCGAAGAAGGGGTGCCTTCCAAGAATTTGCGATCCTCCGGGCTCAGTCTTGATATCAAAATTGGATCCAAAAAATGATCAATGGCTTTTTGCCTAGTAGCTACTGTGCCAACGCTTTCCTCGGTATACAAGACTTGATAAAACTGACGGAAAGCTGTTCTAATTTTGTCAGACTCGGAGGTCACCCCGCCAGCAGGCTCTCTGATCGAATGTATCTTGTTGTTCGTGGTGTGCTGTCTAGTTCTCAAGGATAACTGATGCCCAATTTGCCAGCTAAATTCGTAGACCTTTTCCCGAGCAGCGGAACACTTGGAAGCAACTTTTTCAGCTAAGATTTCGCCGATTGAAGCTCTAACTGCCGCAACCTCTAGTTGTGCTGGCTCGATTTCCCTCTTTTGCTGGAAAGCCCCCATAAGTTTCTCTTCTGCTCTTGCTAGCTTCTTTTGAAGCTCTTGTAACTGCTGTTTTGCCTTTTGTTCTTCCATGATGAAAACTGGAGCGTTTCCCCCCATACACACGCCTTTAGGGCATCCCAGACCCCCCCAATTTGAGTGGAGCCATTGTTTCTTTCCAGGAAATCTCAAATCCAGCCTTTCATATGGTCACAATATTCCTGGTTATATAATAAGGCCCTCTCAAAGCTCCAGACCGAGCTTTCTTTACCAAGAGATACCCCTTGACCCCTAAAATTAAGGGGTTATGATCTGACTAAAATCAGTGGATAAGCTCGATGTTAACAGCCTTAATCAGTCACGCGGAAACTAGGAAGTAGTTTAGACAGGCGTGCGATTGATGAGGGGCGGAATAGTAAGTATACCCCAGGTGATTTGGTCTCAGATGTGACCAAACATCGATTAGCCCGGGAACATGTAAGGATTCCTCAAAGCCTGTAAGACTTTAGGTTTTCAACCTATATAGGGCCATTGGTCATTCATATCCCAGTCATAGGGTAAATTGATGTTCAGGTCCCTGCATATTATAATGGGGAGAGGCCAATGAGCCAAATCCCCAGAAATCCAGTTAATGACCCCGGGATCATCTGCTGTGCTACCATATATCGAGCATAAGGTAAAAGAAGGCTTGCAAGAAGGCCTACACTCTGTGAGATCCCATCTCCCAAGAGGGTCTGCCTTGGTTTGAATGATTTGGAAGAGGCTTCTGCGACGGGCTAGGATAGCCACCCCTCTGACACGAGCACCCTGTGAAGTCACTCCAATCAAAGTATATCCCAGTGTATTTAAAAGACGGGCCTGTGTCCCTTCAATGTGTGTTTCTTGGAGGCAGACAAGATCTGCCCCCAGCAGTCGTAAACCTTGGGAAACCCTCTGCCTCTTTCGCAAGTCATTTAGCCCAAATACATTGAGAGAAACAATTCTAAAATACGCTAAATTTGACATTGTGGTTAGAGTAGTTTTCCCATTGTACTACAGAAGATACGATACCAGATGGAACAGAGGAACAAAAGGGAAAAAGAACGGAAGATCAAAGAAAGAAAGAAGAAAAAAAGAAGACCTCCCCAAAGCAAAGAGCCGAAAACCGCAAGCCACAAACCAGAGGCTCATGATGAGCCCTCAGAACACTCTGCAATAAAAACAAAACAACATTTTTTTGCACATTTACAATTATGTTTCAAGATGTAGGAACTCACAGCTTAAAAAACTTCATAGTTGCAGTTGAGAAAGTCGCAGCCACAGGTTGGTCAATGCCCCAAGAAATCTCAAACACTGCGGAGTGCAACCACCTCAACCAAAACACAGGGCAGCAGCCTTTGGCAAAGGAGCAACCACATCAGAATTTGTAAGTAAAATTTTTTCACAAAGGCACCACTTCAACAGAATCAATGAGTAAAATGCCATTAAATCAGAAAAATGGGCTCCTAAAGGCATAGTTTATCCTTGTCGCCAAATGTACAATAGGTTTTGCAGCAGGTTAGTATAAAAGAAGCATAGTTTATTTATGGTATTAAGACAGAATATCGAGTTGGAAATGTGGACTTACACAAATATCGAGTTGGAAATATCGTGACACAGAAATATCGACACCATGAATATTGTGGTCAAGAATATTGAATCTAAGTTAAGAAATATAGGGGCCTATTACGATGGCGGGCGGAGACACGACCGCGGTGCCGGCGGTGGCCTTAACACCCATTTACCGCACGCCGCCAGCGGTCTTCACGCCCGCCATATTAGGATGGCCACACATTGCACATTTCCCGCCCGCTGCGGTGCGATGCCGACCGCCATCAAAGTGCGCCCGCCACCGCGGTGGAGTGAGCTAATCACCACACACTGCCGTGCGGAATGACGTCCCGTACGCCGAAGATATCATGATGCCGGAAACAGGGCAGCGCACCGCGACGGAGAAACCGCACAGCGAAAGACGGCGGAGACACCACAGCGGAGACAGAAAAGAAACACCCGGGACACACCGCGATGGATCCTGCCCTACACGCCTTCCCGGTGCTGTACATGATCCACCACCTGCAAGTTATCCACCACCGCGGACGCCTCCGCAGGTACGTACAGACACAACAGTGCAAGTAGCACAATACACAGCTCCAGGGTGGAAAAACATCGCATGGGAACACCACACACCCCTGTGGGGACAGGCACACAGCCATCACTGCACACACACATGTCCCACCTGTCACAAAAACATCTCGCCACATACTGCCCACCCATGTACCGCATTCATGAACAAATGTCCCGGTCACGTCACCGCTGCGGTCAGTGTGCATGAAACCATGCACACAACGCAGAGCACAGGGCCAGCGCATGCCAAGGGCACCGTACAAATTGCACAGAGCCACAACTCCATCCACAACACACCAGCTACCTCCCTGAAGGGACACAAGATGTGCCTCACAAGTGCCACTCCTGCACAACAACCACACAACTACAGCCACACCATGCCCCACGTCCCAACAACTGCATATACAGCCACAGCAGGACCCTTTGCAAAGGAACACAGCACAGAAGCCCAGGCCCCAGCCAACACACACACCACAACAACATCACACACAAGCCAAGAACACTGAGGCCAGGCACATAATGTACACACACACAGATGAGGACCAAACACTTCACTGCACACACTACCTGACAAGTCACACACACACACACCACCCTGACACACAGCTACATACACACACCACATGCCAGCAGTAATGGAGGACAACATATAGGAAAGCCAAAGTGAGGTGCCCACAAATGGAAGGGCAGTGACACAACCATCAAGCATGTGTGATGCACATGCAAGACAAGACACATGTGAGAACACACACAGCCCATCACAGCACACATGGCTGACACAGTCAGTCAACACAAACCACGGTCACCCAAATGCAACAACTCCTGGAGACAGCAAGGACACCCATGTATAGGCACAGGGATGTAAGGAAGGCCCTGAACTCAAACACTGACCAGCCACACATAGGCATCCAAATACTGGACAAGACAATGTCTGCTGCACAACACACAGAGCCCAGTGACACACTACATGACAGCCAAGCACAAGTAGGATATGTCACACATACCTCCTCCCACAACAGCAACACACAATACTGCCATGTGCACAAAACACAACCACAGGGCTAAACAAGTACACATACAGGCACACCACTCCAGGGTCACACATGGCAGTAGTTGACAATGCAGGTGCACACACATCCACAGTCACAACAAAGTCACCCCCTTCACACCATACACTTCTCCACCACCCAAGTGCACACATTGGTAGTAAGCCATGGGACCTGGATAACTCATCACCACAAGATGTCCATACACCGACACTGATTGGCACACAGAAAGGAAGCTCACACAGACCCCAGGACCCTGGCCTGCCTGCCTGCCTGTAAGCCTGTGCCCAAACTCCCACCCTGTGCTGCCATTGCCCACAAACCTGACATGTGTCCACCATAGATAACATGAGCCAAGAAGGAAGATGACTACAAGATTTCATTGCCAACCACCTGCACTGCACCCATAAGTATCACAGTCATGTAGAAATGAAGTGCCTCCCACCCCTGCAAACAAATGAAATGTGACACAACCCATTGGCAATGTCGAAGTGGCATACTGAGCCTGTGACACAGTAAACCATGCACACACAGAAACAACTTTATTCAGGAAGGACACTGACACAACTCACTGCAGGACCAACTGTGTTTATTCACAATTTGCATATAGAGACAACATATTTGGGCAACAGCAAAGCCAGTGGGCATTTCAATATGCACAGTATTTACATGAAAAGCTGCACAGGCAGGGGGCAAACAGCAGTGAACAACAAGGCCAGTGTCCAGGACACAGTGCAGGTGAGGTACATGAGAAGCTGCACAGGCAAGGGGCAAACAGCAGTGAACAACAAGGCCAGTGGCCAGGACACAGTGCAGGTGAGGTACATGAGAAGCTGCACAGGCAAGGGGCAAACAGCAGTGAACAACAAGGCCAGTGGCCAGGACACAGTGCAGGTGAGGTACATGAGAAGCTGCACAGGCAAGGGGCAAACAGCAGTGAACAACAAGGCCAGTGGCCAAGACACAGTGCAGGTGAGGTACATGAGAAACTGCACAGGCAAGGGGCAAACAGCAGTGAACAACAAGGCCAGTGGCCAGGACACAGTGCAGGTGAGGTACATGAGAAGCTGCACAGGCAAGTGGCAAACAGCAGTGAACAACAAGGCCATTGGCCAGTACAATGTGCAGATGAAGTCCATTAGATCCTGCACAGGCAAGGAGCAAACAGCAGTGAACAGCAAGGCCAGTGGCCAGTCCAATGTGCAGATGAAGTCCATTAGATCCTGCACAGGCAAGGGGCAAACAGCAGTGAACAGCAAGGCCAGTGGCCAGTCCAATGTGCAGATTAAGTCCATGAGAAGCTGCACAGGCAGGGGGCACACAGCAGTGAACAGCAAGGCCAGTGGCCAGTCCAATGTGCAGAGTGAGTCCATGAGAAGCTGCACAGGCAGGGGAAAACAGCAGTGAACCACAAGGCAAGTACAATGTGCAGAGTAGTTACATCAGAAGCTGCACAGGCAAGGGGCAAACAGCAGTGAACAACAAGGCCAGTGGCCAGGACACAGTGCAGGTGAGGTATATGAGAAGCTGCACAGGCAAGGGGCAAACAGCAGTGAACAACAAGGCCATTGGCCAGTACAATGTGCAGATGAAGTCCATTAGATCCTGCACAGGCAAGGGGCAAACAGCAGTGAACAGCAAGGCCAGTGGCCAGTCCAATGTGCAGATTAAGTCCATGAGAAGCTGCACAGGCAGGGGGCAAACAGCAGTGAACCACAAGGCAAGTACAATGTGCAGAGTAGTTACATCAGAAGCTACACAGGGAATGTATGCAACTCTACCATGCCATGCCCAGCAACAGAGTAATGGGCCTGACAATGGGCATCACACGCACCCCTGTGGACAAACAGGTGTGTGAGGGTGACCACCACTCAGATGGGGCTGTCTGTCGGACTTGGAGCTGACTGTGTGTTGGGGTCAGTTGGAGGACTGCCCTGGGCAGTGGGAGTAACAACTGTGGAAGAGCCAACTGTGCATGTGGTAGCTGGGGGCCTGCTTGGACCAGGTGGGGTGGTGGCCCGGGGAGGTGGACTCATGCCCTGGTGAGACACAGTGTGTGCCGGAGATTGTGGAGGGGTGCCTCTCCACTTCTTGGGGATCCTGAAAGGCTTCCCTGTCTGGGGATTGAGGGGAACTGGGGCAGACACAACAGGTGACCCCAACACCAAAGCTGATTCTGGTGTGGATGGGGACCCCCCCTCTGGGGACATGCTGGAACCCGCTGTGCGCTTGCCTGGTGTTTGCTGCCGCCCTGCCTCCCTCTGTCCACCAGCTTTGCCCCCTACAGTGTCCTCCCGTGCTGGCTTCACAGGGCTTGGGATGGGAGTGGAGGTCAAGGATGGATTATCCATGGGGCCCTCATCCTGTGTAATGTTTGCAGGCAACACCTTCTCAGTGGGTGTGGAAACTGTCTTTTTGCCTCTGCGAGACGTCTTTGGGACAGGGGAGTCTTTGGCAGGGGAGGAAGGTGAGGCCTGTGACCCTGATGCTTTTTTCTTTGCTTTGTGGCCCTTGCTGTCGCCTGATGGGCTTTTCTCTCTGCGCTCTGGGGTGGCCTTACTCTTATGTGGGGATGGTGTCTGCGCCCTAGTACGTTTGGGTTGCTGCTGCTCCTGTGTGCTGTGGGTTCTGTATCAGGACTTTGGGGTCCGTTGGGCATTGTCACTGTCGTCAGAGGTGCACAGTGACACGGGGCCGGACCGAGTGCTGGGAGCCGCTCCCTGACTATGTCCCTGTTGCAGGGCTGCTGTCACAGTTGATGACAAGGACTGCACAGTCCGGTGTAGCCCACCTATGTCGGAATGTAAGCCCTCCCCAACTTTTTGTCGTGCTCTTGGAAGGCATTGAGAAGTGCTGTCTGCCCCACACACAGCTGGCGCAATAGCTCGACTGCTTCTGCACTGAGGGCAGATGGGCTGACATGGGCTGGGGCAGCTGTGCCTGGGGTGAAGGTGACTCTTCCCTTCCTACTCGTGCGGACACGGGCAGCACCAGTGGAGGTTGAAGGGAGGCTGGGCACTGGACGCTGTGTGGCGGAAGAGGAGGCAGAGTCCCCGTTCCCTGTACCCCCCAACATGGATGTGTCACCACTGGCGTCAGATGAGGTAGAGCTTTGTGTCTCCAGCTGTGAATCCTCTAGCAGACTCCTGTCCCCCTCCTCGGCGCTGGTCACATCTGTGTCAGTCAGCTCCGGTGCGGCTGTTGCAGTGGAAGCCTCACCACTGGTGTCCGTCCCCTCTCACTCTGCACATACGGGAGCTGCTGCATAGGAGAGAGAAGTACTGTGAGATGAGTGGCATCAACAGAACTAACACGTGCCAATACATCTGCATCCTAGAAAGAGGTGTGCAGCACATTGCATGCCACCCTGTGCACACATATATCTTGCCACCCAAAATTTCTACACAACGGTGCATGTCCGCCACACGTCCTGCCATAAGTGCCCCAGGTGATTCACACAGCACACCATCCTGCAGTTGGCTCACATCAGACACAGCCCCAAAATGGCCTGTGCACACACACTGTCCCGATGTTGGCAAGGATGAACACCACGACATGGTGCACATCACCTACATGTGTGGAGCAGTAGGGGACCACACAGACTACAACATACCAGCCCACAATGATCCTGCACACATGCCATCCACCATATTGAGTCCATGGGCACATCTACTGTTGCACATTGGCCTCAGATGTCTGACTGGCAGACATCTGAGGTCTGGAATTGCACGCATTCATTGAAATGCATTCACAGTTGGCACACTGGCATTCCCATCCATCAGAATTCACACACTACCCCACAGCAGAAGGTACCTGAAGGCCACAACTCCAAATGTAAGAGAGATGCACAGTGCTAAAACTCACTTCATGAAGCGCCGTTTGGGCAAAAGCATGGCACATACACCCAGCACAGAGGCCACTCACAAAACATTGCACCACACAACCAACGTCACACAGCTGACAATTTGCACACTCTGTAGACACATGCACCCACTCCCAGCCTAAGGCAGCCTGCAACACATACTCACCCCTGGCTCGCTGCTGATGCTCCTTCAGTCGTCTGTCCAGCTCAGGTTGTGTGACAGCCAGGATGCGGGCCATTAGTGGTGTCATGCTGCGCCTAGCCAAACTGCCAGTCCGAGGGAGCAGCCCCAGCATCATCTCGGCCACGTTCTTGCTCAGCCGGCAGATGTCGTCCCACCTTTTATGACAGTGGGTGAGCCTTCGGTTTGACACACCCAGATCCCGGACTCTGGAGGCAATGGCCCTCCACACGGCTTTACGCTGGTGGACCTTCAGCTGCAGGCATGGGAGACAAGAGGGGTGAGGTTCCAGTGACACAGTGCACAATAACAACACAACGAAAATGCAGTAGCACGACAGTGACTCATCCAAAACTCCAGCTACAACTGTCACATAGCCAACAATTGCTCTGAACATGGTGCAATGTCATTGGTCAATCAGACGTACAGGCATGCATGTTCGATGGTGGACACAGTACCTCCACATCCCATTCACATGCAGGATACCAACACAGCAAGCAACGTGTAGTCTGCCTGCAGCTACTGTCTGCAGTTACCTACAACTACACATAGAGAAGATAGCAAAACATGTGTCATGTTGTTGGACTCACTGTGTCCAACACTGCGCAGACCTAAGTGTCCTAGCCCTGTGAAAGCCTCACTGTGTCCTGGAACTCACATAGAGTGACAACAACTGTCATACACACACCCTTCTCCCACGCCTGCTCCTGTGCAATCTATATGGCAGAGATGGGACTTAAATGAAGAGGTGTGAGCCAAACACACATGGTACACACTACATGCAGTGATGTGGACATGTGGCATTCAGTGGGGACTGTGCAGAGCAGGTGGACTGACACTGAGTGGGTTAATTGGGAGCAACACAGCCATTCACACAAACGCTAACTGGCCAGACTCCTGCATCACCAAAATTCAGCTGCACTGTTTGGCTGACACTACAGGACATGTCACTCTACTCAGGATAGGCATGCAGGGTAACGTGTGAAAGAGCCCACCAAGCCCTTCCCGCTGTAGTAAACATGATAGGCAGTGCATGTCAGAGCCCCACAACCACTGACACATACCGAAGCACCTCCACCCCACGTGTGCACACCCTGCACTCTCACTCACAGTCTGGGAGACTTACCACGACATTAGGGCCGCCATAAAGCCTTGGGTACTGTGCAAGCACCCCGTCTACCAGGACCCCAAGCTCCTCACTGGTGAAGGGACTGGCACGGATCTTCTGAGTCCTCGACATCACAATGGACATGTGGCAGCAGCAGCACGTTGAGGGTGGCAGTCAGCAGTCCCTTGAGGCAGCAGCAGCAGGTGCAGGGTGGCAGCCAGCAGTCCCTTGAGGCAGCAGGTGGAGGGTGGCAGCCAGCAGTCCCTTGAGGCAGCAGCAGCAGGTGCAGGGTGGCAGCCAGCAGCCCCTTGAGGCAGCAGGTGGAGGGTGGCAGCCAGCAGTCCCTTGAGGCAGCAGCAGCAGATGCAGGGTGGCAGCCAGCAGTCCCTTGAGGCAGCAGGTGGAGGGTGGCAGCCAGCAGTCCCTTGAGGCAGCAGCAGCAGGTGGAGGGTTGTCAGTCAGCAGTCCCTGGTAGCTGTGGGAATGTGGTGCGCCCTCCCACACATATATAGGCCCCTGGGGCTGTGTCAGTGGTCCCAGTGTGCTGCAATTGGTGTACCAGGTCTGCCTCATTCAAATACATCCAATGTCTGCCTCCGCGGTGGCGGTGCACGCCTACCGCGATTTTCAAACTCGCATCAGGCTACCGCGAGGCTGCTTCCCATTGGCTGCAGGGGCATGGTCCATGCCGGTGACACACCGTAGGATGCATGTGCGCGCTACCGCGGTGGTGCATCTTTTGAATGCCTCCAGTGACCGCCTCCGCGGGGTGGTGCACGCCTACCGCGATTTTCAAACTCGCATCAGGCTACCGCGAGGCTGCTTCCCATTGGCTGCAGGGGCATGGTCCATGCCGGTGACACACCACAGGGGCCAGACGGTAGGCTACCGCCATGTGCATCTGCCAGACAGTGCCTGGAGGGACCGTGATTTGCGGTTGCGGTGCATGGTGACCGCCATTGTCACATACAAATCTGGCGGTGTCACCCACGATCGTGGCTGGGTTATGGGCGGTGCCACACCACAGGGGCCAGGTGGTAGGCACCGCCATATATCTGCCAGACAGTGCCTGGAGGGATCATGATTTGGGTTGCGGTGCATGGTGACCGCCATTGTCACATACACATCTGGCGGTGTCACCCGCAATCGTGGCAGGGTTATGGGCGGTGCCACACCACAGGGGCCAGGCGGTAGGCACCGCCATATATCTGCCAGACAGTGCCTGGAGTGACCGTGATTTGGGTTGCGGTGCATGGTGGCCGCCATTGTCACATACAAATCTGGCAGTGTCACCTGCGATCGTGCCTGGGTTATGGGGGGTGCCACACCACAGGGGCCAGGTGGTAGGCACCACCATATATCTGCCAGACAGTGCCTGGAGTGACCGTGATTTGGGTTGCGGTGCATGGTGGCCGCCATTGTCACATACAAATCTGGCGGTGCCATCCGCGATCGTGCCTGGGTTATGGGCGGTGCCACACCACAGGGGCCAGGCGGTAGGCACCGCCATATATCTGCCAGACAGTGCCTGGAGTGACCGTGATTTGGGTTGCGGTGCATGGTGGCCGCCATTGTCACATACAAATCTGGCGGTGTCACCCGCGATCGTGCCTGGGTTATGGGCGGTGCCACACCACAGGGGCCAGGCGGTAGGCACCGCCATATATCTGCCAGACAGTGCCTGGAGTGAGCGTTAATGGAGTTGTGGAGTAGCTGTGCTGCACCTAACGTGTCCTCCAGCTCTCTGCATAGGCCAACATGTACAGTGCCCAGTGTCTCAACAATTGAAGGGTCCTCATGAGGGCAAATGCACAAAAGGGACATGTCACTCCATGTCACCAACACATACCATATATGGGTCGCCAGTACATTGCATGGTCACATACACTCGCACATGTCACATGTGCTGTGTAATGAAATGTAGACTGTCCAGTTAATGTGTTGCATAGCATATGTAGATAATGGTCAATGTCTGTGTGTGCAATGTAACGCACACTGTCGTCTCATTTACTGAACTAGGGGCATCAGCAACTGGCACATTGTCCAATGTACATGCACACACGTGTCCCCCACGCTCAGCTGGTGGTCAGTGTGTAGTTGAAGTGTGCCATGTGCAACCTGTTTTGGTAGGTGTATCAGGGCCAGCAACATGGTGTGTTCGGGTAGTATTGCAATTAGTGACATATGCTGGGGGTCATACTCACAGGTATGCACACATTTCTGTTAGTACATCACACTGTGCATGCGAATGAGCCGGAGGGGTGCACAGATGATTGCTGCTGGTAAGGGGACAGGTGTACGAGTAGTGTGCCTGATGTGTACCTACTTGTGAAGTGCCCTGTCGGTTAATGGTGCATGTTGTAAGACTTGGGAATGTGTTTGTAGAAAAAATTGATGTGATGCACATTTCATGGTCTTCTGCATTGACATCTGTGCACTGTGATCTGTCCTAGGAGGAGGAGGCACAATATCCATCATCCGTTCACAGTCCTGGCAGACATGAAGAATGAGGATATAATCCGCAAATTCAGGCTGGACCGACAAACCCTGCAGAACCTGCCATGTTGGAGCCCCACCTGCAGCCACGTCGGACATATCCAACAGCTTTCACCGCAACATCTAAGGTGATGGCATGCCTGCATTTCTTTGTAACAGGCTCATTCCAGCACACGGTCGCAAGTGCAGGCGGGATGTCACAGCCGATGTTCAGCATGGTGCTGAGGGATGACCTGTCGGCCATGATGCTGTACAAAGACAGATATATCCATTTTCCCAGGGGGCCTGAGTTGGTGGCTGTGAAGGGCGATTTCTATGCCCTTGGACATATCCCCCATGTCATTGGTGCAATTGATTGCACACATGTTGGGCTTGTGCCACCACAGGCACGTGAACAGGTTTAACGCAATAGGAAGCATTCACACTCAGTAAATGTTCAAGTGGTGTGCCTGGTGGACATGATCATCTCACACGTGTGTGCCAAGTTTCCCGGTTCAGCCCATGATGCCCACATCTTGCGTAGCAGCATCGTTCCTCAGTTGATGGCCAATCTGCTTCCTGAGCATGCATGGCTTGTGGGTGAGTATGCATAGTGGATTAGAGTGGTGTGTGTGTGTGACATGCTGTTGTGTTGCATTTTGGGACTGCAAGGTTAATCTGTGTCTCTCACACCCAGGTGACTCGGCATATCCAAACCGCCCGTGGTTGCTGAGCCCATTGCGGAACCCCGTCACGCCAGCTGATGTGCGATACAATGATGCCCATGGGAGGACACGGCGTGTGATAGAACGGACATTTGGTCTCCTAAAATCAAGATTTCGGTGCCTGGACCGTACTGGGGGGGCCCTTATGTACTCGCCAGGGAAGGTGTGTCAGATAGTGGTGGCATGCTGCATGCTCCACAACCTGGCCATTCGCAAGGCAATACCCCTGATCCTGGATGACGATGATGAGCAGCCAAGGCCGCCGCCTGCAAATCAAGCCAGATCCAGTGACGAGGGCAGTGGAGAGGAGGAAGGGGTCGACATGCGTCGACAGCTCATCACCCGCTACTTCACTTGAAGGTGAGTGACGATGTAGAAGGGACAAAATGGTCTGATGGTGTTGCTGTTGCTGTGTGGGTGTATGTGAGCTTGCTGACTGCAGCTTGGTGTTGACTCATTGCTGCCTGCCAATATATATGTGATTGGTTAGTGTGATACAGATTGTCTCTATGGTGACTGTTGCTCTGTGTAAAGTTTGTAGATCTGGGTACCTTGTTGACAAGTGTTGTGTGATGTGTGCAATGCCACACCCATACAAGTGACTCTTGTTCTGCGGTTTTCCCTAGGTCCCTTCAGCATCTCACTTGTTACCTACATTCCATTCCCCTGGACCATGTCCTACACGGTGAAGGTTGCACATCCTGTATTAAAGACGGAGCAGACACAACAACGTGTGTAAGGTGTATTTATTTACAACTGTGACATGCGAGGGTGGAGAAAATGTGAAGGGGGAATTGAAGAAGTGAGTTGACAGTCATGGTAAATGAGATACTTGAGTAGTCCCCACAATGATGTGGAGACCCAGTCCAACAGATGGATGCCATTCACATGGCAGTGTGGTGAAGGATAGTCCAAAAGGTCAATGCAGTGGTGCAGTGGTCTGCCATCATGGCTGGTTCGGGGACTAGCGTTTGGCAGGTGCTTTGGCATGTGAGTCCCCCTGGCCTTTCCTTGGATGGCCCCTCTTGCGCTTCACTGGAGGGGCCACTGCTGCAGGGGCAGTGGTGTCTGAGGACTCACCCCCTCTGTGGACGCAGGGGAGGATGATGAAGTGTCATCCTGCTGCCCAACAGGGGGAGGCGGAGGGGTAGAATGTTGTGCTTGCCTGTCCCTCAGAACCGCCACTAGCTGCCCCAAGAGGTCCACAATCTGTCCCATGCGTGTGTCCATGGACCTCAGCAGCAGGAGGTGTTCCCGAGATTCTTCCTCTAACCAGCCCATTCGTCCCTGGGCCTGTTGGTATGCCCCAAGGACTCTGTCGATGTGGCCCAGGGCTTCCGTCCCAGGATCAGTCCCCCTCTGCATGACCCTGTCCCGACCAGCTGCACTGCTGCCACGGTCCTGTCCGGTCCTCACATTGGCCCGCTGCATCCTCTCCCTGGCCTCCGCAGTCGATGTGGTGGGCTACTCAACCCCTGGGGCAGGGAGGGTGTTGCGGACAGCTGTGGTGGTGGTGGTGGTGGTAGTAGTGGTTGACACACAGGCCGTGACAGCAGCTGTCAGAGGATGGTCAGGGGCTGCAGCTGATGTGGTTGGGGGGACAATGGGTGCCTGGGACTGGTTGCGGCCTGCCACACCAGATGGGCCAGCGTGGAGCTCCTCATCCAAGGAATCCAGGGAGTCCTCATCCAGTTGTCTCTGTTCCGGGGGGGGACTGGCTCTGCAGGGTGGTGTCATCCTCTGCAGTGAGTTCTTGGTCACCTGTGGGTCAGATGAGAAATGGTCATTGTGTTGCACCCATCAAAGTTTGTGTTAGCAGTGTTACATCAACTGTTTGTACATCCAGCAGTTGTTCACTGTACAAATTAGCATTGACCGACATCCAGTGATGCATTACAAGCTGTTGTGGTACATACATTACTTGTCCATATTGGGAGTTGTCAAGACATGACATGCACAATATAATTTTTTGACATTGACAGTCTCATGTTGGCATCCTGTTATTGATCAATCATATGTCATCCATTTACGCGTATGTGTCACTTGTAGAGCCCTTGCAGCGGTTCTCTCTGCACAGTGAGTGAGCATTGTAGTTTCATGCATACCTTTTCAATGTGGTGTAGATATCTGTATTTGCAATTCCAGACATGCTTAAGTTTGCTTTAATTAGATCCTAGGTGGTCTGGACCACTGCTACTGTCAGATGGCATGTAGTGGTGTGCATGGTTGTGCTCGGAGTTCCATCGACATGTGTTTCAGTCATTCACACTTTGGTTGCTGTCACAGTTTCATTTTCTTAGGTGTGTGCACACTATAGTTGCCAATGCTATCTGGGTGTGCAGTTGTGCATTGAGAGGCCTGGTGTCCTATGCCAACATGTTTTTTTAAATGCATATCTGGCTGCATGTTGTGGCTGTTGATATGTTGTGTTTGCTGTGTTTTCCTTGTATTTGTGAGACCTCTCTGTGTGTGTAGGATGAGGGCTTCCATCTTGGTCCAGTGTGGGACAAGTCAGCATGATATGTCCACATGCCAGTTCTTTTGAAGTGTACATTGCAATGACTGACACATGCATGTTGGTGCCAGGAAGTAATGGGTCTTGTGTGCTGGCGGTCAGGTGGGCCCGTGTGAGTTGTTGTGCAAGCTTCCCAGCCCCACACACCCCGACCTGTGAGATGTGGTTACCTACCTGTGAGTTGGGTGGGTAGCATACATTGCCTGCCACATGCTTCTTATTGGGGGTGTAGTGTCCCATCCTCCATAGTGGTGGAACAGCATGCATGTTGCATTTTGTGGGACGGATAGCCAAACACACTACACCGTCTCACTGTGAAGATGGCTAACTACCGTTTGAGGTGAAGGTGAGCAATGACATGGCTATGTGACTTGGTAGAAATCTTTGGATGGAATGTGCGTGTGGTGAGCATGATGTGTGTGTGGCTTTTTGTACCCATTGATTTCAGATTACATTTGGTCATGGGGTATAGCCCCCATCACTGTTGTCCCAGCTATCTGGCTGTGGGGTTCACTCCCCGACATTTGAAGGCACAATAGGGCAAGGGGTATGGTCTCGTAGCACAGTGGTGACATACAGCAGGGTGAAGATCTCACCCAGCATACATTTCCACACTGTCATGGTTTCATGGTATTTGTGGACCTGAGATCATGAGCCCAGTACTGGTGAAGCAGTTGTTCCAGGGCATCCATACACTGACATGTTGTGGTCAACAGTGGTGTGTGTGTGAGATGTACTCAGCCCTGTGCAGACAATGTGTGGTTTTGGGGCCAGTCTATGCCAGCACTGTTCAGACAGACAGTGTGAGATGTGAACATTGTCAATGCATACACACATTGGTGGTCCAAACAAGACACCTTTGACAATTTAATTCAGACAAGGTGCTGTTCTGCAATTCAGTGCAGCACTGTGGTAGCTGGGTGTGTTGCAGGACATTTGGGATGTGCTTAGTTTAGCATTGTGAGTCCCAGCTGCAGTGTAGTTTTTGGGTGCACTGCACTTCCACTGTTTACATTGCAACACTGTGGTATGACATGAGTGATTTGCACTTTGCCATACAAACGGCCAGACACTGCTGCAGGGCAGCATGATCGTTGTTAGTGTTGCAGTGTGTGATGCCTGGCACAGTGTACACAGAGTGGGTCAATTTTGAACAGAGACTTGTGCATGGTGACAACAACACAACTGTTTTGCATTATTTGTGTTGGTGACTGTGGACTAAGTGGCATGGTGTCATGTGCGGCTGCACAGACATCACATGCCTATGAGTGGGACTAGTGCTCCATCCTGCTCAGCTGTGGACCAAGGGGGCCTGGTGGGAGTTGTAGTGCAGGCCTCCCAAACACCCACCCACCTCCCTGTAAAGATGGCTACCTACCTGTTAGGTGAGGGTGTAGCACACAATGGCTGAGGCTTGCTTCTGGGTGGGGGCAGTGCTCTATCCTGCTCAGCTGTGGGCCAAGGGGGCCTGGTGGGAGTTGTAGTGCAGGCCTCCCAAACACCCACCCACCTCCCTGTAAAGATGGCTACCTACCTGTTAGGTGAGGGTGTAGCACACAATGGCTGAGGCACGCTTCTGGGTGGGGGCAGTGCTCCATCCTGCTCAGCTGTGGGCCAAGGGGGCCTGGTGGTAGTTGTAGTGCAGGCCTCCCAAACACCCACCCTCCTCCCTGTGAAGATGGCTACCTACCTGTTAGGTGAGGGTGTAGCACACAATGGCTGAGGCATGCTTCTGGGTGGGGGCAGTGCTCCATCCTGCTCAGCTGTGGGCCAAGGGGGCCTGGTGGGAGTTGTAGTGCTGGCAGCATGTACACATGTACCCATGGTGATGTTGCTAACTACCTTTGGGGGCTTCAGGGGGAGTGTCTGTTGTATCTGTGAGAGATGTGTTGGGGGGACTGTTGTGCGCATGAATGAATTTGTACCTAGGAGGTATTATTTTGTAATAGTGCAAGACAGTACATTTGTGTGATGTTAGGCATTTGTTTGTACTTACCAGCCTCCACTCCCCGGGTATTCCTGAGAGACTCTCTGGATGTAGAATGCCAAGCACCTTCTCCTCCCATTCAGTGAATGTTTTGAGTGGAACGGGAGGGCCACTGCCTGTCCTGTGAGCCAGCTCATGGTTCTTGGCTCTCTTCTTTTTGACCACTGCCTTCAGATCATGCCACCTCTTCACGATTTCATCTCTATTGCGTGGCACGGTCCCTACTGCATTGACCTTCTCTACTATCCTTCTCCACATTTGCGTCCTTGTTGCTAGTGGTGTCTGTTGGACCTGGTTACCAAACAATTGTGGTTCTACCCTGATTATCTCATCGACCATGACCCTCAACTCACTCTCAGTGAATTTGGGCATTCTCTGTGGTGACATGGTGTGTGATGTGTCAAGGTGTTTAGGGTGCAGGTTTGGGAGTGGTAGTGGTGGTTGTGATGTGTATGGTGTGTGCTGTGCAAAGGTGTTAGAGGTGCAGGTGTGGAAGTGGTGGTGGTGGTGGTGATGTGTGTGTGTTGTGCAGATTTGCCTCTCCTGTCATCTGTGGTGGATGTCCCCTCAGTTGTGGAGTTTTGCAAAGGATTGTGGTCTGTAGTGGGCTGGATTTATACTGGTGTCTGTGGGTGTGTCAGGATGGGGTATTGGTAGCAGGTGTGGTGTGTGTGTGAACCTGGGATTTGTAGTTTTGGAGTTTCCCATGGGGGTGTGTCTTTGGGCTGTGTTAGCTATTTTTGGGTGCATGCCTTGTATGGTTGGTGCACTTTGTAGCCATGTTGTGTGTTTTGCTAGCGACCGCCATTTTTTTAATGGAGCGTCCGCAGTGGTGGCTTGGCTATGGCGCTTCCGCCGTCTCACTGATTCTTCAATGTTGTCGACCGCGGCGGTCGGAAACAGCGCACTGCACTGCGGGGATGTCGGGAATATCATAATTTTGATGGCGGTGTCTCCGCTGTGGTTGCGGGCGTTTGGGCTGTTTCCACTGCGAAACCGACTGCCGCGGTCGGGTTTGGGCCTTTACCGCAGGCGTACGGCGGATTCTCGGGTCTCCTTTCCGCCGCGGTTGGAGTTTTACCGCCGAGGATCCTAATCTAGCCGTCGGTTTTCCCGCGGTAGCGGCGGGCGGTGTTTTCCCGCTACCATGGCGGTCGGTTGTTTTTCCGTCCGCCATCGTAATGACCTCCATAGTTTTTAAAAATATAGAAGTCATTAATATAGTTTGCAAAAATATAGTTGTTTAAAATATCGATGTTTTAATTAGTGGTATGTTTTTTAGTTTACATTCTAAATGTATGTGATCTATATTTTTTTGTATAAGTATTGTTTATGTTTTTTAATATATGCGTTACATTTTTAGTAGTTATCAATTTAATTTTAATTCAATGTTTGTGTTTTTTAGTTCATTAGTGGGTTGTAGGTTTATAGGGAAAAAGGGTGGGAAGTAATTGAATTATAATAAATCAATGATTATTTTTTAGTTATTATTTATTTAATTGAGATTTTATAGAGTTAATTGTGCAAAGTAATTTATTTGTAAATAATTATTAATTGGTTGTTAATTAATATTAATGAATTAATAATTAATTATGGTAATTGTGTAATTATTTTAGGTACGGGTTGTGAGGTTTATAGGGGTAAAGGATGAGAAGTAATTTATTTTTAATTAATTAAAAATTAGTTGTTAATTTATATTAATTAATTGATTGAAAATTAATTATGGAAATTGGGTAATTAATTTTAGGCGCGGGTTGTGGGGTTTATAGGGGTAAAGGGTCGGAAGTAATTTATGTTTAATTAATTAATAATTAGTTGTTAATTTATATTAATTAATTGATTGTAAATTAATTATGGAAATTGTGTAATTCATTTTAGGTGTGGGTTGTGGGGTTTATTGGGGTAAAGGGTGGGAAGTAATTGATATTTAATTAATTAATAATTATTTGATCAATAATATTAATTAATTAATTGATATTTTAGTAGGGTAATTCTTTGTATTTTTTGTGTGTGGGTTTTTAGTTATATAGAGGTAAAGGGTGGGGTGTAAATTAATTTTACTTACTTTATAATTATTTGTTTAATACTATTAGTTTTTCAATTGAAAATAAGTTTTAATTGTGTAATTAATTACAGTTTTATTTTAGCTGTGGTTTGTGGGGATTATAGGGGTAAAGTGTGGGAAGTTTATTAATTTATATGAATTTTAAAGTGTTTTTTAATTAATAATGTTTCTTTAATTGGTAATTAATTATGTTAATTATGTAAGTACATTTTTTTAAATTTAGATGTGGGTTGTGTTATAGGGTAAGAAATAAAAAAGTACATTTATGTAATAATCAATGTTTTTGTTTCTAAATAATTTCTAAATAAAAATATTTATTTGTTTGAAAATAATTGTTTTTTTAATTTAATATAATAGTTGTAGGTATCTGTCATATGAATTTACCATTATATGTTTTTTTTTAATTTGTAATATTAAATGTATTTGTATTTTAATTTTTAACATATTTATATATTTTTTTCTTTATTTTGTTACTTATTTAAATATTTTTGTTGTTTTTAATATTTTGTTTGTTTTTAATTTTGAACTGACTGGAGTGAGAATATTAATTGTTGCCCCTCCGCAATCCAACACTTTCCCTACTGTTGCACTGAATGGAGTGGGAATAGTAAATGTTATCCTGCCACTATCCAATACTTTCCCTACTGTTACAATTATTGGAGTGGGAATAGTAATGTTATCCCTCCGCAATCCAACAATTTCCCTACTGTTACAATTATTGGAGTGGGAACAGTAATTTTTACCCCTCCGCTATCCAACACTTTCCCGACTGTTGCATTCATTGGAGTGGGAATAGTAATTTTTACCCCTCCGCTATCCAACACTTTCCCTACTGGTACAATTATTGGAGTGGAAATAGTAAATTGTATCCCGCCACTATCCAACACTTTCCCTAATGTTGCACTCACTGGAGTGGGAATAGTAATTTTACCCCTCCAATATCCAACACTTTCTCTACTGTTGCACTCTTGGAGTGGTATTCGTAATTTTTACCCCTCTGCTGTCCTACACTTTCCCTACTGTTACAATTATTGGAGTGGGAATAGTAGTTTTTACCCCCCGCTATCCAACACTTTCCCTATTGCTGCACTCACTGGAGTGGGAATAGTAATGTTTATCCCTCAGCTATCTAACACTTTCCCTACTGTTGCACTGACTGGAGTGGGAATAGTACATTTTATCCCTCGCTATCCAACACTTTCCCTACTGTTGCACTTACTGGAGTGGGAATAGTAAGTTTTACCACTCCGTTATCCAACTCTTCCCCTACTGTTACAAATATTGGAGTGGGAATAGTAATTTTTATCCCGCCACTATCCAACACTTTCCCTACTGTTGCACTCACTGGAGTGGAAATAGTAATTGTTACCCCTCCGCTATCCAACACTTTCTCTACTGTTGCACTCTTTGGAGCGGGAATAATAATTTTTACCCCTCCGCTGTCCAACACTTTCCTTACAGTTACAATTATTGGAGTGGGAATAGTAATTTTTACCCCTCTGCTATCCAACACTTTCCCTACTGTTGCACTCACTGGAGTGGGAATAGTAATTTTTAGCCCTCCGCTATCCAACACTTTCTCTACTGTTGCACTCATTGGAGTGGGAATAATAATTTTACCCCTCCGCTGTCTAACACTTTCCTTACAGTTACAATTATTGGAGTGGGATTAGTACATTTTATCCCTCCGCAATCCAACAATTTCCCTACTGTTGCACTGACTCGAGTGGGAATAGTAATTTTTACCCCTCTGCTATCCAACACTTTCCCTACTGTTGCACTCACTGGAGTGGGAATAGTAATTTTTACCCCTCTGCTATCCAACACTTTCCCTACTGCTACACTTACTGGAGTGGGAATAGCAGTTTTTATCCCTCCACTATCCAACACTTTCCCTATTGTTGCACTCACTGGAGTGGGAATATTAATTCTTACCCCTCCGCTATCTAACACTTTACCTACTGTTGCACTGACTAGATTGAGAATAGTAAATTTTCCCCCTCTGCTATCCAACACTTTCCCTACTGTTGCACTCACTGGAGTGGGAATATTAATTTTTACCCCTCCTCTATCCAACACTTTCCCTATTGTTGCACTCACTGGAGTGGGAATAGTAATTTGTTCCCCTCTGCTATCTAACACTTTCCCTACTGTTGCACTGACTGGAGTGGGAATAGTAAGTTTCACCCCACCGCTATCCAACACTTTCCCTACTGTTACAATTATTGGAGTGGGAATAGTAATTGTTACCCCTCCGCTATCCTACACTTTCCCTACTGTTGCACTTATTGGAGTGGGAATAATAAGTTTTGCCCCTCCCCTATCCAACACTTTCCCTACTGTTATAATTATTGGAGTGGGAATAGTAATTGTTACCCTCCGCTATCCTACACTTTCCCTACTTTTGCACTCATTGGAGTGGGAATAGTAATTTTTACGCGTCTGCTATCCAACACTTTCCCTAGTGTTACACTCACTGGAGTGGGAATAGTCATTTTTACCTCTCGGCTATCGAACATTTTCCCTACTGTTGCACTGACTGGAGTGGTAAATTTAAGTTTAAAGATTTTAAAATTTTTAAATAGTTTAATGTTTAATTTATAATAGAATGTTTTTTTAATAGATTTTATGTTGTTGATATATATATATATATCAAAAGAAGGGTAGCCGAGCCCGGTTTAAAAACATTTCACACCCTTTATTTCCACTCTGCCACTCGGTCCTAATACGCATTTCGGCTTGATAAAGCCTTGATCACAGGTAGGAATCATTGAGGTTGATTATGCAAGTGCTCAATTAACATGTCATGTGACCTTCATACTGGCACTCCAGGTTCCAAGATGCACCGGTGTTGATAGTGCAAACGTGGGCAGTTTGACATTCTGCTGCATAGCGTTCTTAAGCCTCCGTTGCACTTTTTACATATTGCATCCAGGAATAAAGTGTCGAGTGCACATTTGAGTTGATGAATCCCAGAAAGTGGCAAAAAATAACTTCGTAAGGACAAGTTATTTCGAAACTGTCCAAGTGAGGTGTGCCCTCACTCTTCTCCCTTTCTCACCTCTGCTTCCAGAATTACCACGGCAGTCCAACTGGTCTGGCGCAGGGCGAGCCGGTCATGCCCCAAAGGTGTATAGCACCGAACAAACAGACTCCATGCTGGGGGCCCCCAACCCTGCAGGGCGGCTCCGGCGGCAACGGGAATGGAGGATCCCGTCATTAAACATCAAAAGAAGGGTAGCCGAGCCCGGTTTAAAAACATTTCACACCCTTTATTTCCACTCTGCCACTCGGTCCTAATACGCATTTCGGCTTGATAAAGCCTTGATCCTGAGTAGGAATCATTGAGGTTGATTATGCAAGTGCTCAATTAACATGTCATGTGACCTTCATACTGGCACTCCAGGTTCCAAGATGCACCGGTGTTGATAGTGCAAACGTGGGCAGTTTGACATTCTGCTGCATAGCGTTCTTTAGCCTCCGTTGCACTTTTTACATATTGAATCCAGGAATAAAGTGTCGAGTGCACATTTGAGTTGATGAATCCCAGAAAGTGGCAAAAAATAACTTGACATTGAGACATTGGAGTGGGAATAGTAATTTTTACGCGTCTGCTATCCAACACTTTCCCTAGTGTTACACTCACTGGAGTGGGAATAGTCATTTTTACCTCTCGGCTATCGAACATTTTCCCTACTGTTGCACTGACTGGAGTGGTACATTTAAGTTTAAAGATTTTAAATTTTTTAAATAGTTTAATGTTTTAATTTATAATAGAATGTTTTTTTAATAGATTTTATGTTGTTGATATATATATATATATATATACATATACATATATATATATATATATATATATGTATATATATATTTGTAAATTGTTATATAATTTTAAAATTATAAAATAAATTAAAATGAATAGTTTATTAATAGTTTTAAAGTAAATATATATATATATTAATTATTATGTATGTGTGTAACTTTTTTAAATTAAGTTTATTTGTTATATTTGTTAAAATGTATATTACATCTACTTTATTTTTTAATTCATTTTATTATTTATTATATTAAATATTTATTATTTTATTTTATATATATATATAAAAATCGATATTCTGTACAACTATATTTTTAACATCGATATTTTTTCCGATATTTTTGTATTTACCTGCTTAAGTATAGGGCATCGATATTTTTGCATCCTATATTTTTTCATCTATATTTTTTACATCTATATTTTTTACATCGATATTCTGTCAGTGAACCTTTATCTATGCATAGGAGCCCACGTTTGCAGCTTCCCACCTCCAGGAGATCTCCAACCGACTGACTAGCCAGAGGTAAGGAACTCCCATTAGTGTTAGGCTCGAACATGGTATCATGAATGAAAGAATACAAGAATTAAATGAATACAGTAATCACATAACAGAATACAACACGTGCCTGCATGAGTACAAACAAGCGATGCCATCATTGCCTCAAGCACGAGTACAAACAAGCAATGCTGTCATTATCACAAGGACCTAGACCACCAGAGGTGAAAGACCCCCATTGATACAGTTGCGACCAGCAACTTCCGACTGCAAAGGGACCTTCTAAAGTGGATTTCTCAAATATAAAATCTAGGGGTTTTACCTTGGAACTTTATGACATACTATAGGAAGGGGCTTTACCTCGTGTACTCTATGCCAAACACCATAGGAAGGAGCTTTACAATTTGAATTATTTGCCAGATACAATAGTATTTGGCTTTACAGTGTGAACAAAGAGAAATGCAATAGGAAAGAGTTTAGTCTATATAAATATATCACTTTTAGCTCCAACCATTGTAAATTCTTGCTGTATATACAGAGTGACTTTATGTTCATGTCATTGTAAAATTTGGAACTGTCCAAAATGATTAATGGGGCTGTCCAGGCTGAGACCGCATGGTCATATTTAAATTCATATTAAAGCCAATAGGCTTACTTTATTCGTTTTTAAATGAAGCGACAAAGGCAGTAGGCCTCTCAATTTACATTCTGAATGATGTGACAAACCTTGAGTCTCCAACTACTGATTGTGAAAAGCTTTATTTGTTTTAATAGGTCACTATGGGGCAAGGCTTTTTTTAAGGGTTACATCCTGCTGGTGTGCAAATTGTCGTCTAGAAGCACTGTGATAACGGGAACTGACTAGTTGTGCCAGTTCATTTACCTCCATAATATTTATTTGGAGTACATGATTTGCACCGTGCGATTCTGTGAGGCATGTTTAGGATGGATCCATTTGCAGTTCTCCTTGACATGTTGAAAATTTTTGCAATTTTGTGTATATATTTAGTTGTGTATTCATTTAATTACTTTTGTTTTAAAGTAGTATTGGTTGGACATCAATTTATTGCAATTTTGTGTGCTGAGCTGTGAGTTGTAGCCCACATTGCTTCCCTAAGAAAGCCTTAGACAGGTTTATCCCATTACCCTGAGATTCAAGTCCCCATTTCAATGGGCTGGGGTCCTGTGGAATGAAGGCTACCAGACCCAAAAGTTAACATACCTCCTATTGAATCATTTTCAGCCTAGTAACTACTGACAGCCCTGTAACATTCCAAATCAGATTTCTGTACTACAAATTGTAGAGGTTTTGCATTGTAAACTCTCTGATTAGAACAATAGGGAAGGATTTTACATCTAGAACTTTTGGAAAATGGTCCTCTCTGAAGGGTTCCCCCAAACCTTTTTCCTTCCTCTTCCCCTTTTTCTGACCTTGTTTTTGTTGAGTTAAAGGATTCTGGGCACTTTACCACTGCTAACCAGTGCTGAAGTGCATGTGCTCTCTCCCAAGAAAATGGTAACATTGGTTTATACACAATTGGTATATTTAATGTTTATACACAATTCGTATATGTAATGTACTTATCAGTGCCTTGAAAAGTGGTATACCATATACCCAGGGCCTGTAAATTAAAGGCTACTAATAGGCCTGCAACACTGAAATTGCCTCCCACCCAAGTAGTCTTTCAAATCTGTCTCATGCCTGCCATTGCAGGGCCTGAGTGTGCAATTTGCTGTCACTTCAACTTGGAATTTAAAATCCTTTGCCAAAGGGCAGCTGATATTCTTCATATATGTTTTATTCATGTCCTATGTTATCGGACTTCTGGAAAAATGTCACACAGTATGTTGGCCAACGCTTGGGTCTTGATTCAACTTTTTCCGTTAAAGAGATAATTCTGGGATTTAAGCTGTGTGATGATCTTTCTATGGGGTGCTTCTTGTCCATTCTATTAGTAACCGCCCGTCTCTGTATTGCGAGAGAGTGGATTATTCCTACCTCTCCTTCATTATTTGATTGGCTGGCCCTCAAGAAGGATACTTATGAAAGAGAACGCGCACTCGCTAAAACTCGATATACTCGTTCAATGCTAAGATTTGGACGTATCTGGAAATACTTTGAGCATTAGTATGGTATGCTATCAGACTGACGGTGGATGCTCCCAGGATGTAGCTATATTTACATGAATATTGTTTATTTAAATGTTGACCATGATTCATTTCTTTGTATTGTTTTCTAATGTCCTGTACTGCTTCTTGGTCATGTGCCGTACGTTCCGTGCTTTTTATTATTACTAATGTTTTGATTGTCTTTGTTTCTTTTTTCTTTTTTTTGTATGTACCCTCCGTTAAAACTGAAAATAAAATGTACATGTCTTGGTAGTGTCAAACACTTTTTTCACTACGGTGAGGCCTACACCTCTCATAGGTTAACAATAGGAATTTCTTAATACACGTTTAAGCTGTAATTCCTGATTAGAAAGGAGTATTTGGAACGGTAATGACAAATATTTCTTACTGGTTAAGTTAGATTTGACATTACTATTTTAGAAATGTCACTTTTAGAAAGTTGGCTTTTCTCTGCTCTTACAGCTCTGTGTGCATGCTGACTGTCTCCAATACACATCTGGGATGAGTGACAGCTAAACTTTGTGCATTTCCTCTAGACAGCAGCAACCACAGGAAGGTTAGGTGTGTCTGAGTGCTTGTCTGCATTCATCCGTATTCTGATGGCTTTTCCTGAGCAGGAAGGGAGGGAGGGGCTGACACTTTCATCTGAAAATGTAGTGGCCTGACCCCACACCAAGGGTTGATTACCCCCCACAGATAGCCTTGAGCCAGGGCCGAGGAAGAAAAGATACTTGTGCACTTCAAAGACCCTTCTTTGAAGTCACCCGCACTTCAAAGGCACATTCGGGGATAAGTTTGGGATCTCTGACCCCGCCAAATCAGATACTTTCGGACCTACAACTGGACTCTGTCAAAAGTGATGTCCTGTATCAAGCACTGAAATTCTGCTGGACTGCTGACCTGGAAGGCTTACTTTTCTGCTGTGCTGAACTGCAGCCTGCTGCTCTCTGACCCTGCTGACTTGCAACTGAAGTGATCTCCAAGGGCCTGTTGGCTTGCCTCCTAATGCTTGAGATTCAGGGATATCAAAGTCTGCTTCTTTGCCTGGTTGACTGCAAGTGGACACAGATACTTGCACAAAGGAATTTGACACATCTCCACTCAGCATGTAGCAGAACCAGTGCATCAACCCTGTTGCAGGAGTAGAACCAGACGCATCGCACTCCAAACCGCCACAATGCATCTGGAACCACTTCTTCAGAACCAACAAATCACCGCCACTGTGTAGAGAAGATCCGCGCATCGCCCCTCCAGTGTGGAATAACCCAGCGATTCATCTTTGGAACCATCACACTCAGAAACCAGCACTTCACTCAATGGACCCGATGCATCGCCACCACTGCGTGAAGAAAACCAACGCATCACCTCAACTGCAAGCCCGACATCGTTGCATCGCTCATCTCCACCCTGCATCTCGCTGCTTGCGACCAGGATCAAGGTAATCTGTTCAAGGGGCCTGTATGGCTCTTGTCCCCGGCCTGCGCTCCATTGCAGTGGGCTTGAACTGTTAACTTTGCCCTGGTCCAGCGCAACCAGATAACCCCCATTGGTGCTTTATACTTCTAAGCACTAGAACTCTTTTTATTCTTTAGAAATACATAACTCAACTTCTACTTATTGGATATTTTGTCATTTTGGCCCTAAATTATTTATAAAACCATTATCTATTTTTCATAAACCTGTTTGGAGTCTTTTTGTAGGCTTTCATTGTGATACTTTTTGTGTGTGTTGCACAAATACTTTGCACATTGTCTCTTTAAATAAGCCTGACTGCTCTGTGCCAAGCTACCAGTGGGTGAGCATAGGTTACCTTTTAGTGTGTATCTGACATACCCTGACTAGAGTGGTGGTCCCTACATGGACAAGGTGCATACCTCTGCTAACTAGAGACCCCATTTCTAACAGGAACATCTTGCCAAACACCATATGAAGGAGTTTTATATTGTCACCTCTGTGACAAATACAAAATGGAAGGGAATTTCCATTGTGAACCCTGTGACAAGATCAATGTGAGCTCTCTGACAATTCAATACGAGGGGATTTTACATCGTGACACTTCTGATAAATACAAACGGGAGGACTTTTACTTGGTGAAAGGTATGACTAATTCTGTAGGAAGGGGCTTTACATTGTGAACTTTAACAAATACAAAAGGAGCGGGTATAACGTTGAGAACTCTGACTAATGCAGCAGACAGTGGTTTTATAAGGTAAACTGGTTGTCAAATACTATAGAGAGGGACTTTAAATGCTTTACTATTTGCCAAATAAAATAGGAAGGGAATTTACTTTCTGAACTCTGGCAAATGCAATAAGAAAGGGTTTAATACATGTGCTCCTTCTCTCGGACAGTAGTACTCTCATTTTACATGGTGAATCAAGTAACAAAGCCTGAAAGGCCTAACCATTTTCACTGTGAAAAGCCTCATATTTTCCAGTAGACCCATACAGGATTCTTGCTCGTTTTTAGGAATAAAGCCACGTGTGCACCATTTACTCACAGTAATGGGAGCAGACTACATTTACAGGTTAGTTGCACGCTGTGATCTTTCTTTATGGTACTTGATTTGCACCCTGTTTAATCTGCGATGCCCCTACGTGATGAGTACTTATTTGCACTTCCACCTAAGACCTTGCATGTATTTGCCATTTAGTATTTGGATGTTTGCACATAAAAAACATTTTTTCCAATCCTTGGTTGGACATTGATTTATTGTTTGATTGTTTTGGTGTTGCTTAGTTCTGAGATTATAGCCCACACCACCTTGCTGAGTCAGCCTTGGATTGCTTAGCCTCAAAACCCCAAGACTCATGTTTTACATTCTGCACACTTTTGCAAATGTGCTAGGGAGGCGTTGTACATTGTGAACTCTCCGACAAATGCAAAAGGAAAGGGTTTTACATTGCAAACTCTGTTTCAACTACAATGAGAGCAACTTCCCATTGTGCATTCCTTAATGAACACCATAGGCAGGTGGTACACATTATTTAACATTAAAAATCCCTCTGAAACAGGTTTCTATTGAAGGCCATAGGTACTGAAAGTAGGAGAATGGGAGGCCCTGCAGCACCTCCAAGATAACCATGATGTAGTTCAAAAGATGAATAAGGAATAAAGATGGCTACATTTTGATTTTATCTGGTGAGCTCAAACGCACATGTCCAGTGTCAGGCTATGTCTTTTGACAAATTGCTGCTTATTCTTCTAACATAAAGATTGCAAAGTTAAAGGATTCAAAGTTACAGGATATTGCAAAGTGGACTAAATGACAATCTTGCTGCGAACAGAGAGTGTGAAAGGAAAGGCTGAAGGATGTCAGATTTTTCTAACACAAAACAACATCTAAATACTTATAAATGAACTGTACAAATATTTAGGAAATTTATCAGCAGTTAGGAAGCACAAATGAAAAACATTTCTCTGTAATTCTTAAGTGTGATGGACACAAGATTTCAATAGGCTCAAAACCAATCAAGACACTTGGGGGCATATTTACAAGGAAGTGGCGTAGTGCGGCGTGAGCTTTCCTGGCTTAACACCACGCTCTGCCACTTCTGAAACGCAGGGCTGCACCGTATTTACAAGAATATGTTGCAACCTTGCCTTTTCCCCTGCGCTGGCGCTAATTTAGCTACCTAGTGTCAACGCATGCACCCTTGCACCATAGTGCAAGGGTGCCTGCATTAAGGGGAATGATTGTTTATGTGCAGGAAGGTATCCCTTCCTGCACATAAACAATCCGAAATGGTGTTTTGAAACTTCTATGTGTGCTGCACGTTGCAACTCGCCATATTCTTTTTAATGATTATTTATGTGCAGGAAGGGACACCTTCCTGCACATAAACGATCAATGGCGTTTTGCTGTTTTTATGTGTGCTGCACAACGCAGCACACATGGAAACAGCAAAAACGAGGAGAAATTAAACATTTCTCCTGGTTTCCCCAGGTAAAGACCAGGTTTTCCCTGGTCTTAATTTTGGCGCTCCCCATATTTACGCCACGCTTGTAAATATGGGCCAGCGTCAAAATCAATAGGTGTTGTGGTGGAATGCCCTTACCACTTTTCTGCTGAATGGGTGTGGTTCATTTTTAACACTTGTGCTATGTGTGATGTTTGGAATGTTCACAATATGTATGACTTCAGTGATGTAACATTGATGGTAGGGGTCTAATTTTCATCGTGCCAATTTGTAATTTTTATGTTAAGTATTTAGGTGTGTGAATCAGAGTACTTTTTCTTTTTGAAAGTAAAAACATTGGACATTGATATATTATGAATGATTATGCGCTTTGCTGTGTTCTTTAACATTAATTTAGCTCCTTTAGCTGCTTTAATTAGTTCTTGTGGCTTTATTTCTTTTAACTAATCTGTTGATGTTCAATACATCATACCTGATATAACAAATTGGTAGTAACTCTCATTTTCCTCTTAAACCTTTGGAATGTGTGCATGTTTGATGACTACTATCCATTTGAAGTTAAATGCAAAAAAACAAGACTTTTGTTCTGGGTATCACCCTTAAACTTGGACCACCATTGGCTATGGGTTGTGGTTATCATCAATTCTGATCATAACTTCTGGCTACATGCCAATATTGCTTTTACATGCTACTCCCTTTTGAGGAGCTTATTAAAAGTTCTTTCTTGCATCTGAGTTCAAGGGAGAATGTTGGGGATCCAGACAGCTATCTTTTCCTGTTTGTCTTATAGGAATCTAGTCTTGCTTGGCTTGTTTATGTGTCTTAACTGTCTCAATTTTTGTTGTGTCTTTTTCATGTCAGAATCAAAATCATAGGCCTGTTCCTATCTCTCGCCTTGAACAGCATAACAAACGCATGCTGTATTCTGACATGTTAATCTTACTTTGGAAACTAAGGACCAGATCAGAACACCTTGCTGTTTTGGTGGTGTTGCATCACTACGGAGGCTGATGGTGTTGTTCTTAGTACCTTTTACCACTGAATCCCAATTAATATACTACAGTGTTTTGTGTGTTGCATCACTGTAGTCTCATTTCAAATGTAAATCAAATATTATCTAAAACTTGTAGGGCAAAAAGATTCCTTATAAAAGGAAGATATCCTTAAGGGTAAAGCATCATCTACATATGAGATGGCTTTAAAGGAATTCAGTATATTAATGCGATTTGTGAGAGATAGTGCTTTGAAGGGTGACCATTGCAGAATGCTGCACGAAGGGGTGTGTCTTGTCACTAAATAAAATACTGCAGGGGAACATGGCGGCAGCTGGATGAACTGCCACCATCGGTGCAATGTCTCCTCTTCTTCTCAGTGGAGTGGCTGACAGCTTTCTAGATATGATTGCACCCAGCTAAGCTCGCCCTTTGCGGAGCCTATGAAGAACTATTAATCCTCCTAAATATCCCTTCCCCTCTCTTTTGTCTTACCACATGTTCTCTGGTGAATGGAGAGCTTGCTCAGTGGCTGGGTGGGTGTGAGTATAGGCTGCTCTCGCAAAGGAGAGGAGGGTGGTGGCAAAGATCCTCTACCATGGCAGAATAGGCAGAGGCAGTAGAGGTTTCGGAGTACCTGGCCAGCTGTCCAAGCATCGTGTATTGATGGTCTGGAGCAAAGAGAATGACTTATTCAGATGGGGGAGGCTTCCCCAACAATAATGACACAAGTATGTCTCAACCTTGTGGCGCTGGAGGCTAGTCCCATGGCAGCAGATGTAAGAGAAAGGCTTTGGAATAAACTGTGAGTAGAGCTCATCATTATTTGAATACCTCCAAGATCTCTGACAAATGAGAAACTGTGAATGTTAAAGCACCTCCACTCTTCTGTAAGCAACCTAAGAATTCTAAACACCCTAACGGATACTAATTAAGAACAGGGGGTAAATTGGGGCAAATTATGAATGCCTTCTTAAGCGAAAACTGAAGACAGAAGGGGGAATAAGGGGCCCAAAAAGACCTGAAACAAAGAGGGAAGCCTGGCAGTGTGGTTAAGGAGAGTAGGAGGGGTGTAATGTCCCCCAGAAAATCTAAAGCTCTGAATTTTCCTAAACCTACCCCCTCACTTAGGTCATTTTTTTAAATCACAGGATCTGCTGAGGTGGAGATGGCGAAGCCCCACAAGCCAATGCATTAGGTAAAATGGCATATCTTTTTCTACAGGCTAGCCCTTTGCAACAAGGTCAGAAAGGATCTATAGAGAAGCTGCTTGCCGAAATTTCAAATTAAATTAAGAGTAGGTCTGCAGTCACAGAGGGAACCAGAAGTGGATCTCATACACTTGTCAAAACCTTGAGGAGAAGACTGACAAACTTGCCTCTGGAGCTGCAGCATAAGAGGATGCCTTAGCCAAAATGTCCCAGGAAATTGCAAAGAACACACAGGATTTAGCCTCCTTAGCAATGCAGGAGAGAATAACACGAGTGATGCTTGAGACACTGGAAAATCAGTCAAGGAGGATTAACATCAAAATCATAAATGTTCCGGAGGGTGCAGACATAAAAAAAATTGTAATCAGCCTAATACACGAAGGCCTTTTCGTGGGTACGCTACAAAAAACTTAGTGGCTGAAATCTAACGGGTGCACAAACGCCAAGGAAAATCTTAGCCAACTTTCACACCGTTTTGGTCAAGGATTTTATCCTCTCTAAGGCCCTGAAAAGCAAAACTATAGCTTTTAATAATTTTTCCTTCTCAATAAAATCTGATTTATGTTGTACCACTGAAGAAAGGCAGTGGGCCTTGGGGAAACAAATGACAGAGCTCAGTCCTTAGGTGTAAAAGTCCAGCTTAAATTGCTGTTATCCTTTAAAACCATGTTGGACAATACAATGGTTATGTTAAAGATTGGTTATAATGGATGGTTATATTAGAGAGAGTAGAGGAAGTTGATGAGTTTATTAGGAAAATCAACTTAGGGTAGTAGAAAATTGGTTACTTAAAGATGGCAGGCTACTAGCATATAGTTTATTTGTGAAATCCCTCTGTCGATGTCTAATGCATCAGATAGGGTGGTGCCGATATTGACTCTTTGTTGTCTGTTCTGCAAGGAGGTGAACCAGATGAGGATGGATCCTGATAGGCCCATTCTTGTTTCAAGAGTTTTTTGAATCATTGGTGGCTGACCATGTTGAATGCTGTTGTTAAATCCAGAAGTATATGAAGACAGGATTCTTTTTGGTCCAGTGACATTTGTATATCGCCAAGGATGTTTAGAATGGCGACCTCCGTATTGTGTTCAGGCCTGGGGCTAAAACCTAATTGGTGTTTGTCTAATAGGTCAAAATTCTTGATGTATTCACATAGTTGCTCATGGGCGCATTTTTCTACCAATTTAGCCAGGAAAGGTAGATTGGATCAAGGTCCGATGTTGTTTAGGTCATTGTGGTCAGTTCCTGGTTTTTTTTAGTAGGGAAGAAACGTGGCCCATTTTCAGGCATTCTGGAAGGGATACTTTTTGGGCATATGTGTTCATAATTTTTGTTTATAGGGAAGTGACGGATTGGTGGATTTCTTTTAGTGTGTGGGAGGGAATGGGATCATGTGTGTGGTTGGTTTCATTGACTGAATGTTTTTCTGGATTTCACCCTCGGACAGAGATCTAAAACTTTTCCAGAAGGCCCCATTTTTTCTTGGGTCCCTTGGGGTGAGTTGGTCAGTGTACTTGCTGTGATCGGTGAAAGTGAGGTAGATGGATTCTCTAGGTTCGGCATTAGCTTGGCTGGGAATAGATTTACATATGGTTGGAATTTTCTTTTAAAGAACGTTGAGTAAGTGTTACAGATGTCCATCAGGTAGTTTGCAATTGTGGGTTCTGAATGTTATCCTGATTGTTGTTTTATTATAACGAAGAGTTTTCTGGGCCTGTTCTTTGCTGTGCCTAGTTGTGATCTGATCGCTGTTGTTTTGGCTTTCCAGGTAAACATTTTGTATGAGGTTCCATGCATTTTAAGCTGTTTGAGATGGGTAATGTTTGGGTCCTTTCTCCATATTAGTTCCAGATGTCTTAGTTGTCTTCTTTCATTGTTTATCTTTTGGTTGAACCACAGAACTGGAGGTTTATTCTTCTGCCTTTTTAGAGGTAGAGGGGCAGCCTTCTGAACAATGTCGGTCCTACTGCTGTTGTAGAGATGTATTAGAGCTTGAATGAATGAATGAAATTTGTACTTGTAAAGCGAACTGCTACCCCAGCTGGGGCGTCGTGGCGCTGTACGCATACCGCTGTGGAACCCTTCCTGGCTTTTTTCCCTGTGAAATGTCCACTCCTGGGCACCCCCAAGGTGAAGCCAGGCATCCCAGCGCTGGTGGGGCCGTTGTGGAGATTAAGCAAGCTATTGCCCAGAGTTGCAGAGTGGGACCCATGATTAGAATAGGCACCGAGGCGAGAATTATCAGGTCCGAGGAAATTGAGTCCAAGACCCACCGAGGTGGGAATTGAACCGTGGTCCCGGGCCAGATCTCTGCATCAGGGTCTGCCGCTCTAACCATTGAGCCACACTTCTCCACAACCAAAGTTTGGTGTGTGCCTGGTGCCAGGAAGCTTTGGCAAAGACCCACCAGTTCATTTCTGTTTTTGTTGCAGTAATCTATTGCCGAAGTTTTTTGTCTTTTTGTTTGACCCTTGATTTTAGTTTCTTGTGCGTATATTTGGAAAATATTTTGATGATGGTCTGACCAGTCTGTCGGGGTGATGTCTAGCATGTTACTGATCCCGGGTTTGCGATGATTAGGTCAAGTGTAGCACCTTTGTTGTGAGTTGGTCCCTTGCATGCTTGAATCATGTTGAGGTCCTGAAGCATGTTACTGAATGCAGTCACTGTGGGGTCTTTTTTATTGTTCCAGTGCAAGTTGAATTATCCTAAAAGTATTGTATTAGAGAGTGAAGTAGTATTGATAGAGATTGCGCCCATAAGTTGCTTTTGGAAGACTGTGTGGGGACCAGGTGGATGGTGTAAGTGGAATGTTTTTGCTAGCAGTTTCTTTTCAAATTTAATTTCAGCTTCCAGGAGTTCAAAGGATGATGTATTTTCTAGAGGGAATGAGTTTCAGGTTAGAGAGTTTCTGTAGAATATAGCGAGACCTCCCCCTTGCTTCCATGTGCCCTGTAGATGTAAGATGGCGAAATTCGGGAAATGAGAAGGTCTAGAATTGGAGCTGCCATAGATCAGAGCCAGGTTCCATTTAGGAAGAGAATGTCCAGATGATGTGCAAGGATCAGCTTAGAGTACCAACACTGTTTATGAATGCTTTGAAAAGGCTACACTTGAATGCTTCTGCAAGGGTTTTGGTCAACTTTACACTGTCGGAGAAACTGTGGCTCATTAGAGGCATTCATCAGGGGTGCCCCTTGTCTCCATTTCTTATTGATTTTTATATGGAAACCCCTTGACCATAAGGTAAGGGACTCAGCTAAAATCTTAAACTTGAAAGCCCAGGGCGATAAGAAGAAGCTAGCCTTATGCACTAATTTTATTTTACAAAGTACCCTGAGTAAGCCGTGCGGAACTTCGGGCAACTGGCTTTTGAGTTTAGAACTCCATCAGGGTACAAATTAAACCAAGAGAAGACTGGAATTATGACATGGAATTTAGATTATAGTAGCCGTTATTTGAAAAAGAAACTGAGGTACTTGGGCATGGAGATAACTCAAAGCGTGGACATGATCCCCAAGCCTAACCTGGATAGGGTTTCAGGAAGAGTAAAGAACATATTAGCAAAATGGCAAAATCTGCCTTTGTCAATTTATGTTTGCATCAATCTGATTAAAATGTATATCCTCCCCAAACTTAAATTTCTTTTCAGCCTCCTTCCACTCCAGTTTTAGAAACAAGAAATTAAAAATATCCAAAGCATTCTAAATAGTTTCATCTGGGGGGGCGTGGCCAAGATGGCTGCGGAGTAGCACCGTTCTTCAAGGGCTCCGCTCGCCGAGGCCGATATAATGCATCCATAGGCAAATTGGAGACCGCTAACATTGCCAAATTGAGATCTCGGGACACCCGGAACACGAGCGGTCCCTGTGCACCTGCCGTGGAGGGCGGCCTCTGGTAATATACGACCGCCGCAGCATCGAAGGTCCAGCGGCAGCGGAAGAGTTCATGCCGCAGCAAGGCGACCGTTGTAGGGGGAGGGGCGCGGAGCCTGCGCGCCTGGCAGCCGTGACTGCTCGCGGAGTCGAGGGGATACCCGAATGACTGGCGGCGTTGGCCCCTAAAGGGAAATACTCACACGCCGGCCTGAGCTACGCAGTTTCAGCGACGGCTCTGTGAGGTGAAGAGGAATCGGCCCCACAGCAGAGGAGCAGACTGAACAGCGGGACTGTCCCGGAGGTGAGAGTGCGGACTGCGTGATTTGTGTGGCCCTCTCCCCCGGGGGTGGTGTGTCTGGCTCCATGGCAGCTCAATAGAACTGGCTGAACGACGCGGGACCCCCGGCGGCAGGGTTTGGTGGCTGGGCCCCATGTGAAGAGCACAGCGCGCCAGCTAAGCCACGTGGAATCGGCGCTGGGAGGTGAGGAGTGCTGCCCTGAGGGACCACCAAAACGGAGGCGCGACCTGGACACCGGGGGAGGCCTTAACGCCCGAGACTGACCCATCTGGTGGCTGCCCATCACAACATAGGCCACAGTGGCACAAGGCTTGGTGGTGTGGCCCGGCGCAGCGGTAGCGCCCGAAGTGGTGGGAGCCGGCGCATCCGGTGAGACAGCGGATACCTGCGGCCTGTTCTGAAGAGCCCCAGTGGCGCAAGAGGTGGTGCGGTGTATCGCCCTGCCTGGAGGTAGTCCTGCAGTGCCCGTATTCGCTCCCTGAGGCCTTGATCGCACGGCACCCACGCGCTGGTCACATCGAGTGAGGCGGGGGAGTAGGCCCCTTGCGACCTTAGGCGGGCCCCTCGAAGTCCCGCAGCCTCCTCGGTTGTTGGGTGAAGCGCTCGAAGCCCGGACAGGGCACCGGGCCTGATCGCCCCCCTCAGTGGCCAATCCAGGGGAGGCCAGGAGTTACGGAGGACCAGCGACTTGACGGCAATGGCCACACAAAAAGCCAAAAGAGACATTCAGAGCAAGGAATCCTCTATTAAAGATCTCCTCCAGAAGCCGGGTGGGAAGAAGACTGGGGGGATTAGCTCTGACTCTCCTGGGTCACGCCCTGGCGATGCTGAGATGGTCTCTGTCACGGGGCATGCTGCTGAGCCTGTCACAAAGGAATTCATGGAGCAGCTTTTCGGCGCACTGCGAGACGACTTCGCTGGGCTGCAACAAGACATGGCAGCCGACATTAAGCAGCTCAGAGTGGACCTCGGCGAGGTGGGAGATAGAGTGGACACTCTGGAGCACAATGGGGACAGGCGAGAGGAAGAACTCGCTGAACAAGCCCGGGAACTCATCGACCTCCAGGAGCGGCATGAGGAGCTATACCTTAAGGTGGAAGATTTGGAAAACCGCTCGAGGCGCTCCAACATCCGCATCAAAGGCGTACCACTCCAGGCGGACGGCGGCAGGCTCGAAGACTGGGTTCTCCGCCTCTTTAAACACATGGCTCCGGAACTGAGGGACCAGGAGGTCACGCTGGTTCGCACGCACCGTGCCGGGATCCCCGCCTCAGGCCCCGGCCAGCCACAGGACATCCTGACCTGCTTACACTCCTACAGGCAGAAGGAGGTTATTATGGCCGCCACACGTGAACGTCCAACAGTGGAGTTTGAGGGCCTCCAGGTGGGGGTGTACCAGGACCTCTCGCCCCTCACCCTTCAGAGGCATAAGGAATTGCGACCAGTCACAACATACCTCCATGAGCAGGGAATACACTACAGATGGGGGCACCCGTTCCGACTTTCCTTCGTTTGGAATAAAGAAGCGCATGGGGTGCGTAACTTACAGGAAGCGAAGGCCGTCCTTGGGAAGGCCCTGACAGTGGCTGAAGATTCGGATGCGACGGAGGGGGACCCAGGTTCGGGGAGGCTGCAGAGATCGGGCAGGAGAAGGGGCCCAAGGAGGGGGGCCCAGGCGAAGCCTTCCGAAGAGGAACGCCGAATGGAAAGAGAAGCCCTGCTGAGACAAATGTTAGACCGGGATGACCCTGCTGCCCAAGACAGTGATTGAATCGATCGGGTGCTGTCCTGAGATCCAGGGATGGGTAGAAGGGTCCGAGCTCAACATCCTGAGATATCGGTCTTGGAGGGGGGAGCCCCACCCTCGGAGAGGTGATGACCGATCGTTGGACTCATGGACCCCTGCACATTGGTGCGACTTGTTATCCTTGGAAGCCGACTTTGGAGTCTCCTTATGTTCTCTTTTCCTTTTCTTTCTCCTTTCTTTTTCTCTCTTTCTCCCCTTTCTATCCACGAGAGGTCTGCAGCACTTATGCAGACTGAGAGAGCTGATGCCACCCCACGGACAGGTAGGGCGCCTCATCGCTTTTGGCAGCGGGATGCGGCGGGAGGAGATGGGGAAGAGGGCACCAATCTGGGTAGGAGGGTGGACCTGCTGTGCATGCGGGGGAAGGCTGCCTGTGTGTTTTTTTTGCCCTTTCTCCTTTGAGATGCGCTGGCTCAGCAAAACGGCATGCACTTCTTGCCTTGTTGAAGGATGCTAGGTGTGATATTTGCCTCCTACAGGAGACCCACCTCATGCGGGCGGACTGGAAGCGGCTGCGCTCCCACTGGTTTGACAGACAATATTTTTCCTCGGGCCGGGAACGAAGGCTGGAGTGGCGATTCTTTTGGCTACGCATTTTCAGGGGAAAGTGATGGGAACGCACGTGGAGGTCGAGGGTCGCCTCCTGGCTCTGAGGGTGCCTCTGGGAGAGAGGATACACACAATAGCCTCGGTCTATAGCCCCAACGAGCACCAAGAGGCCTTCTTACGGGACACTATACCCTCGTGATTGTGCATCATACCACCCCATTTCCCTGCTCACCGTGGACCTGAAGATCTTCACCAGTATTTTGGCCTCCAGACTTGCCCCCCACATGCAGGGCATGGTTGACCCTGACCAATCAGGATTTATCCCGGACCGCAACTGCAGGGATGGGACTCGAAGACTCTGCCATTTACTAGATAAGTCGCAACAAACTCAGATCCCGGTGATACTTCTCTCGGTGGATGCCGAAAAGGCATTTGACCGGGTCCACTGGACTTATTTGCAACAGGTCCTCTGTTGATTTGGGCTCGGGGACAGATTTCGAAGATGGGTGGATTGCGTGTACCATGGTCCACAGGCCCGTATTCAGGTCAATGGGGTGGTCTCTCGCCCCTTCCGGATCGGACGCGGCACGAGGCACGCGGCACGCGGCAGGGGTGTCCCCTCTCTTCTTCGCGCTCTATATGGAGCCATTCGCTGAAAGGGTCCGCCAACTCCCTACGGTCACTGGAATCCGGATGGGTGACAGGGAACATAAGATCTCCCTGTACGCGGATGACGTGCTCCTTTTCTTAACGCACCCGTTGCTCTCTCTTCCCCCTCTGCTAGCGGAGGTCGACGCTTTTAGTGCGGCGTCAGGTTTTAAAATTAACCTGAAAAAGACTCAGGCCTTGAGCCTCACACTACCGGCGTCGGACCGACACCAATTATGGCTTCACTTCCCATTTTCCTGGGCCGCTACCGATATCACATACCTGGGGCTCCGGGTTTTCCCTACCACTGCGAAGACTGCTCAGGTGAACTATATGGAGGCACTGAACAAAGTGCGCCTGGAACTGAACAGTTGGAAGAAGCACGCCCTCTCCTGGCTGGGCAAGATTGTGGCCGTCAAAATGACGATTTTGCCCCGTCTGCTTTACATCATGCAGACGCTCCCCCTATGTCCGCACCCATGACGCTGGCTCAAATGCAGCAACTCATCAACAGCTTTATTTGGGGGGGAAAGAGACCGCGCATGGCTCGACATCTTACGTATCTGAAACAGGATGAGGGCGGCCTCGGTGTTCCGCATCTCAGGCGCTACTACAAAGGGGCGCAATTGCGTTGGATGTTCGAATGGTATCAACTAGAGAAAAGCATTGGTGTTTTATGGATAGGGGGGTCGCAGGGATTCACATCTGGAAGGTTCCTTGGCTACCCAGACGTCATCGGCCATTGGGTGCGTATCTCTCCCCAGTCTTGCTAGCCACCATGCAGGTGTGGGACAGGGTCCAGGAGAAGTGCCAGCTGTCCTCGGCTATCTCACCCTTGACCCCTTTTATTGGGAACCCGGATTTCCCCCCGGCCCTAAAGGGGAATACCTACTTGAAATGGCAAGACGCAAACTGTAAGCGTATAGGCAATATCTTTGACAAGCGGGGAATCTTGGATCCCCAAGGACGCGTATTGGCAGTACCTGGCACTGCGCCACTGGGTCACGCAGCCCCAGGTCCGTTCGCATGCAGGTCGGCTCCTCACAAAATTCGAGATTTGGTACATCACTCGCACCTCCAATAAACACCTTCTGTCAGATATTTATGGTTTTATCAACAGGGCAGGAACCCAGGCCAAATCCCCGGCGCAGCGTAGGTGGGAGGCAGAACTGAGCCGGGAGTTCTCCCCTAAGGAGTGGGCGGATATTATACACAGGGCCCGGGCATCCTCGTGCAGCACCTCAGGGAAGGAAATGCTCCTGAAAATTGCACACTATTGGTACTACACCCCGGTGAGGATCGCTAAATGGAAGCCCCGTAGCAGCAATCTCTGTTGGCGCAATTGCGGGCAGGAGGGTACACTGTCTCATATCCTGTGGCATTGCCCTAAGATACAGGCATTCTGGGAAAATGTTCTGCCCATAGTCGATCAGATATATCAGACAGAGCTCCCCAGATTTCCTAGCTCTATCTTGCGGGGGCTACCCAACCCTCTCACATACCCCCTCCGGGTTTGTAGAGGCAGGGCGATTACTCTAGCACTAGGGGCAGCCAAGCAGGTTCTCCTGGCAAAGTGGGGCACGACTGCCATCCCGACTAAGTTAGATTGGCTACACAAACTGTGGGAGGTGGTGGGAATGGAACGGATTACAGCGGGGATCAATCATTCACTTCCTAAATTCGACAAGACCTGGGGGTCCACGGTGGCCTACTTATCCTCAGAGTTCATAGAGCTTACCTGCCCTCGCTACTTACAAGTCTTGCGATTCCCTACAACTCACATAACAGATCCGCCGCATCCTCCGAAGTTCACTCAGCCCTAGACCCCTACCGAGTTACACCATATGCTGTGGGTGGTTCCCTGTCCTCTAGCCGCTCTGTTTCTCTCAGTCCTTTCTTTGCTTTCTTTCACCTCCTCTTTGCTTCCTCCCTTTCTCTTTAATAAAGTTTGCCTTTGAATAAGACTTTCCCCGCCGGCTGGTGGTTGTAGGTGGGCGTAATGTTTAAGATTGCAACATACTCAATAAAAAGAATTAAACCATAAATAGTTTCATCTGGGCCTCAAAAGGTGCCAGCATATCCCGAAAAAACTAAGAGTGAAATTGAGGCAGGGTGGCTTCCAATTGCCTGATACCTTAATCTATTGTTGAGCTGTTCAATTCAGACCACAAAAGGGCAACAGTGGCTAGCGATGTTAAAAAGTTATAACTGGGATAGCTCTCCAGCGTTTTATAAAAGTGTCAGATTAAAGACTCTCAGAACAGGGGTCTATTTATGGTTTTGTATAAATCTAGATGGACAATCCCCTACTACTCTGAAATGGCTCCCATTTAGAATTCCTGGGGGTACCCCCAAATGTTTGAGAGATGCTTTGAGCATACCTCTCATAGTAGTCATAGTTTGGGGGTACTTACCGGGAGAGGAGGGTTTGAAGCTGTGGGAATTTTTAGCTTAAAGACAAGCTTCCAGCTTTCTAAGTTTAAGTATATCCAACTTTCTTCTTTGTGTAGTGAGTCAAAATAAGATAATAAGTCTTTGGAGCTGGCAATATGGGTCAATATCCTTGAGACTCTGTGTTCAAGAAAGAAGTCTCCATGTGGTATGATCTTCTCTGTGAGGCTGAAGCCTTGACAAGATCACAGCTTGACGATATTTGGAAAGTGTACAGGTCTGCCCAGTGGCTGGAGTACATCTGGCAAATTTTGCTTACACTATTATATACCATTGTAAAATCCACCTCCCTTAAAATGAATCATTTGTTTATCTTGCACAGGGCATATTGGACCCCGTATAATATCTCACAAATGGGAGGAGCTTGAGGCGCTTAGTGTAAGGAGTGTACAGCTCCAGTTGTAAATGATATACATATGTTAGTGCAGTGTCCTGCCTTAACCCAATTTTGAGAAGGAGTAACTGAGCTAATTTCAGAAATATTGGGAAGAGAGTTTAAGGTAAGCCCACTGACAATACTATTTGGGGTACAAATGAAGGATTAGAGATGTCATCCCTGAAAGCAGACACATTTAATTTTTTATTTGATCTTCATAAGAGACATAGTACATGTAAAAAGTGGGTAAATGTAAACCCTTCCCTGAAGGAGGAGTGGATAGAGGAAGTTAGGAGAATTGGCAACCTAGATATTGTTACTGGAAAGGTGAAAAAGATCCATTTCTGGAAACAGATGAGTGTCTAGCTGCTTATATATAATAATAGGGCCATTGGTCCTATGGATACACCAATGGTGTAACCCACTCTCTTTTGTGGTGGATAAGTAGGAAAGAGCTTCTACACAAAAGAGGATGAAGTTTAGCATCTTTGATGTGGAGGAGGGTCTGCATAGACATTGGCCCTTTGGCAAATAAATGAGCAATGCATGACAGAGGTAATGAGGATAGAAAAAAAATGAAGGGCTGGGTCTTGAAGAAGAGGCAGGATTGGTGATATTGATGTCATTTCCAATTATCTGTATTTTTTCACTGAAAAAGTTAACTATGGTATTGCACTTGTCTATGGAGAGTGTGATAGGAGGCCCTGGAAGGGGGTTGATGCCATGGTTGATTGTCTTGAATGGTCCCTACTTCAGTTTGCAACTCTGGGGTATATGTACAAGAACTGCTGCTAACTAGCAATAGCATTAGTTAGCGGAAGTTTTCTTAACGCGGCCTATCACCAAAAACTAATGCCCTGTTAGCGATGTATTTAAAATACATCGCTACAAGGCAATAGTTTCAGGTAGCCATGGTGAAAACTGCTGCTAACACTAGTGAAGGTGATACAAATTCAGGCGTTAGCGGGCAAAAACTTACGAAAGGCCCATTGAATGAATTTTAGATTTATAAAACGCATGGTTACTCCAGGGAGTGTCCCCGAGCTGAGCATATAAATCAGGCCCTGGCGAGTCCGGTGCGAGTGGACTTCTAACTCTGTCTAAAAAGCCAGGTCTTCAGGTTCTTCTGGAAACTTGCCTCAGACTGTTCATGTCTTAGGCTAATTGGCATTGAATTCCAGAGCTTGGCTTCCCCCATTAGCAGCAAAAAACTCACATTAGTCAGCCCAACGTGACTTTTTTGCCTAGAGGCATAAATAGCCTATAAGTCCACCTCCAATGAAAAATAGGAAACAAAACCAATGGAATGCAGAATGGAGCAGCCAGGGCCAAGTGAAGTACAGATCAACCCCCCCCCCCCTCCCCAATCCCCCCAACAGCCAGGATGGCCAGCCAGAGTCCCAGGGGAAGAGAAAATTCAGGGCTACAATCATGAAAAGAGGCGCATCGCCTGGCAAAACCAGTGATGCATCACTTATCATTGTGCACTCCTTGCAGCACCATGGCATCCAAAACCTTGAAAGCGCGGCCAGTCCCCCGGGCCCGGAGGCCTCGCTGGACCTGCGTCTGGGACCCGGAATGGTATGCGGAGGTGCTGTGCCATGGCAGTAGACATTGAGGCGTTGGCGAACACTCTTACCTGGTGGTGACGTCTGCCAGGTCACATGGAGATAAATTGCTGACCTGTGTGAGAAGACTGCCTGGTGCCCCTTGGAGCTGTGAAAGGTAGAGGCGCTCCTGCGCACCAACGTAGGGAGGTCTGCATCGCATACCATGCGCCACCACTACACTGGGGTGCACGGAGGAGTTTACTAATGGTGGGCCGCACCTCTCTGCATCACAGGCCGGAGGATGTTGCGCTGGCCGGACGCTGTGGAGGGTGAGGCCCCTGAGCTGCACCAAACTTGTGTGGTGGAAGCGCTACAACTTCACGCCTAAGGGGGCCCTGTTGCATCACCTGCATCGGGATGTTCCCCAGCGGACTTGGCAGCGACTGCTATACCCAGGCTTGTGAAATCCCGCCTGGCTGAGGCTCCTGCTGGCTGAGTCACAGATTTTGAGAGAGTGCAGCGGATTGCGCCACGGTGTCAGTGTCCAGGTGAGGAGAAGGTTTGATGTGTAGCAGAGGAGGTCCAGGGATTGAGTCCGGGCCAGGAGTAGCACCTGTGGGTGACACACCCCAGTGACGGCTCATCCGCTATGGTGGAAGATTTGCCGCACTGCTTTCAAGCAGTGCAAGAAGAGGAAACATAGCATGATGATAACTTTCTGATGTACTGATGCTATGTTTCCTTTGCTTGGGGCTGCTCTACTCACGGAGCAGGGCAGGGGCGGAGTGGTATGCCCACTCAAGTGCACAATGACTGTTTGGTCGGCCCTCTCAGGCCACCCAAAGCAGTCATGCGCACATCCCTGTTCGCAATGCAGGCTGCATTACAGCCTGCATGGAGAACATGCCCACCCCTCCAGCCCCTGGCTGAAAGCCTTGTCACAGCACTCAAGAACAATAACAACGCTGAATTGCAGCCTTGTGATTGGCATAGGGGAGGGAGCCTGGCTGCCTGCTTCCTGTCCCTGGAAGTAGACTCAGGCGAGCAGGAGCACAGAAGATGCAGGACCCGGCCCCGAGGTAAGAATTTTTTCAAAAGATATTTACAACCTCCGCTCCCCCCACATCCCCGCCCCTTCCAGTGTCCTTTCCCGCGTTTTCCGCCTCCCAGCTGTCCAGTTCCACCCGTAGCACTACATAATGGGGGCTGCTGTGCGGCCATGCGCAGCGGGCATACAACTTGTGTGCCAAAGGCAAGCCCGTCTGCGTTCGTCCGCCCCTGGTCCACGCCCAGCACCAAGGACCCTTCCTCTCGGACACTCCACCGCTAAGACGCCAGCACCCTCCTCGCCATCAACCCTGGACGCCACACCGCATGCCATCTAGCAACACTGTCGAATTTTCTTGCACCCTGCGCCTGCCGAAACTGCAAATGCACCTTCTGCCACATCAGCACACCAGCGCCTCCTGCCGGCCAGCCGACCGACAGCACAGCCAACCAGCTCAACTGCATACTCCTCAATGTGCGGTCTCTCCACAAAGACGCAACAGAAATCTGGGACCTCCTCGACGCCACCCAGACATTGCCTTATTCACAGAAACCTGGACCTACCTCTGCTCTGGACCAGACATCGCCATCACCATCCACGACGGCTACAAATTCACCCGCATGGACCACCCCAAGTGGCCAGGAGGGGGCATTCCCATTGTCTAAAAAAGGCATACTCCGACTGACCACGCACTCTAATGACCCAACTGTGACCATGGAACACCTCCACTTCCAGATTCGGACCAACCCCAACACCACCCTCCGTGGCACCCTCACCCTTGCTCACTGTGCCACTGGATTCAAGCTAGCCTGGCTAAAGAAGGCTGACATACCCTGAAACCGGTCCCAGGATGCTTGTTTCCGGTCCAGGGAGGACCTGGCCTGGCAGTTCGGTCTGGACTGTTCCCATGGGGCACAGGGTCAAGACTGATTTGCATATGGCTGGGTCCAAACTGGGATGGCGTAGTGGGCAAAAGAACGATGGATTTAACCCAGATCTTTTGTCTGGGGGAGAATGTTTGCATTGTCAGCATTCCGTCCATCATTTGTTTGCTGTAACACTTTTCGCCCTAAGTGGGATGGGTATGCCCAGACGTGGGTCCCTTGCTCACTGTGCCACTGGATTCAAGCTAGCCTGGCTGAAGAAGGGTGACATACCCTGAAACCGGTCCCAGGATGCTTGTTTCCGGTCCAGGGAGGACCTGGCCTGGCAGTTCGGTCTGGACTGTTCCCATGGGGCACAGGGTCAAGATTGATTTGCATATGGCTGGGTCCAAACTGAAGTGGCGTAGTGGGCAAAAGAACGATGGATTTAACCCAGATCTTTTGACTGGGGGAGAATGTTTGCATTGTCAGCATTCCGTCCATCATTTGTTTGCTGTAACACTTTTCGCCCTAAGTGGGATGGGTATGCCCAGACGTGGGTCCCTTGCTCACTGTGCCACTGGATTCAAGCTAGCCTGGCTGAAGAAGAGTGACATACCCTGAAACCGGTCCCAGGATGCTTGTTTCCGGTCCAGGGAGGACCTGGCCTGGCAGTTCGGTCTGGACTGTTCCCATGGGGCACAGGGTCAAGACTGATTTGCATATGGCTTGGTCCAAACTGGGGTGGCGTAGTGGGCAAAAGAACGATGGATTTAACCCAGATCTTTTGACTGGGGGAGAGTGTTTGCATTGTCAGCATTCCGTCCATCATTTGTTTGCTGGGCCAGCCGATCGACAGCACAGCCAACCAGCTCAACTGCATCCTCCTCAATGTGCAGTCTCTCCACAAAGACGCAACAGAAATCTGGGACCTCCTCGACGCCACCTCTTCAGACATTGCCTTATTCACAGAAACCTGGACCAACCTCTGCTCTGGACCAGACATCGCCATCACCATCCACGACGGCTACACATTCACCCGCATCGACCACCTCAAGCGGCCAGGAGGGGGCATTCCCATTGTCTAAAAAAGTCACACTCCGACTGACCACGCACTCTAATGACCCAACGGTGACCATGGAACACCTCCACTTCCAGATCCGGACCAACTCCAACACCACCCTCCGTGGCACCCTCATCTACAGGCCCCCCGGGCCATGAACCCCCATTCACCGATGCCATTGTAGACCTCATCGCACCCCAGTCTCTCCCATCCACCGACTACATACTACTCGGAGACCTCAAGTTCCACCTGGACAACCCCAGTGACCAGAACACCACCCACCTCCTGGGGAACCTCCCCAACATCGGACTCAAGCAGCTAGTCACTGCACCAACAAACATAGCCTGACATACGCTCGAGCCCATCTTCTCCACCAGGGGGAACTTCACCTACAGCCACACCACAGGACTCTCCTATATCGACCATCATTGTTTACATCATGCCGTCACCACGCCCACCGTACACCATCGCCATCATTGCCCCCCGTCGCAGCTGGATCAAGGCCACAGAAGAACTTCATGTCAACTCCCTCAGCACCACCACTCCGCCAATGATTACAGATGGCAACACTGCAGCGCGCAACCTCCACCAATGGATCTCCTACTGCACCAACACCCTGGCACTCCTCAAGAAAAGACCAGGCAAACAACACTCCAAAAAGGCCAACTGGTTCACTCCCGCTCCCCACTAGTCCAGACCCACCTGCAGACGTCTTGAGAAGAGATGGAGCCACAACATCAATCAACTACGCAACACAGTCACCCTTGCACCATGGGGCAAGGGTGCCTGTGTTGGCTCATGGCAGCCATTGTGCACCAACGTACGGGGAAAAGACAGGGGGACTTATTCATGAGCCCCTTCTGACAGTTTCATCCCACCGGTGCATCATTTTCTTGATGCACTTGCAGCGTGATTTTTGCACCACGTTGCGCCGTATTTGCAAAGTGACGCATCTAAGCACATCCGTGACCTTGTGAAGCCCTGTGCCACATTGTATCTGCGATTGAGAAAACAATGGGACCCCCTGCAGAGAACACTAAATCCTAGGGCAGGGAAAATGCATTTGAGAACAAAAGACCTAGGCAATTAACTGGTCATACATTAACCTTTGTTAGACACATTGATAAGAACATTGACTCAGTGTACACAAACATTTATGTGTACACTGAGTCATGTTCTTATCAATGTGTCTAACAAAGGTTAATGTATGACCAGTTAATTGCCTAGGTCTTTTGTTCTCAAATCCACATTGTATCTGCATCAGGTATGATGTATGCAGGGTATGCGTTCCCACGCATCAAAGCCTCATAGGCGTGGCGCAGGAAAATCCATCAGATTTCACTGCAACAATTGTAGGACGCCACTGTGTCACTACCTTAAGCCTACCTCATGGCAGGTGTAAGGGGGATGCAGTGCCACAGGGATAGGATGGAGTTGCATCATGCTTGTGACACAACTGCAGCAATGCGTGATTTAGCACTGACAGATACGTCAGGATTCCAGACATATCTATCATTAATTGCGACATGGAGTGCCGTTCACTGAATACAGCGCATCCATGGTGTCGCAAGAAGGGTGTAGTGAAAAGTGTTGCAAATGCTGTTTTGTCACAGCGATGCAACACTTTTCATGAATGAGGCCCAGGAATGTGCCCTATCTTATTGATGGTATGCATTCCTGCCCTGCAGTTTTGTCGCAGGGCAGCGCAGCAACATTCCTTGCAGCGCTGTCCAGCACCAAAACCTTCTGAAATGAGGCCCCATGTGTTTGCACCATTTTAAAGACCAGCTATTTTATGGTGTTAATAAACTGCCTCTAACTGGAGTTAGAGGCAGTTTTTTGGGTTTTGGCCATACAAGTAATTCGTTGTAAATATCACGAAGTGGGGTTAGTGGCAGTTTTTGCACGGGAATGCCTATCTTGCATCTCATTTTTTTTAAGTCCCGATAACAGAAGTGGCGATCTTAAAAATTCACGTTTTTGCCGGAAAAGTGCCGCTAACTGCAGTTAGCGGCAACTTGTAAATACGGTGTTAAAAAAAAGCTGCCGTAACGTTAAAAAATTGACGCTATGGCGGCGTTAAGTCCTTGTACATATGCCCCTTCATTTTGGGTGGTGGTATAGTACTTGGCTTTGGCTGGTGAGATTTGTTGTCTGCATGTTGCACAGATGGACATCAGTAGCATAAGGTCATTATTTGTCTTCCATTTTGTCTTGTCTGAGGACAGAGTGGTCATTGTTGGTGAGGTATTCGGAGTACCGGGGATTCAGCTTGCATTTGTGTGTTGTATTTGAAATGTGGGTGTTCACATGATCTTCCAGACAGGTTTTAAAGTCATTTAGAAAGGTGTTAGTGTCAAATGTCGTGTTGATAGGGTGAAAGATGAGTTTGATGATGTTGATGATAGAATTTAAAAGTGCAAACTATTACCCTAAAAAGGGTATAATGGCACTAGAAGACAGAGAGGACAGCTAGCCCTGTTTTTAATTCCTTCAAACATTTAAGAAAGTTATTTTCACTTCTCAGGTGGAGCAGGATGGCATTCCATAATCTAGGAGCTAAAAACTAAAAGAATCTGCCCCCCTTTCCATATCCACTTAATTTTGGAAACCATTTAGAAAGGAGGCATTTGCAGATCGAAGTGACCGGCTGGGCGAACAGATCCTAAATTTCTTCATTATCGCTTCTGGGCTCTACATATAGTATGCTTTATATGCCATACAGATAGCTTTGAACTTACTTGTTTTGTTGTGTGGTAACCCGTGTAATGCTTGGAGAATGGGAGAGACTGAGTCATTCCATTTTATTCTGAATTATCTGTAGTTGTAGTCGGGTATAGTAGTTTTTGGCTACCCTAAGTACAGAGCATTACAATAATCAAAATAATGATTTTTACTCAGCACTCCAAAGTAAGTTACAAAAGCAATACAAATCCGCAGATAATATGAATCAATGGTCCATGTTTCAAAATAACACAGTAAAAAGTCCCATATGTAGATAGTATTCAGTTCTTTATTTCTCATGAAATTTAGAAATGAATAATAACTACATATGGGACTTTTACAGTGCTCTTTTGAAACATGGCCCACTAATTCATATTATCTGTGGATTCTTATTGCTTTTGTAACTTACTTTGGAATGCTGAGTAACATTTTATGATTGTATTTATGAGCAAGGTGATTATCTAGCAGAGGGTCTATGGTGGCTGGTCCCTCATACTCATGCACCCAGTCTTCCCTTACTTTTCTTTGGAATTAAGTAACTACACTATAGTGATAAGTCAGTATTGGTTGCTTCAACCATCTCTTGTAAGTCATTCATTACAATAATCAAGCCTAGATAGAATAGTTGCTTGAATTATCTTTTTGTGGCTTTGTTTAGGCAGCATGGGGAGAATTTTAATGATCGTTTTTTAGATCCTGGACACATGATCCCAATACTTTATTAATTTGTGTCTCCAAGTTCAGGTTATTGTCTTCTGTGACCCCCAGATTTTTCACATGTGCTACTGGTCTGGGAGTGTCACCCAAGTCATCCAGGCACCAGTTTATGGTATTAGAAATTGATTGTTGGCCAAAATCTCCATTCAGTTTTAGGGCATTTCTGCTCATCCAGTTGATCACAGCTGACAGATGATTGAATAAATCTCATACAGCTTGTACTTCATCTACCACTGAAACTACACTTTGGGTATCATCTGCGTAGGACATAAGGGAGAGCCGAAAGCTTTTGATAAGAGCTGTTAGAGGGGAGAGGTATATGTTTAACAGGAAGGGACTTAAGATGGATCCTTGTGGGATGCCCCACAGGAACAGATTTTCTTTAGAGGCATAAGATGCCATTCTGTCTGAGATCTTTGACATAAAATGATAAGAACCAATCCAGGGCTTTTCCTTGCACTCCTATTGTCTTTAATCTCTGAGATAAGGCAGTGTGAGATACTATGAATGCCACCAGATTAAAGGTAGCCTGACTGATGTGAGGTTATACCCCAAAACCAATCCAAGGATGCTTGTTTCTGGTCCAGGGAGGACCTGGCTTGGCAGTTCAGGCTGGACTGTTACCATGAGGAGCAGGGTCAAACTGATTTGCATTTGGCTTGGTCTCAACTGAGGTGGCATGGTGAGCAAAAGAATGATTGATTTAACCCAGATCTCTTGACTGGGGATGAATATTTATTTTGTTCTGCATTCCGTCCATCATTGTGTGTCTTTTGCTTTCTTGCCCTAAGTGCGCTGGTTACGCTCAGACGTGGATCCTGGGCCCACTTAGCCACTGGATTCAAGCTAACCTGGCTAATGAGGGGGTGATACCCCAGAACTGGCCCCAAGATGCTTGTTTCTGGTCCAGGAAAAACCTGACCTGGCAGTTCTGGCTTGACTGTTTCCATGGGGAGTATGGTCAAGATTGATTTGCATATGGCTGGGTCTAAACTAAAATAGTGTGGTGTGCAAAAAAATGATGGATTTAACCCAGATCTGTGACTGGGGGTGAGTGTTTGATTTGTTCAGCTTTCCATCTATCATCTGTTCTTTTTTCACTTGTATCAAATTGAGAGGCTCATCTTTTTCAATTTGTAGAGAGGACATACAAATTATAGCCACACCCCCTTCTTTCCCCATTTTTTCTGTCTTGGTGGATTACACTGTATCCATTAGGGATCGTGCTAGGAAGATTTGACCCTGCACAATCATTTACCAAAGTCTCTGTGAGACATAATAGGTCTAACTTTTCTATTTCTAAAACAATGGAGATCTCCTTCGTATGCTTACTAAAAGACAAAGAGTTTAGTAACATCCCTTTTAGTTTAGAGTGGGTAAGAGCTTTTTGACCTTCAACTTGCTTATGTTTCCCTCTTAGACCATTGTCTGTGCTTTCTAAATCTAATTTCTTAGAAGATGCAGTTTTTCACATCTGAATCTTGTGTGAGTATCCGTATTAGCAGCATTACCTGCATCCAGTGCTTCCGGGACCCTGATGGGCACATACGGGCTTGCCTTTGGTGCGCCCAGTGCATATGGCCGCACAGATGAAACTCCTTAATAGTGGAGTAGAGGGCAGCACATGAAGGACTAGACCACCGATGTCTCTCCTTCCAAGATGGTGGAGCCCGATATTTAAAATAAAAGCAGACTTAAAACATTAAATACCATTTCGACCTAATAATAAAAAGTGCAAGTGCGATTTCACTATATATCTTTAAAACAACTCACCTTTGCTAAAACTGCATTATGATTGTGGTCAGTAGTCACCCAGAAAACTTCACCAAAAATTCAGCCCCTTCTTACCTCCCTTCCAAACAGGTCAGATTCAAGAACAAATTCATAACAATGCACACATTCAGGCAAAGAAGACCGTAAAAAGACAATAAAGTTAGAACTTTATGTTGCCAATGAAGAGGTCTTTGAAGGATCTGTTGGGCTGTTTTTCTTTTCTTGGCAAACATTAATATGTTATTGAAAGCTGAGCAGGGAGATGCTGAGGTCTTCGTTCAAGTTATAGGATGTTTACATTGGACGGTTTGTTGGTTGGATGGAGATGTAACCTGCTTTGACATGGAAACAAAAACTTTGTAGAATGTACGGTTTTAGAGGTTAGCAGTTCACTAGTGACAGTTTTGGCAATCAACTGTTCAAATAGGTAGACTTGGGAGTCACAGGGATAGCTTATCCAGTCCAGATAATTTTATGGGCAATACTGGAAACTGTAATCAGCCCAGGCAAAAATGCTCAATACAAGCCAACGCTGTAGCTAGGCACTACTTAAATGGAGCTTTGGGGTCAATGGATCATGGTAGTCAATCCTGCTCTGAAATTAACTCCTGAGCTGGATGCTAATGGGGAAATGCCAGAATTGGACAATGGCTAGTTGTTTTTGCATGCCAGAAACTCTTTATTTTCATTGCATTGTTATACTTGTAATCTTGAGTTTATAACGCCATATGACGGACAATAAGTATTGGAATGCAAAGAAAAAAACGTAGTCTGGAGACCCCATTCTACATGGAATCATGGAACTTGTGGTGTCTACTCCTCACAATCTCTCTGAAGACGTTGCAACAATTCCCATTTGTCCTACCACTAGTTCTACATTTTCCTTTATTGCAATGCCCTGGAAACAGTTTCGCTATTTTTAAATGAATCAAAGAAATTGCATTCTCTGAGGTCGTTTCCTGATCTTAGTTGAAGAGAGACATTTTGCTAAATTGGACATTTAGAGCAGTGCATGAGTCTGCAATGTATTGTAACAACACCAGCACAAAGTCGGTCTTCCTCTCTCTCAATCTGCTGTTGATGCAAAAGCCATTATGATTTAGAAAGACATACATTGTCTCAAAGGTTACTTTGAAGCCATTTGGCTATGGTGAGTGCCACCAAGTTCTGACAAAGAAATCAAGTACTCTATCAATAGAATGTGCCAGCAAGGGGAACAGTGCTGACAAATTTCCTGTGAAGTCTTTATTTTTCCCCAACATAGGACTAAATGTGTTAGACAACACCCAGCTCATTCTCTCCCTCACCAAGGACCCCGACATCGCCAGGCACAACTTCCAGGGAGGAATAAAGGATCTCGGAACCTGAATGAGCAGCAGCTGCCAGAAGCTCAACTCTGAGAAAATGGAAGTCCTCATCCTCGGATCCACAACCTCCACGTGGGACGACACCTGGTGGCCCCGCCCTCTGCATCTCTCCCACTCCCACAGACCACGCCTGCAACCTCGGCATCATACTCGACTCCTCCTCACCATGAACCGACAGATCAACGCCGTATCCTCCACATGCTTCAACACCCTCCGCATACTCTGCAAGACCTTCAAATGGATCCCCCCCAAATCCAGGAAGACCGTCATCAACGCACTCATCACCAGCAGACTGGACTACAGGAACGCCGTATACGCCGGACTCAACAAATCTCTACTCCACAAACTCCAGATTGTCCAGAACGCCACAGCCAGACTTGTCCTCAGCATCCCACGACAAGAACACATCACCCAGCACCTACGAGACGTCCACTGGCTCCCGGTCAAAAAAAAAGTGACCTTCAAGCTGCTCACACACTCCTACAAAGCCCTCCACAACACCAGACTCCAATACCTCAATGAACGAACCTCCTTCTATGCCCCCAAGAGAAACCTCCGCTCTGCTGACCTAGCCTTGGCCGAAATCCCCCGCATCCACAGAGCCAGAACGGGAGGCTGATCCTTCTCCTGCTTCATGGCCAAGACCTGAAACAAACTCCCCCCCAGCATCAGACGAAGCCCCACGTTGCAAGCATTCAGGAAGAGACTCAAGACCTGGCTTTTCGAATGACCGAGCTGCCCGATTCCCCCCCCCAGCGCGTGTGAGTAGTGCGCTCTAAAAAATCGCTGATTGATTGATGGAGACAAAAATACCTATTCTTTTTTCTGCTACAATTTGATAAGTATAAGATTCTCCAAAACTACTATGTTCTATTTATTATTGGGTGGCTGTGATTTACAGGGGCATATTTACCAATATGTCTCACAGCGCAGCAAAGTTAGTCACCTTGCTGCGCTGCGTGACAGAGAAAGGGCAGGAATGCAACATATTTAACCTAATATGGCGCATTCCTGCCTTTTCCCAGTGCTGGCACACAGTTTGCTGCCTAGCGCCAACGCAGGCACGCTTGCACCATGATGCAAGGGTGCCTGCGTTGTATGCAGGATTGTTTTTATGCAGGAAGGGACACCTTCCTGCAAAAACCAATCCCTGAGGGATTTTCCTCTTTTTATGTGTGCTGTAGAAATGCAGCACACATAGAAAGAAGGAAAAAGGAGGAGAAATAAACATATTTCTCCCATTACACCTCACCTAGTGAGGCATAGCAGTTTTGGTGCATTCCCAGGTCTACAACTTACGTTAAATCTGGCAATGCATCAAAATCTAGGAGTTTTGCATGGCAACACCCATGGAACGCCTCCCAAAGTAACACAGTGCTGCGATTTGCGCTGCATTATTCTGAATTTATCAAGCCACTCAGGGCCAAGTAAGGTGGCCTTGCGTGACTTGATAAATCACATTAACGGTTTGTGTCGAGCATACACCACGTTGTAAGGTGCAAAACCAATGCAACCCTTTCATAAATATGGCCAAAAGTGATTTTCAGTCTAGAGAAAACTTTTAGACTCTTCATAAAAACTTTAAACGTATTTTAATTTAATTGTTATAATGATGTTTCCCTGTAAGCATGCACAAAACAGGATGTGGTTCTAAGAAATTAAGCAGGGGCGGTGCGTCCATTGGGGCGTTGGGGCGTAGCCCCCGCCCGCAGCTCCTCGGCGTCTTTGAACCTAAGTAAACAATCAGTTTACTTAAGTTCAAAGAGCCGAGGGAGGACTGACAATCATGTCAGTCAGCATGACGTCGGACCGCCCACCCTTCAGAGTCTGAAGGGGGTGGGCGGTCCTGCGTCATGTTGACTGACATGATTGTCAGAGGGACCAGGGGCAGCAGGCAGCACTGCAGCACAAGTGCGCATGAGTGGGCAAGGGCACCGAATTTTCGCGCCGTGCCCAGTCATGCGCATTTGTGTGTGTACTGGCTTGCGCATGCCCATTAGGAGAGCGAGGGTTGAGCAAAGGCTCAAACCTCGGTCTCCTAATGGGCAGGCGGGCGAGAGGTAACCGTGCCCTAAGCCAATCCTGGCGCTGCCAGCAGCGCCAGGATTGGCTGAGAGGGGCTGTAGGCAGGGCCAAACGGAGTCGGACCCGAGGCGGCGCGGACGGCGGACCTCCTCAGAGTCAGGTAGGATTTTCTTTTTTATTTCAAGAATCCCCCGGGCCCCCGGCACAACCCCCCCCCCCGCAAGCCCCCCGCGAGCCGCGTCTGTCTAAACTGCACAATATGTAATCCTGGATTCTAATCCCGGCGTCCCCACGTGTCCGAACGGTGTGATTCATGACCAATCTATTGTTTTACTTCACTCGGTTTCATTTTCCTTTCTCCTCCAGTTTAAGAGCACACTGAAGTAATTCAGTGCAGGGTGTGTGCTCTACAAAGCCTCGCCTATATATGGTTCATATAAAATAATAAAGCTTCACATTTAACAATTTTATAGGCTACATAGATATAGAGGACATGACAGGCTGACATTTTACGTCGCTCGTGGCAACGTCATCATGGCATGAGGTAATCCTGAATGTTTAAAGTTAAAAAAAAAGTATTGCTGTAAATAAATGTCCCTCAATTTAGTGATACGATTGTATGAACTTTATTGAAACACCAGGACAGGTTTATTTTTTTATTTTTTATTCTTTATCATATTTTTAATTACAATTGTTTTCCGATTTACATCTCTGGATGGTTTCGGCTAGTGCTTTGTCTCTTCTCAAGGCTGTCACGCAGGCAGCATCGTGGTGTGCAGAAAGGGAGAACGAAGGCATGAGAGAGAGGTTGACAGGCCAAGTGAGAGAGGAAGGGGAGGGAAGAGAAGCCATGAATGGGATGGTGAGAAAGAGAGCGAGAGATCGGAGCAAGCGGTGAGCAATACACAGAAAGGGTTGGCAGTTAGTAAAAGACAGGCACCGCATGACAAAAAGTGAGTGGGAGCCAACAAGAAAAGTCGGGGAAACTAGCACCAGGGTAGGGCACAGGCAGAAAGGCAGGTGTGCGGGATACGAATAAGCTAGAGCCTAGAGCGATAGAAATAAACAGATAGCGGTGGGGGAGAAAGAGGTGAGGAGAGGTAGAGGCGAGGATAAGCGGAAGCGTGTGCACCACACCAGGCTTGGCAGCTTTATCTCCCACCTTCGCGCCTAAGTGGTAAGCTAGCGTCCAGGTTATGTTACCTTTCATGTTAATTATGCTCGCACTGTGCAAGAGAGAAGGAGTGGGAAGATCGACTGGGGGTGTTGCGATGTGTTTCAAATAAAACCTGTTTATTTATATGGCGCATAAGGCGGATTGCAGGTTGTCTGTGCGCTTTGCAAAGCTCTAGAAATATGTCTATTTTTATCCTAAAAAACTGGCACATATTGGCTTGTCTTGGAAAGGATGAAAGGCGGAGTCACAGCACCGGACTCTAAGCCTGTGAACTGCAAGTTGCACACAGATCTTTGCAGCAGATGCCCTACCAGCTGTTGTGTTTTTTAAATTTATTTATTCAGTGAGGTTTGTTTCGTGTCAGAATGGCAGCCTTGCGGCTCGTTGCAGAGGTTGAACAGCAGCCAACAAGATCAGGGCATGGCACGGGGGTAACTCAAACGAAATCTAAGAGTGGCACGGAAAGGCAAACTGCTGCCAACTTGGCCCGCATGAACACTCTTTCTCCCGGCTACAGTGCAAGTGTTATTTATCAAGGGATGATGTGAGCCTTGCAAACAAAATGAAATAGGGGTTCCGGGCAGTCACGTCGGCACATTTCATGCCTCGTCTTTGCACGGTACCTACATGTTGTATGTATCCCTGCTTTCTTCTTGATGCTATTGATTTAAGTCTTTTCTCGTTTTCGTTCTACTTCCCTCCATTGTTTGTTTTTTGATCCATTTTCCCAAAATGAAAGTCAGGTTTTGTGTCTAGCACTGGCCCACAAGGTTTGGTGTACAGCGTAGTTACACAAAAAAGTGTTGCCTCACTTTTCCTCGTGGACTAGCGCTGGACACCCCTGCATCTTAAATAAGTTAAATGTTATTCTCAGAGAGGCGACTCTGGTGCGAGCTGTTTTCGTTTGTGACCTAGCTGGGACTTTGTGGGCATCTGAGGGAGCCATCTCCCTGTGTTTTTGTTAACACCACTGTGACAAAACACATGTTGAAAGAGCCCAGCCCCCATGGTCACAATTGTTTCAGTGCTGAAACGAATGTGGCCAGAAATGTGGGCTTGGGAGTCCTAGCATGAGCTGTCCTGCTGGCTATAAAGCCAAGATTTGATAAAGGTGCCCTTTGACAAATCGGAGTTGACCCGAGATGCAGCTGGGATGAGGACGAGATAAAAGAAGTGGGCTGAGAGATGAAAAGGAAGAAGGAGATGTAGGAAAGGAATAGGGCAGCAGAGGCACAGAAGAAAAAATGTCAGTGAAAAAGTTGGCGACTGAGAAACGTAGATGAAGAAACAAAATGGAACATGATAGGGAGTGAGATGTTATAGGCAGAGTCACAGAGGGGAAAGGAGGAACCGCTGTTGGTGTAATATGGACAGAGAGTTAAAATAAAAGCGTAAGAGGAGAGAGAGAGGGAAAGGAAGAGTGGGAAGAAGTAGCCACGGATCAAGAAATGGAAAGGGCGGGAGCAAAGGGGAGTGCAAAGAGTGACAATGAAAGGAGGGGACAGGGAGTGCAGATGAGAGAGAGGTTCACAGAGAGGAGGGATGGACAGAGGGGAGTGCAAAGAGTGACAATGAGAGGAGAGTGACAGGGATGGAGATGAGAGACAAGTTCACAGAGAGGAGAAAGGGACAGAGGGGAGGGGAACGAGTGTCAATGAGAGGGGGTGACAGATGCAGATGAGAGAGATTTGCAGGGAGGGACAAAGGGAAGTGGGAAGAGGTACAGCAAGGAGAGTCACACGGATGGAGATAAAGAGCGTGTGATGAGGTTCATAAGGGCCAAATGAGAGTGGAAAGAATGGCAATGAGAGGAGAGTGACAGAGATGGAGGTCAGAGAGAGAGGTTCACAGAGAGGAGGGAAGGGCAAAAGGGAGTGGAAAGAGTGACAGCAAAGAGAGAGTGACACGGATGGAGATGAAGAGCGTGAGATGAGATTCATAAGGGCCAAATGAGAGTGGAAAGAGTGGCAATGAGAGGAGAGTGACAGAGAGAGAGGTTCACAGAGAGGAGGGGGAGGGCAAAGGGGAGTGAAAAGAGTGACAGCAAGGAGAGAGTGAAAGGATGAACATGAAAGAGGGTGCAATTCAGGCAGAGCTGTATGGGGGAAACAGGAGGTAGAAAGAGTGATGGGGGAGACCTAAAGGTGAGGGGAAGTGCAGAGGGCAGCTGAGGAGAGGGTGGCAGAGATGGTGAAGGGTGTGAGACACAAACACACCAAAACACAGAAATGAGTGGGAGGCAGAAAAAGGAAGGTGGTCATTTTTGAACACAGAAAGAAACTCGACTTGCTGGGACAAGCACTCAGTATTTCCTCATCCAGCCCAGCGCGTCTCATGGAAGCTCCCAGAAAGGGGAAGGTGTGACCAGGGGTGCTTGTGAGGTGGCACCAGGCCCAGTATGTCTGGCTGCGGGTTTTGTGTTTGTCACTTTGTGAGTAAATCGAGTATTTCAACGTCTGCTTGCAGCTGCAGCAGTCTCTGTCTACTTTTTTGTGTACAGGTCTTTAAGCCTAAACAAATGTTTGTGACTCGTGCTTTATGTGTGTACTTGATAGTGTTTGAGTGTGTGTTTGTACTTGTGTTGGGGTGAAGTTGATGGATATAAGGATGTTGTTACAGATCCTGTCAGAACACTTTCGCAAGTGCTTTATCAACCTTCCTGCTTCCTCAAATTTGCTTGAAAATGCTCCATTTATCCACTCTTTTTCAAAATTTTCTCGGGGGAGAACCCCCCAGTGCAGTACCACGATAACTTTACGCCCCACCACTTTCAAATGTCACCAGCCACCACTGAAATTAAGGTATGTTTTAATTAACATAATTTCCTTCCGCAGCTGTCGTGGGCATTTTGCAGATTTTCTAAGTTGTAGTTGATCAGTAAAATCTTGCATATAATGAGTTAGGTAGACTTGCAATTTTATTAAACCAGGAACAACCTTTTGTATTCAAAGCAGGCACATTTTTGATTCTCATTGTTCATATGGGACAGACATCAGAGTGATGAATTCTCAAAATGGACAGTATCAGCCTACCAAAGCTAAGCCTGGGCAAAATTTTTAACACAGCAGAGTACTTGGAGAAATTTTTGTAATTTCACATTACTCTTTTGATGCAAAGTTCCTGAAAATTATGAGGTTACAATTGTTCTCGTAACGTGGAGTTATCTGGGACAAAATCCCTAACAAAAGCACAGGAAGAGAGCGTTAGCCGTTGCTGGCTGTTGCTGTTATTGTTGTGTTGCATTTAGCACCATTTCCCTAGAATAAAATGTATCCTCAGGTTCATTTTGGACTTGAGGGCGCATTTTGCATTTCAAAAGTGTTACAGCCCTCACAGAATTCTGCGTAATCTGGGGTAATTTTGCTGTAATTTTTCTTAATTATGTCACAGCAAACTGCACAAGTTAAGCCAAACCCTATGTCAGTGGTGGGTCGCAGAGGGAGTGCTGCAGGCGGTGGGGCGGGACTGGGTGGTGGGTAATGGAGTCGGACATACGACGGGCAGGAGTAAGGTAAGTAAATAAATAAATAAATAAAACTATTTACCTTGCGCTCGCTGTATAGCCAACTCGGCGATGCAGCGAGCGCAAAGTAAATATTTTTATTTATTTATTTACTTACCTTACTCCTGCCTGTCGTATGTCCAACTCCACTACCCCCCCACCCAGCCCCTCCCCCGCCCTACCGCCCGCAGCACTCCCTTTGCGAGCCACCACTGCCCTATGTAACAAAACCAGGCTACTGAAACTCCATTTTGTTAAATTATCATAATGGAGAAATCCATGAAAATCTGAAGATTTTAGTAGGAAAAACATACTGACCCAAGTTAAAATAACCCATCCAGTACATGTATTATACAAAACAGTAAGGGTCTGATTTACAGAAGCCCTCGGCACTCGTGATGGAGGCCCCCGAGTCGTGGGGGAGTCTCTGCACTCGGGGCAGAATCTCAGCAATGAGAATTCTTATTGGAGAGACTCCCCCCAGAGTGCGGAGACTCCCCCACGACTGTGGGGCCTCGGCTACCAGTGCAGAGGCCGTTTGTGAATCAGGCCCAAAACTCTCCACAATTCCTAAAACACTAGGAACTGGAGAATAAATAAAAAATCGAAACAGAGTTAAAGTGGTATCCTTTTTTCTATATTAACCATCACATAGAATGGAAGATGCTAAGCAGAAGTGAGAAGAGAGGTAAAGGTTAGAGGGTAAAAAGGAATGGAGTGCCAGCAAAGGATTAGGGAACAGTTTGGAGAGGAAGAAAGTTGGCCTCACCATTCCTGAGCAAAAATAGAAGAAGATGGAGGTAGAGGGAAGAAAGGTGTTTATTTGACACAGAGAGACTCCCACCATGAAAACTTAGGAATACGGGAGAAAGGGGAGGAGCAGGAAAGGAGGTTAATTGGGGACCTACCTCAAAAAGAGAAGGAGGCGGGAAACAAGAAAAGAAAAAGGGTGTATTTTCAGTGGTGAAGTCCCTCTAAAAGAAAAGAAAAGAAAGAGAATTTATGGAGAACAACCTCACCTAAATTAATGTTCTTCAAGAAGGCTATACACTGGGTTGATTTTGTTAACCTGATGAAAGCTATTCATTGTGAAAAAATTGTTAAAAGAGGATCAACGTAAACAGGGCATCATAATTGTTTTCGCCAGGCTAGTTTTTACCAACATCTCATAAAAACATTCATATTTGTGCAGCTGTTCATGTAAGCAATGCTGCACAGGGAAACATGCCTTTTATAAGTCATTGTTCTCTTGTTTTAAAGTCTAGTTCTTCAATTGAATTAAACCAAAACTGTAGCTTCCAAAATGCAGAGACTTGTTACAAACATTAGAAATGAGGTTATTATAACTAATCATCTGGACCCCCTGAATTCCTTCATCTGAATGCAACTCACAGAACTCTTAATTATCTTTTCCCAACAAACCTCCATTGTCTCCCACACCCATCTATCTCCTCATTGCCCTAACAGCCTACTCAATGGTTGTTTCTTGATCCAGTCGTACTTACTTCCAACTCTTCGCAGTTACAGTATGTATCACCCATCTGCAGTCATTCACACCAGCGCTGTATATTACTGCAAAGATAATTTTATTTAAACCTGTATATGTCTGCTTGAAGGACTGGCCAGTACTGAAATATGTTCTGGCAGGCTCGCCCTCTCCAATGGCAGTAATTCTTTTATGAGGTGAGAAATGCCTTTCAGGTGGAGAAAAATCGGCTTTGTGTGCCAGCTGCCTTCTGTCAGGAAGGCAGCGAGAAGTAATCTACAGGCAACTCACCATTAGTTATCTTAGTATGTGGAAGAGGGCATGGACAAGAGCAGCAGAGGTTATATCACTTACCAGATTTGGGTCTGAACATTAGAAAAATGTATACTAATCAGGGTCCTATTGGGAGAAAGATATTTGCAGATGGTGTGTTCCCAGCAAAGATGTCTATGCCTACAACCAGAAGGGTTCTAGCCTCAGAACAAGCCAGTGTTGGATTTATTAGGACATCTATTAAATGGAAATTCTGACGCCGACACAATGGCACTAGGGCCCTGCCATCTTGCAAGCATCCAAACTCATTATTTCATCAGATTATTTACAATAGAAATGCAGGACGTGCTGCTAAAAGAAGACAGGTTTCTCTTTATATTGGATTAGTATTCAATTTTCACCAGTCACTGACTAGTAGCCCCTGTCAGATAGAGTTCCTACTATCAGCCCTTGTGAACACGTTTGGACTTGGAGGAAGAACAAAAAGGACTAACCTTCTGTAGCTGCAAGAAAGAAAAATGAATCTGGACCTGCTCTACTTTAGGACCCATTTCTGGAAGTGCTTCTTGAGTGTTAGCCAAGCTGGCCACTTGTTGTTTTCAAGAGTTAAAAAGGAGAAGAATTACATTTTGAAAGAACCAGTAGATCAATTGGGACTGGAAACCGTAATGGAAGCTGTTGATGGAAAAGTGGTTCAGCGTGCATGCTAAGATAGCTTCATATGTCTGGGATAGAGTGACTGCTTGAAAGGTATGAAATAAGGATCTATCCTGCGTGTGATCTAAACCCAACTCATTCCCCACTTCTTGTGTTCTTAATATTTCAAAATCTTTTTGGATATTGATGATTTTTTCCTCAAAGAATGTTGCGATGTCATTACAGAGAGATTGAGAGGGAGGGACCTCTGAGTGTAGGGCTTTAGGATCCATAAAAGAACTCATGATAGCGAATATCTCTTTTTGGTTTTGCTTTGCCAGAGCTATTTTATTCCCAAAATATTTTTTTTACGAGTATGATGGCTGTATGGTATTGCTTCCTAAATGATTTAAAGGTCTGAAGATGTGCTACCTCATAGCCCCTTCTCCATCTACGTTCTAGTTGTTTACTGTGTAGGTGGAGCTCCGGTAGCTCTTTAGTAAACCAAGGATCATTACGTGATTTTATTTTGCCCCTTCTAGAGGAATGTTTTAGAGGCATTAAGTCATCACATACGGCCCCCATCCAGGTATTAAAGCGATGGGAGTCTTCCGCTGGCTCTCCGGTCAGTATCGGAATTTTTTCTTGGGCAATTTTGGGCATGATAGGATTAGTGGCTAATAAATGCCATTTCCGTTTTGTTACCCCTATAGGGCTATTCTTAGTTGTTTGTGGCCCTTTAGATATTGGGATAACCAGGGGGATGAAAAAGTGGTCTGACCACGCCTGAGGGATAGATGCCTCTACACGAATAGAGGGAGAATTAGAACAAACACCATCTAATGTGTGTCCTGCCTTATGTGTCGGGCCTTGAACTAATTGATTCAGGCCAAGGGGAGTAATAATATCCAAGAATGTAGTAACCCCAGAGTTATCACCACATTCTAGGTGGAGGTTTAAGTCCCCGAGCAGTGTAAAGTTGGCATATCTAAGCAGAGCTTGACCAAGAGTTTCCCCTAGTGAGTCTAAAAATGTGCCACTATTGCCAGGGGGATGATAAATTAGGGCTCCCGCGAATGAGGTTGAACCATTTACGGCACAGCAGAAGCCGAGACTTTCGGCTCCCTTGAGTTCATGTAGGATAAAATTCTCCCATACTTGAGTATCTCTATGAATGATGGCCACCCCTCCACCCCTACCATCCTCTCTGTCTTTCCTACAGATGGTATAATTAGGGGGTAGGGCAACTGTAATATCGGGGTTGCAATCTTCCTTAAGCCATGTTTCGGTAATGCATAGGAAGTCTAAGTCGTTGTCAATGATTAGTTCCCTGATGTCCAATGCGTGTTTGACTAGGGAGCGTGCGTTAATTAAGCCCCCCCTCATTACCAATTCCTGACTGGCCTTTTTGTTTTCTGGCCTTCCCAGGTTAAATTTCATTGGTGGTAGCTGCTCTCTACATTCTCTACAACTAATAGGGCCTCTAATTTTGTCCACATCCAAATGATGTCAACACTGATTTTTAGTATTTAATTGCTTTAAATAGGTGGAAGAAAGTACCTTATCTGGTTGTAATCCGGAAGCATGGCTGGTGCTAGACGCATTCCGGACGCGGACGGGCGCAGACGGGCTTGCCTTTGGTGCGCCTTCGGCGCGCCACCGGCGCGGCGGCTGCGCGTCGGCGCCATTAGCTGTATTTGTAGCTGCAATGCCGGTATGCATGTGTGGAGACTAGACTGTCCCCTACACAAGATGGCGTCTATTGAATGTCCCACCGGAAGTGAGGGCAAATCTGGCGTCACTGTTCCTTCCACACAATCAGCAAAGGCTGTGGTGGACCGGGGAACCAACGCGAAGAAACAAGAAGCACACAGGTAAATAGCGTTTCTAACAGTATGCCCAACCCTACCAGTTCTAAAAAAATAACTTCATGTTGTCTTGTTGCGGCGAGTTTTAAAAAGAAATAATGAACAGTGCCTTAAAATACACAGCGTATTGTAGTAGCGACGATTTTAAATTTAAAAGTGAGTTAAAAGAAATAGTCCGGAGCGTGACTGCCTCCAAAGCCTACTAGCAGCTTTTATCTGATGCGCGTCGGCGCCACCAGCTGTATTTGTAGCTGCAATGCCGGTGTGCTTGTGTGGAGACTAGACCGTCCCCTACGCAAGATGGCGTCTATTGAATGTCCCACCGGAAGTGAGGGCAAATCTGGCGTCACTGTTCCTTCCACACAATCAGCAAAGGCTGTGGTGGACCAGGGGAACCAACGCGAAGAAACAAGAAGCACACAGGTAAAAAGCGTTTCTAACAGTATGCCCAACCCTACCAGTTCTAAAAAAATAACTTCATGTTGTCTTGTTGCGGCGAGTTTTAAAAAGAAATAATGAACAGTGCCTTAAAATACACAGCGTATTGTAGTAGCGACGATTTTAAATTTAAAAGTGAGTTAAAAGCAATAGTCCGGAGCGTGACTGCCTCCAAAGCCTACTAGCAGCTTTTATCTGATGCGCGTCGGCGCCTCCAGCTGTATTTGTAGCTGCAATGCCGGTATGCTTGTGTGGAGACTAGACCGTCCCCTACGCAAGATGGCGTCTGTTGAATGTCTCACCGGAAGTGAGGGCCAATCTGGCGTCACTGTTCCTTCCACACAATCAGCAAAGGCTGTGGTGGACTGGGGAACCAACGCGAAGAAACAAGAAGCACACAGGTAAAAAGAGTTTCTAACAGTATGCCCAACCCTACCAGTTCTAAAAAAATAACTTCATGTTGTCTTGTTGCGGCGAGTTTTAAAAAGAAAAATGAACAGTGCCTTAAAATACACAGCGTATTGTAGTAGCGACGATTTTAAATTTAAAAGTGAGTTAAAAGCAATAGTCCGGAGCATGACTGCCTCCAAAGCCTACTAGCAGCTTTTATCTATAGCTCTGGCAAAGCAAAACCAAAAGAGATATTCGCTATCGTGAATTCTTTTATGGATCCTAAAGCCCTACACTCAGAGGTCCCTCCCTCTCAATCTCTCTGTAATGACATCGCAACATTCTTTGAGGAAAAAATCATCAATATCCAAAAGATTTCGAAATATTAAGAACAGAAGAAGTGGGGAGTGAGTTGGGTTTAGATCACACGCAGGATAGACCCTTATTTCATACCTTTCAAGCAGTCACTCTATCCCAGACATATGAAGCTATCTTAGCATGTAAATCAGGTTCCCCACGTGATGCTTGTCCCCCAATAATATTGCATCATATTTTGGATATAGTGAATCCCGTGATCAATAGGATTGTGAACTCCTCGCTGTCTTCTGGCATAGTGCCTGATGCGTGGAAATTCGCAATAGTGAAGCCCCTAAAGAAAAAACAAAATATCGATTCTGCCAATCTCTCCAACTATAGGCCCATATCCTTACTACCAATCTTGGGTAAGGTTACTGAAAAAATGGTCTTTAAGGAACTTTCTTATTTTGTAGAGTCAGCCCAGATCCTCCATCCTCGACAATCGGGCTTCCGCCCGAAATACTCCACAGAATCAGCCCTACTGGAGATATCTGATACTCTGAAATTAATTACCGACAATGGCAGGAAGGCAGTGTTGATCCTTTTAGATCTGTCAGCTGCCTTCGATACTATATCTCATGACATCCTCTTGGCCAGATTAAAATCTTGCGGCATTTCCAACACAGCTCTGGTCTGGATCACATCCTTCCTGTCCAATCGGAAGCAAGCAGTCTCCCTGGGCACCTTTCTTTCCTCAGAACGGACCATCAACACAGGAGTCCCCCAGAGGGCCTCACTTGAGTCCACTCTTGTTTAACGTATATATGGCCCCACTTATCTCCCTCATTTCGGCCCTACGGGATAGAAAACAACATCCTATGCGGATGATACGCAGCTGATCTTGTCCCTTGAGAAAAACTCCACAGAGGCTGAAGAAAATTTTAAATCTTGTCTCACAGCGGTCATCACTTGGATAAAAAACAACCATCTCCGTTGTAATACGGACAAGACAGAAATCCTGTTGATCGGGAAAGACAATCCCTTTCAACCGAAGGATTGGTGGCCGGAAGAGGCAGCAGCTCCCCTGCCACAGTGGAGGTGGCCAAGAATTTGGGGGTATGGTTTGACTCTTCTCTCTCCTTCAAACACCACACCCTTAAGGTGGTGGGTTCCTGCTTTGGAATGATTAAAACCATGAAAAAATTCTTTGAGTTGATTCCACTGGCTGCAAGGAAAACGGTGGCTGTGGCGTTATTACTTTCAAGACTTGACTATTGTAACAGCCTGTTAGTAGGGGTCAATAAATCCATCTTGAAGAGACTACAGGTAGTACAGCATGCAGCGGCCAGACTTGTCTTGAAACTTCCACGCAGGTCATCAGCATCAGAAGCTCTGAAAACCCTTCATTGGCTTCCGCTGCATAAGAGAATTCTATTTAAACTTTTGGTCATCATCTTCAGAGCTATCCGTCAAATCGGACCAGAATATCTCTCTAAGAGATTTACACCTTACATTCAGGAAGGACACTCAGATCCACATCTGCTAACCTCCTCAAATTACCTGGTTTTAGACTTAAAACCAGGGGAGGAAAACTGCTACATTACTTGCTGTAAAAGCCTGGCATTTTATGCCTAACAAACTGAGAATGATGTATTCAGAAAAACTGTTTAGGAAAGCTCTAAAGACCTGGATCTATGGATTAAGTGACGTATGCAGTCTTGCCCTTATCTAGGTTCTATCGCCTTACTAGCTCGCCTGTTATCTGAATAGCGCCAGGAGGCTCCTTTGGGAGCGACAGTCTGCGCTCTATAAATGCCCATTGCATTTCATTCACACTGCTGACTGTGACATAAGACTACTGAAGCCTCCCCAGCTGCTTGGGAGCAGTAAAAATGAACAGGAAGAGGTTATTAACATCTTCAAAAACTTAGGACTTAGACAAAGTCCAACGTCTGGTGCACCAAGACTAGGCATCAAGCTGTCCCAAAAAGAAGAAACCTAAGCTAAGATTTGTAGGTTTCTCCTACTCTGGTCTACTGTGCTGATGGTCCAAGCCTACACATAGGACCACTGACAGACTGTATCTAACCTCCTTGTAACATTGGTAGGTACATTATACTGACTCACCCTGCTGTAGGATTTTAAGCTCCATAGATAATTGAGAGTAATACTCCTGATCATGAAAAACACTGAGGTTTAGCTGCAACCCTCTTCATTGCTAGACTTTTAATTCTCCTGATTCAACTGTGCCCATTTTTTGCCATTTTGAGCAGGAAAGTGAGTACTAAGTTGGAAAGAATGTGGGTCTGTCTCAAGGAAATTGATCAGCAATTTGTAGCACTTGACTCTCCAGGATAGCAAGGCAAAGCAGTCCATGGCCTACTCAGGAGATGTGGTGTAGGGTATTACCTCAACGCTTCTGGCACACAGCTCACAACCCCCAAAAACCTATTGCCCAGCCAGGGCTTTTACTTAAGAATTGAAACATGCCTTTATCACACACTACTCAATACTACACATGAATTCACAAATATTTACAAGTTGGCAGGCGAAAATAGCTCAGATGACAATCCCTCAATACCTAATCTACAATAAGCTCCATGTATACGAGACACTATTTACTGAGATGTAGTTATCAAAAGACAGATCTGTTAATTTGGGGCTCGTACCACAATATAATGCTTCTGTTGATTGTTTCCACTGTTTAAAAAAGCACTAATGGGTGCAACTCTTTTTACACCCAGAGGGCTTCCCCTTCTAAGAGATATCTGGCTTAACCTCAATGGAGGAGCAGGACCGATTCTCACATGGCATGGCTGGATCCTTCTGCCTAACACAGATTTTGTGGGTTGGCTCAGAGATGGCAACCTCTGTCCCTCGTGAAAAAGTGGGGAGCAGGAGGAGGCGTTGCATAATGCCCTCGTGGCTCTGGACCTCCTTGCAGGCTCTCCCTTGACAGGGCACAATAGTGATTGTTTCCTCCTATTGTGGTCTTGCTTTCACCATTTGTTGTCCTTGAGATAAACCTTCCCATGCCTGATGCAGTGTAAAAAGCAATTAGCACATGCATATTCTGTCCCCATCCTTGTCTTCAGCTAGAAACTGGCTTGAGCGCTGTAAAAGAGCCCTATTGTGTAGGTAAGACTTTGATCCTCTGGCTGGCCAGTAGAAAAATAAACTTGACCCAGCAGGGTGAACAAAAGCCAGGAATATAATTAAGACTTGAGTCTGGGAAATATGAGAAATGTTCAAGCACTGACAAAATTAACATATAATCTTCACTTGCAATCCCTGCATACTATAGGGTAGGTGTGTTACCAGAGTATCTATGACTAAGTAAGGGAAAAATGTAATACAGTGCTTTGGTGCAGATTTCTCCCCTAATGTATTAAAAAGTGGCACATACACCCTTTTCAATGAAGCACTAAAGCCTTTGAATAACCTTTAACATTTTAAGGCCGGCACAGGTTAACAGCAATCCATGAAGGGTCCCTACTGCAAGGTGCTACTTCCACACAGATATTGGGCTAAGCTGAATGGTAGTCAACTCACTGAGCCTACCCACGTGTGCTGACATGTTCACAAGCGGTCAACTCAAAGCCACTTACCCCAGCCACACAACAGCAGACATTGTTTTATAGGCTGACACTGGTGGCTAGCACTCCCGTCCATTTTAATAGTGTTTACAGTGAATAAGACTCGTTTAGTGATAATGAGTCCCAGCAAAATTCCAAACCCTGAGTAGTCTAAAAAACAAAGAAAATCCATATGGTTAAATAGGTCAGAACCCATTTTCCTACATTTTGTTTATTAAATTCACTCACCATAGCACATATCTCAGACACTTTCAGTACTTCTTTGTCATGCCCACAGTAACGTGCAGTTAATTCACCACATCTCTTAGCATAGTCACTAAACCACTCATTCAGATCACTCACCTACAACCACTACCTACACTCATAAAAATAACAGCATCTCTAAAGCTTTATTCATGGCTTTTTAAAAACTACAAAAGTTATGTCAGCTCTGACTTGCCTTAATGTGTGAAGACCAGTGCAGAGAGATGTTTGAAAGCAAGAAGTTATGCAGACATTATTGGGCTCCAGGGCAAATGGTAGACTACACACTTTTGCCTTCCCTTTGCAGCAGAGGACAAGGCCAAGCTCATTCCAAACAGCCATATATTACATGAGCACTGTTGAGGGTGTCATTAACAAGTATCTCTCGCTAAATCTGGTGGTGAGCTATTTTCTGCCTATTGCACAACACTGCAATTTTTTGCACAGCTCACAACTGTGGGAAGGACAGTGAATCAAGGCTCAAATACCTAACACTTTCTGTCTTGCAGACATGCCTCAAGAATACTGGTGTGATCAGTCACACCCGCTGGAATCTCTTGTGTCCAGTTCACCCCACTTATTCTCAAATATTCCTGTTACATCGCCTCCTAACCTTTCAGTGACCTCCTCACAAATTTAAACAAACAAATTAATAAAAATAAAGACCTATGTTTTCCCTGACTCTCACTAATGTCTTTTCACGATCTTTGGAATGACTCTTTGAAAATGTAAACTTTTTTTATTTCACAGACCCAAGCTATATTTACTGCACAATAGTATTCACTTCTCTCTTCCCCATATTGAATTGTTCTCCAGGGTGTACCTATGTAAAATGTATCACTTTTCATTTAGTATTGTTGAATGCTACCTGTTTCCTTTTTGCATGGCTAAATTGACTATTTAAATTGCACAAAGCTAGCTGAGGAGCAATGCAGCACTTTAAAGTATTAGGGAGAGTGAAAGGTTTTATACATCAAGTGAGGATGTATTAATTTAATGGGTTAAAGTAAAATGCATAATTTTAAAGACAGGGAGATAAAGTAGTTTTCGCAGGATAAAACAACTTGTATTTTTTTTGTATGATGAAATATCACACAGAAAATATCAGTGACAAAAGAATATTGAGGCCAAACTTTGTCTGTAAAGTAAATCATATTGACAACAAAAATAAAGCTGACTACAATATCATTATAAAATATGTAAGTACATCACATTTTAACTATTATATATTATGTTAACTTTAAAGCATTTATTTAAAATAATATTACATTTTTAAAATATACTTTTAAAAAGTAGATAAAAACATTTATCATTTACAAGCATAAAATAAAAAAGTACCTTAAAATAACTGCAAAACATAAACATAATAATGTAAACAATATTTGATTATTTAAAAATATAAAAATTAAAATACAATAAGCATTAATTATAATGACAAACATTACATATTAAAAAAATTAAAATGTATACAAAAACAACATAAAAAATAAATAAATCCAATTACTACAAAAATACCTTACATTAAACTAATTTTTAACATTAAAACAAACAAATTATATATTAGAACAACGCTAAAAGAAATCAATTAAGAAATTAGATTTGTAGTGGTAAGAATCACAACTCTCACTCCAATGTAAGCAACTGTAGGGAAAGTGTTGAAATTTGGAGAAGTTTTATTTACTATTCCCACTCCAAAATAAGCAACAGAAAGGAATTTGTTGGACTTTGGAGAGGTTAGATTTACTATTCCTACTTTGAAGTAAGCAAAAGAAGGGACACTGTTGGACTATGGGGGCGGGGGGCAGATTTACTATTCACACTCCAACACAAGCAACAGTAGTAAAAAAAAGTATTGCACTATGGAGAAATAACATTCATTATTCCTATTCCGACATAAACAACACTAGCGAGAATGTTACTAATGGTCATCCTCACCCAAACTGCAGGAGGCTATTTCTTGCTCGGCAGCTTCCTTGTTGTAATATTCCTTTTCTTCAAACCTGAAGCTGCTTACCTGTGACACAAGAAGATAAAGCTACAATCATACAAATTCCACACAAAACACTATGTTATCTCCCTCTCACAGTCCTCTTCAAGTCAGTGTGTATCATCTACAAAGTCATGCAAACTATAAAATCCCAAATATCTTCCTAATAAGCTCTACTGTATCATTTAAATCCACACCAAATTTTGAGCCCAAACAAAAATTATCCTTCAAACACAAAGTACAAAGATGGAAAATTACAAAAACAAGCTGTCTCCTTCATCTATGATGCTTGAGAATGACCTCAATTGCACCTTCGACTGGTCACCCTTTGCCTAAAGTTCAGGAAAGAACTTAAGTCATTATACTTCACAATCCTGTCCTACCTCCAAGCCAGCACTTTACAGAGGGGAAACTAGCAGTCATTGTACACATGGTGACCTCTTTATATTCTGTTATTCATGCATATTGTGCAAGTGTATTCATTGATATTTATTGCCTCACCTTGTTTCACCCATAAATTGGCTTTGAGTACCTCCTTTTCTGCCTATATAAACTTCCATCTCACAAGAAAAGGGGGGACCGGGAGAGCTTATATGTCCAGCATATGTGCTCCTATGAGATCAATTCTATAACAAGAGTATGCAGTTCTTCCAAAGAGAGGGGGAAAGAGGTCGGGCAGACACTAGGGGAGCAGGGGGGAACGCTGCCTTAGGAAAAAGAGCCCTCACACACCTGAATAGGTGTCATGTTTCATCATAGGGCATGCTCCTCGTTGGGCTGGCGCTGCATGGGCTCTTTGTTGGAGATCTTTTTTCCAGAAGCCATTTGTGAACTGTGGGTGTAGGGCTCTTTTGTGTAGATTGGTGTGTGAAAGTAAATGTATAAAGGAAAGCATGTGTTAAAATAGACTAAGTAGTCCTCTAAACAGGTTTTGTAATAGGTGAGCCTACTTGTCTGTTTAAAAATGTGGTGGCTAACACCCGACACAATGATCCATGATAGCTTGTAGTAAAAGATCAACATGTTTCTTGCCATTGCATAGTCAATGATGATCAATTAGCAATTTGACAGGACAAAAACAAATTCCTTATCTTCATAGTGGTTGGAATATGGTTATATTAAATTAAATCCAATCACAAATCCCTAGATGTGGTGAAATATTTGATACCTTGACATTGTTTCCTTGTGAAAGGAGAAGCATATCGCTAATGGAAAATAAAATCATGATTAAAAACCACCTACATATCACTGGTGGGGTGGTTGTATTATCATCTTGGTGTGGAATTCTTTAGAGTCATCCAGCATGCTGCTATTAATGTATGGTGCTTATAGCACTGTTAAATGCAAGCCACACAAAATGACAAGTAAGTGACACACTCTAAAAACAATTTCAGGCAATTAGATTTCACACACTGTGTTTAGAATGGGTATGGACTTACCCAATTAGGGCAGCAATTTTTTCTCCTCCAGGGGGAGCATTGGAATTGCTAATTTAGTGTGCTGAAATTTAGAGAAGCAAGTAAGCTGCAAACGAAATCATAGCAGAGGTCCAATGTGGTGACCTGCATATGTACAGAAGATTGTACTTACAAAGTCAATGGGGTCGATTCCGATTCGGGCCGGAAAAAGCGCCGACCGACTCGGATCCGGAAATAATACCGACCGACACGTACCCGTGGCGCACGACACGCCAAGTACGATGCAAGGCGCGAAAAATCCGACCGACACGTACCGAAACCAAGTCGACCGACCGAGCCGCACGGAAAACAGCAATCCGGCCGGAAAAACACGCGAATCCAACCGACCGACACGCACCCGGAACAAATCCGACCGAAACGTACACGCGAACTCCAAACCGCAAAGTACGATGCAAGGCGCGAAAACCACGAGCGAGTCGGACGGAGGACAAGCCGTACGACCGACACGCATACAAAACCGAGCCGAAGCAACACAATACACCGCGACCGACGCGTACGCAGCATAGAAAACTGCACAAACACAGCGTGAACGAAACGGAGAACACCGTACGAGACCAATGCAGGGTCCGACTCGGTCACAAGAACGTTTCCAACATACACAAACAGCACAAAGGAAAAATCACCCAAAAAAAAGGCCAAACAAGCAATTACCAAGCCAATAAATACTGGGGGGTGGGGACAGAGAACAAAGACACACCCACAACTCCACCTATATAAAGGACACAAATCACAACCATGAGCCTTTGCAAATGCCATTCCACTGCCAGCACCCAAGAGAAAGCAACCACACACCCACAGCTCATCCCTCACACAAGCCACACACCATCAGCACACCAACAAATACCTACCTCACATACACCCAGCAAAACACACACTCACACACCCTCACCTGCACACCAACACACACATCACCCACCATCACCAACCATCACCATGCCCCCCAAGAAGAATCCCAAGTTCCTAGATAGTGAATTGGAAGTCATGGTAGACGAGATCCTCAGGGTGGAGCCACAGATGTTTGGCACACTGGTCCAACAGACCCCCATGTTGCAGAAAACCAAGATGTGGGCGAGGATCATCAACAGGGTGAACGCCCAATCACCATGTCGGCGCACAAAGACCGACATCCAGAACAGGTGGTATGACGTGCGCAGGAGGGTACGGGACATGCTGAAGAAAGACTACATCAACAGCCAACACACCGGCAGTGGCCCTCCTGCCAAGCCAATATACCTCAGGCCCTGGGAGGAGAAGGTGCGGGCCATCCTTCCGCCAGTGAGCGTATATGGACTAGAGGACATCCCAGAGCCTGGTGAGTACACAACAAATGTACACAATATACTGCCACAAAACACACACATCACTGTCAAGGGGAGAGTCAAACCATGCACTCATAGCAATTACACAGCAACCAGAACAGAATCATCCCAAAATGTGTATGTTAGTCAGATAAACACAACACATGCCATCAAAAAAGTCACATCCAACTGTGCCAACACATGTACAAACACAACTACAACTAGGCAGTGTCACAAATAGAACTAACAAACACATCCAGACATGTAGCCTCCACAACAACACCAACACACAGTGAAGACCACTCAAAAGGAAGGAATTCTGTGCATGCTGGCCAAGTCAGTGTAGCCAATAGCATCATGGGAGTCGCAGTCACACATATTGCCCCCCCACAACTGTCCCATCAACACCACCATGAACCATGCACACATCACAGGGAGTGGAGAAGGACTCACAAGATGGCTGACACTGGCAACTGCTGTGGGGAGCACAAGGCCCTGCTGGCAACTGTGCACCAACAAACAGCAGGACACCACTGACTGACATCCTGAGAGACAACTTACACTCCCTGCAATGCAAGCACGTTCCATGGTGGGATATCTGGCTGGCTGGGTGGGAAGGGGGACTTGCAGCACTGACCATAGTCACAAGCACCTCCCCTCACACACACCCCAACACAAACTCCACAGAACCCACCTGGTAGAATGCAATGCCCCCCATCCTAACACAAGATCCCACAAAGAACCACCACCCTGGGTTATGTTGTGTGAAGCACAGGGACACTCTTGGGACTTCTAGCCAAACAACTGCCAGGACAACACTCCCAGCCATCCTGTCAGCACAGCCAGCCCACCCCACAGGGAAGCAGAGTCAAAAGGAAGGAAGCATGGGCATGCTGGGAAGGGGGTGGAGGCAATAGCATGATGGGAGTCGTAGTCACTGATATTGGTCACCCCCACAACTGTCCCATCAACACCACCCTGAACCATGCTCACATCACAGGAAGTGGAGAAGGACTCACAAGATGGCTGACACTGGCTACTGCTGTGGGGAGCACAAGGCCCTGCTGGCAACTGTGCACCAACAAACAGCAGGACACCACTGACTGACATCCTGAGAGACAACTTACACTCCCTGCAATGCAAGCACGTTCCATGGTGGGATATCTGGCTGGCTGGGTGGGAAGGGGGACTTGCAGCACTGACCATAGTCACAAGCACCTCCCCTCACACACACCCCAACACAAACTCCACAGAACCCACCTGGTAGAATGCAATGCCCCCATCCTAACACAAGATCCCACAAAGAACCACCACCCTGGGTTATGTTGTGTGAAGCACAGGGACACTCTTGGGACTTCTAGCCAAACAACTGCCAGGACAACACTCCCAGCCATCCTGTCAGCACAGCCAGCCCACCCCACAGGGAAGCAGAGTCAAAGGAAGGAAGCATGGGCATGCTGGGAAGGGGGGAGGAGGCAATAGCATGATGG